>CM060833.1:42167500-42848750 GCA_030762175.1 Metallyticus violacea
GGTGGAAGTATCGACTGCCGAAATCTGAACGTTATTTTCGCTTTGAAAAGGAAGTACGATGACAACGCGGGATGGGCATCTAACTAGATTTCACATGGAGTCAGCAACCCTATCCACGTTCGGCCAGATGCGTCAAGCTTTGATGTTCTGAGTTTAAACAAGACTTCAATCCCTTCTCGTTTACATGCAGGTTTCATCATGGCGATGGTATTCACCATTACAGTATTACCGATATAATTACCTCTTTGGCGTACTGGCGTATGGCACCGCTGCCGGCACCACCGCTTTTATTTTACTCTAATCACCCGAGTACCAGAGAAGTATGAATGTCCAGTCTCACAAAGCATGCCGTGATGTCTAAACAGCTATTTCACCGATATTATCCCTGTTAATTTTATAACGATGCAAGAGTTAATGCTCTTGTTTTATATTTATTTTATATACTTTTGCGTATATATATAAGCCGTATAGTATTTTTAAAAAAATGTTCAAGTATACTGAACGTAATTTCAAAAAACAGACACCAATATGTACATTTTTCATTCATGTGCTTAGCCTCACACCATAAACCTACTTTTCTATCAGAGATCCTGTGCTCTACCAAACAACCGCGGTTTACCACTTTTAACGAATTCCGAAGGAATGTAAGCTTTTGCGATTGTACCCATGAAGGGAAAATTTTGATCAAATCTCCATCGACCCTACTTATTAGACACCGAAAATGACTATGAAAAGAAAACGAATACACACATGCATATATGTGTCCGTTAACGTTCTTGCGGTCGCAATTTTTGTTTTTCTCAAGAGAACTCGGTATATAAATATCAATTAATTCGATAACCAGCAAAATTGGACAGTTGGGAAGGGGATTAACCTTTAAAAAAAAAAAAGGAAAAAAAAATGAAAAATCGCTCTAGCGACCACAAAGCTTGATTTTTCTCAACGAAGCTATGTATATTTCTTTGAAATAAAAAGATAAACGTTGTTTCCGAAAATTCAGGCAATCGGGCCACTAGGAATGGAGGTTTAGCTGAAAAACGAATAGTGTTAAAGCGAAATTAAAAAAATAGCTCTAGCAGCGGCAATTTTTTTTCTGGAAACTCGGTATAGGCCATTGAAATAAAAAAATAAAAATGGTTTTTGAAAATGAATGAAATCACGTATTAGGAGGGAGGTTTACATGAAACCCAAAATTTTAAATTCGCTCCAGTGACATTAATATTGTTTTTTCGCAATGAAATTCCGCATATACCATTTAAATAAAGTAAGAAAAATAGATCCTGAAATTCAGGAAAATTGGGGTCATTAAGAGTGGGGATTTACCTGAAACTCAAAATTTAAAATACGCTCTTGCGGCACCAATAATTGTTTCTTCTCAACAAAACTGTGTATATAGGATTTAAATAAAATAAAAAAAAATGGTTTCTGAAAATTAGGGAAATCGCAACATTAGGAGTAGGGGTATACTTGAAAATCGAAATTTAAAAAGTGATTGGGCGTTTAACTTTCTCTGTATTATTTTAAGATAAAAGGACACATTAATTCAGCATATAAACTGTATTTATAACAATGCACATGTTTTATATTTAACAAAAGCATCGTGTGAAGATAGAAAATGGGAAATATTAATGTAATATGCGTTTGAGGATTATAGTTGTATGTTAGAGTGCTCTGTAATAACCTTCAAAAAACGTTTGTGTTACACATTTTAATTACAGCAACATTTAAATTAAATTTCACAGCCAATGAAAATAGATCAAACTTTCTATTGTTTAATGTTGAATGTGTGTATTTGCACAGTACGTTGCAATTGTTTGCAAAACAATATTTTTTTTTATTGAAATATATGCACATTTTCTTAAATGTACATTGTAACTCGAAACTTTCTGTAATTTTTTTTTTCTATTTTAGTGAATTTAAAAATATCAAAGGCTCAGTTTATAAACATGTTTACATTTAAAAGTGTTTAAAAACATCCACACAGTTTGGTTGTCTGTTAATATTTGCATTTTTATTATTTCATTTAATCAATAATATAGATTAAGTTTTGTAGTTTAATCTGAATAATAATAATAATAATAATAATAATAATAATAATAATAATAATAATAATAATAATTCTAAAATGTGGTTTATCTTTTGTTATACTTATAGATTGCAAGAATTCTAATTTGTTACCCTCATATCATACAGTAATATCATAATTTATTTAATTTCTTTAATAATAAGGCCATAACTTCAGCTTTGAAAGTTAGTCTATTAGGTGCGGAATTCGCTTAGTTTACGCAGCTCCTGCTTGACGGACCTTCATGTTCCTTATAGCCTGCTCTAATGGGAAAATATGTCTATCACAGGCTATGAATACAGTTCAAGCAAGATAGGGTACCATTCCATCTTCTGACAATAACTCAATGGATTAGAAGGAGAAGTTCAGTAGCTTGGCCACCTGAATTTCCTGTTTGTATCTCAACGATTTTTATTTATAAATCATTTTAAGACTTTGGTAAGAACGTCCAGAAACAACAATAAAAAAGTCACATCTACCATTATACTTGGACTAACACAATAGAAAAATAGCAGAATAATAATGAAATACTATTACTTTACCCATATAACGCAAAATGAGAAAAAAAACTGTCGTAACGTTTAGAGGTGATAGAAACATAAATATAGAACTCATGCATAAAATTATAAACGTAACTTTCTGGCCAATAACTCACATATTAAAGGCGTTCATAATTAATTCAAATTATCAAAATTAAAAAAAAAATGAAGACTATAGCGTGTCTTCAATTAGTAACTATACTAGAACAATATAACAGTAATTATTTTAACACATAAAATATGCAGAAATGGACACTGCTTGAGTGCCAGATGGTGCGCTTACAGCAATTGATACATGAGAGACCATACTACGATAATATTACACTTAGTCTTACAGCAAGAAACCTCCGAGACTGCTGGTGTAATAAGAGCTGCAGTCACCGACAGCGGAGAGTCCCAAACGAGAGAGCGGACTCGGTTTGCGTGGCAGATTGTAAAAGTGTAAATGTTGCTTGTATTATTATTATTTTGCTAAATGTATTGTAATGTAATGTAATGTAATGAGTTATCCTTCGTAACTTTCTGGGTGAAATATTTTGTTCCTTATTACAACACTGGGTTATTCCCTTTTTAACATGCTTATCTTATTGGAATTCGCTATTAATTAATATACACACACACTAACCTAACACCAGCTTCGGGAAAATCCTGGAAAACGGTGGATCCAGTGTTTGCTGCGGCTCGCTACGGCCTGACCTCCTTTTGTAAATATAAATTGATAAGGACGGGTAAATCACTGTAATAGTGGCAAATCTCCTTTGATTCCAAAAGAAAAAGAAAATCGTAAATATCAATTTATAGCGCATTGTGTGCGTGCTACTATGTTAGTGGGTAAATCATTGCAATAGTGGCAAATCTCCTTTAACTTGGCAGGGGAAAAAAAAAATCATTACGTGAGGATTCAAAATTACTACCTTCCCATATACCGTGATGCTCTAACCGTATGAGTTATCATGCCGTTGCTCTTGAAAGCCTTATTATCTAGCTCTATCTGAGCATGTCTGCCTTCGGCTTTCTCCGCTGTCGTCCGGGACTGCAGCTCTACCACATATGCAGTCTCGGAGGTTTCTTATTGTAAGGGTAAGTTAATATTACTGTTATATTTTTTAAAAGTCTTCGACGTAGTGTAGTTAAGACATCTTTGCCTTCCCTATTCTTAATCCCTTACTGTTTCTAGTATTATATATGTATTTGCCTATCTAGAGCTTCCTTGTATGCGTGTCATTGGACATGTTCTAAAAGTTTGTTTCTTTCTTTAGTCTTTGATTCCTTTATCCGTTATGAGCCCTTAGGAACTATAGTTCCTTTCTGAAAATGTTTCTCTCGGTCTTCTAGCTATGTTACATCTACTGCAGTATTGTGATGTTGGGAAATTGGCTTCCCATTATTATTGGGTCGCGCCGGTTGACGAACATTGCCTTCGAAATTTCGCTCCTAAATTTTCTATGATTAACTCATGCTGTTTTTGTTAGAATTATTTTTGAGGGGCATGTTAAAGATTCAAGGTGTCATAGATAATCAGTATCCGTTCATATTTACAGTTTTACCAATTATTTAAGAAATATTTCCGAATTTGTAGTTAAACTGTAAAAATATTTCATACATATTTGCTTTATTTCTTAACGAATTTAAAGCGAGGACAGTTTTACAGTAAAGTGGCAGATAAACGATACGTGGCTCACATTTAATCATGTTTGAAAGAAATAAGGGTATCCAAGTGGATCTACTGACTTTACTTTAGGAGTTGCGTCGACTTTAATTAAACTCTGGATTTATAGTAACATTTTACATTTTTGTTCAAGTATTGAATTTCAGTTCAGGCCTAATTTATATGAATTAAAATACATTATACGTAATTAAGCCCTAATGAGCATAGAAATAATACTGAGGTGTATATACGAGAGTAGGTCCATAAGTTTCCAGCCACACAAAAGAAGAACTTACTCCAAATGAAATTAAAACAGTAATTGAACGGTGTGTATGGCGAAGCACCCCCCCCCCCTTATATTCTACCGTAAAAGAATGGGCCCAAAATGTTTCGAATGGGTCGAGAAAGCATTGAAGACGAAGAGTGTGCAGGTCGTCCCTTGGAGGTGACACTCCCGAAAACATCGCTCTTGTGAAAAGGAGAAATTATGGAGGACCAGCGGCTCAAAGTTACAGAAACAGCAGCAAGCTTGGGTCTTTCTAAAACAACAGTCCTTCGAATTTTCAAGAACATTTAAACATGAATAAGTTTAGTGCAACATGGGTGTCTAGACTTCTTTCCTCAGTCCAAGAGTAGCAACGAGTCATCTGTTGACAGGAATTTTTGGAGCTCTGCCGTGGCAACAAGAGAGGATTTCTGCAAACCATTGTTACAGGAGATGAAACTATGATCCTTTATTATGATCCTTGTCCAAAAGAGAACCAATGGAGTGGAGTAAACCTGGCGAAGCACCGTCTCTAAAGGCCAAGGTCACTCAGTAATACCAAGAAGATCATGGCCACAATCTTTTGGGACTGTAGGAATATTCTTCATTGACTTCAAGGAGAGGAACACCACAGTAGATGGGGAGTACTGTGCTGGCCTACTGCACAGACTACGTGCTTCATTCAAAGAGAAAAGGCTAGGAAAGCTGAGTGGTGGTGTACGCCTTCTGCACGACAACGCGTCTGTGCACACAGCTCTTGTTGCAAAGGAAGCTGTGAAGAAATGTGACTTCAAGGAGATCGAACATCCACCCTATAGCCCAGATATAGCTCCCAGTTACTATTTCCTCTTCTCAAAACTCAAGAAGGACTTTCGAGGAAGGAAGTTTAAGTGTGGCGAAGAAGTGATGGAGTTGTTTATGCCCATATTGAAGACAAGACTTCTGATTTTTTTTTGAGGGGGTGTTGAAATGTTAATTCAAAGATGTGAAAAGTGCATTGCAATAAAGAGTAACTACATGAAAAGTGAAAATTAGTTTTTTTCTTATAATACCTAGAAAATGGTTAGGCCGGAAACTTATGGACCAACCCTCGTATGTGTATGCAGGTATGCAGGTATATATGCCCACAAAGTTGAGATAATTCTCCACAATTAATTATTTTATGTATTCGCAAAATTGAATAAAATTTCCTATAACTGTGATATTTGTAATAAAATTATTATATACAATAATATTAAATAAAGCTTTAACATTGAAAATTTTCTCTTTTCTAGAAATTTTCTCTCACCTACTCAAGAAATTTCCTTTCTAAGGAAGACATTCACTGTCTCCGCAGGAATATCTCTGAAGGCCTACACAATGCTGCTAAGAAGTAATCTACTGTGAATATGGCTTGATTTAGATTTTGGATGATAAATTTCTCAGCAATTTCCTTTATTAGACCTCTCTTTGTAAAACAACATTTTTGCTGTACGAAGCATATTATCATACATGGCTGTCGCTGAACATCTCCAATATTCTTCATTCCTCCCTTTATTTGAATTGTACGCTCCTCTGCTCACATAAACTGCACAATGTATGTTAACAAACCGAACTAACCACTGTACTTGCTTAATGCATGTTCTGAAGTAAACAGATAGATAATAGAACTCCCACACTTCTCCAACGTTTGAAGCATGTTTCACATTATACCCTACGACTGTCAATGCTCTGTACAAAGTTAGTTAGTCATTCACTTTCGTTTCAAAAGCGAACAAGGCCGTTGAGGAAATGCGACTATTATTTAGGGAGAGTAGCACACAGTTTAGTATCGCTCATTAGTTAGCATTCCACATAATTAGAACATTCTCTGGCCTCTTTTAACGTTTAGAGAGATGTAAAGGTTCTATCTTGAGGATAAAATGCACAATTATACAAAATTCATTAATAGGCAACACATCAGATGCGGAGTTTTTCATAATTACCGCATAATTTAAATTGAAACGTTTCAGAAGATCTGTAATGTACAAAGATTTCATTCCTTTAATTACTTTTTTCTTTGAACAGGCTGAGGTTATGATCAAGTTACCATAGTGATACACACTACGGTACATAACTTAAGTATTACACAGTGATTCGGAAGAAATCAACGAGGATGTCATTGCTAGCACGACAGTTTCCGTAAACATAATTTATTCTCATTTAAAAGTTGGTGCATTTTAACGTAAAATCCAATATTAACGACCTTGTCAATGTATTCCGTTCATTACTGCAATGTTAGCATTTTAAATTGTGTATATCTCATTCGTTAGAACACAAAAAGGTTGATATCCTCTTTGCACATGATCATACTATTATAATTAAATTCATGGGCTGAGAGATATGGCTTATATTTATGTCTCATTTTGATTATAAACGTCCAAGAGGTTCACAGCTACCACAGCAAAGACCACGAAGAGAACTGCACGAGCTGATATTCATGGGCAACCAATGGAAAGCCAAATGCGTAATACCATAAGAAATTGCACCTGTCATACACGACGCTTCAAGCGAAATAACCTCAAGAAGAAATGGCTACCGAGGTGTAGAACGATTCCCTTCTCCGCATCTTCCAATGGGAGCAATATAAGAGGCACCCCCGGCCCAGAAATACATAAAATTCAGACTAAGCCTGCAGCCACGACACTTGGAATGAAATCAATTTTTCACCCTCGCGGCTGGGCCGCCCTTGCACAAGAAGCGAGGGACATCCATGAATCAGCGTTACAACAGACGCCGTAAAACAAAAGGCAACATGAGACTAGAGAAATCAAATGGCTCACTTCCAAAAATACTGAAATCCCTGCTGACTGATGGCATCATAACAGGAAACACATTTATCCACGCTCGACGAGAAACAGATTTATTCCCGAGCTGTACTGCATGTCGGGAAAAAAAATCTCCAAGTCTATGCTTTACTTCAAGGGGGAAACGGCTAAAAATATCTGGTGCCAGACACACAATTTGAAAATTAACAAGAAGTTCAGCAGCAAAGCCGCCAACTATTTTAGGTTGGTAGGTATAAGGCGCCTAAACCTTGGTGAACGTAGATCTTATTCAATAAACTACAGATAGAGAGCTTGATTGAACTGTGCTTCATAATTGAACACCCCGTAACATACCTTGGCCACATTATGGATACAATAACTGTAAGTACAACTACGCAAGGCAGCTTGTTTCGAATGGTTAAACCTGGGGGTGCCATGTTTTTGGCAAGAGGTCACGCTGTTTTCTTGTCATGTTTGATCTCAGTTTGTTACTGTAATATCGTCATCTACTTTACGTATTATAAGCCTGTGCGTCTCCAACCACTTTTTCTTCGGCCGATCTAAATTCCTTTGCCCAGATGGCTTATTCCATCTCGAAAGCCGCGTGATAGGCGACTGGCAAATCACATCTCCCTTGCAAAACTGCTGTTGCCAGTGATGACAGAGAGCAAGACAGAAGTAGAGGACACAGCGGTCACTGCGGCAGGACAAGGGGCAGTCGCGCCATAGAGGAGTTATATTTCAAATTTTATTTTGATATCGTCTATTTACTTTTCGTTTTACTTATATATTTATGTCCACAACCTTTAAATTTCTTCCTATATCTTCATTTCTAACTCGTTCAGTTCTTCGCATTCGTTCAAAATTTCTCACAAATTTTATTTTTGCAGTTTGGAGTATTCTTTCATATTCTACATATAAACAAGGATGAAGCACGAAGAGTAATAGTTATATACAATTTTATTTTTGTTTTTATTTTCTATCTCTATCTTTTATATTTCCATTAATATTATCACTAATTTGATTTATTTTATAAATATTTTATGTTCATCATTATCACAATTAAGGATATTTCATAACCCAGAATGTAACTTATTCAATTGCAATTTCACTTCATTTCATACAGGGTGGCCATACGTACCTACCAGTTTCATCGGCAATTCTGGCGGAACATGGTGGTGCAGTCAAGGATCGCACGATGAAAGCATTTATCCAGACAGAATCTAATACAGATCAGACAATGGAATGTAATAATGAAGATCGCCATGCAAGAGTCACACAGTATTCTGAGGTGGATCCGACAATGGAAAATCCGTCACGCAGGAACTGCAGCGAATTCCTCAGCAAGTCGAATTTGTAAAGGGTATTACATAGCGCTAGAGCAGAGAAATTGGTGCTGCTAGAACGTCTTTTTAATTTGGTTTTTAGGTTACCCCCTTCCTAAAGGCCTGATTTTTCTCATTTTCAAACACCATTTTACTTCTTTTGTTTAAATGGTATATACTGAATTTCATCGCGAAAAAAGACAATTATTGGTGCCACTAGAGCCGTTTTTAAATTGTGGGTTTGGGGCAAATCCCCACTTTTAATAGGCTAATTTCCATATTTTCAGAACTATTTTTCTTTAGATGGTATATATCGAGTTTTGTTGCGAAAAAAATAAATTATTTTTGCAAATAGATTATTAAATTTTCGTTTTAGGTTAACCTCCACTCTTTAAATTTAGATTTTCCGATATAATCCCATTTCTAATGGTCCGATTTCTCTGATTTTCAGAAACGAAATTTCCTATTTTATTTAAATGGTATACACAGGGTTTCGTAGAAAAAAACAAATATTGGTAACGCTAGAGCGATTTTTAAATTTTGAGTTTCAGGTAACCTCCCCTACTCCTTCGCTGATTTTCGGAAACTATTTTTCTTATTTTATTTCTGTGGAATATAGCGAGATTCGTTGAGAAAAAACAAAACTTGCGGCCGCTATACGATTTTTAAATGTTTGGTTTAGGTTAACCACTACCCCCAATTGTCCAATTTTGCTGATTAACGAACTGGATGAATCGTTTATTAATTGATCGTTATATATTGAGTTTCGTTGAGAAAAATACAAATTGCGAGCGCTAAAGCTTTAACAGACAGACACACACTTGCCCATATAACATACCGTCGTCAATTTTATGCCTAGTAAGTAGGATCGATGGAGATTTAACGAAAGTTTTCAAAAATGTATTCACAGGAACAACCGCAATAGCTACATTCTTTCCAAACTCGCTAAAAGCCACAGGTAACGTTATGAATCAGAAGTCACCAGGTTGGAGGAGAAGTGCTGCAACTTCAGGGAATGCAGCGAGTGTTTGTGCAGAGTTCAGCACGCCTTGAACATATCGCGAGCCTAAGGGAAATTGCCGAAAGATTTGAAGTTCCATCCCTACACCAGACAGTTCAAGAAGTAAGGGAGTCTGATAGGGATAACAGACGCACTGCTTTCACGCGTGTTACTCCAACATCTTCTCATTTCAGAGGAAGCAAACGCTTATCTCAGTGGCTAACTCAAAAAGCACAATTTCCGATATTGGGTCACAGACAATCTTCGATTTATTCACGAAAATATCAGACGAGAAGTTGGATGTGATATGCATTTGGAATGTGTGGGTTTATGTCGGATGTGCAGAATTTGTTTAAATTGTTGACGCTACAGGTGGACAACATCTGGTTCCAACAGGATGGCACAACGGCTCACAAGCATGCACAAGTACGAGGTAAGTTCTAAAAATTCTTGACCTGGCCAACAAAATATAAGATTTGAAAGAAATATATTTTTTTAACATAGTCACTTTATACACGAATACAGTACAGTTCAACTTCTTTTTAACAAAGCCAAATAAGTCAAAAGAATATCCATAATGTGCATGATAAGAGTAGCTTAGGTACACCAAAAGAGTTGAAAAGGCAAGTATACAAAGGACACAATTTATAAAGAAAAACTCACATGGTAAGAAAACATTGATGCTTTTTTATCTTAACATAATGTGGTATAGGTATTTAGTGTTTTTAAATATAGCAAATAAATTTATTTCAAAAATAATATAAAAAATGAAAAATTATTTTCTTAATTTGTTTCCTTGACCTTTGGGTAAAGGAGAAAAAAATATTTAAAAACTATCTTATTTCCGTTTTATGCATTATAACAAACATCTCCAGAAAGAAATCGCTTGTGATTGTGCACTGTATTGGTGCCATTGAAATAAATACTGTCCTACTATATACTAGAAACGTAAGGTTCTATTTAAGAACAAAATGATGGTATTTCACCTTTTAAATAACAAACAAAATCTTCTGCGTATTTTAAGTTTAAAAATTAATAAAAAATACATTTAACTAGCTAGTACGCCGAAGTGCTTTTGAAAAAATTTAAACAGTTTTAATTTTATTACTAAACAAACAATAAAAATGCTCTCGTGTATAATTTAAAAAACACTAGATAAAGCTTTGTGAATGTTAGAGCCTACAGTTGTCTTCAGAAGTTTCTGAACGGAAATATTAATGGAGGAGATAAAAATAGAGAAATGAGACCGAAACTCAAAGCTCCATTTCCATAAATTATAATTAACATTAGTATTTTATAAATATATTCTGATGTACGTATATGATTTATATTGAACCTGGCCTCTATTTAGGTCATTCTCATGTTTTGACAGGGAACACTTGTGCAAGGACCTTTTAAGGAATTACTATTATATTTTTTTATTAGGGTAAGCGACCAGACCCATGTTTATTGTATATGCCTGTATTTATAACAAGGGTTCCGCTAGTCTTACGGATTGGCTAGGCATAGAAAACAGACCATCATAAAAACAGGAAACTTAAGTGATCGCCTTTGTGCAAAGATGCCGAAAGACTCCTTTGTTAAATAAGGTAACCATAAACTGACTTTGATTTGAAAAAAATCGCTTAGTTCGCAATGGGATCCGTGCCACGTGGACACTTGATTGACATTCACTTAGCTATTTCTATAATCGTCATTTGAGTTATCAGGGTAGTTTAATTCAGCCGTCAGCTATATAGTGCTAGTGCATAACGAACAGATAGTGAACAATCAGAGATAAATGGTGACTACAAATATTGATTATTATGAAAAATGTGTCTTGAGTGTAGTTCTATCGCTGCGACTTTCTGTGTAATTGTTAAGATACCTTGTCCTTCCCGCTCTTCTTCCCAGATTCTCTGAGATCAAATTGAGAAGAATAACTGCGGCACAGACGATAAATCAGAGAGGGTATCGGGAAGAACAGGCGTATTACGAATACAACTTACACCAATTAATTAATCCAACCAATCCAAATTCTCCCCTTGTCCCACATATATAAACAGCCGCAGAAATAACATGGCATTGTTGGTGGAATGAATGCGTAGAGAACCATTTGCTGAAGACATGTTGTAGTGAACTGAGATATAAAGAAGGCCTCGATGCTACCAAAATGCTTGTGTTTCTAAACGTTTAACTTATGCCACGTTGTTTGATAGGAAGAATACCTGGTGCGGTTGAAATCAGTTGAAACATGTTTTTAGCTTAATTACTTCAGTTATTGATATTCAAACAAGACAAATAAATCACACAACAGTTGCACTTTTCGGAACGTAATATTTTAATATTATTGATGGAATACACGTGTACGCCTCAGGTCAAGCGCGAAGATCTCACAAACCGAATATGTTGGAAGGGCCCTTCAAAGCATGCAAAATGAAAAAGATCTCACATCCTTCCCGAAAGTGAATCTCATTTTCCGGGAATGTGAAATACCACTAGTCAGCAGCCGGCAATACCCAAGTTCAAATACCAGCCGATGCCCATATGCTGTATTGTCTTTCTTTCGATCTCCCTCCGTTTCTCATGCTTTCACGTTTTCTTAACGTGACGTAATACTTTTCTTCTTTCCTCCCCATTATCTCGCGCTCTTTTCTGTTTTCATGCTGCTACGTTAGTACTATTCCTGCTTTCTATTTTCATTTCAAATTTCTTGTCTACCTCGCCTCTCTTCCGTTATTTAGCATTTGTTTTATTTCATTTTTCGTCCTTCCCTGGCAATCCTCTGCCTTCCTTTTCCCCCTTTTCTTCTTTCTTATTTCTACCTTGTTTCCTTTTATCTAGAGTTCTTACTTTTTCTTTTAATTTTTGTTTTTCTTTTTGTTTTTCTTGTTTTCATACTACCACTCTTCCTTACTTTTCTGCAGTTTTTTCTTTAGGTTTGCTTACTAGTTCAATTTCTTCAGTACTTATCTTCGTTATGCTTCCCCCTCTGTTTTCTTTTCCTTCACTACTTCTCGTTTTCTACTATTCTCTCTGTCACTGTTTAGCCTTTCCTTCACCATTCACTCTACTTTTCGTCTTTTCTCATTTCTATTCTTAATATCCGTTTCTTCAGTCTCTCTTTACATTTTGATTTCTTCTCTCCTTTCAACTTCTTAGTTTTGATATTTTCTTATTCCTTCTGTTTTGCTTCCTCCCATTCTTTTTTCCCTTTTCTTCAGTTTTTCTCTCCTCTTTCCCCCATCGTTCCTGCTTTATTCCTTCTATTCTATTCCCTTTTATTCCATCCATTTCGCTCAGTTTTCTCTTCCCCTTCTTTCGCTTTGGTTCTTATTTTTCATGCTTCAAATTATATTTCCTCACTCGTACCTTTAGCTATGCTTCCTTACATTTCTTCTCCCGTTATCTTCAATTTTTTATTCCCTTTGTCACTATCCTCTCTTTTTCCTTTAATCTTGCTTTTCACTTTTCTTCCTACTCTCAGTTTCTTCTTTTGTTACACCTGCTTCTCTCATTTTTCTTTACTTCTTTATTCCCTCAGCATTGCTTACCTTTTTCGTTCTCCGCTTCGCATACCTTTTTTTCTTCGTTCCTTCAATTTCTGCTTCATCTTTGATCTTAACAATATCTTTGGCATTTTAAAAACTCATACTTTATCATCTTTGCTTCAATCTATGATTTTGCTTTCCCCCCATCTCCTTGCGTCCCCTTGTTTCTTGTTTCATATTTCTACTTTGCCCCTTTAGCCCTACCCTTCCTTCCATTTATTTTACTGCAATATTTCTTCTTTCTTGTCCTCCATTGTTCTTTTATTCCTTCAAATCTTCTACCCTTTTCGTCTTTTCCCCCCTTTTCCTGCATTTTCTTCCTTTTTTCCCCCACCATTCCACTTTGCCTCTTCTCTTTTCTTCTATTTCTATTTCTTAACTTCCCCTTTTAACTATTTTTCCTTCTATTCCTTTTGCCCGTTTCTTCAGTTCTTCCTTCCCTTTTACCCCATCTTCTCTCTCTGCTTCAGTCATTCTTTTCATTTTGATTTTTGCCTTCTCCGTATGTTTCTTACATTCCACATTTCTCCTTCCATTATTATAATAGAATCGCACACAATGGTAGAATGTTTCAAGGTTTTTGAGGTTACAGTACATTCTCGCCTTTCTATGCGAAGTAAGCCCAGTTTTTGTTTTTGTTTGTTCCGATCAATTCGGTATCGCGACCCATTCTTTAAAACTGTTTAAATTAGCCTAAGTACGCCTTTAGAAGGAAAGCGAGAGAGAGACAGAGCTAGAGAATGAGTTTTTAACATAGGCGGATATTGGTTTTCGACCTTTTTAAGCATAATATATAGTCAGCAGCAAAGCCCAAATTTCCGACACAGGAATTGGCTCTCTCAAAGGGAAGAACTATCAGCGGGGATTATTTCGATCATTTTTATAGGCAAGAGGAAGCGGAGGAAGAAAGGGTGGGGTGATTAGATGCGCTGCTCTGCTAATGCGAAACCGTTACGACTATCCATGTGTACGAAGAAACTTCCCAGTTATTGAGATAACTAAAAGATTGCAACGAGAATGGGAAATCATTAAGACTTCTTTTGTGCACCTACCCGCGTCTTTGGGAATGAAAAGGAGGAGGGCGAAGAAGGAAGGGTAACGAGACTATTAATTCCACGTGCTATGGATCGTTACGCCGCCGCGGGCAAAGTTGGATTGTAATCAGGGGGTTCAACATATCCCGCTTGCCAAGCAAGAGTGATACGATCAGCAAAAAACATTACATCGTTCGCGGTAAGGGTCACAGGCTATTTTCTACACAATTTATTACTTTTGCAACTAGTTTAATGTTGCTAAAACAAAAGTTAATTTTATTATAATACAATTAAATTTATACAGAATGAAATTATGGGCGGTAATCCGTAAAAGTGCATTAAAT
Source organism: Metallyticus violacea (assembly GCA_030762175.1). Taxonomy (NCBI): domain Eukaryota; kingdom Metazoa; phylum Arthropoda; class Insecta; order Mantodea; family Metallyticidae; genus Metallyticus; species Metallyticus violacea. Next base: position 42,182,037 of record CM060833.1, read on the forward strand.
GCATGCATTTAGAAGGATATTGATTAATACTGCGTTTATATAATTAAACTTTAATATTAATTGATTTCTACATATATTAAGAAGAAGGGTGTGCCACTGCTAGCTAATTTGTTATGGATTTATGTTTTCCTTACACAGGATATTACGTAAAATGTCGATACATGATAAAATGAAGTTGACAAATACCTGAAAAATTCAATTTTATAATAAAGAATGGTAAAGGTAAAAACAGCATAATCTTATAATTATAAATATGATGCTGGAGCACTTGGATCCACTAGTTAGTAACCTCCTCCCACAGTCCCCCTCCCCCCACGCATTACTTATATAGCCACAGGCTTCTATTAGTGACAATTGCACCCCCCTCCATTGCGGAAATAAGATTGGGCAACATAAATGGGGTTCTGGCGGCATTTTAGAAGACGATTCGGGAAAAATGGAATCCGCAATCAATTTATATATACATACACACTAAACTTAATCTAACCTCGGTGGTCCCAGTTATTTGCTGCGGCGAGCTACGGCCTGACGGCCTACGCTCGCCTACTTTTTGTACATATAAATTGATAGCGAATTGTGTGTTACTATGTAAGCGGGTAAATTGTTGTAGTGGTGGCAATTCTTTAAATCCAGCACAACCTACGTAGTGCTATCTAGCGGTAGAAATCATAAACAACTAGTGATGATAAAAAAAACAAGAACCTAAATGCTTGATGAACTATTCAGAACAATTACCCTGATGACACTATGAAACAACTTCAATCACAATCCGACAATAAATCCATTTTAAGAAAACCTAAGCCTACATATGGGGAACAATTGCATATTAATGATGCCACTTTAAAAAAGTGACAAAGGAAATCGATAACTTTACGCTGGTATTTGGCTCTTACTGATTTAAATACAGGACATACCTTCATATTTTTACCTTATCCGCAGTTTTTATTCCTTTTTCAAGCTACTTTTTGTTGTGCTAACTATATGGGAGAACTACCTTACGGGTACAATACTTTTCTTTTATCATTTCGCCCTCTAGAAATTTTGGTATAATATGTTAACGCTATAGAAAAGGAAATAGCAAAATGTAAAAAGGTATGAAATACACTTACGGAATACAATAAAACAAACTTCGTAATATTTCGGACAAGCGTGTATAGCTTTTCAAGGAGGAGCAAAGAGATGGTTATTATTGAAATGTATCGATACCGGGCTATTTTGCCGTGATCGTTGATTTAAATCAATTAAAAAAACACGCCATTCAAAATTGCCATAGAATAAAATTTGTAAAAACAGAAGAAAATGCAAAAAACAGGATGTTTTAATCTGATTAAAAGAGAGATCTTAAAAATAGAGCAGCATCAAGATAATATATACATTGACGGCTTTTTCAAATAAGCAAAGACTTGGTCAAAAACAAAGTCTGCACCACAACCCTCCAAACTCTCGTACCCCCTCCCACTTCTAACAGTTCTCTGCCTCTCCTCTCCACACACTTTCAATCCACTGGTGATGCCGGTCATGGTGTCGGCGAAAGCTCTGGTCTTTAAATTAATTTAAGCCAACTACTAAAGCAAAGCATGGTAATGATTAATTTCAATAAGAATACCGGCCGTGAAAGAGTAAAGAATATTTTAAAGGGATGGTTAATCAAACAAAAACAAATATTCGATCATAGGACACTCTAACACTATCGCTCATATTTACGTTAAATGCTGCAAAGTATAACATTAACTTTTAAAAGTCCTCACCCGAAAAAATAAAATGTTTGCAATAAACGGAAAAAGACAGAAAATGGCTTTTAGAGAACAAGCATTTAAAGTCCATGAATAGATGCACTGTCTTGCTGATGGACAGAGAGCACAAGGCGGGTTGATACTATTGCAAGCAATAGCTCCAAGTCTTCAGCCGAGATCGTCGATCGAACTGATAAATTTGAAGTGAGTAGAGAAATGCCTGAAGAAGTTAATGCAGAAAAGAAGACCATTTATGAGTCAACTATACCACACCAAGAAGCAGACTTATAAAACTCATGCCGAGATTCAAACCAAGGATCTCCCGTTTTCCGGGATAACGAGAACCGTGTTCTCCTCCAAGCCCGAATCACGAACCTCTCTCATTTGGCCGGTCCTGATGGTCCACACTTGCCTTGTAGACGCAAGATCGCGGGTTTAATCTCCCTGGAGTTTTAAGGATGTAAAAGTTCTAAATATACTTTCTTCGGAAGGGAAGTAAAGCAATGTGTCCCATGTCGTAGATTTACGTCACGCAAAAAAACCTCAAGCCTGAGAGAAGAGGCCTCTGAGCAAAAGTTATCGGTTATTTCATGCCATGAATTGAATGGTACGCTGATGATCTGAGATGTTAAAGAGCATTCGTCTATAATCCAAATACTACTTACTATTTTTTCATCTGATTCTGTACATCCCAGAAACCTCCTTAATGTTTTTCTACAATGAGAGATTCATTCCTTAAAAGACTCGTAACGCTCTGAATACATATGTCACAGCCTTCTAGTTTAACCATCAGCTTTATAGAGGAGCTACTTTACTATAAAAAGTGTTCTTTTCTAAACGTTTATCAATTTAGTAATATATCAGCAATAGCTTTTGTTGGGTTAATTACTTTTTTTTTTTTTTCCTTCCCCATTTTCCTCCCGTAATCTGATGTAACAAGTATAACGTTTAAAAGGGCGTGCAAGGTGAAATGATAATTACTATTATTAAATATTCTCTGCAAATTTTTAGGAATAATATAAAATATAAATAGTATATAAATAAAATGCAAACTTTTCTTTTCTTTAGAAAATTATAAATAGGTAATAAACCTACATATAAATTTCAAAATATTTACAATGCCCAATTATTTTTTTTTGTTCCATTTTTCTATAATTTTAAACTTTCTTTTTATGTAAAATGATTCTTTTTTGCTATTCTGTTTGTAAGCAAACTTACATGAATCAGATTTCCAAATGAAAATAATAACAATAATAATAACAGTCATGATAAAGAGCTACTAGATTATATTTTAATGCCTACTATAGGGTTTTTCAAGATAAGCGTATAATTTCAATTAAAATTACATAGCTGTTTGGAATAAAACGATTAGACTCTTGAGTTCACAATTTTATACGAACAGTACAATTATTTTAAAATCACTGCCGTGAAACCTATTCGTCAATGATATCTTAACAAAACACAAATTTTTCATGACATTTGAATGAGAGCACATTAATGTAGGTGTTCATGTAAAACGGGGGCTCCCAATTACAATAACAGTTTACTACGTCTTAATGTAATAAAGTAAACATAGTTGATACTAATGAAAAGGAAAACTCAAACACTTTCCTTTAGACGTGTTACAGATGTTCAACATGTGTTCCACGCATGGAAAGGGACTTGCAATGAGATGTACTGAAGATATTGATTTTGGAGGAAACAGGTTCATGTTCCGAGATTGCGTGGGTTGTTATATGTGTTTAAGGCCCTGAAATGTGGGAAGTTGTTTCATAATTTAACAGAGAATCTTTAGAAAAAAACATCTTGCTTTAAGCTGAGCAGATCTGCACAGAAAAATCGCTTCCTTGATAGATAAGTTTTCTGAGGACTACTTGCAAAACTATTTATTTAATTATTAAGAGTTAAGACCATTAGGTCTTCTCTTCCGGTCTACCAATCTAATAATAATTACATTAAGTTTTAATTACAATATCGTAATTACAAAATTACCAATAACAAGAACAATGCTCGTACACATACAAACCTATGCAAAACATGAAGTAGATAAATGAATGTGTGCTAATACATATATATGCATGTATGTATATATACATATATATGCATGTATGTATATATATTTATGGATAATGAAAATGAATACTGAAAAATATTAACGTAAGAAGAAGAAAAATAAAAATAATAATACAACGAGCCCTAACAACGATAATGCATACACATTATCAACCTATGTAAATCATAAAAATATACTAGTAAGGCATACTAGTTGTGCAAATAGTGTGTTATTACTTCGAAATTTCATAATATAGTAGGAATAACAATTATTTATTATTTTGAAAATCTCATTTCTAATATTCGTTCTTCTTCAATATGCACGATTGTGTCAGTATCTCCTCAGTGCTCCTCGGTCAGCTAATCACGCCAACGTTTTCGAGGATGTGCAATTATCTTCGCCTTGTAGTAATTCGGTCTCTGCCTATTCGTACTTTCCTATCAATGTGTTCGTTGCACTCTTATAATCCTCCTTATCCTTTCACTGAGTTTGTAATATTATATTTGTTTCTTATTATCTTTACTACTAACTCTATCTCCAACGGCCATGTGCACCATTCTCGATCAAATCCGTGCTGGTAGAGGTTACTGAAACTTCGACCATGGTGTAATTGTAGTTACGGTGCATCTTAGTTAATTCTCGTTCAACGAACCGCCATCAGCTGACCGAACTCTAGGTTGCTTAGCGATCACGATTCTACGATAATTACACAAAGGAAAGCATCTAACCATTTAGCCAAAGAGGTTGTAGTGTAATTACAATCTCCTTGTTCAAATCACTTTAGTTTTGTTTTGTGTTGATTACCATAAACAGATAAAAAAAATGGGAAAGCAAATAATGGTCTCCAAATGTTTCTCAGCATGAGATAGGCACTCTGTTGGAACTCACTATTCCAAGAAACTGGAAAATAAAATGAGTGATTCGTGTTCTCTTAAAGGAAAAGAAGGAGACATGGCATACTTTATACATGCATTTCAATATGACACCAGGTGATTTCTAATTACCAAATAAATAAATCACTATTTATTAAAACGTGAGTCATGAAGTGTAAAATTCTATTCATGGGAGAAACAGGGTGATTTCTGTTAGCGGAAACTCCAACCTCTCATTCATTCATTTACTAGATATACTTTGATAGCCGGAATCTTTCTTCAAATTTCCTGTCCCCATACTCTTCAAAAGGGTCACGTCTTTCCAAAATGATCCGGTTTTGACACTGGTTCCGATTTAAGTAATCCAGGTACATTATCTTGTCCTCAATACCTTCTAGAAAATCGAAACATGAGCCATTATGTTTAACTAGACTGCAGTCAACGGAGTTGTTCGGTCCAACACCCGCGATCAAAGTTGAGCATAATCAACTACCTCGTTTAGCTCTGATCATTGTTGATGCACCGAAAAATGGCATTGAACACGGTCAAATGCCGATTTGACCGTATGTGAACACTTTGTTAAGTGGAAGGGGTTAAACCACGCGTTTGTTCACATCCAAATTAAATAATTTGATAATAATAAGAAGCCTATTACCCTCCCCGGCGCATTTTAATGGCAAATGCGAACGTTTGTCGATTCAAAAAAGTGTCAAACTTAAAGTACCAGTCGAAAGTTACCAGATTTTTAAAACGACCATTATGTCAGAGAGCAATATTAAATAATTTACTTAAGTGTTATTTCATATAGACTCTATTACGAAAAGCTGTCAAAATGAACCAACCTGCCGCAAATGTATTCCATGGGGCAATGTGTTCCATCAGCAACATTAATATGGAGACACTATAATTATGTTCCTTTAAATAAGCATGACCAGATTCCATTTAATTTTGTCCCATGTTGCAGCGCATACGGTCGCAAACAATGCAAGGCTTGATACAAACAGCAAGATGTAATGTAGGATCCCCGTTACAAATGATTTGCATTGTTCCTTTAACGCATCATCAATTCTCCGTGTTTGTCTCACCCATCATCCTCTCCTGTCTAGTACAACGCACAGTCCAAACAAGATAAATCCATTAGCGAGAGAATAAACCGGGTCGGCACCTGACACTACTCTGTGGCAAGGTGTGCGCCTGTCTTGATCGTAACAAACAGCTCGCCGCACTAATACACGTCTACACTTTCTTTCTTCACACCTGTAATCCGTTTATACACGATACTCATTGCGTGTAACCGCTAAAACCATTTACTTTAGCCTGTAATAATTGCACCATGTATACTTTACACCTCTAATCGGTTCAGGTTCCTTTCTGGGGGCAAATAAGTATTTTTGAATATAAAAAAGCAATCTTTTTACACTAATAACCGACTAAAATGGTGATCTTCTCTTATCTAAACGATTCTTTGCACTTGTTTATGCACATGAACGTTTGGAATGCATTTCTTTACATCAATAACCAGTTTAATACTTTTGCACACTTGAATTAAGTTCATTATATCCATAAATTATTTCAAAACACCTATTAGTTATTCCCACAATTAGTGTTGGCACATCATACCTGGCGATTTGTAATTTTTAAAGCTGATGATACATTTTAAAACAGACTTTGGTTGTTATGATTTTGAGTATTGAACAATCGTTAACAGTTACACAGAGTGTAACAAAAAGGTATGTCAAAACTTTGGAGCAACATTCCTTACATATACAGGATAAAAGATATAATATGAATATGGATTCCTGTAAAAGAACGTTTTACACACCTACACCATTAAATAGGAAACATAAATTGATATGAAAGTATCAAAATCTCCTCTGTTAGCATTAATAATTCCAATAACCCGTCTTGCATGATGCGCTGAGTATCCCTGGGGTATTTCGTCTTGTAGCCTTGCAGAACACGAACACGATAACTTACTACACCGGCTACTCCATAGAGCATATGAGCATCTGCCAACCCTGCATTTTAATACCTAATTTTACTGAATCTGGAACAACGTCCGTAAACACACAGAACTGACACTACGTGCTCGGTGCTGAAGGAGCAGCATAACAAGCGAACAAGCGGACAACATGGTACAGAAGAACCATAATAAAGGTGAATCTATAAACTAAGGTTAATTACATTTAACCAGAGGTAAAATGAATATTTACCTATGTATTAAAAGTCAGTCCTGGTGGTCTAGTGCTAATCATACTTGCCTCCTAAACTCAAGATCGCAGGTTCAATCCCGACCAGGATCCATGATTTTTTTCGGGCGTAAAAATCCTAAGTTTGGCTTCCTTCGGAAGGAAAGTAACGTGGGTCTCGTGTCGCATGTAAAACAACCTCAATCCTGAAAGAAGAGGTCTCTGAGCAAAATTTATCGGCCGTTTCACGCCTTGAATTGGATGGGACGCTGATGACATGAGAAGTTACAGAACGTCCGTAAATAAACCAAAACAACAACTAGTATTAAGCAACTGATTTGTTGTGGAGTTATTGCCATAGGACAACTAGCTAGACAAAGCTCGTTGTAGACAAAGGACTCTAACAAGGAAATAAAGCATTTCCGGACCCATGTTCATAAAACATATTTGCACTCTCTATATGCAAGGAACGTTTCCCAAAATTTTCAAATATCTTTTTGTTACACCGTGTATATTTCAAAAAGCACATCATGATATTAAAATGTAAAAGCAGTATTTTAACTGCTTGTTTACTTATAATTATGATAAGTTCGAGTTTTTGTTTAAACTGTTGAAATAATAACATATTAAAATAATACTAGGATAGGATTGCAAACATTTCCAATTTCTAGCACCGCTGTCATTTACCCCTTGCTTAATTTTAGCCCTTCTTGGCATATTGGTGTACAACTCCCTTGATGGTAATAGCTTAGCATAAATGTGAAGATTATCAGCTCTATCGCCCAATGCCCAGCTTTGTCATCATAACTTTTCATAAGTATATATAGTATGTTTAGAAGTCATGTTTCCATGTTACATGTATTTTTAGTAATAAATGTTATCTTAAAAATTTAATGGATATCATACTTAATCCGTATTATACTACGACAATTATCTAGTCAAAATCTGGACTTATGCGATAATAGTATAATGTTTAATGACATTTTGAAGCTACCTGTTTCTTGACTGTAGTCCGAATTTGTCATTTATAGAAGGTTTTTTTTTTTTTGTTCGTTTTGAAAAGGATACTTACTCGAACTAACAAATTATATTCTTGAGATCTCTGTACAGATAGGATTTTTCATAGAATTACAGCACAGAGTGGAAGCAGGTACGCTACTTGCATACGCCGGAGCTCACCAGCCTAACAGAACCACTGGTTGCGTGGCCTAAAAGTTGCGAAGGCATGGTTATTTGTACAGGGTAGACTGAACAATAGGCACGTTCACCCTTAATTAAAGTTTTCCTTCTAAAAAGCTGAGAAAGCGAGATAAACCACCAATTATTTGACAAATTAAATGCATTCATTGGTATGTATACTGCGTATATCTCCGTTAGGGCAAAACTAAAAGACAAATGTGAATCACAAAATGACTTTATTTCCAGGGGTCAAGTACAGTTACTTTTCCACGCAGTTACCGTAAAAATTAAGACATTTGTCATATCGATAGACGAGCTTTCCAACACCCTCTTCATAGAAGTTTGCCGCCAGCAGATGGAGATGGATCTTTTTGGAACCCAGCGTGTACAAAGTTTTCGATTGCCTAGGTGTTCTGTAACAATAATGTACAGAAATGATAATGAACTGTCCTGAAATTCCACAAACAACTCAATGATGGTAAACCCCCGTCTCTCTTGAACCACTTGATCAATTCGCTGAACAGGGTCTTCACTAGCGACAGACCCGCGTCCTTGTCCACCTTCATCATGACATCAGTTTGCACGCACAACACCCTCACTCATTCAGTTTGCACCATAAACATGGCTCATTTTGCGATGAATTTCTGCTACAGTATTCCCCTCTACCTGTAGAAAAAGAATGAGGCTTCGCAACTCGCACTTTGCGGGAGAATAAATCATGCAGGTCATGTTGAAGTGCCTGTAGCTCAGCTCTAACTGATGTATTGACCATGGCCTTGGCGGACATTGTGGAGGGGTAGTAGTGCAGATCCGTCTCCTTATGCTTGTCTGGTCACGTAGCAGAGCGATCGCAGGTTGAAAAAATATCCCTCGTATTATTTAGATATTAAACAATGAACTCCCAAAAGTCGGTTTTAACTTTTTGCCCTTCCTTTATTCCTTCTTCTTCTTCTTCTTCTTCTTCTTCTTCTTTTCAACTCCTCACCAACATAAACTACTAGGGATTTCAAACAGAGTTTTAAAAGTAATTAGTAAGAGTGAATGACATTTACTGTTGAAATAAAAAAAATATATCCTTCCATATTACGATAATACAACAAAAATAGCGTAACATGTTTGAACTTTATATAATTCTAGATCTTATATTTGGGCTTTAAGGTCACATTACAGGGCAGAAGAGGGCAGAAATATAATCAAATAAGCTGAGATCAAGGCTAGCCTAAACAGTAGCGAAAACTTCATGAAAGATCCCTTTACTTCTCTCTGGCTATAACTTGTAAAATCATTAATGCGTTACGCAAGGCAGGCTGAATATTGGTGAATGGTTATTTACGTCACGGGTAGCACACTAGTTCAAATCCACTCAATAATTTTGGGTAGACCCAGCCTTATAACCTTAATGGACGTTTAGCCCCTAGGCCTAATCTAGGATTAGTCTCTCTAGCTTTGCAGGTGTGCATCCCGAATGTTTGAAGGTAGATCACTATTCTCCGTAGGGTATTGGAGGACCTATGAGCTGCAGTAATTCGGACACTCCCTTAAGAGGGGTTCAGATGTTCCGGAACGTTGTACTTCTATTGGGCTCCGCGGAACTTGCACGTAGCAATCTGAAGCGGCTGGAATCTCCTATGAGGTTTTTCCTTGATCTTCTAGATCAATCTACCTATCTATCTTTGGCAGTGTTATTTTATATTTCTAGCTCAAAAAACCACTGGGACACTCCGAGAGTATGCGTCCCGTCAATCTGCGTTAGACTCGATCTAACATATCCATAGTGCCGATATACATAGTTATTTTGAGTTAACAAAAAACACGATTATCTGCAGGTAATGTGCACACTAATGCGCCAATATCGGAATACTAAATTGATGTCATTTAAAAGTTAGCAATAAGTATGTGTAGGTTTAAAATTGTCTGTAATATTGAAATTGGCATACATTTTCAATCGATGTATGCAATACTCTGCAACCCACTGCAATGAATGTTTAAGCATTCGTGAATCATATTAACCTCTAATTTTATATAAGAATAGAGATGGAGAGAAAATTAGAACAGAATATATATATATACTATATAAGTAAAAATCCTGCATATCTAGAATGGAAAAAAAAAGTATTCAATTATAATGGAAGTGGCTGGTTTAATGAAAAATTTTATTTACAATGAAAATATTAGATTTATCATTGATATTACGAAATTCTACTAATCCTGTAAATAAACTACCGCATTTGCACACTGAAAGTGGTATGCAGTGGCTAAGGACATATTTAAACGAAATTGTGTTGCAACACAGATTTCTTTAGGCTTGCAATTGATACTAATAGATCCGCATCTTCCAGTATAACAGTTTACAGACAATAAATAAATAAATTAATAAATAAATAAATACAAAGCGTACCTTATATTGCCGGGCCGCAGGGGATAAATGAGAATTCTCTGTGCTCCAATACCTATTGTTTTGTGAGGCAATATGACCATTTAAATGAAAGCATGCCTCATCTGAGAAAATTATTAAATGTGGGTCACCAGTACCGTCAACGATATTTTGTAAAATCCATTTACAGAAATTTAATTGTTTATCCTTGTCACAAAGCTGTAATTCACTATAGTCATTCTGTAAGGTTTAAATTTTAAAAGCTTAACAGCTCTATGAACAGAGGTTTTTGAAACACCCACTTGCTGTGGATCACGTCTTTGAGACTTTTTTTTTAGAGAGATTTCGAATGATGCATCAATTACGTCAATATTTTCCTCCATTAGATCCTTTCTTTTTTGCTTTGTAGGTTTAGTGATCCGTTGTCCTAAACTTATTAACCAGACATCTAACAGTTTTTCTATCTGGAATTGGAATACTAGGAATCTTTCCGGAAATTGTCTATAAAACTGTCACATGATTCGTTTTTTACATATGTATCGTACATAAAAATTCTTTGTTCAAGCGTGAATTTTTCGGTAGGCATTTCAGTGCATTAATAAAAGTAATCTAATGTAATTTACACACAGCACAGATGTCTTGAATAACCTTTCTCTTTTGAGATGCAATGCACAAACTCTAGTCTTTACAGCTCGAACAGAAGGCAGCAACTGACACAATATGATCCAGCTGACAAACGTAGCTTTGAGTGGATCATTCACCGCTAGTGCACTACTGGAATAATACCGAGATCATCGCAGTGCAAGCGAACTACGCTTATACGCTATCTATTGCCGATTATAAGTGGAACGTATGTTATGTATGTAATATATATATATATATATATATATATATAGAGAGAGAGAGAGAGAGAGAGAGAGAAAGTTCATCACAACGATACACATTTTTTTGTTAAAACTAAAATAAGCACTTTTTGGAAATCCCTTGTTAAACTTTTGGAAAATATGCATTTGGCAATAAAAGAACTGCATGGTTGGTGCATGAGGAATACAGGCACATTTTAGTTGTGTTGTTTGAGATGTACGAGTATAAAATTGTAACAACAAATGGATGAGTAGAATAGGATTGATTTCATGGCCCACATGTTAGACTGCCCTTATTCCTTTATTTGTAGGGGCATTTTAAATTCGTACTTTATACAGTTCTAATGGCCAATGAATAGAGCAAAATTTGAAACTTTGTTCGGGCGCCATCCCGTAATTCAACTCGTCCATGTTTGATTTGCTGCAGATAGAAAAACTCTTTGAGGATTTGCGAACTGAAAGTAAATAAACAGCTGAACCGAATAGTGTAAAAATATTTTTTTGATCATGGTAGTGTTATTGTTAATGTTAGTTTGAAATAGCATATGTGACACCTCTGAATTTAAACTTCTAATCAAAACTGAAGCCAGACATAAATTATGTACCTTACTCCCTTATTTTACTATGCAGAATTCCACCGAAGTACGTAGGTATAGTTTAAAGCCAAATTCCGGTATATGTTTATGAAATGGAGCCAATACTTCTTAAATGGCCAATACTTGGATGCGTAATTCTTGCAAATGTATACAACTAAGTTTCAGCTCGCTACCTGAATTGATCACTGCCGCATCTGCTATAAAATGGGAGAAAAAGGGTTCAGTACATTTGTATTTAAAGAAATGAACGAGTTGGACGAAGTTTGTGTGAATTTTATTCCGGCATTGAATGCATTAATTTATGGATAATTGGGTTTAAATGCAGCCGTACATACACCTAAAATGAAGCATGCTCCGGACGCTCCTTTGAGATTATTACGAAAGATTCCCATTAGAAACCGCTGAGTGAAAATGCGTAAGACAGCTAAAACAATGAAAATTATTTGCATAGAAATGTAATGGACTTAAACAAAGTTTTTTAAAAAGAATAACAAAGATATCGACATCTAAAACTAAAGTTGTCTATGCAGGGTAAACACTTAAGAAGAAGAGGTGAGATGTTGGGAAGATGCAGTCTACGGCAAAAAAAATAAATAAAATAAAATAAAAATGTAATTAAATACTGGCTAATAATAATTAAAGGACAACTAACAACCCTGGGGGCAATATGCTACCGGCACTAATTAAACTATATCCACTATCCAAAATGGTGGGCGGCGATTGTACAGTGGGAATTGTAAAAAACCGATTTAAATTATAGGGGATATATAAAACAGGTATGGTGTAGTGAAAAAAGTAAAAAAAGACACCTGTCTGATATAAATCGGCAGGAAATAGAGGCGCGATACATTCAGATGTCATTTCTGAACCTGCATAGCGAAATTAAAGAGACCTATATCATGAAGCTAGGCATGGAACAGAGGTCTGGAATAGCATGACAGACTGGGAGACTGGAAGACACGTAAGGTAGTTGACGGGGAAGGTTGGAGGATTTGCCCATTACGCTCGGAACCAAGTCTGGGTGCACATTTTGGCTAAGTATACTTAGACAGAAGATGATAGGATAAAATTTCTCCCCGGTTCATTTTTGACTTCCGGTAGGGGGAGGCAGACATGTTGGAACTTAATTGTAAATAGACAAAATTGCTAAAACTGGGCACTTTCTTACATGAAATACATAGTTTCAAGGACAATAATTTTTCTAAAAGCATTTTACATAATTAATATGAAAATGTGTCTGAGTATCAGAATTATTGTATGTGTGTCTATTTCATATGTGTGCGTGGATGTGAGTGCGTTCTTGTTAATGTTATTTTTCTTTGTTTGAATTAATTTCACATATTAAGTATTTTACAAGATGAACGGTTTTACAACCCCATGCTGTTGTGATGTGCAATTGGAATAGTAAATACATCTATATCTACACTTAAGAACAGTTAAGCTATTGATTCGAAAATGATAGGAAAAGTCTTATTGTTTAATTATCTGGGATGTATTAAATGAATGGTAATTTTGAGTAAAGTCAGAACTACAATAGACTCAACGATTGTATAAATAAGATATAGAGAGAAAAATATGGGAAGTGAACTACTAATTAGAATATATAATATTATACACGAACCAGCGTTGAAATATGGCAGTGAGACCTGGATATTTAGACAGCATGAATACGGCAAACAAGGGGAGAGGAGAGATCGGCTGAAAAATGAAGGAATTCCCTAAGAACTCCAAGTTAAGCCAATGAAGAACTATCAGAAACTGTGGTTCTCTTAAACACAGTGAATGTTTCATATTGATATTCCATGATCAGCTTACGTTATCAACCGGAAGTCGAGATGCTGGTCGACCCTTTTACAAGATGGAAACACAGTTCCTTTAGTTCGACTTCCAGCCTTAAAGTTGAGAGAAGACATTTTTACTGAAATCCATCATTCCGAGCTATTTTGCCGTGTTTCTTGGTTAAAATGACATTTACAAAGCAAAGCTTTCGCTGGCTACAGCGACCAGCATTGTCAGTGAACTCAGTGAAAGTGTCTGGGGAAACAGAGAGCGACTCAACCGTTAGAAGGGGAAGGTGCAGGAATGATTGGGGAGTTGTACTGCAATTGTTTGACTAGTAATGGATTACATGTCTCGCTTATTTGATAGCCTGTCTCTATTTACATTATCTGGATGCTTCTGTATTTCTAAGACCTTGTCCTAGCATACAGCAGATCCAGATAATATAAACAAAGATAGAGGTTTTCAAATCAAGGCATGGAATCAGCTTCTTGTCAACAAACAACTATATTCCTACCCCCTCCCTCTTCTAAAGGTTTTGCCTCCTCTCTTTGCGCAGACAGATTGGCCGACACTGATTATGCTTACCGCAGAAGCCAGTAAAAGCTTTGTTTTTTAAATTTTATTTAAATCAACGAGTACGGTAAAACAATAAGTAATGATTAATTTTAGTAATAACAGCGCCGGCCGCGAGAGCATAAATAATGTTAAAAGAAGAAAATAGGTGAAACAACAGACATCAACTGATGAAGATACAATATCTTGCACGAAAATTTAGATATAAAGAAGATGTATGCGTGTTTGGTGCCGCGGCGGTTGACTATAAACAGAAATGCACACAATCTGGACACATAGCATTTATTTGAGATCATGGCACAGAGCATTTTGTAGGGTGGAAGCCCCCCCCCAAAAGATCCTATTAGACTAATCTGGAAAACAGTGAGAAAGTATTACCTTGCATTGTTAGATCGTTTGAATGATAAGTTAAAAGAGGGGGAGGGATTGCCGTCTCACCAGAACAACGCACGGTCATACATCAGGAGAGTTGAAGTAAGTGCACGAACTGGATTCTGAACTAGAATGTTGTTGACTATTTTGCAGAGTTTGACAAAGTTATATATAACAACTGCAACTTTGAAGCAAGTGAAAAGATATCGTTGGAGGATATGTTGAGAAATAAAATCTATTATCAAGGATTTCCAGGTTTAAACCTAAGGCTGTTTGAACCATTTGAATATTTTGCACCTACAGATATCAGACACCATAAGTGTCATTTAGTTACTTGGGCGTGAAATGGCAGGTAATATTGTGCAGATTTTTTTTTAAATACGTATGGAGGCTTTTAACGTGTGCACTCCATTGGATTCAGGCAATACAATCTCTCCTGCAGGATTGCGCTCGAGGTTTTTCTATCGACCTCACCCAGCTTTGAATTTGCAAATCATTAGATCTAAATGGATGCGTTACTCACTTTCAAATTTTTTACCAGGTGTCGTGTTTACATAATTTATAATATGATATGACTATACTGTATAAAATGATAATCTTGATATTGAATAAGTTTCGCCATATTTAACAGAAATTTCTCAAGTAATGCATTCATCGCAGATTAATACTGCACTATTTAATAGCACTTTCAAATCCTTGAAGTGGAAGATGTTCCCCGCGTGATGATAACAATAATGGCTAGTTTTATAACGAAAACTGTGAAACGTACGACGCTACAAAACTTATTTAATTGCCAGGCAGGAGGTACGGCGAATAGTATGACGCGGCATTTAACAATGTGCAATTATTAGTGCGTGAATTCTGTGGAAGGAATGTTTGTAACACAACTAACTAACTGTGCAGACGATAAGACTAACTAACAATGGTAGACAGAAGAGCTTAAATGTTAACAATAATTTGTTTCGGCTGGCGCTAATGACTTCCCGTCGCTGCCTCGCTTCCTCTTCCTGTTCTGTATGCGTCCTTTGGGCTGTGTGCAACATCGAAACAAGGGACGTCCGCGTCCATCTTGTTTAGTAAATACATTCTTACTATGGGTAGGCAGTACTCTCCTGTTGGCTTCTTCAAGTACATAACCTTTCAATCTTCTCGCTGAGTTTGTTTACCTCATATTTTATTTTATTTGTTAAATGGGCGAAAGTCCAAAAATGTAAAATATAAAATAGAATGGAAGAATAAAACGGTTTTGCAGCTATTGAAAGAATTCAACTTAGCTCCTAGTTTGTGTTGCTTTTATTACTTAAATTGTGTCCCAAATATTAATTTCAGAAACACGCCCACTTGACATTTTTAATACCATTTTTACAAACAATGAGATTTATACAATTAACCCTATGTAAATGTTGGTGTAATAGAATCTTTGTGAGATAAAATATAATAAATAAAAAATACAAACATTTAGTATAGAAATTTTATAACCAGGTTGATCCTCTCGCTACAGGCCCCAAAATATTGTCTATAAAAATGTCTATTATTTAGCTAATGTCTTCTAAATTTATATACATATACTTTCCACGATGCAAAACAGGAAGTGCTCATAATCTAGCCAAAAAATATCCTTCCACATTTTCCTGGATCTGTTACAGAGAGAGCGAGAGAGAGAGAGAGAGAGAGAGAGGAGTTGAAATTGTATTATTTTTATTCTAGCTCTGACAGTTGTCGGAAAACATTAAATTTAATAATTAGGTCACGTATAATTTATGCAGTTTAGTCATCTAAAAAAAACTAAAAATTTATTTGTTGAAAAAGCATAGAATGTAGGGGAGGTCTGGGCAAAGCGAATAAGTTAACCTTTAACTCACTTCATAGGCTTTATTCTGGTGTCCTTTATGGAAAAAAAATGGAGTTCGTTTCTACCAACTCTTCACCATGGTAATTATCCCCTTAGCCCAGAAACCCGGACAAAGTGAACAATTCACTCGAGCAAAGTGAATAGCTCTACATTTTCACCAAAACTGTTATTTATGACAAACTCAAAATTACATTAAATAATATTATATAAGAAAAAATCTATCATCAGTGTTTCTCACCAAGCTCATTCAGGCATGGCATTCATCACGGAAGTAAGATTACCCAACATTGGAATATGATGTGCCATCTCGACTTTCCGAACATTAAACCCAGTCATCTAAAGGAGGGTTCAGCACATAAAAACGTACCAATTTTTATATCTGTAGTTTCGAGTCTGACATGAAGTATTGCACGCATGATTTTGTTCTTTCTGATCATACTTATCTTCCATTTTCATTTTATTTCTCTACCTTACAGTCCAAATAAAATTGACCGGGCAAAGCTGATAACTTCCGTATTCCCTTTGATTTTATATTATTATGATTGTTGATAATATTTTTGGAATTATAGTACTTTAAAAATAATCATCATGACTTCATAGATTAAGAATGATTTATTCCGTCTTCAGCTTCCCTCTTTAACGTTCGGAGAGGCGGGGGGGGGGCGCAAGGTCTCTCTGTCTCTTCCTCGGAGGCATAAACCACAAAGTCAGGTAAGGTAGTGTAGTTGTGGCATTCTTTCCAGATGTTTCACCCGTGTTCTATAGCCTTAATATTTTTCATTTAGAGAGAGGGAGAGAGGAAAAAGAAAATAATCTAGTGCTTCATGTACATCTTCATTATTAACATGATTCAGAAGAATATCCTTTAACGCTTCTAAGAAATTTCATCTCTGCATGTAGTTTTCGAGCTTTTCTCTCTTCCTCGTTGATTCACAACCATACATTAAAACTGGGATTACAATAAATTGAATTTTAAAACTTTTCTTCATCTTTTTTCGTAACATTCTTTCTCAAAAACCGAATTTTTGTGCCACAAACAATTTAAAACGTATTTTCTTACTTATATTGTCATATTCGTTGGTTACATTATTTCCTAAGTATTAAAGTGTTTAACGTGTTTCACATTCTACAATAAGTTTGCTTTTTACTGTGTATTTTCCTCGAAATGCTTTACTTTTTGTTTTAAATGTTGATATTTTTAATTGATATGATTTACAAATACTATCTAATTGATACGAAAAAAGCTGCAAGTTATCTTCACTTTTTTCAATTGTAAGTTAATTATTAGCAAACATTAGAGCATTTAGCCAAGATTTTGAATTCAAATACGCTCTTCTATTACATAACATTTTCCATTCTCTAAAATATCGTCTGTATAAAGATTAAAGTTTAGAGGATAAGATACATCCCTGTATTACACCCTTGTTAATTTGAAATTAATGTTTCATTTATTCTCTGTTTCAAGTTCGTTTATTGTTGTTTTGTATAGAGATTTAATGACTGCATTAAGGTTTAATTACTCTCTTTTCTATAAGACTTGCCAAAGATATTTGCGGTTGACGTGGTCAATAGCGTTTTGATGTCAACAAATGCCATATGTCTCTAAAATTGAAAAGAATTATAAATTTGAAATTCATATTTTACTATTAAACAAACAAGTAGTTTTTAACGTTGAGTGTTCTACACCGACTGCACTTATTTTGGAAAAGATTATGAAAAACTCGGAATATTTTCAAACGCAGGCTACTATGTTGTCTCACAACCTTAAATGGTGCCAAAGTCCGTCTCGTACATACATTCAAGATGATGAGCGCTCAGGGCGTCCCAAAATCGTTACGATCGACGTGATTGTGGTAAAAATTCACTATGCAGTACTCAATGATCGTCGATTGAAGGTACGCGAGTTGGCGGACATTGCAAAGACCTGGACAGGCCATGTCCACTACTTAATGCACGCAGTTTTGTGTATGAGAAAGTTTTCCGCTTGATGAGTGCCCAGTTTGTTAACAATGGACCAAAGACGCATTCTCACGCACTTTGCCTTCGCTACATGATTCAGACATTCAATGCGCAATTGGCTTGGACAAGGAGGTTTAGTAGTTCAGACCCCTTAGCTTCAGTCCTTTAAATAATCGATATATAAGTAAATCAGAGAGAAACCTGGTGTGATTCTGAAACGCAGGAGTGAAGGATGTCATTGAATGGGAACAGTATTGTTATTGTAAACTCTGCCCATATATATGCAGGTATTTATATAAGAATCACGTTCAGTGACCCTTATACATTTCCTGGCTAGCACTACATGATATGAAAATAGATTACTCATTTTTTAAACACTCTGTACAGTTCTTGCTCAAAACAGAATCGCTGCTTTTTATTTTTAAATTACTGCAGAAAACAGGACGCTTCAATTCACTTTGTATTCTTTCTTTTTAGTGTAATCCGGAGTTCTATTTTTTTGTTTTTTAAGCTGAGTTGAGTTTAAAAAACTTTTATAAAATCACTGAGATGTGTAATAAATGGGATATTTATTATAATTTAATATCTACCAACTACAAAAGACAAAAGGTTAAGTCATCCTTAATTAACATCAAATATTGATAGCAATTTGGTAAACAAATGGGCAGAAGAAAGGCGAAAGAAGAAAATTAGTCATAAAAGACTTCAGGACTCTAAATGTTCTTATATTAAAAAAAAAAAAAGCTATATGTTGAGACCAGAGTCAGACAGGAAAACATTCATGTTAACCGCCCGGACTGGAACCACAGATCTTCGGCTTACCGTATCTGCACCCGCATCATCTCAGATACCGCGTCCTGCCCAACCATAGCCACGAATTTTCCTCATCCGAGTCTGTTATAAACTGGAGACCTGTTGCAGATACTTTTTTTTTATTCTGAAAGGCGAATCGAAACCTTCAGGTTCGTACTAACCACACTATTAAAGTTAATTTATTCGATTTTTTTTCCAGTGAGGCTATAGTTAGGAATCAGAGTAAAGGAGCAAAAGCTCAGTCACTACCGGGACTCGAACCACATATTTTAGGGTATTGATCCGATATTCTTACCATCTAAGGCTTCTAAGCTATCGTGCTCTCTGCGATCTATTAGTTACAGCTTGACATCTCTCACCATTATTATTAGATTGCATTTAATGCTGATAATTAGCAAAGCCTATCATTTCCATTCTCGAGAAATTTTTCTTAAATATTAAAAAAACCTGTGTTTGAAGTTTGTAGCTATGAAAAAGCGGAAATGTTATTATTAAGCTCCATTTCTACTAAATGTAGAATAATTCTGATATCTCATAATGTGAACCGTCTTCACAAACACAATGCAACACGCTGCTAAATGATCATACCAATACACGTTCTCAAGACAACCGAGAAGTATCTCAAGTAGTAACGCGTCAAGAATTCCAGTTTCAAATCTTTATTGCCAATCATCCTGACCTTGATTGTTTTCGTGATTTCCCCTGGCCGCTTAGGCAATGCTTGTCAAATTTGGCTCTACGAGTGCAAAGTTTACTTAACCGTACAGACAGCGCGATCATGAGGTAGAAGTTCCGAATGGCAGCGGAGAAGGTTGAATTCGGCCGAACGGCGAGTTCTAGTATATATGAATGAATGAATGAATGAATGAAAAATAAAATAACACAATAAAATATAACTAAAATAACAATGACTAGATAAGGAGAAAAAGGATAAAACACTAGGAAAGCCACAGATTTACTACCGCAATATTACGAACAGCTCGTGTCCTTCTTAGGCAAGGAGACAAGTCATTATATATATTCCTCAAGATGTATTTAACATTGTACATCATGATTTGTGTATATGAAAAAATTACTGCTAAATGGATCCCAAAAATGACTGAATGCTGATCAAAAAAATGACTGAGAATGACAACTTTCAAGATGATTTGTCGTCCAAAATAACGAGTCTTCCAAAATTTTGGATTGTATTGCAACTATGGATGAAACAGGGATTCATTACTATGATCCCGAAACATAAGAACAATCAAAGAAATGAAAATATGATGGTTCGTACCGCCCAAAGAAATTTTGTATTTAAAAATCGGCAAAGGTTCTCGCAGCTATTTTGGGGGCACAGAAGGAAGTATAATGATATATTGTAAAAGAGTGACATGCATTATTCTGCATTACTGACCAAGCTTCGGGAAAAAAAGTATGGAAAAACGTCGGGGGCAATTTTTCAAAGGTGTATTTTTATGCACAAGTCCTTGATTGTAATGCAGAAAATTATTGAAGTTAAGTTTGAATTGATTGATCCTCCCTTCTATTCGCCAAATTTAGCCCCTTCAGATTATTAGTAATTTTCAAAGTAACAAAGATATTTAGAAGGGAAGAAATTTTCATGGAATGAAGCAGTGACAAGCGCTGTGGAGGAGTGATTTGCAGAACGAGAAAAACATGTTCTTTAGGAGGCTTAGAAATCCTTTATAAACACTGTGCTAAATGTACAGAGTTAAAAGACGAGTGTGTTGAGTAAATAATTGTTTTTAAACAATTTCATGTTTTATGTTAGGTTAAGAGCTTATCAATACTCCCACGTGTACTTCCAAGTACACATTTTTACTTACTTACGCATTTTCTAAGTTACCTTAGCAACCACTCGCATGCAGTACGATCATCTTACACAATATACCATACATGCAAAGAACATATTACAACATGAAGCTATGTTTTAGAGGTACAGCATATCTAAACGTATGCCACTATTGCAGCAGGGATACCAATTAACGCTGCTTAGAGACACGAGCAAGAGGGCAAGAAGCATCAAATATATTGAAAGTGGCTGCAGCAATCATGAATACATTTCCTTCATTAGCACTCGATGTGAAAACACGGGCAGACCAGGTCAGAAGTGGCAGCTCGATAATACTTGTACATACTGAACAGCTTCAGTGAGTAAACAGATGTACTGCCACCAGAGTACAGATCAGAACAGCGTCATAAGCAACACATTTCACGACATTATTTACGTGCTTCTCTCTGGAATTTTGGTGACCAGCACAGAGGATTCAGAGTAGTAGGCGTGAGATGATACACCAGGATCGTTTGAAAGTTCTCGGAATGACCCACAGGCTGCAGCAGTAGTTGTGAAGCACGTTAGTTATAATAGCCATCTACCATAGAACCCTTGTGCAAGATTAATCAAGAATTGTGTAGCTATTCGTTGCAGTGCAGAGGTTGTGTAAAGAGAAAAACAGCAAATATCGAACATCGTCCGGTTATAAAATGCTTGGTAAAGAAGGATATGAATGAAACAGAAGTCATACAGTTAAGACAAACACTCTATGTAACTCTGCACCATCATTTTCAACCGTTTAAATGCGACCGTGAAAGCTTTGAAGATGACCTACGGAGCGGATGATCGAAATCGGTCACAACATCAGGAATTATCGATAAGGAGCATGGGGCTAGTTCTGCAGGATCACCGACTAAGGGTGTACCAAATTGCTGAAGCTGTAGACATTTCAGGGAAACCGTATTTCACATTTTGAGGTAAGAATTGAGCACGAAAAAAGTATCGGCAAAATGGGTGCCGTGACTGCTGACTCAGGATGAATGCAAATCTCTTGCGTCGATTTATGACCAATGATGAAACGTGGGTGTACTACTACACACCTAAAACAAAACAGCAGTCTAAACAATGAACACACAGCCAAAGAAGCCCAAGTGTGTGAAATCGACTTGGAAGACGATGGTGTCGGCTCTCTGGGATGTAAAGTTATACTGCTCAATCCATCACTGAAGAGCATGAGACTGAACCTTTGCACCTGTTGAAGACAGAAATATGCGAAAAAGGCCAAATTTATCAAAGAAGAAAGTGATCTTCCATCAAATCAATGCCTTCCTTCATACTCGTGTCTTTGCAATGGCGAAAATAAATGAAATGGGATATTTATTGTTGCCAGATTCCCTTATTCTCCTGAATCAGCTCCATCAGTTCCCTAAACCGAGAAAATTCTTTGGTGGAAAGGAATTTTCGTCCAAAGAAGAGCTTAGCATAAATTGAGGCGTATTTTGCAGGCACTGGAGGAATCTGATTTACGTGGTGAGATAAAGATTTGGAGCATCGCTGGACAAAGTGAATTTGTGCCAAGGGAGGCTATGTTGAAAAATAAAAATAATTTTATAAAAGCTAAGCTGTCACTATGTACTTTATTCCGAAAACGATTTAATGAACTCCTCCGTACAATGAATGTCTCTACGATGTTTTGAAAGATTTTAATGTGTGAAGAGAAAGCGACGGATTTAGGGAAGTCGTTTCCCAGAAATTACGAATTGTGATGCATAAGAGTTTCTGGAAGGCGATATTTATAAGTAGGGCTCGGATTTACATTACCAGAAACTTTAGGAATATGCGAGCATTTACGCCCTAAAAAGTATGGTAATGTGACTTTAAAAGCTAAGAATATGACGTAAACATATTTAAAATTCTATAAAACAAGTTTTTTTAAGAAATTTGCATTTTTCCTTCCTTTTTTCCATTTGCAGATAAGTCACAAGATATAGTAGGCACTCGAAAACTTTCCGCCGATCCACATTTAATTCTATAGGTCAGTAAGTGCCTTATCCATAAAGCTTCACTGATTATTATTACTTTGGTTCGATAAAAGCACATCTTCTCATTCTGAAATGACAGTGTGACAGATCGTAGGTAAGACGTTTTCAGGGAAATGAAGCAGTTTAAGTTAACGCTTACAAATTAAAAGTGGAGTTTCTTGCCTAACGTGGTGGCTAAGGTTTGCTGTAATCTTTTATCTTGTTTTTGGTTTATTTATAAGCAAAATTATGTAAGGTTTCTCAGTCTAATTTTAGAAAAATATAACATGTTACTAGAGTAGTTTCTGATTTTACGTCACAAAGAATTGCTACTACACAGTTTTACAAGGTTAAATATCACTTGCTACAGAAAAACAGCTGGCGGCAAATGACATGGTCATGTGGTTCACATAGGGAAAGCGAAAGCAAGAGAGTACATCAACATTAAAGGGCGAATATAAAGATTTTATTATAAAATATACGATAGAGGAAGAGTAAAACTTGAATAACACTTTGTTTCATTGACAGAATTGTTATAATTGGAGCTCTTAAATTGTTCTAAATTCTCACAAAAATTCTCAAAAGTTTCCGGAACTACAATTATTAAGTATACCTACTTACGGAACGAAAACTAGAAGTTTAAATAAGGGGTGTATATAATTCTGAGCATTTCAAGGGAAAGGGTTTAAGGTATATTCATCAGCATCAAAGGAAGCTACATGATACTATAACTTATGACAATTAGTGGAAACCTTTCCTTCAACAACGTGATCAGTCGAACATTCGTTTTCGGCATTGAAATGCAAAAACTTTCCAGAGAAATTCTCAAGGACATGAACGTCCTCTCTATTAGCAATGATGTCAGTAGGTAGATATCCACTCATAGGTATAAAAGGCAATTTCATCTTCTTTGATTGGGTCACATAGAGTTATGAAAAAAGATTAGGATGGTGGAATTTTACTTCAGACATTAGTTTCAAGATAAAAGGAGTAAATTATGTTGAAACTGTAATGGTTACTATATAATATTGTTTTTACTGACTCACTTAGTTTTTATAATTATTAAATTGTCTCATAAAATATTCGTTTTTAACTTTGGTGTTTTGTGTGATTTAATGATTTTTCCGTTATTTATTTTGCAATGCTACTTATAGGATGCCATGATTGCGTATATTGTGTCAGTTATCAGTTGTTAATACACAATCGTAAAATGAAGGCAATAAATTTTCAGGTTAGAATCCTTCTAAAGCACTACTAGAAACAAGATTACAAAGCTGCTGCCATGCGTCGAAGAATATGGGAGGTGGAAGGAGAAAATGCCGTTAGTGGATGTCTAGCATAACATGGTTCCAGCGTTTCAATAATGGACAAGCAAATACTAAAGTTTTACCGCGTCCTGAAAGATCCAGGGTATAGAATATTAAGAATGCACGCAACAAAGGGGCACAAAATATTCGTAAGCTGTCAAAAGAACTTATTGCAACAGGTACCAGACAACGCCACATTAAGTCACTTAAAATAATCACACGGAAACTGTAGGTCTGTACCTTATGACAGACCCAACGGAGAGTGAACTTCTGTAGTCAGCTAATCCAAGTCCCATGGATGATAAATTTATCAGGAGAAATGTCACGTGTGATGGAAAATGTGCATATTACCGCAACCCTGACAGTGGCTCGATCTCCCTCGTACTGCCAAAATTATCGCTAAACAAAATCAGTTTGGCGTGTCTGTAAGAATTCTGAAGGTGTGATCATTGGGGTTTCGTTCCAAACGGGCATACTGTCCATACGAATCTTTATTTTCAACCAATGGAACGAGTTAATAAACGTTTGAGACAGAGATACTCAGCATTAATTAATCGACATAGAATTCTCTTGCAGCAGCAAAATGCGAGACCCCATATAACTCAAATTCCAGAAATTGGAAGGAATCGAACTGCTACCGCACCCAGCATATAACCCTAATCCTGCACCTGTTTCGATCCATGGCCTATTTTCTGCGTGGAAGATAAGAGAAAACACTGAAGCCGTGAAAGTGGAAACCAGCATATTCTTCGCACCAAAATCCAGAAACTGGTGACGTCGCGCGATAACAGACCATTGAAAGGTGGCTCAAGACTATAGACTTTGACGGCCTTCACTTTGAAGATTAGTTTAATTCCTTGTTGGAGTACATTTCAAATAACGTTGTATCTAAAACCGACACTACTTATCAAAGTATATATATATATATATATATATATATATATATATATAATGGGCTTTATTGTACTTTTTATATCATGACAGTAATTTTGAAATCACTAATAAATACATCGCATTATCAGATTAACCTGTACCGACATTTTTAAAATTAGTCTAAAAGCTAGAATGTGGCACGGTTTATGAATTATGGCGCTTGTTGATGAAGTATGCTGAATAACAATCTCGTGTGATGCCTCTTTAATCATTCACCCAACAGCAAAGTTAAAGTAAAGCCGTGTTTATGGTCCTAATATTCGTTGATCTTATTAATTATCTAGCTTATTGGAAGAGGTCATACCCAGCATAGATGTCTGACGAGAAAGAAAAGCTTAGTTTTCTTTCCGTTGACTGAGATATTATGCTTAAAATTAAACACGCAAGGAAAATTGTATATTTTTCTTTACCAACGCGTTTATATACTCTGATCCTAGTATTTTAAAATTACGATATTTTCATCAGCTGACAGAACTGATTCCTTTCACTAACACTGCTTGCATATCATTCCAACTGAAACCCTGCGGAACCGATCCCAAACCCTTTGACATTCATATAGCTTTACATCTAACACCTTACACCTGTCACATTCAGCATCAATAGGTACATTGCTATCAGCAAGCCTTGCAAAACCAAGTAGATAATATAAAACTGCCAGTATAAAATTAACACGGTGCTCCTATCAGGGTCCGGCAGCATGCCTAGAAAACAAATGCGCTCATAGTGTCCGACTAATACGAGCAGGGTAACGCTTTCGAGTATTATACATTTTCTGTATATTCACCAAAAGTTTTCTTCAGTCTGCCGCTGGAATTCATTTCCAAGCACACGACTAGTGCAGTGAGCAGAAAATAAACATTGAATAACTTTAGGAGACTACCAGATCCAAATGCAGAATAATCTCTCTGCACATAAACAAAGCTACTGCAGCGTGTAATTCAGAACATGATGTTATTTGCATATAAGAGCAGCTGTCGACAAAAATCATATATGATGGAAAATGGTAACAAAAACATGGTCCCAAAAATAATTGTTCTTGCTTACTCACTGCGAAACTTTGTTGTTTTTTATTTTGTGCGACTTCTGGGGAGGATGAAACCATTATCTTACCTGAAACAAAAAAAAACACAAAATATAAATATATGTTTCAAAACGCTACACGTAATAATACAATATTAATAGAAAGAGAAAGCAATAAAATTAGGAAATAACATATCTACGTGTGTCCAATCTAGTCTTGAGTTATAACTGGAAATAATTGGGTTGGATCGTTAGAGACGGAGGACATTTGGGTACTTTCGCCTTACTCAACGGCTGGTCGTTTGTGCCTATGCCCTAAGTAGTGACACTTCCGGGAGGAACGGCTGATTTGAGGGAACACCGAGCGGCCAGGATGGAGAGGCGGTGAGGCACGGACATAGACGGAATTCTAACAATGCCGGTGGAGTTTGAGCCCCTCATAAGAGGTGCCACCATTCTACAACCTGGGGCAGAAACCCTTATGGAGCGCAAGCCACCGTCGCACTGCACACAACACCAGACCTTGTAACAGAACTAACGGAATGGGATGGTATGAAACGGGAAGGTACAAAAATGTACAAGCATTCACCTTAGCGACCAGGGAAACCATGAAAAAATCGAAGAACAGGCAGACCGACCACAAGGGATTTGAAACCGTGACCTCCCAAATGCGAGTACTAAGCGTTACCGTCTCAGACACCTTGCTCGTTTACCTAGGAAAGAAAGTCTACATCTCAAATTGCAAAAGTAAAAGTATAGTGTCATTTAAATGTGTGTTATATTGAAGACAGCAGACAGGCAACAAAAAAAAAAAAAAAAAAAAAAAAAACTGAAGATAAGAGCTCAAGATCAGATTTCAGAGAAATTAATATCGTTACGTTACTTTCTGAGTATAATTATTCTTAATGCACCTTGCACATTAAAACGAACAAATTCTAGAACTTTGCATTTATAGTGACCATATGAGCAGAGAACGAAATTTGTATAGTGCAATTTGTATATAATCACGGTTCAGGGAGAATGCAGAAAGGATGTGCTGATAGATAAATCTATCCGTGCATGCGAGTTTTACAATGTAAATGCACATTAACTAATAAAATTATATAATGTTAAAGTGAGCACCAACAGATACAAGCTTACAGTTATCTCAAAAATGTTCAATATGGATTTATAGGGCAACGTTGGTAGCATTGGCGCACATGCTGCATGTCGGATGCAGATGTACACACAAGCCACTGAAATAAGTGAACATTGCGCGGTAAATAGGAGGTACCACTTCAAATTACTCTGCTAATCACAGCTACCAGCCAGATTTCCCCCTGAGACATTTGGCGCACACTTTCGAATGCTCGGGTTTTGTTTTTGTGTTTTTTTTGTTTGTTTGTTTTTTTGTTTGTTTTAAAGGTATAATGAACATTAGAGAACAGGATATGTTTGAAGCTTACAATAAGTTTGAATTGTTTAAAGAATGGGAGATTTTACAATGAATGCCCAGAGTGATCAGGCGACATGTCTTTTGCTGACAAACCATGTATTCTGTACTCCCCTTCAGGGCCTAAACAGTGGAGTATGGTTAGATATACTTTTACCAGCTCAATGGTCACGATGAAATTATGATCACATGTAAAGTACTCCCTTTTCAAACCAGAAGATGTCACATTAAGAACAATATGATTTACACCCGCTAGGCTAATATATCTCAACCTAGCCAGCTCGGGGTGTTAGAAAGACGTACACAAAGATATGCTTGTTCAGCGGAGGCCATTGCAAATTTGCTGTTGCCAGCGCGCTTCTCAGATTTTGAATTCTTTGAGAAGCGGCTTGTGTGAAAAATGAATTCGCAATTTTATTCTAAGTGTCTGTGCAACAAAGGTGTGCGTAAAATCGCCCAAATGAAAGACAGGAAGATTTAGCTTCTCCACAGGAGATTAGGGCAGTTATTTTACACCAAGTTCAACATGGGTTCATGCTTAAATCTTATAACATACATAAATAAGCTTTAGCAGCATTTAAAGTTAACAGAATTACAAGACCTCTTATGGAAAGATGTAGACTTTCTCCTTCTATTGTGCAAATCGGTACCGGAATTGTGGCTTGTGGATGAAAGACAAAACAAATTTATGGTGGAATCATTTCAAAATTTTGCAATTTGAGGATTATGCGCGATGCCACAGAATTAATTATAGTATATCATAAACCCCATATATTTTAGAGGCTGCGAGCCGCCACTGCTTTCGTTGATGTGTGGATATCAAGAATTAGGCTCTTAGGTTCAGCGTAGGGTAATTAATTTTATCAGTTATATTTCTTTTCAAGTTTCCAAAAAGAATGACTAGCCTGGAGTGCAAAAATGTATAGCATTAGAATTAAGCATAAAAATGCCTTGTGGACAAGAAGTCTGTAACATTTGAGCACATGTATTGAGATACCTACTAAATTGGTTTCCGGGGAGCAAGGGATTACTTGCCGTAATTGCTAGTAGCAAAGTACATTATTTTGTTGCAAAATATATTTAAGAGGTTCTTAGCCAGCTGTGCACATTTTAAAGCATGCTGCTTCCAGGGTGGAGGTGGAGGTGATTTCTTATCGTATTTTTATCTTCCTTTTATTGTTACTAAAGGCTTATCGGTAAGTCACTCCGCAGTCATTGTATAGCCTAGATTTCAGTAGGGAAGCGAATTGGGGTGGCAGCACTGACCGCGCGCCGAGTATATAGTTATTATATTCTTTTAACAAACAAGGCAAGCACACACTCCAAAGTCCGAAACTTAGCAACGGTGGGCGAACTGCCTGCTAACAGATTTTGAACAAAGGAAGGAATGTCAGAAATGTAGGAGTACCAATATTCTCCCATGCGGTGCACATCACCCAAATGCGGAGGAACTTGTCCATGACCCGTTATTATCCTTTTTGTTTTCAGTGTATAAGAATTAGTCATTAAATTTGTTTTTTTTTCTTGAATAACTACTATTTAATCTATTTACAAGCCCACTCAATAAGAATTCGTTATTTTTGCTCCTTTTTCTTCATAATTAATTAATTTCCGTGGTATTTACATATGATGCGTTCAAAAAAATGCCATTTAAATTACTGTAAAATTTAAATTCATTTTTGTACATAGACTAGATTCTTGAGACACTTTCTTAAATCTCCGGTTTCCCCAAGATCCTTCAGAATGTTCGCAACTTGTCAATTTTTACCCTAGACTTTCATCATCCCCCTCCAGGTTGAGTTCTATCGTGATGAACGAATACCTGGAACTCCGCATTATCCTTCGGGGTGTTGATTAGCTCGAACGTGTTTAGCTCGAGTGCGGTTTCTGCACAGTCTTGTTGAACCGATGATTCCATCCATAGACAGCATTATTGGTTCCATGGCAATTGCCGGTCTTTTGATATAGAAAAATTATCAAGTCATTGCTCCACAAAGTAATCGTACAACAGAATTAATTTCTCACCTTCCTGGAGAGTTTTCTTGAATAATCAGCCAATCATCGTTAATTCTGTCAAGCGACAGGCGCGTTACAGCAGAACACATTCTCACGTGAAGTCTAATTTGCTCGTTGTGGGTGAAGTCACTTGCCATTCCTAATTCTTGCACCTTTCCCCAAATACACTAATTCAAATGATAGTTACAGCTTGGGAACAGAGACCTCAAGGCCTGAGTAGCTGCAACCTCAAATTCTTGAATAACTGCTTCAAGGCTCCAGTTTGAGATCTTCTCTTTAATTATTTTGAATATCCAGCTGTAACCATTCTTTCTCTTATTTTCAAAAATAGCATACAACCGTGCATGACATGTATTTCTTGACTTGTACTTCCAAGATCGGCGTGGATGGTTCTGAATGATCTATCAATAAAAATATTTTTCTGCTGTTTGAGTGCAGTTGTTCCTGTACTGCTTGAAAGTGCTAAAATTAACAGAATATTTGTCAGCTAAAAAAAATGTGCTACGTCGTTCATATTTAATAGTTCAGGTGGCAAAGGCATTTCTGGTTCTTTATGAACATCTGATAAATGCATTCCGTTACCAGTTCTTATCTTCGGGGTAAACAGTCGTTACTTCTCTTGCTCTCTTTCTAGACTGCTGGCAGGAACACAGGCATGTCCAAAACACCTTTGTTATTGCTCACTGTTACATTTACATTCGCTACTATTTATACAAAAGTAACATTTGCCTTGTTGACTCTGTCTATTGTAAAGCGGTATCCTCCTAATGTGAGCAAGGCTTCTCTTTCTCTGTTCTGTTAAATATCATGTCAGTAACAGAAAGAAAATCCCCTTCTGCGTGAATTACAAGTTGAAAATGTCCTCATTAAGCCTCATTTTTGTGTCCAATTGCTATGCATCGGTGGGCAACGGCCTCTTTAGAATAACAGGAAACTTGCTCTAGGCAGTTCCCGAGAAAGTGTCACTTTCTTCACTAACAAGTTTTGCTGCTTCCGGTCTTTAGTTCAGTAGACCGTTTGCCGAAGATTTTCCTCAACCCCTTCAACCAGCGTCCTTCATCGATTCTAGGGTTCCAAGCTATGATTAAGTCCATCTATTGGGGTCTTCCACACTACATACCACCCCCCCCCCCCATTTCCATTTTAAGCATCTAGTTGTGGCGACGGCATTTTGAAAGGTGTTTTGTAATACTAGTCGCATACTTCTATTGTTTGTCTCCAATATTTTATTAGGTTCCATTTTGTCGGTCCTGGAGGTATAGTAGTGGCAGCCATACTTGCCTCCTAAACCTAAGATCGAGAGTTTGATCCCAGCCAGGACCGATGGAATTTTCGGGCATAAAATCCTAAGTATGGCTTCCTTCGGAAGGGAAGTAAAGCCGTGGGTCTCATGTCGTACATTTACGGCACAATAAAGAACCTCAAGCCTGAAAGAAGAGGATTCTGAGCAAAATTTGTCGGCCGTTTCACGATCTGATTTGAATGGGATGTTAATGACCCGAGATATTAAAAAACGTCCCCACAAAAAAAAAAAAAAAAAAAGAAAAAGAAAAAGAAAGGGAAAAGGAAAAAAAGAAAGAAAAAAAGCACAATGTTATAGATCCGTATATATTTTCTTTTTTAATTGTGTTAACGCTCGTTTTAACTACTGAGGCATCACAGGTGGTAGACACTGATAATACACGAGATGAAATGATATATTGGGAAAGAATATTTTTTACTTTTAAGGACATAAGTTTAGGGTACACCCCCGGCATTTGCCAATTGTTAGGACTGAGGAACACCTAGGAAGAACTTCAGGTCCTGGTAGGTATTGAACCCCAGAATTTTTGTGATCTATTCAAAAGCCTGAATTTCAGTTTCAGCATAAACTGGCAACTATAAAATTATTAATAAAACATCTGATATCGTAATTCCAAACAAGTTTTTTTTTAATATTTTATTGATTGGCACAACTTCCATAATACAAAACAATTCGGAACCAATTAAAGTAATATCTAAAACAAATACCACGCTGAAGCTTTTGGTTTTAGTATTATACATTTTTCAAAGTAGCGTCCTGTTCATTTAACTCTTCACAAGGAGAAAACAATGTAATTATTCTAACTTTCCTTTAGAAAAGAAAAACTTGACAGAACATTTTGTTTTTCATTTCCCATGTGACTCATTTCTCCACCATGACAGTTTCTGAATATGGCCCATGCTAAACAACTGCTAGATTGCACAGTAAAGGTATATTTGGCTTGCCACAGGAACAAAACAGGCAACTAATTCCCTTGTAAATTAAAAGAGCATGAATATTTCCACTTAATGCATTAATACGTTAAAGAAAACTCCATTATTAAAAATGTAACAAAAAATTGGAATGGAACTAAGAGAGAAATTCTCATCCGGTTCCGCTTCAGAGAGTTGTATGGACCTTAGACAAACAAAATGAACTTTGTATTAGGAGAAATGAGGTTCGTGAAGAGAAGAGTGAGAAGGAGGGTGGAATGATGCACACAATGGGATTCACAAAAGAAAAGACGAAGTCTCGGAGTAACACAGACACACACATACACATGCAGCAGCTCATTTGGGATTCACTTTACAAACAAGGCGAGATCTCCTGCAAGAAGCCGGCTCCGGCCGCAAAATGAAGAGAGTGGGGAAAGTTTCATGCGGTCACTGGGGCAGAGCCAGGACAGTTTGCACCTTAAAAATAATTGGCAGCAACATCTAATTAGGGTCATAATTATGATATATATTAAAACTTTTCATAAATAAAGTAACTTATCTCATTCACTATATATTGCAGTGCTGCCAATCTAATAAGCCAAAATTATTCTCGTATTTTTACTCAAAATATTTTCTATTTGGATCCAAGTGATGATTTTATACATTAGGTATATATCCAGTGACGAGTCGTGGTCCCTGTAGAAGGCTGGGCCAGGGGCATAACTACATGACACCCAAAATGGCGTGGATAAAGTATATTTTATAATGTTTTGTACTCTCCTCGACATTCTCTCATAACTGCAACGCCATCGTACGTTTGTGCTATAAACTTCTGATTTACATGGAAATCTTCTAATTCAGCTGTTACAGTACGCCTTATGCCCTTCGCAGTCAATTCAGAAACAGCAATGACTTTTATAGATCTTTCAACCGGTTTACTCCCACTGATGTATTGTAACATCACAACAAGGTAACATGCACGTAATACCTATCTGTCGTTTCGTCGGCCTGTACAGAAGCGAAATTTTCCTTTTCTATTTCTTTTCTAATCTCATTCATATAACCAAGATACGTTTTTCACTTCACACACTGTCAGCCAAGATGTTTTTCAAACCATAAAAATACTCTTATGGTTTGAACAATTCTTAATTTAGTATCGTCTTGCTGAGTAAGCTCCTGTAGCTTTCCGTTGATGAGGTCACCTCCAACTTAACAGTTAAACAGTTAAACGCGAAAATGTAGTCTTCAATAAAATGTTCTCTTATTATTGCCTTAAAACAAATACTCTTTATTGTAACTTAACAGTTAACAATGTGAAAGTTAACTTTCCATTGACAAACTGTGAGGAACGACCCAATTTCAATCAAAGTGCGAAAACAACCCCTAGTCAGTTATGCATGGTGTCAGTCAGAATTCCTAAGAAAAGGGAGATTACCTAGCGCTGTCCATGGGCTTCTTACTGCTAGCCCAAGAGAATGCAGAAATAAGTAGGAGAAAGGAAAATCCATCTTGAATGAAAACAAACATGATGAGTGTTTGTAAATCTTTGCTGACCCATGAAGGTATAAGTTTAAAACGTAAACTTTTCCAGGCTGGCTCATGAGCTTCCCTCGCAAACGGAAGACCCGCATGCTACCGTTACTACAACAGGGAGAAAATAAGCTTATTGCTATGATACTATTAAGAACTAATCGGTTATACATAGCCATTTTCGTGTATTTTTTTTTTTTCTTTTTAAAAGTTAAGGAGAAGAGAAAATGGTAAATAATAATGACACTTTCCTTGAGGGAGAAGCCACTGACGGGCTGCCCCTGGTGTCTGTGTGTGTGTGTGTGTGTGTGTGTGTGTGTGTGTGTGTGTGTGTGTGTGTGTGTATCCTGGAAATATACCGCTACAATTAAATAAG
Organism: Metallyticus violacea; assembly: GCA_030762175.1. Classification (NCBI taxonomy): domain Eukaryota; kingdom Metazoa; phylum Arthropoda; class Insecta; order Mantodea; family Metallyticidae; genus Metallyticus; species Metallyticus violacea. The sequence continues at coordinate 42,215,876 of CM060833.1, forward strand.
GAGATAAAATATGTAGGACATTCATTTAAGGTAACTCTCTGATGGAAGGAACTATGTCAAAAAAAAAAAAATAAGTACCCAACTTGTGTGGTTCACCGATAGGTTACGTATAGGGCACACCGCGATAAAAACACGGATTGGGTGAAATCTTCATTAGGACCAAAATATTGCAAGTGGTTAAGAAACAGACTTTGGGAAACAATGAAGGCGTCTCTTCCTGTGAGGTTGTACAATAAGCGTTTTAGGTTGTCAGCGGGAGGTCGACAAAACTCTAACAAAGCCCCCGTTATAAAGTTAAATCTAACATAACCATAAATGGAGGAAAGTACGAGAAGAATGAAAATATAATTAATACGAAGGTTGTTAAATAAAGAGCAGTGTACTTCCTTACAGGTTAACAGACTACAGGTACTTCCAGTTCCCGTCTTTGAGTGTTGTGCAAGTTGAAACACGTTCAGTTCCTCCTGTAGCAAAATTAAGATGACAGACGACGAACAATATATTGATCTGAAACAAGAGAAGGTGTGTGATCAAGTCATTAGAAAAGCCTAAACACAAAAGTAGAGCTCGAGTTTTCATCGTCGGCACATGCATGAATGTAAATGAACCAAGTTAAATGCTAGCCGAATATTAAGAAACATTACTAATAATTATCCAAAAAGTATATCTCATGTCAGTCAAAGTTTAACTATTTATTCACCAAGGAATTTTCCTTTTAAGAAGAATCCAAAAGTTGCAGAAATGAAACTGAATGGAGAAGAAGATGATGCAGAAACTCCCTCCGAAGGAGTTATTTATTCCTACTTTTTACACTTGATACTGCTAGAAAAAAATGAGTAACGAAGTATATTTTATTTTATTATTTCAATTCAATTAGCGGTCAAAGAGCAATAAATGTGTTGCTCCTTATAAAGTACAAACACCAATTTATGCTCTGTATTTGGACTATTTAAAATTATAGCAGTTACGGGCAATATAAAAGCTGCACTGTTATTTTTTTTTTTATTCCTTATCATGTAGGTTGTAGTAGACTGGGTAGAAAACATTGTAAGCCAGAATACATGCATCTATCAAATATGCTAAAAAATTACGAGGGTAGTTCCATATGTTTCCGGCCCCTATTAAATATGTTAAAACAATTAAATTGAAATGTTTCTATAGCGAGTAACAGCAAATTCCGCTCAGTGATTTGGTTAGATCATTCCTTCCCAGTTATAGACCCTTGGATATATCCAAAATCTAATGGAGAAATACACATAGATTGCGTAGAAGGAAATGAGGATATAATGCAAAACAGAATAGAGCGGAAAAAAACTTGAGAATGAACACAAAGCTACCCCCATGCTTCAAGCGCCACTGGTGTGTCTATTAATGCAAGAAAAAATTAATCTAACATTACAATTTTGTACCATTTAACAAAATTTAAAGGAATATAACATAAAATAATATTATTTTGAGTAATTTAATATTTATAATTCAATTTAAGATTTACAAAAATATTTTGATTTCAAAAGTAGTTCAATTCAAATAAGCGATAAAATGTCAATATGTTTCAACTCGCCAAAGTATGACGAAATATGGCCAAATAGTACCTCTCTATGGTCATTTAAGGTCTCAATCAATTCTTTGCCGGCAGCGCAATGTATGAAATTCTCAAGAGACACATATCGTAAAATCTGTTACCGGTCGCTCTTCCAAGCCATTTTTTCAAACGGTCTTTCCAGTTGTCTTTGTCTTTCTTTGCTTGACTTGAAAGCAAGAGCGTCTTCACAATGACGTGGTAGCTTAACGCAGGGGCTGAACATTTAAGTGCTATGACGTTTTTCATTTGTGACCATCAGAAAATAACTAAGTATACAGAAATGATATTCGTGGATTATCAAACATAGAAAAAACTTGTTTTACTTCTGTTCTACTTTGAAATCTATTTCGTACCATTCAGCCTATTTCTGTCTTATTTTTGCAACTATTCTGTTATTGTAGTTTAGTGTTTCGCTGGCGGGAGTAACTGGCGCTCAGAAGAAGGCAAGCAAGAGGAATGTATTACGTAAACATTTTCTACTCCCCTAGTTTGCTTTTGTACGCCAGTGCCTATAAAAATAGTGTTGTCATATACTCGCCCATGGTTGGAAGTACAGCGGTAGTGCAAGATCTGAGTTTAGAGGCCCTCATTCATGTGACTGCATGGATATCTCACATACACTCGTAAACAGTTCAAACCCCCCTCGCACTTCAGCCCGCTAGCCTTCTTCTGATCGCAGGACTATATTGTAGCTACATTCTCTACTGACATATACGAATGACATGCATTACCGTTAGTTATTACCACGGTAATCTCGTTAGCCACCGGCAGGTGAAAAAAGGGTCCAACAGTAACACTGATAAATTCTCCCGTAGCTGTACAATCAGGAGAAGGCGGGTGCGGACTGAAGTGCGGAAAGGTCTTGAACTGTTTATGTGTACACATACGAGGGGCGTTCGGAAATGATTTAAATAGTAGTTTTTGTACCTCATTACGCAACATGGAATTTCAATATACTTCCCATCAAAATCAATAACTGTTGCCATCTTCCGGTAGTGGGAGTACTGCGGCACCATTCATGGAAGGTTCGTTGCCAAATCTGTTACCTCGCAGTGAGTCCTTTATGTTGTCAAATAAGACATATTTGGACGGAGCGAGATCCTGTGAATGTGGCTGAGCGACACAACAATGAGAACCCCAGCCATGCCAACTTTGCGGTCGTATTATATGGGTGATAAGGGAGGCACACCGTCCAGTCTACCACTTCCCCTTTCGCCGTTGCTGAATTCTGCGTCTAAAGGATCCTTGTAGTCACCTCACTGTTGAACATCGTTTCTTCAGAAAGGCAGTCCATTAGCAGTATGTCTGAGTGTCCCAAAATACTGTGATCATCTGCTTACCCGCACGAAATTTTTTGTACCGGGGACTTCCTGGGTGTTTTCATTCCATGCACTGGGCTTTCTTCTACTGTGTGTGGTAATGACGTCACCAGTCTCCAGGTTCTCCAAAAATATCTGGATTTTAACAGAAGACAGACGTCAACATTTATTTCCTTTTGTTCCCATGTCTAGGCCCACGGAACATAATGTGGGCACACTACTTGTCATATTCAAATCGTCATGAATAATCACGTGCACTGTTGCGCGGCCGAGGCCTGTCTGGCTTTCCAAACCATAAAAGGTTATGCGGCTATAAGTCATAATCAATTCAGAAACAGCTTTAATGTTCCTGAGGGACACCAATGTTGACGAACGACCAGTACTCAGATTCTTGTGTGCAGATTTCCTGCCGCTGGAGAACCCACTGACCCAGTTGTAAACGGTCCAGTTGTGCAGGAGCTTCTTGACCACATAGTGGTCTTCCATCTTCTCCACATCTTTCTCTACTTAACAACAAACGAAATTGTCCTTCCGCTACACACTCAGCTTACAATCGCCATCTAGCGTTTGCAGCTCTACTAGTTATCAGCTCATTGCCCTAGGAATGGACGAGTTCAAAGATTGCGCGGCATTCGTAAGACACTGCTATTGTAAATCATTTCCGAATACTCCATGGACATACCACGCAATTTAAAGATTGTGGTTTTGTGCAAGAGGAAATCAGCCGTACTTCCTCTACATCTTCTGTCAACGTTGAAATTCTTTTATTATTCTGCTTGAAAGCGATATGATCTGCGATTGTGGACTTAGTCACGTGGAATTCTAGCACACAAATGCCTTTTCTGTTCCTGTGTCCATATTTTCAACAAATACCAAATTACATTGTCTTGTCACAAATACTGTCATAAGCTTTTGAAAAGGAAATGCAGCGAGTGATTTGAAGAGATAATAGTGCTGCCCAAACTATCGTCCTCTTTGTTGAGTTCATGTGCAGTAAAATGGTATTTTACTTCAGGTTTAGGCATGAAACGGCGAGATCATGAAAACTGTGATCTGAATACAACTTTGTTCAAGTTGAAGCTTCATGAAGGGTGTTATATGATCGAACAGACGCACATCGCAGACGTAACGTATGCACATATTATGAACGCGCCGTAGTTTTTGCATTAGGCTAGAGTAAGTGAGCAGAAAATCGCAGTAGTCGAAGTGAGGCATGTGTGAGAGGGAAAAAATGGGTACTTTTGAGAAGTGATTGATGTTAAACGTTTGGCATATATGGGAGAACAAGATATTGAAAGTAAATTAAAAATATTAACATATGTTGCAACTGCTTTAATTCAAAGTTATAATAGAATTAAGAGCAGTAATAGATTTATTCATATAAATAAAAATTTCCAAAGTTTTTTTCGAGGCTGCAAAAGATGCCAAAAGAACGGAAAGTAGTGATTTTTTAAAAATGTGAATATATTTTGGGCTGACCCTGTATTTTTTGCAATTTGCAATGTTCTGTTGACAAAATAGCATAATGAACAAACTAAACCGTTTTATTGCTAAAAGAGGCGGAATTTTTGCAAAGATGTTGCGTATATGTTTAAAACTAACCAAAGAACTTGATGTTGTTTCAAATGTTGCATGTGTAAGGAAATTATTATCTGAAGATTTTAAAGAAATAAATTATCAATTCAGCTAGGAAGCGAACATTGACAGAAAATCTAAATCAATAGGATTGACTCTCGGCCGCGATTAATCATTCACAGAACAGACGAATGACGGGAAGCGGGTAGAATGAATAGAGATGGATAAATAAATGAACGCATAGACAAATAAATGAGCTGATGAATGGATAAATGAAGGGGTGAAGCATTGATGTTATAAGTGTTCTGATATTCGTGCCCTGGTCACACTTTTTACCAACGGAGGCTATTTATTCTGGTTATTTTAAGCTGTAAAAAAGATGAAGACTTTTCCCATCAGGCACAGGATCAATATATTTTGTTGCCCGGAGCCTGCTGCCTCCCCCACCACGCTTCCATAGAAACCGATTCCAATAATCACCCACCTAATATCTTCCGCACATTTACGGCCGCTTCGGATTTCGTTTATTCAATCTCATAACTTTATTTATCAGCTGCAGTTACATTACAAATTTTATCCAATAAAAGAGATTGCGCACAAATGTTTCTCCTCGGTAATAAACTTTACTAACAATGGGATCGGTTTATTTTCATTAGCACACAATATCGTTATCTGGATTTATTTAAGCAAGAAAACAAAATTAGCAGAAATTACGTGACTTTAGGAAAGGAGTTAAAAGTTTTCATGCGATGGGATGTTAGAAAGCTGCGGAATTCTCTTTCAAATAAGACCATCATTATTAAGGTTTGGTATTTCTTCACATATACTTAAATCTTTGCGGTGAATATTCTGCTAATTTTTATAATATTCTATACTTCCTCTTCATGTTCCATCGCGGATTAGGCCGCCTATCAGTCCTGGTGCTCTACATCTCGGGTTCAATCCGGCCAAGGTCGATGGTTTTTCAGACGCAAAAATCGTCAGTATGGTTTCTTTCGGAAAGGAAGTAAAGTTGTGGGTCCGTCCTTACATGTCGAGATTTACCGCACGTAAAAGAATATCAAGTTTGAAAGAAGAGGCTTCTGACCAAAATGTATCAGCCGTTTCATGCCCCGAATTGAATGGGACACTGATGACCTGAGATGTTAAAGAGCGTGCATAAATAAATAAATAAAACTTCTTCTTCTTCTTCTTCTTCTTCCTCTACTATAACGGATTAGATCCTGCTTGTTTCTATCTCACATTTTCCTTCTACCCATATTTAGTATATATATATATATATTATAAAATTAAAATAAAAATAAAGTAACACTATTAACAATGTTACAAATAAACAGTAATTATAAAAGAATAAAGCACTAAGATAAACTCACATTTGAAATAGCGATTTCAAGTGTGACTTTATCTTAGTGTTTTATTCTGTTCTACTGTTAAATATATATATAAAGATTTAATATATACTGTTTCTATATATACATTTGTGTGTATGTAAATTAACAGTAATTATAATAGTACAAAAGGATAAAACACTAAGAAAAAGTCACACTTGAGATCGCTATATTTCGGACTCATGGAGTCCTTCTATGGCAAGAAGACAAGTGACCAATGTTTCTTGCCACGAGTCCGAAATATAGCGATCTCAAGTGTGACTTTTTCTTAGTGTTTTATCCTTTTGTACTATTATAATTACTGTTAATTTGTTACATTGTTAATAGTGTTACTTTATATATAATATAAATAATATATATATAGTCTTCTAATTGGTCTTCTTTTGGATTATATATTAGCATATTTCTGATATTCTATCTTCTGCCATTTTAAAGTGTTTTATTCATACTTGTCTATAATTCTCTAATTGTTGTAATCTTGGTTGACCTAATTCTTTTCTTATATCCTCATTTCTTAAATGAGCTTCTTTTGTGGAATATTTGCCATATTTTAAAAAGTGCATTTCTGCTGCTTAACTTTTATTCTCTCTCTCTCTCTCCCTCTCTCCCTCTCTCTCTCAAGTTCAAGTCTCACTTCCATAAAAAAAAAGCTGGTAAGGTCATGGCTGTGTCAAACCTTAATCTTCTGCTTTCAATGTTTACATTTTCCAATACACTGAATTAAATCCTCTAAATGTATACATAAATTATTTTGGTTAATGTTATAGTCATTCTTTCATAGACATTATCATAAAGTAAGAGCATTTTATAAGTCGCGATACATTATTTAGTGAGTCAGCTGGGTTTGCCGCCGATAGTTTCTTGCCTAGACTCGCCTCGCCCAAGCGGATTACCATTTAAAAACAGAATAGGTACAACATATTAAATAACACACTTTTGTACTCACCCTCCTTACAGAAGGCGCTGTAAATGTTGTCCATTTTTCCTGACACACAAACCACATGGGAAATGATCACTGATCCCATCCGTTCTCGTTCAGTAATACACCGAACTTCACGTTTGCTCCAAGTTCCTAAAGTGTGCGAGGGTTAGTTACTGTATTTTTCAGCGTCCTCCAAAGAAAACAATCACAAACCGTAAGATCGAATGAGCGAGCAGGGCTTTAATGAAAGCGGTTATTTCGTCAAGATTTCTTCTGTGAGAATATGACATCTTTGATTTTTTATTCCGGTCAGTCACAGATTCTGCTTCATTACACTTCTGTGTTAACTTTAGTAATTGTCTTTCGTGTTGGAATTGAGTAGCCAGGAATGATTTTGCACAGTGGAAACGAACCTTATACAACGTCTGCGCAATGACTTTTACATGAGGGACTTCCAATTCCTAAGAGAAAGAAAGACTCGGGTGTTCAGCAAGAGCAGACTAGAGGAAGATGACACAAATATTTACTTTCTTCACCAGTGGGAGCTTTTCTTGCTGGCTTTTAAATTTTAGTAGTGAATTATAATTTAAAGTATAAAACACATTTCACTCAAAATTCCTTTTACAGGATTTAAAAAATTCTGAAATCTCGATCTTTGCTATTTTAGATAGTTCAAGTACGTTAGGAGGACTGCTTGGGGAAATTGAATTAGTGTTTTTATTTGTCGCATATTTGAATTGTTGTACGTATTCCCTTATCGTTCATTATGATAAATTAATTAATTGCACTCTTTTTGTGCTAACTTTACTCGACGGGAGCTTATGTAAACAGGTTCTTAGCCACGATTCCTCGAACTAATTTGCTGTGACTATATATATAATTAAAGGCAAAGCCAGAAGAATACAAGAGTTTCGAAATATGCGATATTTATGTCGTTGTTTCAGTGTTTTATCATTTCCGCTTATCATCTCTTATTCCTCATTACGTTATTGTTAGGTATTGTTTGTCTCATTTGCATTTTCAATATTTAATCATAACGTTTTGTCATTCAATCAACTAGTAATAATTAATTACTATTTCACTTTATGATGTGATCAAATGACAAATAAAATGTTGAATTTTGATCAATCACAACGTGATATAGCAGTGTAATTGTCGTAAATTTACACCAAATCTCTTTACCGCGCGAAGTGCATTTGTCTTCTTCTCAGTGTAGCCAACTCTATACACGCACTATAATTCCTGAGCACGCATTACTGATCACTTTTGCTAGCAGACGTTGGCAAGGTATCGATAGCAACAATACTATCGACCATCTACAATCATAATGCATAATTGAGAGTTCCTGAAAGTGTTTTGGTGATGAAATCATTTTATAAATTATGTAACAATTCCTTCCTAAGCAACCACACATTTTAACGTTGCTCAGAATAGTAAAATGTCTTCTCTGTTTTGCTTTTCTCAGTTGGTATTAATAAATCAAACGGTATAGATTGTAATAGTCGACTTTCGTCTATTTCATTCTCACGGTTTCTGAATATGTAGGTATTCATAAATATAACATTTTATACAACTGTCAATATTCTGTGCGGGAATTTAAAATATAATCACCTTTATTCTTATTCTACTCATGACATAGTCCCAAACCCGTATTTGGCTCTTCTCTATTGGCATTACTGACAATCGACATTCGTCTATTGCAAGATGGTTTGAAAAGGTTAAGTACTCATAATAGAAATATACAATTATTGCAATTGTATAGGCCAAGTTTAGGGGAATTATATTTAAATTTTTGTTTTATTCGTGAAATATTACTAATAAATATCACTATTAATAATTCCATGTTCCAAACTCCAAGCTCGCACTTTCCCATCTCTTGTTCCTACCATGTAGTAAACAGAGAGGGCAAGGCAGGTAAAATATTTATGACAGGAATATCACTGTCATTTAATTGGACGCAATGCAGAATTGCCAAATAAAATAACAGCACAACGTCCTCAGTTATTCCTAATAGTATAAGAAATAGAATTATTCACCATTTCTGCTGAAATTTTGATATGCAAAAGTAACAACGATAACACTGGAGAATTACCACCTATCTCGTGGTAGTGTGTTACTGTTTGGACGACACAATAACATTGCATACCCGGAACTAGGTGGGTTGGGACGAGGTTATTAAGGTAAGTCCAGCACTTTACCTGCTGTTTTTTATTTTTTATTATTATAGTGTTTTATTTTATTTATTTATTTATTTATTTATTTTTTACTTCAGACCATTGTGAGTGAGCACCCACTGCGGCTTGAGTGTTGTAAAATATTCTAGAACACTTATTAATTACTGTGCATCCAGTTATTTTGCAATTTAGCATTTTCATGTAGGCAATATTAATTGTTTATCAGTGGATCGCAAGATGATTGAGAATTAAGCAAGGCAAAAGCTGTTTATTGTTTCATTTGCATATAAAATAAGATTTCAAATATAATAAATTATAACCTAACATTTCTTTTATTGCTTAGATTCATTATTTTTGTATGAACGTTCCTAAATAACGTATATGCTTAAGATTTCAGGTGGAAGAGAGAAAAGTGAGGTTATAGGCAGGATTTATCGAGAAAAATCGGCAAGTAGCAGAAAGACTAAAAATATACGAAAAACCTATTAGCAGAATAAAAATAAAGAAAGATCAAGATGTGGATGGGTTGGCAAATGTGGCATAAGGAAGAAGCTTAGCCCAAAAGGAATAAGAAAACCTCTTATCTTTTCAAAGCAAGAGAGCAACCAGCACAGAGCTGTCTAAATCCTTGACTAATTTTGGAGTGAATGTATCAGCAAGAGCAGTTTGGAAAGGGAGGGCTCACCTGCAAGGAGGTCCAGAAAGAAGGCAAAGATCACTCTTTGCCACTCCTGCCATGGCAAAACGGAGAGTGAATTGGGTCAAGGCCCATGCTAGCTGGTGTGTACATATATAATAACTACATTTATGATATTACCATTAAGTTGAGAATAGATATGTTCATGTTTATAAATTGATTTTCATTTATTTACTTTATTACCATTTTTAAAACTAAGAATATTTTCCTCCAATCCCCTAATCATTTTCAGATTTGCTTTTCCGATAAGTTTACATTGAGCATTGGTGAGGACTGCAGTCAGCATGTACGTAGGAGAAGCATTTAAATCTGAATGTTGATCAGATAGTGAAGCAATCCACATTTGCCATGGTTTGGAGTGTGATGTCTGTACATGGGATGGGGCGTGTGTACTGATGAACGCCCATAAAACAAGACCAGTGCAGAAAGTTGCCAGAAAACAGGTTTTAGACACAAATAAAAGATTGATTTCCAAACAAAGACTTCATATTTATGGAGGATGGCACAACGTGTCATAGAGGAAAAAAACGTCACCAGCTTTTCGCAGGATTCCCATATTAAAGTCCTTGATTAGCAAATAGTCCTGGTTTGAATCCCATTGAGAATATTTGGACAATTTTTAAGAAGAGATCATGGAAAATGAAAAGTTACCACAAAGGTGGGGCTCATAGAGTTACTGATAGATATTTGGTGAAGAGATCTTGCAAAAACTTGTGCACAGCATGCCAAGGCTTCAAGCAAAAGGGGTGCATACCAAATACTAACAATAATAATGTTATTATATGTAATGATTTAATAATTGTAAAACAGCTTGAAAGCAAATAAAAACTCAGAATTGCCAAAACTTCTCTTTAATCTAATAATTTGTCTGTAAATAAAGTAGTGCTCGTCATCTCTATGCAAGAACTACAATTACAGAAGTCATTAGCGAACACCAGAGCTGATGACCCACTTTATGGGGCAGACTGTTGGAGATTCTGGACAATTTTAACAAACGGGCAGACTGCTTTACAAGCTCGCACAACAAAATTAACCACATACAACGATCTAGGGCACCAATCTTGTTTCCGAGCAGCGTTTAGCAGAGCCTTTAGTATCTCATGCACTTAGCCGAGCTAAGCCCGCATGATGTATGCCAGAGTGTAGGCAAAAGCGTGCAGCACAACCCAGCCCTGGATGATATTGCCATCAGTTGTTCGGGAGTTAATGGTGTGTGTGCTGATGAAAGAAAGAGTAGAGGGGAACGTAGCGAGGTACCAGGCTATTTATCAATTGGAACAATGAAGACGCTGGCAGTAAACCATGCCGGTGTCGCTTCACCCACTCATAGTGTTGCCGACTCCAAACTTGGTCCGCTCAATATCTCCGTGGATTTATCATTCGTGGCAACGAGAAGTATCCATAATGCACGCGACGTTTTTATAGCTGATGCGGCAGTGTCATTATAAATATTGTTATATCTCACCAAAAACTGCCCTTAACGTGCATTTTTATTTAGCAAAACCACCAAATGCATTTGTTCTATTTTCTGACTAATCGTGTAGGGATATAAATCGTTGTTGTGCTCTCTTTAATGTCCTAAATAACTCTACAATAATTCCAACATTTAATTTCATATAAATATGCAGTCATGCAGTTATTTAAATGATTGAAACATGCAGTTCAGATTTTATGTTCCTCTTCTGTCGCGATATTTCATTTAATTGTATATTAAATTGTACTTTGCCTCTATATACTTTATAACAACATAGAAAAGACATTTGAACGTGACTATATTTGAAAAAAAAAAAAAAAAAACTAGGACCTAGATGTTACCAAACATACACTAAGTCGGCATTAAGCAAAATGTAACATCGTCCACCAGATTTATAAAGCATTTTAAAACGTATACTTGCGATATAAATTCCATCATATTAAAAAAAAAAAAAAAAAAAAAAAAAAAAAAAAAAAACACAAGACGTGTGAACGTTCATATTTTGAAAGAAAGCAATTTATTTTTTTGTTGATTTATTGATTTGGTTTATTTACGGACGCTCTTTGACATCTCAGGTCATCAGCGTCCCATTCAATTCAGGGCGTGAAACGGCCGACAAATTTTGCTCAGAGGCCTCTTCGGCTTTAGGTTTTTTTTCGTGCCGTAAATGTACTACACGGGATCCACGGCTTTACTTTCCTTCCGAAGGCATACTTCGGATTTTACACCCGAAAAAATTCATTGAACCCGCGATCTTGGGTTTAGAAGGCAAGTATGGTTACCACTGCACCACCAGGACCGACAAAAAAAAAGCAGCAATATATGAAAACTAAACATTGAGGCGCTTTCTGCGCCACTTAAGACATCATCGATATGTTTTAAGTGACAGAAATTTTAGCGCCCGAGTGGAAGATTTGGTTTCTAGAAACGCACAAAATTGTGTGGCATATCTAAACTAAGCCAATGATAATAATGTTGGTTTAAGAGGCGTTTATATTGCAACAGAATAACGTGCGATTTTATTCATGAGTAGAAGGTTTATTCTTGTATTTCATGCAATATTGCTTCACTACTTCTCCTCTTCTATGACGCAACAGCCCATTAATACTCCTTGGTCTCCCGCAGTGACCGCTGCGTCTTCTATCTTCGTCTTGCGATACCACTGATAGAGAACAGTACTGTAGTGATCAAATTGCCGAAACCCTATTCGTCGTCTATCATACGGCTTTCCAGGTCGAAAGACGCTACTTTTTATCAGACAGTTCACCAAATGTCCCCACGAGGCTGTGTGGACCTCGTTCCAGACTCCCTAACTTGGAAAGTTCCTAAGCAGGCACCAGAGTTCGCACCCGAGACCTCCCGACCATGGTTTAGCAATACTAAGAACTAGATAAAGGAGGCTGTCTTTTTGAATCATTACTAGCATAAAAGTAATATTTTATTTCAATTAAATAGTATGTACATTTGCCATTCCTTAAATCAGACCCAAATGTTGTCGATGGCAATAATATTGGTTGTTACGGATAAACATTACAATTAACTCGAACGATTATGAAACTTTTTGAATGTATTAGCCTAATGAATAAAAGTATGCAAAGAAAATGATATGCCTATAACGGAAAAGGTTTAAGTGATGCAAAAGTTATTGCGTCTTCAACAGTTCCAAAGTAAAGGAATATTGTGTTTTTTTTTTTTTTCCTATGAATAGAGACAAAGTTAGTTGAATTCATAATTTGAATGCTGTGTGAACTAATTTTTGTTTATTTCATTTCGTTTCAGCTCTTATTACACATATATTACCCTAAAAGTTCATTCATTATGTTCCATATCTTTTTAATTAAAATGCATTTCGATGAGTGAATTAAAATATTAGTGTAAAATACTATGTGAATAAAACCTTTGTTTAGGTTGCTAAGGAAGACGAAATAAAGATCATTTTAAATGGCATAGGTGGGAAAAATAAATAAAGGGCAACAATTTGATTGTAGATATATAAACGTTGTCCGAGGAAAATTATACACACATTTATTCCTGGTTTTATTTGATGCAAGAGACGTTATGTTATCATTTCAGCTCAGTATTTACAGTTTTTAATAAGGTTGAATGCACATGTTTACTGTTGAGACATTGGTAATATATGAGATGAAATGATAAATTAGGAAAGGATTTTTTCCAGACCTAAGTTATCTAAGGGTATCTCCCAGACATTTGCCATTTATGAGGACTGAGGTAAACCGGAAAAAGAACCCAGTAACGGTCCTGACGGGAATCTAATCGCAGACCTTTCGCTCACGATTCCCGCCTTAACGACCTCTGCCTCTCGTGTTAGTCTTAGCTATTTACAAATACACATTAATTCAACATCATTAATTTAAGTATGTTTAAAATGTTTATATGTGAATTAATCACATTTAATGCACCGCTGTAAATAAGCCCATTGCTTACTGATACGAAACAAAATCAGTTCAAATATAAATAATGCAAAAAATAAAAGTTCATCACAATTTGTACGTCCTGGTGGTGTAGTAGTAATAATACTTGTCTCCTAAACCCAAGATTGAGGGTTCAGACCCGGCCAGGTCCGATGGATTTTTTTCGGGCGTAAAAATCCTAAGTATGGCTTCCATCGGAAGGGAAGTAAAGCCGTGGGTCCTGTGTCGTACATTTACGCCACGATAAAGAACCTCAAGCCTGATAAAAAAGACCTCTGAGCAAAATTTGTAGGCCGTTTCAAGCCCTAAATTGAATGGGACGCTGATGACTTGAGATGTTAAAGAGCATCCGTAAATAAACGAAATAACAATAATAATAAATCACAATTTTACAAAGTCAGTACAATAAACGATTTTAGTGAACAAATTTTCCCTCATTTTCAACATCCCCCCCCCCCAACATATTCTAATATCGTCGGAATTTAAACTTCATCGTTTTCTCTTAAAACAATATTTTAATTTGATTTTAACAATAAAGGCAAGGCCCTATTAAATTGAAAAACAAATTATTTTGTTGTCATAGTGACGTACGCTTCTATAAAGTAACTGAAGTGTTGCAGAAAGAGCGCTTTCTGGAAAAAAAAAAAAAAAGTGCATTTAATTTTAACTGAAACTGTGCTAATTAAAACAAAGGTTAGCATTTGAAAAAATTAAGCAATGAAGCATATAAATCAAGTGGCTAAAAAAAATAATATTAAAAAAAACCCATTCTGTTTAAGGAGATATGACGAGATGCATTTTCATGTTTGGGTATGTAAACAATCAGAACTCTCGTATTTGAGGCCCGGAAAACTCTTGTGTTATTGAAGAAAAGCCGATTTATTCCCAACGAGCGACTGGGTGGTGTGCACTTTGGTGCGTCGAACTTTTTCGAAAACCAGTCCGGTAGAGCAGTAACTGCCAATGTTGTACGTTATCGCGAGATGCCAACAGAAAGTTTGTGGCATAATTTGGAAGCAATGGATTTTGGCTTTGATATTGATGATATCCTGTTCCAACAGGATGGTGTCACTTGTTACTGAGTTACAGCAGAAATTTCATTGGCGACTGATTACGCACAACAGTGGTCACAATTGGCCACCAAGGTCAAGCAATCTTACACAGTGTGACTTTAATCTTTGGGGATTTGTACAGTGCAAGGTTCACAGCAAACCCATACCGACCGACCCTCCCTGAACTTAAAGAAGAAATCCGACGTGCTATCGCAACAAATGACTCACAAGTGTGCGAAAATGTGATTGCAAATTTTGTCAAAAGAGTGCACGAGTGTCGTTTGAGACTTGGAGGACGTTTGCTAGATATTATTTTTCTAATTTAATCTGTGTGTTTAATGTTTCAAAGTGTGTCGCAACTTTGGTTATTCTTTGTTTAAATATAGTTTCATTTTGTAAATTGAAATCCTTTGATACTGTTTGAACCAACCTTCACACGTAGGAAAATGCAGTTTTGAGAAAATACCCATAACATTTAAAAATCACTCATAGTTCTAACACAGAACCTAAAGTATGCCTGCGCCATTGTCAAAATCCGTTCACACCTTTCTACCTCACTTGGTTCGAAATCTAAAATGGATGGTTTCAAAATCAGTAGTTATATCATCTATGCAAAAGTACTTTTAAATAATAACATAAAACTTATGCCAAATAATTTAGAAATATCGGAAAGTAATTGTATTTTTTTTTTTTTTTTTGGAAAATTCAAAATTTTGCCTTCTAAATCCCCTTAAATCCCAAATCAACCATAGATATTTATGTGAATGTCTTGCAAACTGTCATTAATCATCAAATATTATCAAATAAAAGGTTGCAAAACTTCCGTAAAAGGGTAGCAGAAGTCTTCAGGAGAAGATGTGAAATCGTCGAAGGTATTAATCCACCCGGCCAAAAGAAGAAGGGGGAAAACAATAAATAATAATAATAATAATAATAATAATAATAATAATAATAATAATAATAATAATAATAATAATTTAAACCAGATTACGATAGCAGGAATGAAAAATGTTGTTTGAGCGGTGAGGAAGGTGGTGGCGTCATTGTCGCTGCCAACAGATAGAAATGCAGTAGACAGTAGCTCAGTTGAAATAACACGAAAATACTGGGTGTATCGGATATCTCTCAAATATAGATAGATTTAAGGAATTTTTGCTGCAGCAAACATGGTGAACACCTAACCTAACGTAAGCAGATATTCGTTATTATAGGGGCCCTTGTAAAACTTAAATCTAACCTAGGGTTATATATTAAACGTAACATTCTTAAAACGGAAGCTTTTTTTTTTTTTTTTTTTTTTTTTTTTTTTGGAATATAGTGTTTAACGCCCGTTTTTATTACTGAGGCACCACAGGCGGTGAACACTGATGATACATGAAATGATGTATTGGGAAAGTGTTTTTTTTTAAAGGAAGGAAACGTTTCAGGCCTAAGTTTAGGGTACCTAAGTTATGAGGACTGAAGAAAACGTGGAAAAAGCCTCAGTCAGGGAGGACGGTCCTGGCGGGATTCGAAACCCAGAGCTCTCGCTCACGAGTCCCTGCCTTAACGACCTCGGCCACCCGTGGCGGTAAAATGGAAGCTCTAGATTAGATTTAAGTTAAAGAGTTTCTTTCCGCAAGCTGTATATGCAGCCCTCGCTCGATTAGGTTGGCGCGAAGGAATAAAAAATATAAATAGAATAAAAGCTGCCGTTCTAACATCTTGGTATGCATGTTAGCAACTATATCAAGACGTAGTATTCGCCGATTTTATTTTCTACTTTGTTACTCTATACATTACTATACCTTATTCCCTTGATATAAAAATTTGTAGATAATTCGTACCTAACTACTCTTAACTTATCTACAGTTAGCCAGCAACTTTACCAAAATAATACTACGCGAGATGTTGATCCATGTTCTAACCCTTCACCAAATATGTATTTTATTATAAATTTACTTTGCTTTATTTTCTGAGATGGTGATCACAAACATGGCATTGTCGATAACTAATGCATTCTGATATCCTAACCTCTCCTCACGGGAACACTGTTGATACCGTCATCAGGAAGAGTTGCTGGTTGTTCAGATATCTACCAACGTCTTCAATTTGCTTCCATTTTCTTATTATTTGTATCATTTCTGCTATATTCGTTTGCTTATTGTATTAATAACTCATTCATTAACAAGCTTCTTGTCTTCTTAGCATAATTCTCATTGATCTCCATGGTTCGTGTTCTTTATTTATGCTGATACCATGCAACATTTGCTATGTATTATGGTTTTATATTCTTCTAATGAAACTCTAGTATTGTATCCGTCATTTCCTCTAGGTATTTGATAATATCTGAATTGTCTTAATATATCCGACATCTTCTTCCTCACTGTAAGTCAGTTCTAATGGTCTAGTGGTAACCATACTTGCCTCGTACATCCAAGATGCCTTCCAAGTATGCCTTCCTTGGTAAGGTAAGTAAATCCGTGGGTCGTGTGTCATAGATTTACGGCACGAAAAAGAACATCAAGCCTGAGAAAAAGTCTCCAAACAAATTTATCGGCCATTTCACGCTCTGAATTGAATGGAACGCTGATGACTTGAGATGTTAAAGAGCTTCCGTAAATAAACCAAATCAATCTCCCTTTAGTTGGCAATTCTATAGTGGATGGACGTAACAAAGTGATGTAAAGAGCCTTCCTGGTGGGGAATAATGGAATGCGTAGTCATGTTGGCGGATTTTGCAGAAAATGAAGGAATTTAAATTAGCAGAGGAGTGTAATATGAATGTAGAAACAATTAACAAAGGAGGAGTATCGCGTATTTAAGGGAAAATAAAATGTAAAAACATAGGGGGATTAAAGAAGTAGTTTTGAACTATATTGGGTACCTCGGCAATGAAGCGGCAGGTAAACTGATAAAAGAAGGAAATAATATTGACTTCGTAGGAGAAGAATCTTCCTGCAGCATTAGTAAGAAAATCTATGGTACAAGAAAGAAATCAGATAAGGTGGAAACACTTTTACGGTCAAGAACCGAGTAAAATTTATATTACCATGGTAATCTCACATGCCGTCTATATTAAGACTGAAGACAAGTAACTAGAGTAGGAAACTCTGGAAAGAAAAGAACATCTCAATTGGGACACTCTATTTTACAGATGTATTTCATAATTTTGTAGGAACGATTCTAGGTCACTAAAACGCTTGTGCCTTAAGTGTCAAGGCCATATTACAAACTCCAACATAATGAAATAAATAAAACGATACATTAAAAACTACAAAAAATTATATTCACATAATATACCGTGAGTAATGCTTGGCGCAACCGCAGGACCGGACGGCAGCGCTATATCGGGGGGGGGGGCGGTAGCGGGGAATATATTTTCCCTCCGCTGCACAAGGCCTCAATGTGAGTTGAAATCTTGCACAAGTAGCACACCGCCTACATAGCCGGTTGCGTGAAGGATTTTTCATCCTGTATATTCGATAGGATCCCTCTAGGAAAAAAAAAACTTGTTTAACTAGTTCCAAAATTATTGAAAAATGGAAACTATAAGTTGTACTCCCATGAGCTTATATATGACGGCGATAACCCGTAACCTAAAGGATTTGTGTGTCGGCAATGAACTCTAAATATTTTTCTCCATATGTTATAATCGTGGGTAGTTCCCGTTTATCTGTAAGTGGCAAAGTTATGCTTGTTAGCTACAGAAGAGAAATCTTCAAGGCAGATGACGTTTATCTGATTGCATTACAGAAGATTTGAACACCCTTTTGGTGGCAAAGGGAAGCTCAAACATGACGAAGTTACTGTGCCGGGGAGCCTATTCATTCAGCTCTGGTCTAGAGCATCTTCATGTCCCACATTCACTTCTGCAAACAGCTCCCATTGTTGTGTGTTTATTTAGTGACGTCAATGTACTCTAACCTCCCGGATCGTTAGTTTGAATGAGACAAAAGGTACACGAACATATGGAGATAACCTCGCCTGCCCGAACAACAAGGCTGTGTTATCTGCGAGTCACGCCTCGACGTGATTAAATAACACAAGGGTTAAGTTCCTCAAGCTGCACAGTTCGTGAGTTTCATCTCCAACACTTGCACAACTCTGAGAGACGTTCCTGGGTGGGGAAACGCATTTAAAAGCTATTCCTACCTTCCAGCCATTGCATCAAAAACTGCAGGACTCACTCCCACTCTTGGAAAGTGCGAGTGACGCAATAAAACTGTTGGTTAACTGACGAAGATCTATTAATACTTCTTTTATCAATAATGATTATGGATTAAGGTATTAAATCTTATTCAGCAGCTACAAATACAGAGGAAAAAAAACTGTTTTATTGAATGGACAGAATGTCATTAAAAAAAACGGAAATGAGCTTATTACTTCAAAGCCTTGGTGTTGTTAAGCACTTTATAAAGTTAAACGTTGAAAAGGCAATAAAATAAGTACAGGATGTACACATATTACTATAGCGGTTTTAAACTTACACTTTTTCTTTGCCACATAGTTTAATATACTTTTGAATCATAACTTAAATTGAACAAAAAATGTGGAAGTTACCATAACACAAATTACAAGTGTTCAATATGGGATCCATTCGTGACACGGTATACATCCAGCAGTTAGTCCATTTCTTGCCATATTGACATTAACATGCTTGGTGTAACTGATCTAACTGCTGCAATAATTCTCCGTCTGAATTCAGGTAGGTCTGCAATTAGCGGTGGTATGTACCCCCACAAGAAAATGGCGATCGGGGGATTTCGGAGGCCAACGGAGAAAAAGACAGATCGTCTGGACCATGACGACCGATCCAACGATGGAAATTTTATACTCTACCATTCACGCTCATCGTTTAGGAAGTGAGGGGGAGCGCCATCTTATTGCCAAAAATATTTTGTTGTTCAAGTAGTTGAGGAAACAGCCAATTCTGGAGCATGTCTAAAGGTACATAACTCGGTAACATTTTATTTCAAGTTGGGAGGGGGGAGGACCCACAGACTTGATGAGATATCGCACAGAAAACTTCAATTTCGGTGAATCCTGCACATAATTTTCAGTGGATTCTGCGAACCCCAGATGCGAACATTATGTCGTTCACTTTCTCATTAAGATGAAACATGCACTCGTCATTAAAAATTAAAAAACCAAGCAACTCACATCTTCCTTTTCCAACATTTCTGTGCAGAAGTTTCTACAGACAGCATAATCTACAGGATGTAGGGCCTGTAGCAATTGCAGACGATACGGTCTCTGTTGGCGACGTTTTGTTAACACCTTCCACACTGTCATTGTTGGAATTGCTTGTTATCGAGTTGTCCGCCGCACAGATTTTTTTTTAGGATTGCGCGCGAAAGCCATTCGGACTCTCTCCACGTTCTCATTTGACACACATGCATGTCCGGGGCTCCTTCCTTTACAGAGACACCTCGATGTTTGTACCACCTATGAATGTTGTCACCAAAAGGAGAGGTAAGACCAAATCTTCTCTATATACGGCCGCTAAACTTTAACAGTGAATTATTTGTCGCGAATTCCAAGACACAAAAAACTTATTGCATGAGAGTTGTCATGTTTAGATTATTTCGTTATTGTGGTTACAAAATAAAACAAAATCTTCACTGTAGAATTGAAACTTCCACTGTTTTCTATAACTTAAGTAATAATTCACAATTATATTACATATCGCAGAGAAAAAAATGACATTTAAAACCGCTATAATCATTTGTGCACATACTGCATATCTAAGGGAAAGCTGAATACATAAAGTGTAGCTCACATTAAGTACTACAAGCTAAAGATACCATAACCCTTGAGGCCAGCTTTATGGTTTCGCCATAATCGCTCAGGCGAATGCTAGATAGCTTTTTATTTTCCGCTTGCACATTTCATTTTTCCGTTCTGTTGCAGAGTCGAAAGTGCTAGTCTAGCTGGGCTGCTGCAGTGTGCGGTGTAGCGGTGGCTTGTGCTTTGTAAAGGTTTTCCTCTGGCCTCTGCCCTGAAGATGTTGATGAAACAGTCACTTGATTGTCGATATCAGCTTTCATAGATATTTTTCCTTTATGTGAAATAGTGAATTTAAGAGGGGACGACAATTTTCTACAGATGAAGAAAGAAGCGGCAGTAACTAAAGAAAACACCTCACATGTAGAAAAAATATACGGAGAAGATACAAAATAGATTTACAGGAATTGACAGTCATCTCTAAGTGTTTCTACCATTCTTCAGTAGAACATTTTTGTTTATAGCTGCCTTAAGGTTTAACCGTAATGCAGAAACTGTGCAAGGTGGAATGGTAACAAGAAATGCTTTCTAAGATTCAACAGCGAGAAATCTTCAAGCCTATCTGACCTTGAATCTATCAGTTTAGTCCTGCACCAAGAGCGAGTCGCCCACTTGGAAAGTCACCTGTGAAGGTCAAAGAAAAAAGAATGCTGGAAAGAACATTGTCACTACCTTCTGTTTAATAAGCGATCACCTGGCGGTATACTGAAGTTTGTTTTCTCATAGTGTTCAGTAACAATCATGAACCGTGACCAAGAACCGGCTTGAACTAGGACTTACGCTCACACTCCTAACAACAATTTGCCTTTTATTAATGAGTACAGATGCAAAACTGCATATTCACATTACCAACCTGGCACTATTCAACTTCTCCCTTTCTCAGACTAAGTGCTTAACGCCCCTTTATACTGCTGAGGCATCATAAGCGGTGAACACTAATGGTAAACTAGAAAAGGATTTTCAAAGGAAGGAAAAGTTCCTGGCCTATGTTTAAGGTACCTCCCTGAAATTTAGGAAAACCTGAAAAAACCTCAGTCAGGGAGGACGGTCCTGGCAGGAATCGCATCAACTTGCAAATATATTCTAGATATACTTTTACTTCTAGTAGACAACTCATATATACACAGCAAAGAAACCAGACATAGGCAGGACTTACTTACACAGACCAAGGAAAAAGTTGTAGGCACTGCAAAATTGTGTTTATTATAATGGTATAGTATTACTTAATTCATTTCCATTGTCTGTAAAGGAACTGCATAATACTAATAACACTAAGTTCAGGCTTAGAGTAATAAAATACCTTATCACTCGTACCTTCTATACAGAGAAGGTTTTAATACAATCAAAATATAAGTGTACTAAGTTTTCTCCATTAAATTAACCAGCATTGTAAGCAAGTGAATTTAGTTACCTTTTTATACATTTTCTAGGTGTAAATAATTTAAGTTTCTATAAGTAAGTATTTTTCTAAGACGAATTTTAAATGTAAACTATGTAAAAATTGCCATTTCTGACAAACTCTACTCCAGGATTAAAAATTTGTAAATATGAAAAGTGTGACAATTTCATCAAATGTACATGTATGTAATTTCTGATGAAATCCACATCCTAGACTTAAACTAAATCTTTTAAAGTTTGCTAAACTAATTATAGGGTCCACAGATTGAAGTGGTAGGATATGTTATAAGCTCCGGACCTCTCTCTCACGAGCTCATACCTTAATGACCCCCACCACCCAGGGCGCTCTTCCTAATGGTAAAAAAATCTCCCTCACGGTCCGCGCTTTACCTAGTCACAGCCTAAGAAGAGGAAGTGCGTGCAGTGCCGGAAAACGAGCGGCATAAGATAATTTCAAAAGTTGTGACGAATAAAACACCTGCACTTTTCGTTACTAAGCATCTCAAAACGTATTTAGCGAGCCTCACTGAAGGCTTTGTCAGATTTGGCTCTCTACTTGTTCTGTTGCAAAGGTTACAAAAGTCAACCAAAGTCAGCACTTTGGGGAAGATGGTAATGGACAGACAAGCTTCAATACCTGTGATTAAAGCAACTCGTCTGGGATGGCAACTCAAAAATACCCTGCAATATTGGAGGCAGAGAGAAATGAAAGCCCCATCACCAATCTTACCACGCATAGAGCCCGTAACGCAACCGGGGGACATACTGTTTACTGCGAATCTTCAAGATAGTAGCCGGCAAGACAAGACCAACTTTAACTTTCTTGAAGTCGGAAGAGGCCCCACGGCCTAAGAAGAAGAAAAAAAAAAAAATGTGCAAGTGCGGCTGCGGAAATGTGTGAACATTATACAGAAAAGCCACTTTTAAAGTACATTCATCCAACAAGTTTAGTTTATATTTGATACTTTTATTTACGGGCGCGGATTAACATCTGAGATCCTGAGTGTCCTATACAATACTGTACGTGAAACGACAAATAAATTTTGCTCCGAGGCCTATTCTTTCAGGCTTGAGGTTCATAAACCTACGACACAGGACCCACGGCTTGACTTGTCTTATAAAGTAAGCCATTATTCGGATTTTTATGCCAGAAAAATCCTTAGATCCTAGCCGGGATCGAACCCGTGAACAAGTATGGTTACTAGACCACCAGGAATGACATATTTGATACAAAAGACATTCTTTGATAACAAAATTATTTAGAAACGGAAGATCTTCTCTCTACTTTACATTATCCACTACAGAGTTATTTAAAAAGCAGACTGAGATAAAAATCCCTTGTTATTGCTTTTTAAACTGCTTACTGTAAATTCATATACTCTTGTTCGGGAAGCACCAACAAGATGATGAGACTTTATCGAAAAGAAAGTACTTGACTTCTACTCTGAGCTGCTCACTTTAGAATACCCCACAAAAACATGAAGACGGCACGGGATGCTGATATTCTGACTGCGAGGTAGGTATGTAATAAAACAAAACAATACGAATGCGCGTAAAAACCTAACGGAGATACCACCTTTGACAACAACTGAAGGAAACCGAGCGTTTCACTGTGAGAGAATGAGATAGCGATTTTTCACTGGGCACTGCTTTTTATGGCAGCTATCCTTGTTTACTTGATCTCCGCAGGCTATAAATTCGCCGTAATGGAGACACATGCATAGGTATTATCGTAGCAAAGCACCGTTGGATACGAGCAAAATGTTGGGAATTTGTCTTATATTCCTCCATATTTATGTAGGGCAATCCTTGCAGTTATTGTGACGTTTATAGCAAGGAAGACTAATATAGTATATATCTGTGTTATTACTAAAACTGTACAAGGTACGTTGCAATTTTTCGGAATTATAACAGATATATTGCATGAGTGACTTGTGATTTGTCTGCACCAGAGTTGGCAAAAGACAAGTACAAAGAACTGTTCGGAGGCCTGTACGGTATGTCTTTCTCCTATTGTTTTGACTTTTAAATAATTTAGGTACTAGAAACATTTTGCGATGCATTTAAAAAGATTCATAGCACAATAAAAAATAAAATTGAGAAATGTTTGCTCTTGCACATGTTGTGCATGTCCTCTTTGCCTTTCTACACAGTAACCATATCTTTCAAACAATGTTTCACGAAACCATTTCATGACGTAAAGGTAAACTGGAATTTTCACTCTACTTGTATGAGGGGAAGTCAACATAGACTGAGTTGTTATTTTTATTTATTTCGCACAGCAAAGAAGCATTAACGAAATAATGTGGCATCATAAAAACGGACCAGTCCTGATTGGTGGACGTAAACAAAAATTCGCTCGCACACAAGGGACGAACCAACTACGTCAGTTCGCTAGTCGCCTACGTACAAAATGAAGTTGATTCGTGAAGAGCAATATGCTGTGTTGAAGTTTTGCTTTCGTTTGCAGAAATTCTGCATGGAAAATTACAGACTGTTGCAGCAGATAAATGGCGATGATGTTTTGCCACAATACACAGCAATTTGAAGGTTCAAGGAATTTAAGGAGGGTCGTGTTTCAACAACAAAGCAAGGCGGTCCAGGTGCTCCAGCAAAAACAGTAAACAAAAGCATGATTAACACAGCTGGCGTTCGTGAAGACCGACGAATTGATAAACTTGCAGGCATGTTACACATTTTCCATGCCAGTACATTTTCCTTCTGTATGATCACTTGATCATGAAACACGCTTGTGCGAGATGCGTCCCAAGATTTCTGACTCCTGAACAGAAGATGGTGTGAGTGGAAGTGTGTAAGGAACTTCGATGTGTCCCTCATCCTCCATACTCCCCAGACTTAGCCCCTTGTGACCTTAATCTCTTTCCCTGTCTGAAAAAGGAGCTATGGGAGAGCGTTTTGGTACCTGCAAGGTTGTTGTGAAAAAGGCTGAGGCGGTTTTGAGAAAGATGTCAAAAGATGGCTTCCAGCACGTGTTCCAGGACTTGCAGACGAGTTGGGCAAAGTGCATTCACTTCAATAGAAAATACTTTGAAAAATATCACATCATCTGGATTGAGCCAAGCGTATTCCATGCGTAAAAACAAACAAAACATGCTCAGTCTTTTAGACCAGCCCCCGTACATCAAAGCTCGCAATATATTTTCAAGATATATATATATAAAAAAAACTGGATAGTTTTCGAACAGATCCCTATAGAGGTTGTTCAAAAGATTTGACCCAAACTCGGACGGTAACGCTTGAGACTTGTAATCAGGTGGTCACGGGTTCAATTCTCTTGCTTTTTTTCTGCAAATACTTGTATGCTCTCCCATTATAGAGTTGGCGGTGTGACTTGTGCTTTGGAAAGGGTTCTGTTCAGTGTGGTATAGAAGCGGACCTTCTGAGGCTCGAACTCCATGAAAAGAGACACCGCCAGCATCTACAAACATGCCAGAACCACCCGGAGTCTCCCTTACCTCATGTCTTTCTCCCGGAGGTGCATCCATTGGGGTGTAGGCACAAAAGGCCAGTCGTTGAACAATGAACCGAAGTATTTCCTGTGATCTTAATAATCCAATCCAACATTAAGCTAATGGTTTAAGATGTTGAAATGCAAGATACAATTGGTGGTTTTAATGATTAACAATTCTTAGGTTTATATAAAAAAGATAAAGATAGTCTACAGTGTCTCTGAAAGGGCAAATGCCTCCTAACAAGTAGGGGGAGCTCGTTTTTTTCTAACGTGGTAAGATATTATCCGTTAGTTGTTCGTATGCTGTTGAAGACACTGTCTGATTTGTTCTTTGGTCACTCCATTTCTCACTGCGCTAGTTGCTTTTCGAGATTTTTCCATTTTTCTCCTCCCCTTGCTACTCTTGACCAATCTGGGCCTGCATGTTCCTTGAAGAGGTTTGTCCATCGTCTTCTGGGTCTGCCTTGAGTCCTTCTTCCTATCCGGGGATCCCACATGAAGATCTTGTAGGTCCACCTATTGTCCTGCATTTTTGCGACGTGGCCGCCCCATTGCCCTTTGCTTCTGGTAGCTATTTGCGTGATGTCTGTTGTCTGAGATAATACTGTAAATATTTTGTCCTTCAAAGTTATTACCTTATCTTGCGTTGCATTTTCTTTGACATGTTTGTTTTGAAGTCAGGCACCCTTATAGTAATACGGGATATACGAGCACCTGGAATCTGAATTTTTTAGTTAGTGTTTGGTCTAACAATATAAACTTAAGGACCCAAAATACTCTCCAGATATTTCATTGTATTTCTTTTTCCATTTCATCTCTCTCTCTATACATGTAACCCTATTTCCTTCCAAGATAGGTTTATATAAATGCTTGAAAAACATATACGGTAGAGAAAAACAGGCTGATGTTATAATAAAAATGATAAAGAAGGATTTACATGGATGAGAGCAGGTGTTGTTAATTTAAAAGGAGTAGATGAAAGGATTACTATAAGAATTAACTTAAATAAAAATTATGATTTGTGGAGTCATAGATATAAAGTTTATTTTAGGTTATGCTTTTTATTTCTGTCCATTTTATCAGATTTTTGTTTATTATTATTATTATTATTATTATTATTATTATTATTATTATTATCATCATCATCATTAAGATATATACTATGTGTAGAAAGAAGGATATTTGGCATGGTTTATTAGCATGCAAACAGACTAACGCATTTGAAGAAATGGAGCAATATTTCAACAGAAGTAGTTGAGAGTTAGATTAAGTTCAGCGAAAAAATCGTAAAGAAATAGGAAATTATTTAGGGTGATTGAGGAGGAAATTACTGAGGAAGATTAATAAACAATTTAAATAAATGACAGACGCGGAAAATTATGAGGGTTTTATTTATGTAGGTGAATCTAATAGGGTTGTGAATATCAGATCAATGAGAATATCAGCAAATATACCGAATTAAAAAATAAGAAAAAGAATTTATAATTAAAATAATAATATAGGATGTAGTGTATAGGATTTTACTTTGTATTTATTTATTAAGTGTCGAACAAATGTAATCAATCACACTAACCTACAGCACGGTTCAAACTTTTACTGCATACTGACTGTATAATACAGATATGTTTCGCACATCCAGCTCTCTTTTCCCCCTCAGACTCACAGTACCCTTATACACTTATTGGTCCATTAACATTCGTCGTTGCAGATCTGGAGGTATTTAGGGACGGGTTGGAAGGCGACAGGTCTTTCTTCTATTAAGCAAAATGGTCGGCGCACCGTCTTGCTAAAACTAGCTCTGATCCATGATTCCATTTTCAAGCATCCAATTCGGAACAGTTCCAAACAGTTTGTTCCGTAAATAAATAAATATATAAGACCCAATCACATAATCTATTACTGTAAGCTGTGCAACAAATGGTAAAGATTTTTCAACTAAAACAAATATGAAATCTGAACATATTTCGCAGATGGATATAAAGTTGTTCCGCTAGGAGGCTCTAGTAGCAAAGATGGCATGCAGTCAACACCAGATGGCATGTTGTGCGTCACAAATTGTTAAAACGTTGCAGTGACAGTTAAGGGAAGATTTTCAGAAATATTCACTTGTTCGAACCGGTTAAACAAATTTCTGGATGAGGCACCCAGTCCCCTTCAAGCTTCAGTTGCAGTAGCATTAAGATAGAACAATCGCGTCTTCATTTCTGCGTGCAGGTATACACGGTTTAGCAAAATCTCTAATATCTAGTAATTAAGCAACTTTTAAGTAAGTCAAAATGACAACTTTTATTATTTCTTTTCTTTTCTTTTTTCCTTTTCCTTTTGTTTTTACCCTTTAAGATTTATGTTATTTCACTTATTTTAAAGTCGTAGAAAAATTATAACTATTTTTAATTTTTTAAAAAATTATGTGTTACAGCTTCTTTTATGCCGTTCAGGATCATATTTTGTACCAATTTTTCGGGAGATAAATATATAAGAAGAACATTTTAAAGGACTATCAGTGTAAAGGGTTTTGCGTCTCTATTTCACTTAAAAATGTGAGCTTTCTTTAATTTGTTATATTTAATTTCAATTTCAGAAAAACGCACATTTTTTCTATACATATTCCCTGTATTATCAGAAACTTGTTAGAATAAATACTTCAAAAGTTTACCAACTATTTTCAATATAATAAAAATGATAGTAATCAAATAGTAAAACATAATAATGACATATCTGCGGAAATTTTGCCCAAAGCATAATATATTCTGGGTTGTGCACTCCCCTTTGTCCAGAAACTGCATTTCCATCCCTGAAGAAGACATTTTCTCTACATAAAGGTCAAAACAAGACCGAAACGGCTTCAGCGATACGTCCTTTGTATTAATGAGCTATATAACGAGGTGTTTCGAGCTCTATATTCGCTCAGCATCACAGTAACCGTTCTTGGTGCAACTTTCTACAAGATGAAACTACGTTATAACTGTTTGCATTGTCTGTGCGGTATTTCCAGAACCCGCCACTCACAACTAGCGCTCTTCAATCAAAAAGCTACTGGTAGCTGTCATCTGATCACACGCAATTGAACTGCTCTTTGCTGTATTGGTGGGGTTGTTTATTTCACGTCACTGGGACAAACTGTTTGTTTGCTGTTTTTATTGTTGCCAAAACACAGTAATGAAGCGTTACATGTTTACACATCATAACGAGGTAATAATAATACCGTCAAATATTGGAAAAATCTCCCACTGTAAGCTGAGCAACAAATGGGATGCTTTTTTCAACTAAAACAAACATAAAATTCGAAGTTTTTTTTGAATGATTTATTTACGGACGCTCTTTAACAGCTCAGGTCATCAGCGTCCCTCTCTTTCAGGCTTGGGGTTCTTTTTCGTGCCGTAAATGTACGACACGGGACCCACGGCTTTTTACGCTCCGAAAAAATCCATCGGACCTGTCCGGGTTCGAACCCGCGATCTTGGGTTTAGGAGGAAAGTATGGTAACCACTACACCACCAGGACCGACAATATATATATATATATATATATATATATATTTCCCTAGGCAGCTTTAATAGCAAGGCACCCAGCCCTCTTCAAGCTTCTGTTGCTGGAACATTAAGACAGAACAAGATAGCTATTAAAATAGCTATTTTTTTAAATTTATGTGTCACAACTTCTTTTATGCTATTTAGGATCATTAACGGCTATTTTTTCCAATTTTTTGTTACATAAATTAATTAAAAGAAGAAAAACTTGAACTATCACCTTGGAGAATTTTGAGATTTTATTTCTTTAATTTTTTATGTTTAAATGTAAAAAAAAAAATGTATTTTTCTATAAAAATTCCCCATGTCTTAATGAAACTTAATAAAACTTGAAAATGTTACCAACTATTTTTAAACAAAATAAAAATCCAAGTTTTTAAAAGGAAAACACGTTTTGCTGTTTTCTTTGCAAATTTCTGTTTTTGCATTAATCAAATGAAGTGTACAGTGTCCTCCAAAAATCAGCAAACTTCGAGAGCTCTCCAATTATCAATGTGAAGCGGGTCCCTCATCGTCCCTATAGTCCATATTTAGCATAGTGCGTGCGACCTTATCTTTCACTCAAAATTGAAGAAGACCTTCGTGGCAGACATTTTTTCCACCGGCAGTGAAGGCTGCGGAAGTGATTCTGAAGGATATGTCAAAAAAAAAAAAGTTTGCAGCACGTCTTTGAAGACTGGCAGAAACGCTGGGAGGTGCACTGCATTCAACGGGGACTACTTTGAGAAAAAGCATATAAATTATGAGAATGAGTAAAGGTATGTTATCAAATAAAATAATGATCATTCTTTAATGAACAACCCTCATATAATTGATATTTGCTTTGGGAAGAGATGGTGTCCATCTCAACAAGAAATGTGTCGCGGCTCTGGGCTCGCTATTTTAGCGAATAAAGGCGGCGGAGAGCGGTGACATCAAAGAATCAAGGAGAGTGATGATACAGAACACTTTAAAAATAGTCAGGTAAGTATGGGAATTAAAAGATTGCTGCATGTTAATTCCGTAGTAAATTGAATAAATTTATGAATTTTAGAATTTAACTGAAGGGCAGCGTCCTGATGTAATGATCGGTACGTAATCATGGCTCCGGGATGATGCAACCGACGCGGAAGTTTTTAGACCAAACTATAGAGTTTTTAGAAGAGATAGGGCAATTTGAGAGGGGGTATATTTGTTTGTACTAAGAACTAATAGTATAATGAAATTGAAATATTGTGTGTGTAGATAAAAAATGAGCAGGGAACACTAGATATATTAGCGTGTTACAGGCAGCCTTAGAAATTAATTATTTAACTTTCCACAAATTACAAGAAAAATTTAGTTCAACAGCACATGGCCGTCATATGTAATTTTCGGAGTCTTAAATCTACCTACGGAATTGGAAACGGACTTTCGTGCACAACTTCCGTGCTTCAAACAATAGTAAATGAGTTACTGTGGGGGGATGGGTTTACTCAAGTAACACTTTCCTCAACCGGGGCAATACTATGTCATATATATTGCCATATCCTTGTTACTGTACATCCCCTGCAAAGTGCTACAGAAAATTAGCGATCATAATAGAGATCAGTTGGAAAAACAATACATTACCAAGAACCAAAGGGATGGGGGAAATTTGCAGGACGTTTGGAATAAATTTAAGATAATTTTCTTAGGCACTGATGAAATAAGTTCCTCGCAAAACAATAAAAAATTAGCCTCGATCCACACCTCCGTACTTATAGAAAAAGTCTAGGAATGCATATAATTAGTGTAAAGAGAACAATAAGCAGCCAATTAAATATATTGAATTGACTAAAGATTATAAAAAGAAAGCAAAAGAACATTTCCTGAAATGAATACTAAAGTTAAATGCTAATGAAAACTGGAATAGATTTTATAATTATGTACGACGGAGAAGAGGAAATAACGAGGGAATGACAATGTTGAGAGATGAAAAAGGAAGGGAAAAAAATACGAAGTACAAAGAAAGAATAGTGTTTAACGCCCGTTTTTGCCACAGAGGCGCCACAGGCGGCGAGGACACTGATGATAAATGAGATGAAATGATATATTGGGAAAAGATTTATTTTTTTAAGGCAGGAAACGTTCCAGGCCTAAGTTTAGGGTACCTCCCCGGCATTTGCCATTTATGAGGACTGAGGAAAACCGAAAACCTGGAAAAAACCTGTCAGAGAGGACGGTCCTGGCGGTATTCGAACCCAGACCTCCCGCTCACGAGTTCGCGTCTTAACGACCTGTCACCCGTGGCGGTGAAGTACAAAGAAAAAACCTATTAGTTGTATTTAACAAAAATGTTGACAATAATAAAAATAATAATAACACAAATATGGGTTATCACTGTGACATAGAAAAAGAAAGGGGAAAAATATAACTTTTGAAATATCAGCAAAAATAATCAGAGGAAAAATTAAAGAACCTAAAAACATGAAGTCACATGGTACTGATGATATTGCTACGCAAGTCTTGAAGCTAGGAGGACAAATTATCGTTTCGTACCTTATGAGCTTATTCAAAATATTTCTAAATAGATCCAGCCCGGTAGAAGACTGGAAGACGGCTGCCGCAGTGCCTATTCATAAGGACGGTATTAAAAAGATTTTAAAAATTACAGGTCGGTTAGTCTCACATCTGTCGTACGTGGAACTTTTAATAGGTCAATATATCCGTAATTATAAAGTCTGGTTCTGCCAAAGTCCACACGGTTTCAGAGAAGGGGTTTCTTGCGATAACCAAATCATTTCATTAGTTCGGGACCTAACTCAAGAGATATACGTAGGAAATGGGATTGATGCGGTAGTAAAGAATTTTTGATAGATTTTAATTTAGGATCGCATGACGTATTAGTAGATAAATTAAGTGGACCAGAAATAGATGATAAAGTTGTACTTTGTGTTAAGAGTGGACCCAGAAAGTTAGGGTAGGTCAGGAAGTGTCAGTTATCGGGAAAGTGACATCAAGAGTTCTACAAGGTAGCACTATTGTTTATTATTATTATTATTATTATTATTATTATTATTATTATTATTATTATTTATATTAACAGTATTAGCTTAAATTTGAAGTCAAAAGTACGATTGTTTGCTGACGACTGTATTGTTAACGTAAAAATTAACAACAACTTCGACATGAAGAGTTTACGGTCTTAGTAATATTTTCCATTGGGCCGTTAAAAATAGGATAAGCATAAACGGTTCTAAAAGTAAGGCAATAACGTTTTATAAAAGCCGAGAAGGAACTAATCTTGATTATAAGCTTGAAGTAGAAATTATCCAGGCAAACTGTTGAAATACAACTTACAGCTTATAGCTTACTTAAGTTTTAAACTTGCATGGGACGAACAAATTGATAGTGTTACGGGGAAAGCATGGAAGGGATTATACTTTATTATGAGAATATTAAAAAAGCCAGTCCAAAATCGAAGGAAATTGTATATTCATCATTAGTTCGACCCTTAATGGAGTAGGGACCAGCTTGTTGGGATCCATAAGAACATGGCACATAAATATCCTAGAAAAAATATACCTTACAGCAGCAAAATTTGTAAAAGGTCAAAAAGAACACGGGGACGAAAATGTCAAAGCATTAGGTTGGAAACCACTAGTAGAAATACCTAAAAAAGCAAGGATAACGTCGTTATACTGGCGAATTCAGAACAAAATGCATGGAGAGATATCACAGCTAGGTTAAAAAAAAAAAAAAACAAAACAACATACTGTGGTAGGAACGATCATAGTTTTAAAATCAATTGTGGGCAACAGAGAACGAATGTGGGTAGATTCTCTTTCGTAAATAAAACATAAATGACTGGAATGAAATATCTGCAGTTGCCTTTGAGTGTTGTCTTTTTCTCGGCAAAATTTAAAAGTAACCTAAAATTGTACTCGTATGTGTATTAGTAAATATTTATTTAATGGTGTTCAAATTTACGTTTTTTTCCGGACTACTTGAAATAATGTTTAACTCTTTATTATTTATAACTTACTAGATTCGCTAAACATGTTTATGTTATTTATCATTCAAGTTGATAAATGTCTAGCCTAAATATGCTGAATTGTATTTGATAAAGGTAAAACTTTTATAAATGTATTTAATTAAGTTCATATGTATAAAGGCATGTCAACATGTATTTAATTTTAGGAGACATATATTTAATTAAGTTAACTGATATCTAAATATGTGTAAAATTAATTTGACATACCTTTAAATTATATTGCTTTATATAATTCTAGGTTCGCATGTATTTTATTAAGTTAACTGGTCTCTCTTTTAAGTGTTTTGTTGTAAGCAATCCTTGTATTTTCATTATTCTTCACTGCCATCGAATGTAAGCCAATCGCAATTAACAAATACATATACAGTTTCTGAGATAACGGAATGAATTCTAAATTTAAAATTGACTAGGAAAGGTAATTTTGACTCCCCTTAATGTCTAGGAAAGGTGATTCAGCACCATGTTCGAATGTGGAGACGCCGACACTGTCATTGGCCTTTGCGAATTTCCCATAAATGAGTTTTGCGCAATTTTGAAAGTTAATGTTAGTGATTAAATTTTCTCCACCCAACTCACAGTCATAGAATGACATATTAGAATATGCGGAATAAATGTTTACGTCATAGTTTAATACAGCAATAAGCTGGGAAAAAGAAGTACGGCCGACACAATGGGATTTAACTCCATATAACGCTTTCTTCAGGGAATAAATTTTGTT
This sequence comes from Metallyticus violacea, assembly GCA_030762175.1. NCBI lineage: Eukaryota > Metazoa > Arthropoda > Insecta > Mantodea > Metallyticidae > Metallyticus > Metallyticus violacea. Next base: position 42,249,369 of record CM060833.1, read on the forward strand.
CACTCACAACCAGCTAGATTTATGAAACTTTGCAGCAGTATCATTGCGGCCGTCTCAAAAGCCTTTTCTGGTACGCACTCATGCCCATGGAAGGAAATAACACTATTTGTACAGTTGTGTAAAAAAAAAAAAAAATGTTGTGCTAATTTCGGCAGTGGTTTTGTTGGTGGACAAAGATTTACATCAATTTCGTCTAGTTTGTCTTGTGTTAAAACTGTATGTTTTCGTGTATGTTTCTTGTTTTGCACTGTAACAGGTATAACATTTTAAAGATGGGAAATGAAATCAGTCAGGGAGGTTCGATCCAGGCCCTGTCCATACATATTTCATATATATTGCCTAATTAAACGAAAGGAATTGCTCCTCAAATCAAATGCAAAGACGATTAAATTTTTCAGATTCATAAATTCAGAGACGGACAGTCCCCTTGAAAGGAGGCAACGGCTAATTCTGACAAAATATCACATAGATACGAAGAAAAAGAGTTTTCCTAAACACAATCACAAAAAGATGGCTGAAAGCTATAGGGCTGTTGGCGTTACAAATTATACAAAGGCGGCGCCCTGACTTATCGCGTTATCATCGTCACCGAGCCCTTATACGGAGTTTCCTCCTACACACATAGGCATTTAAAAGGCTAGATCTGCATAAATTAACTTAAGCCCGCACCTGAAGTTATGATTTATGTTGCAAATATGGGATGAAGGCAGGCGACTGTGATTTATTACTGTAACAATTAGAGACAGTAGACATGCTAGCGCTGATGGTACACCGCCTTTAATACCCGTACGAATGAATCACCTGAAACCAAACCAAAGTCTGTAAACATAGCAAGGCTAACAAGATCCCTGTAAAACCTATGAAAAGTAAACGGGAATGTTTGAGACCTGTACCAACTGCTACAATGCCGAGCGAGATGGTAACGTCTGAGCATTAGGGAACTCCCGGGTTGATCTTGGGTTTTTTCGTGGGTTCCCCTAGTCGTTTACACTAATGCTGGGATGAATGTTTCCTTCTCTGCTCTCCCATTTGGTACAAATTAATTCTGTTGATTCTGTTGCAGGGGAGAGAATGCAAGGGCGAAGATAGATCGGTGCTGTGTGCGGTATGACGGTGGCTTACACTTTGGAAATGTTTCTGCCCCGGCATCTTGTATGGAAAGGTTCGAACTCCTCGGAGGGAGGTTCTGTGGTCTTAGGGGTGTTTCTGGAAGCATCGTTAGAAACCCCGACTATGTCCATGATTTACTTCCGATGATCCTGGCGCCAGGTATCTCCCTCATCGCATTCCTTTCTCCCGGAGGTCCTTACTTGGGACGTAGGCACAAACAGTCAGCCCTTGAATAAGGTTAAGTACCAAAATGTCCGCCTTTAACTATGCCAAAATCAGGTGTATTCCAACCTAACTGTTTGAATCTCAACAAAATGGCAACAAAACTTAAATAAGCATTTTAAAATAAATAGTATCAACTTAGATACAATACTTTTCGCGGTCGACTAAGTTATATTTGCTACAACAGGAGATAACCTTCAAAAAGATACTATGCAATGACATTAAATAGAAAAATATACAGTTTAAATGTTTCACATACAAAAACTATAACAATGGCATTCTAGAGGAAAAACCATAAAAGATGTGAAATAGTGGTTAATAATAAAATCAAAGAACAGTTTCAATTATTTAGGCTACAGTATTTCGACTGGATATAGGGAAGACGTAGACACAAAACTAAATACATTTCAAGTGATCTGTGGAACAATCAGAAGAACATTGACAAATAAAACAGAAAGAGATGCCCAGTTAAAACTACACAAAACAAAGAAAGTACCAGTTTTCTGTTATGGAAGTGAAAACTGTACAGTAATGAGGCAGGACGGAATTAATAGAAAGTTTCAAAAATGAAATTTCGAAGAACATTAGCTGGATATAGATTAACAGATCAGAAGAGAAATATAGAATTACAGATCAGAATGAACAAATAGAAAAAGCAATAACCGAGTGGTACCAGCAAATAATTATTGTGATGCCCTAGTGGGGTCTGGTTGCCAGTCGTTTGCCGCTCCAGGGCAACAGTTTGCCAACAGTAGAGCGGTGTCTTATTTCTTGACAATTTTCTCTGCACAAAATTTTCTATAGGCCTCAACACACTTATGAATGTTTTCCACCTCCTACAATGCAACCTCTAACAGCTAAAGTTTATGAAACAAATAACCGCAGATACAGAAGTTCTAACTATTTAGAGTCACTGCAGATAGCTACTTTAGACATAATTACTGTGAAAGCCTGCTACAAAATAAACCGAAAAAATATTAACAATAGCAGATCATTCCATCAAAGCATCACAAGGAGCGTTTTATTCCAAAACTTGAATACCTAGCTATTTAAATTTGTATTTTTTAAATTTTAATCTCCAATTTTATCCTGATAACTTCAAAGAACTAAATCGATATTGGAACCCAGCACTACGGTTTTTTAACTACAACTTATATCTATAATTGCTACTGGGAACTAGTACTTTAGAATGAATTAATTTACAATTTTATACAATTTAATATCTACAATCTTCATTTTTTCTAACGCTCAGTATCTGGAAGTCCGGGCAACAGGACCTGGACATCAATGAGGTTGCTGCCGGTCTGAAGCAGCAGCTATGCTGGACCGTGGTGTACTGACAGTATAGTTTCCTTCTCTTCCTTTTTTCCTTCATCTTCTTCTACTTTTCAAATTTTATCTCTGGCTTATATTTTCCTCCTTTTGTTCTCGGTTTACTTCATCTCTCAGCTGCCTTCTTTCGTCTGAAGACTACCATTATTCTCTTCTTCTGTTAATTCTGCTCCCTTCTTCTAGTTCAATTTGGGTGCTGCCTTCATGTTTTTGAACTGACTCTTCTTGTATATAACTTTTTTTTGATTGATTTATTTATGGACGCTCTTTAACAGCTCAGGTCATCAGCGTCCCATTCAACTCGGGCGTGAAACGGCCGACAAATTTTGCTCAGAGGCCTCTTTTTTCAGGCTTGAGGTTCTTTTTCGTGCCGTAAATGTACGACGTGGGACCCACGGCTTTACTTCCCTTCCGAAGGAAACCATACTTAGGATTTTTACGCCCGAAAAAATCCATCGGTCCTGGCCGGGTTCGAACCCGCGTTCTTGGGTGTAGGAGGCAAGTATGGTAACCACTACACCACCAGGACCGACTATATATAACTTCCTTGCCTTTCTCTGATTCTCTGGGATCTTCTAGGGGAATACACGATTTCTGGCAATTCGATTTTCTGTCTTATTTAATTTTTGTTGTTTTTATATTCTTCTGTTATTTTATTTATTAAATCATTCAAAACGCTAAAATCATCTTGATCTCTCATGATGTTCCAAATGTATTTTCCTGCAAGTACCCGTCTTTCCTCAGCTACAATTGACTGGTATTTAGAGTATTCGAATGAAACATGTTCCGATGTATCGATCACATTACAAACCGTACCTGTATTGTTTACTTGTAATTTAAATATTTGCAAATTAGAACAATTTGGACCGTACCCTATTACATAATGTACTATTTAAAATAAATTTACTATAAACAAAAAACACGTAAATTTAAAAATGCACAGGGAAATTTGAAAACAATGTTTATGAAAATTTGTTTTCATGCCATCTCTTTTCCCGGCCAATTACACTATAAAATTTCAAATGCCACACTTAGTTATTAATGCTTAAATTGTAAAGAGGTTTAATTGTTATAACATATTTTGTTTCTATCGTTGACTGGCTACCTGGAATATTGATATTACTGTTTGAAATTCGACAAATTCAAGGTTGTAGGAGGACCTGACTAATCCGCAAGCATCCGCCCCCTTTAAACGCATTCACTAGTTAGAAACCGTTATTACCAGAAGACAATTACTAAATGCTCAGTACAGTATTATTCTGCCCATTTTCAAAACACACTCACAACAACAATCCAGGCTGGGGAAAAGAAAATCTTAACTACGGCATCATTGCACACTCTGCCACAGAGCTAACAGTCACAGCGTCTTTAGTGCATGCCATATAACACAACTGCTACAAGGACTACACAGTCTTGCTGGTTACCTTGTGAACCGCGTGTTGTATTGAGGAGGACTTCGAACATTTTTGCGTTCAAGAGTTTTTTTTTTTTTTCCTCCGTTTTTAGTTCTGGACAGCCGGCTGTCAGCAAGTGAGGGCTTAGTTGGGCACGCTTTCGGTAAAATAAAAATAGTGATTAATCATATTGTACTATTACAACACCTTTGGGGATATTAGCGCTCTCTTTATTGTGCGCTAATATCTGTATTCTTGAAACGCAAACTCTTTACTGGTCCTCTCTGTATTCTTTGTTCGTCATTTTCATCAACGTACAAAGTTTAGGCCCAAGGTCTGTTCCGAGTCCTAAAGGACCACATCAACCATTTCAATTTAGCTAAATTTGAATGTCAGAATGATAGTCAGTCCATTGCTTTAAGGGTCATCAAATGTCATGCTAGGGTACTACGTGGACGTGAAATAGTCTCTAATTTTTTCAGGGACCTCTTTCTTCAGGTATGGAGTGCTTTAACGTGTCGTAAATCTACGACAAGGGACCTACGGCTGTAAGTTACCTTCGGAGAACTTACACTCGAGATTTTTATATCCCCCCCCCTTTCAAATAAAAATCTATCGACGTCGGCCAGGATTTCACCCACCATATTCTTTCGTCCTTTTGAACTTTTCTTAACATACGAAAATATCACATTATATTGTTTATCAACGCGTCTATATTGCCACTTTCGTTAGCATTAAGTATGTGCGTTATTTTAGACGAAGTTTCTGTTCCCTATCCAGACGCGATTTCATCTTTTCATTCTTACGTTGTAAAACCTATACCAGCAAGGGGGAGTAGACAAAATGCTGTACAAACAATCACCACATTTGAGAAGCATTCACAAAAAGGGACAGCAAAGTTCATACATAAAAAGAGGTGGGGTGCACCAGCAAAAGCAAATTAAGAAAGAGAACATCTGCAGTGCTTTTGTTTGGTAACATTTGCACAAGATATCGTTATAAACACCAAGCACATGGGGCGTGAAAGCAAAGTAATTAAATTAGGAATGTACTGCACAAGGAAGTAGTCATTGCTGCACTGCAAGGCAATCCAGTAGCAAACTACAGAAGACGCGCACTGGAAACAGATAACGGAATCTTCATTTCATATACAGTAAAACAAACTTCTCACAAAAGCTGCAAATATAGCCCGCCTTTATCTTTTCATCAGCTTTTTGTTCCCAAGATATTCCAATTTAATGCTTCATTGTGAAGAAAAGCACATTTTTTTTTTAATTCTACATTCCCCTGTCTGTTGAGTAATTAGAGAGTTTTTGCCCAGCCTACTTTGAGTTACCGTAAACGATCAAGTCACTGGTCTTTATTCTGCGCTTGCGACAGTTTTTTTTTTTTTTTTTTTTTTTTTTTTTTTTTTTTTGACCGCCACGGGTGGCCGAGGTCGTTAAGTCTCGGACTCGTGAGCGGGAGGTCTGGGTTCGAATACCGCCAGGACCGTCCTTCCTGATTGAGGTTTTTTCCAGGTTTTCATCAGTCCTCATAAATGGCAAATGCCGGGGAGATACCCTAAACTTAGGTCTGGAACGATTCCTTCCTTAAACATAAATCCTTTCCCAATATATCATTTCATCTCATGTATCATCAGTGCCCATCGCCTGTGGTGCCTCTGTAGCAAAAACGGGCGTTAAACACTATTCATTCATTTTTTGCGACAGTTTTCCGTAACGAGAAATTTGATAAGGTTTCACGACATTGATGGGAGTTTAAGGTGAGGCTTTACGATAGGAAAAATGAGTTCTGAAAAACAGGAAAACACTAACGAATTTACTAAACAGAAGTGACACTTTCATTCTCTGCATTGTTTCTATACATCCATATGTCTCAAGTGAATGATTTAATTACATGAGTTCGACATCCTCCTGATAGTGTCAGGTAAGTTTTAACTTTGAGAACGCGACGGAGGATATGATCATGGAAACGTAGCTCAGCAGTATAGACGAAGAAGAAAATCTAACAAATAATATTTTAATAATGTGGCATAGGGAATTTGGAATTCTCTATTTTAAAATAGTAATATGTTGTTAACATATTAGGCATAGCAATATGTCCGAGAGAGGTCTTTAGAACTGAAAAGGAACACTAAGCGCATGCGTGAAAGATAGAGCATTAACTTTAAAATTAAGAGATATTCCTTCGTCTTTCTCTTCCTTCGAGGAATATGAAACCAAACGGTCAAATTCTCCTCAGGGCCATCTATGGGTTAGAGGCTTGTAAATTGCTCAAAGATGTGAATCAGGTATTAATAAGGTAGCTTAAACATGAAGGAAACATAATTTGTTTATAACAATTATTAGTTAAAATTACTTTCAAATTTCCTATTAATTATTTAGAATAATGATATGATAAATTTAAAATGATTAAACTCCGACTAAATCCCTCAATGTCATGGCTACTAATCACTATAAATAATATGCCAGTGCTCTTTTTAAATTGAATATATTTGGATTTAGGAGCTGGGCAGATAATTAGTAACGTGACATATTAATTTGCTGAGCAATAAAAGTATATGTACAGACGTGAATAAAATAAAATTGAATTTAGCATTAAAACACTGAGATGCAAACTTTAAATTGTTAAATTTTACGCCACAAATCTTGCAACCTTTGCCACATTTAATACATAATAAATAATAATTGGCAAAACTAATAAACATATAATAAAATGTTTTGTTTTATTATTATTTTATATCTTGGCTTAGAAATGTGCATTCACTGGCTCGGAAAATTACAAAAATATTCCGTGAGTACAAATTAATAATATACTAAAACCATTTACAATAATAACACAATATGAATATATTCTACCTGGGTCACTGGGTGTAATACAAGGCCCCTGAGCTAAAATATTAGAATTAAAAAGTTTCTGATTAGCTTGCCTTAGGTAGGAACCAGTGGTTTCATTTACATGTGTTTCATTTCTATCAATGGCCAAACATATTAAGTATATGTAGCAGCATAAAGGAAGGGGAATAAGGGCATAAGCAAAAGAAAGAAGAAAATCTAGTATATAGGATTGGAATGCACGCAAAAACTGAATATTTATTCAACAAAAAAGCATAAAAAATGTCTATGTACATCATAATACTTTTGCTTTTCTGTGATAACTTTCCCTTTGACCGTAATGTCATAATAGCGGAGGAAAAGCAGTGATAATAACGGATGCATTGTAACTTTTGAAAAACACAGAAAAGATGTTCAGATAATGGTTGGACTTTGTATGGACTACATTTACGAGCCCCTCTCTGTATTTCCATTCTGTGAAAAGAGCGCATTACCTGCGCATCTCGTTTTGGAAATATTCGAATTGCTAGTTTAGTTGATTCACAACATATAAACTTAAAAAAAAAAAAAAAATAGAGATGGTTTGATCTTCAGCAGAATTAACTGTTATGTAAAAATTGTTCGGTTCATTCAACTTAAACAACTGAACTTATCCTCTGAATCGAGGGAAACAACGGAATAAAGACCTGAACATGAGAGATATAATATGAATCTTCGGTTTAACAGCTCTGAAATATTGAAATTCTCTTTTGCTAATGTTATAAACATTTGTACCTCAATGAAGATATATAACCATTACTTTCGACCTCGACTGTACATTAGGCTGTCAAGTAAGATTTGGTTCGGCTGCCGAGTGGTCAGCAGTAAACTGACATGATATTAGATACGGGAAAAGAGCTGGGGCTGAAAGAGGCGAAACACTCTTAAGTATCATCTGTTTGATCTTCACTCTGCCGAGGACACAGTGTAGTGGTCCCTCTGGGAGACAGCGAGTCAAACTAGTTCATCAATACGGCACGGGGCTTCCTCAGAACGTCTTCTAGCATTAGTGCAAGCGCTTCTATGTTCTGCACACAAACAGCCCGACATTTCCACCTTAAGGAATTGCTACTCTGTCTAAAGCCAAATATACACTATCGACATATGTGTAAGATGAATTTGAAACATATGCAAACCATGGTTTTGGAATGAAGCGGCAGAGATTGTATTTTTTTACTAAATTTATCTTTTTTGATTCTCGATTAGACAGATCCTCATCTGCACTGCAGGTCCTTTCGGATAACTGCATATTAAAGATATTCGCGTTTTGTCCTCCATAAATCTTAAGTAAAATTATTTTTGAAAGCTTTTCATACTTTCAACAGCAACAAAAACTTATACTTGGTTTCAATATTACAGTTAACAGTACATTTAGTCTGTTCTTCAAAAAATTTATTGAGTATATATACAACATATACATTTGAAATTATGAAGCATTTTTACACATTGCAACATTATTTTTGATCAATTTTTAAAAATATAACTTTGAAAGTTTATTTAAGAGACAAAACTGAGTTCCAGTTTTCATAATAGATGGAACATTGTATACATTAGATTTGATTAATGCCAGAAATATATAACGAAGGAAACAAAACATTGGGTTCTTGCTCTATCAACCCCCTAATAATATATAAACCGAAGACATGACACAAAATATGGTTCATTTCCAATCCCCAGAAACATCCTGATTTTCTCAAAAATTTCTTCCCTAAAAGACACCCATTCAGAGCAAATACCTAAGCAGAGTTGTCCATTTTCTTTTACTCTGTTGATATCTTGCCACTGTAATCTTTAACTGTTCGAAGATTGGTACCGTTCCTGCTTGTGTCACCAATGTGAAAGCATGCTCGTAAAGCCAATCAATGAACTTTGAAAGCGAAACTTTTTCTTTCATTTCAGAAGAAATTTTGATATTTAAAATTTCACAACAATGCAATCTGCTTTGGGAGGACATTTCCAGCATTTGCTTTAAGGTAAGACTTTATACACAGTTTTATGCAGCGAAGTCAATAGTACAGGCGCGGCTGACTGTGACTTATCCAGCTGCCGAGACGCAAAACCCCATGAAAGCGGTAAAGACTTATGCTAGAAGCCTTGTACTTTGCGGAGTGTTAGTAATTTCTTTTAAGCTGCTTAATGCCCTTAATTAATATAATAATAACTTCATTACAGTAAAAGTTTAAGTTTTAATAACGTCATCTCACGAAGAAATTCCGCGGAGAATAGAAAATCTGACCCAGAAACGTAGTAACTGAATACTCTTAAGGAAACTAGAGCTGAAGCCGATAGTTTTATTAATACGAACTGATCTGACAAACTTTCCGGAAAGAAAAATGCTGATTAAGCGTGACTAAATAGACACTATGTCGGGTAAACACGTTCCGATTGACACGATTTACTTCGACCGCTGTAATGTTCCTGATTTCTTCTTTGGGTTCTTCCAATTAGTGAATTTGTTTTTTGTCCTTCAGACAACTCCTCAAATAAAAACCACATCTGCGTTAATCGCACACCAAACTTCAATTTTTCTATCATAAAGAGAGGTTTCTTTACACAATTTGGATTTTCAGAACACCAATAGCAAGTGTTGTGTGTTCACACGGCCATTTTGGTGGAATCACAGCTTCTCTGTAGGTCGATTAACCCTTCAGCCACTGATGAAAGAAATCACTCTCAATAAAGCAACACATGCTGCGGGATAACCTTGTCGTAGACAACGGATACGTGTATACTTTTACGGTTTGAGTATTAATAATTTTGTTGCTATATGTGCAGAAGACGCTGAAATCCCAACTTGTACTAACTTCGGTATTAACTTTGTTGGAAAACGTTAAGATTTGCGCCAACTTCGACTAATTCGTCTTCTTTAAAATTGCATGTCTTCCGTGAATGAACAATAGTATAAAACGTATCCACAAGATCGTGAATTGCAGCTCTAAAGCAGTCAATTGCCCACGTTTCCTCACAAACGCGAAGAGTTGATTATAGTTAACATTTACATCCAAAAAGATGTTGCTCTAAAGTCAGCTGCCTTGCCATCTTCGCGAAAGAATGTCGACTAGAGAGTGGGGAGCGGAGCTGACTTTGGCCGAGACGCAAAACCCCGTGCGAGCAGTAAGGATATATTCTGGAAGCCCGGTTGCTACGATGAAGCAGGTTATTTAACATAAATTTCAGCAATGCTAACAACATAAAAATAAATAAATAAAATGATTTATGTATAAACTACGTACTCTTTCTGCAATGCTGCATATTTTTCGTTATAGAGTATATTTAGGAGATAACCTTTCTGCACCGTTTATGGAGGACAACCCAAATAATTGATGCATGACATTAACCCATTTTTGTAAACTTTTGAACACTACTCATTCCGTATTGCCTGCATGCGGAAAATTATTAGTAAATGTGTAGATTTTCCTACACTGTAAGATCCACTAGATGTGGATTCATCCTCGCGTTCCAGTTGAATGCCCTCAGTCTCCAAATTTGAATTCTATGAACATTGGGGGGGGGGGGGGAGCTGTAAGAAATGAAACATTTACTTGTAAGTCGGGTTCTTATACGCACTACATATTTTCTGCTTAAAGATAAAATCATGCAGAATGTGTTGTTTGACTCTCCATTAATGAGGTCTTAAATAAAATGCAATAAATAATACTCATGTCGCTAACAACTGTTTTGAATGCAGGTAACTGTTAATGCACAGTGTCATTTCTTTTAGTCTGTGAAGAAACACATATGCCCTTTCTAAAATATTTAAAGCCCTTTCAGAATTTCATTTGTTAAATATACAGTCCACTACTGTGGTTCGTGTTTATTCGTTTAGCAAGCAAGAATTCGATCTTGGTTGGAACATGTGGTTAAGGTTTTTCCGGAGTTTTCTCTTACAATGAATACCAAGTTAATTCAGAGTTTCGACCTGCACTCATTTGTGTCGTTGTTTCATTCACTCCATTTATCGTCTGAAAAGATCTTGGCAGTAGTTTGGATGTTCGACACTTCCTTGTTCACAGGGTGACCGTTGTGCCTACGCTCCCTTCAACAGGAAGGAAATAATTGACTGGCTGTTCAGAATCCAGAGACATAGACGGAGTCCATAGCATTACTTCCAAACAGAGCACCTCGACACGGCGGAGACCCCTCCTTCAAGTAGTTAGAGCCCCTCCTAAGGAAGAAATCTTTTCAAAACGCAAGCCCCAGCCAAACTGCACACAGCAACATCCTATATCGCCTGGCACTTTGAATTCTGCAATAGAATGATATGAGCTGAAATGGAAGAGTGGAAAATTTATGTGAAACCATGAAAAAACGCCAATTCAGGATGGTTGGCCTCAAGGTGTTTGAACCTGGGAACTACTGAATGCAAGTCCTAAGCGTTACTGCCTGAGCCACCGAGCTCGGTTACTAACGAAATTAAAAGGGAACCTTGCAGCAATTATGTAGAATTTCATCCATACGATCACTGAATTTAGCGACGATTTTGCTGTTGCCTGCCATGTCGAAGAGTCACAACCAATGTGATCAGGGATCCAACAGGCTTGACCGCGATGTATGATGAACTGTTCCATTCGCAGTACCTCTTCCTTACGAGCAAAGTTTCTGTTCAGCTGTCTATACTCGAGAGAGTGTTGGTAGTACATCTTTCAGGCGAAAGCGGAGCAGAAGTGGCCATGACGAATTGGCGAACAATAAATTAGTATTTGTGCTTGCCAGGAGTAGTGTGATGAGAGGAAAAGGGCTTATCAGATGGGCCATTCAGGACTTCCACCTAATTTATTGCTATGTTCCATGCTGAGAAAGAAAAAGGCTTTCCTTTCTACCTTGGCGAAGTTTAAATCTTTTTTCTTCCTTCTTGGCCCCGATTTAAACAGCGCCAAGTCGTAAGAATGGATAAAGGGGAAAAACGGATAACGAATAGAAGCGATAATAAAACGGGGATTTAACGCATGAATAAACTGTTATAAATAAAAGTGCACCTTCGGGACTGCAATAAAATATGGGCAATACACATTTTGCTTTTTGTAAGCTCTATTCATTTCCAAATGCGGCAAAATTCAACGCCAGCACAGTCGGGAACTACTTTCGAACTGGGTCTTCTAAAGGTTTTAGCGCGTCAATCACTCACTAGCACATTCTTTTTATTTTCAGTACCGGTTCTTTCTTATGCTAGACTTTAATACACTGCGGCAGATTGTTTTCCGAGCCCGGTTATCCTTGCAGCTTTGTTTTAGCTCAATGCGGAAAATCTTCAACAATATTCATGTTGCAAACCGCCTAAAATCACAGGACGGGGGGAGGGGAGGACGGTGAGGGTCCATAAAACGTAACGTAACCCTGTCATAGATTAAGTTGATAACTACGTAACGTAACCCTGTCATAGATTAAGTTGATAACTACGTAACGTAACCCTGTCATAGATTAAGTTGATAACTACTACAGGATTATATGATCATTGTAAAAATGTATGTGTATCCACAAATATTCAAGAATTTCAAAAGCATCTTTTTGGAAAAAATGAGAAGACGGTCAAACCTTCGGTGACAGCATTGGACAAAACGCTGCTTGTTTCTCAACGGTTATTTTATTAATATGGGACGATTCTTTACATTCTGGAAACACTTAATACCCTGCTAAATGAATTTATAGAAATAAAGTAAAGTAATTATTTCAATTTAATGTTAGATTAACTAAGTTGATGTTTCTGATGAACCATTAGGGCTACGACATTAAAATTTGAACAAATTTATTTTGATACACTTTATCTGTGCAATGAAGTAGACTTAATTTTTTTTTTAATTATGTTTAACGTCCGTTTTTACTACCGAGGCACTACAAGCGGTGGACACTGATGATACATGAGATGAAATGTTATATCGGGAAAGAATTTCTTTAAGGAAGGAAACGTCCCGGGCCTAAGTTTAGGACATCACCCCGACATTTGCCATTTTGAGGACTGAGGAAAATCTGTACAAAACCTCAGCCAGGGAGGACGGTCCAGGCGATATTCGAACCCATACACCTCCCGCTCACGAGTCCACCTTAACGACCTCGGCCACCCGTGGCGGTATAGTACACTTAATAGAACTTAAGCATTGGAACAAAGATTAATTTTCTTATGAGTAATCGGAAGCTTTCACGGTCGGAGTCAGATTTATAACTAGAAGTTTCTTCCGGGCTTAGGAGCTAAGGAGTCCAAACGTTTCATCCTCAACTGCGGAGGACATTTTCAGTGGCGCGGTCTGAGTCTTCTGGGTGAAGGTCCTGGCACGACTGAAATGCCAGCTGGAGGTGTATTTATTTTTTTTGTAAAAAAGTTTATATAAAACGCTGATGAATTTTACTTAAAATTTTACTATTTCAGTAGCTTCATTGTTATGCCTAAAACACCAGTAAACTTTTTCAAGACAATTAATGCAGGTACATTTTCTCTAGGGGCACAAACAAGCTGGAAAATGCAATTTTGAGAAAATTTTGATCAAAAGAAAATTTATTAAACGCTCAGTGATAGCTCCAAATTGTAATTTAATGCACGACTGAAAATGATGTAAAACCAGAACGTTCTAGCTTAATTGGTACGAAAACTATTTACGTTTAAAGTGCATGCTGTCAAAATAAAGTGTGTTTTAATCTATGCAGATGTGTTTTTAAATATTAAAAATAACTATATCCAGACTACATATACCATAATAAAATTACATCACATAATTAAGAACAGTTGAACATTTATTGTAATTCATTTTTGAAAAATATTAAATAATTCGAATTTAGCCCTCCAAATTCTCTTTAATTTCCCGGAGGATAAATTATGTGCGTTTCAACCCCCAGAAAAGTAATGAGAATTTAGTAATACCCAAGGAAAAATTCAAGGACCTGCTGGACTTACAGACATTTATTTCGAAAGAATACGAGTGTTCTAAGATAATTTGACAACCTCCGACTTCCTATAAAATGATAACGAGTGAATAGGTAATTATTTACATTTTTCAATTGCAGGAATACATCTAAATATGAAAAAAATGTAACCAATAAATTTGAATACATTCTAGGAAAATATGAAGTAATTCAAATGAGTTGCGTAGAGAAATGTGTCACCAGTTTGAAAGAAAATCCTCATGCAGAACACATATAAGAACTAACAATAGTCCAATGAGATTCAATTTTCGTCGTTTCTTCCTCAAAATTTTTCAAAATGAAATATCACAAGTAAATGTTTCTCTTAAAGGAACATATCATGAGGTACAACTTAAGCCATTACAATATATGAGGCATTTATAGCGCAGCAATCATAGGTCGCTTTCTTATGTACCTCTAAAAACACTTCAAATTTTGTCTCAAGCATTTTTTTATTTTCCCCTTCGTTTAGGGGCAAATTTATTTTTCTGTACTATTGAATTATTTGGATCCTCTTCGATTTTCCTAATCCTTAATTTGATTTTAGTGCCTGACATATATTGAGAAAACCCGTTTCAGTTTGGGTCCCTACTGTCAAAAACAACACACAGGAGAGACTTTCATTGCAGTGTGACAAATAAGTTTATGAAATATTTGGCACTTTGATCTTATTGGAGCATTTATCATCTACTAACTACTCTTAAGAGGAATTAATGATGAAATAATCAAAAGACGATTTACCATTGAAGAAAAGCATCATTAAACGCTATAGTCAGGAAACTTTACAGTCTTATAATGAGCCTTATTATGCCAAAAAATATAAAATCTGTTTGAAGAATATGTTTGACGAACTGAAAGAAAATATTAAACGAGAAATTTACTCAAGTTCGAAACATGAACTGACGCGCGTGAATGACAATTTTATACAAATATGCCAGAAATGTTTGGATGTATGAAGTGATCATTTCCAATATCTCTTGTCATAAGGTCGTTCTTATTTTCATTGTGATTGAGGAAATCAATTCAGGGGATATCACACTCTCTTCGCCGGGAGTTAACTCTGACTGCCGACCCGCCAGATGTGAAACAGGAGACAAAACCATCCAAATGCAATAGCACCTACAGACTTCAGGGGGATAGGGGATTATCCTATGTCTTAAACGCCATCTTGTGTGATACTTAAATCAGATTTGAACGTGATATAATCGGCAATTTTGTCCTAGTATGGAGTCCTTTAACATGCCGGAAACATGGTTTAAATATCTCCACGAGGATCTGCACTCGGGATTGAGACATTAAGAAAAAGTCAGTCATACAGGAACTGTGTAAACTACGCAAATTCATAACCAAGTTAAATAATTTAAAAATGAATATAAAATCTAAACTATGGGCTTATTAATTAATAAAATGAAATAAGTTTTTTTTTTTTTGAGTAGTGTTTAACGCCCGTTTTTACTACTGAGGCACCACAGGCGGTGGACACTGATGATACATGAGATGAAATGATAAATTGGGAAAGGATTTTTTTTTTTTTTTTTTTTTAAGGAAGGAAGCGTTCCAGGCCTAAGTTTTAGGTACCTCCCCGGCATTTGCCAGTTATGAAGACTGAGGAAAACCTGGAAAAAACCCAGTCAGGGAGGACGGTCCTGGCGGGATTCGAACCGCAGACCTCCCGCTCACGAGTCCGTGCCTTAACGACCTCGGCCACTCGTGGCGGTGAAATAAGTTGTAGCATTACTGTTTGCTATTAGGGGAACAAAACGAAAATTCTTACAATCAATATATATTACAAAACAAAAACCACATTATTATTATTATTATTATTATTATTATCATCATCATCATCATTATCATCATTATTGTTGTTGCTGTTGTTCAGGTTAAACCACAAAAATTAATGGATACTATTAATTAAATTAAATACATGACCACTGATAAACAAAACTATATTGTGTGAATATTTTTAAACATTTTTAATGCATTCATGTTTATGAAACCGAAGCCCTTGATATCGTCTTTACATTCACTAAAATAGAGAAAAATTACAAAAAGTTTCGAATTATATTGTGTATTTAAGATGTTCATATGTTTCAATAAAACAAAAAACGTTACTATTTAAAAACAATTCAAATATACTAAGCCAATATATATAGTCAACAATAAACAATCGAAATTTTCATTTTCATTTACTTTGAAATTTAATTTAAATGTTATTGCAGTAAAAACACGTAACAAAAACTTTTTCTGAAGGTTATTATAGAGCGTTCTACATACAAATATAATCCTCAAATACATATTAGATTAATATTCAACATTTGCTATCTTTATGACAGTGCTTTTGTTAAACATAAAACCTCGGCATCATTGTAAATACAGTGATTAATATGCTG
This sequence comes from Metallyticus violacea, assembly GCA_030762175.1. NCBI lineage: Eukaryota > Metazoa > Arthropoda > Insecta > Mantodea > Metallyticidae > Metallyticus > Metallyticus violacea. The sequence goes on from CM060833.1 coordinate 42,265,584, forward strand.
AATTAATTTGCACTTTTATTTTTAAACAATTGTCAGAAAATTAAACGCTAGCGCTCTTTTTAAAGTCGGTTTTCAGATATACCTCAATTCCAACGGTCCGATTTCCCTGATTTTCAGAAACTATTTTCTTATATTATTTAAATGGTTTATGCATAGTTTCGTTGTGAAAAAAACAAATATTGCTGCCGCTAGAGTGATTTTTAAAATTTGGGTGTCAGGTAAATCCCCACTTCTAATGGCCCGATTTTCCTGAATTTCAGAAAACAGTTTCCCTATTTTAATTAAATGATATATATGCAGTTTCGTTGCGAAAAAAACATTAATGCTGATAGAGTGATCTTTAAATTTTGGGTTTTAGGTAAGCCCCCCCTCCTATCAACTTGAATTCACTGATTTTCAGAAACTATTTTTCTTGTTTTATTTCCATGGCATACACCAAGTTTCATTAAAAAAAATTTAAATTGTGGTCGCTAGAGCGATTTTTAAATTTAAATTTAGCTCTTCTACTTTCAGCTGTACCCCCACTTCTAATGGCTTTATTTCCATGATTTTCAGAAATCGTTTTTATTAATTTACTTCATTTCATATACAGTTTCGTTGAAAAAAATAAAAAATGAGGCTGCTACAGCTATTTTTAAATGTTATTTTAAATTCTTTAGGTTAATCCCCACCTCCAATGGTCCAATTTTCCTAGTTAACGAACTGGATAAATTTTTTGTTAATTGATAGTTATATGCCGAGTTTCGTTGAGAAAAAACAAAAATTGTGATCGCTAGAGTGTTAACAGACATATGCCTAGTAGAGAGGATCGATGGAGATTTGAAGAAAAATTTCAAAGATCCTTTTCTTCGGAATTCGCTAAAATGGATTAGCGGCTTGAGATTTTTTACAATTATTTTTGTAACACCATGCAGGATAGTCACATACCTCAAATTGTAAACTATTGGAATCTGTTTGTATGATAACTAATTTTTCAATTCAAAATCACAAACCACAATTACTTTAATTGGTACAGCTTTTCTACAATAGGAGAGAGTATATCTTATCTTTCAATAAGAGAAGATGGAATTGTGCTAACTTTAAATCTAATTTCTCAAAGCCATTTTTCTGTGGGTTACAGAATTCATTCACGGTATAAAAAATTACTGTAAAAAGTTCAAACGTTATGTCTTTCATTTGGGCAAATTCCATAGCTTTAATTCACAAAGTTTATTAATTTTTACGAGACAAATTAAAGAAACTACAGGACAGTGTAATGACACACAATTGTTACACAGGTACTTCAAATAACATTTCTACCCACGAGACAGATTATTACATTTATTACACCATCCACTTCATAAAGAATACAGAAACTGAGAAGCGCGCTGATAAAGGCAAATTGGCAATGGCCTCCATAACACCCGAGCTGTTAGGTTGAGGTTGTAGTCTAATGGGGATAAGTTCTTTTGTTCTCAACCATATTCCCTTTAGACCCTAAAGACAAATACAGACACCATCTCCATGTTGCCAGTTCTCACCACCTGGTGTTTAAAGAAAGGAAGCGGTTTTCAAAAAAGAGTTAATAGAATATTACTATCTTTTACATTTGAAATTGAGAGGACACGTAACCATATAACCTAATGGTAGAACCAGCTCTCCTTGCACAGTTTAAAAATGCATTTTGAGAAATGCAATGCTTATATTTAATAATAATATTTATTTTTGAATTATTTACTTCCAAATTTCAAATGTCTCAAAATATTTCCATTTACAACGTAAATTTTTGATTTGGACAATCGAACCGTAATTATTTAAAAAAATAACAATTTGGAGAGGAAGAGAGAGTCACTCAGCTTGGTTATAATTTGAAAATATTTAAGTGTTTGACAACAAAAGGATGACAGAATGATAGAAAACATGTACATTTTCTAAAGGTGTGACATAATTCGTAACACTTTATGTAAGCATACAGTGCATTTATGTAATATTTCAAAAAGAGAAAAAGTACCAAAAGTGGCTCTTAAAACTAAAAAATATAAAACATTCTACTATTTTGATATTCAAGTTACAAGAATCCGATAACCATTACCCAGAATTTATTCTCCGGGCTAGGGAACTTCAATTGGGCAGCCTGTCCCAAGCACCCTCCGCTTAGCAGTTGATTTAAAGCTATGCCTTAAAACAGTAGTAACATAAATTTACACGAAATACAACTTTAATTTGTGTTTCCTTCTTTTAGAACCGGTCTTGATTAACTTTATACGTAAAGGAGAAAGAGAGAGAAAATAGCAAAATATTCCATCACTTTCCCCATGCTTCTGTGTTCTGAAAGACCGGATCTAGCACTACTTCCTTTGTGGTACACCGCACCTGCAACAATTCATCCTTGAATAATTCTCATTGTCCGTTCCTGTCCTTACGTCCCAGGGTGAAACTGCGATACACAACTTGTCCAGCTTCTCTTGTTGCAACACCAAAGCCACTGTGCTGTATTGTAACCACACAAGTTACTCTTTACATTACAACATCCCAGAGAAACTAAGCGAGGGGCTTCGTGCTGACCATCTCATTACTACCTGCTGAAAAGGAAGCTGTATAAAATCAAATTCTCATTTGCATTAGTTAACTAAAAGGATGTCTTCATTAACAAAGAGCAGAGTAATTGTGTGTTCCACAACCCTGTCTGAGGCAAGAGGCTGTTTACCATCGAGGTGACACAAGCTACTAAAACCGACCTTAAAAATAAATTTAGAGCGCTTTAAGCAATTAAATCTCATTTTTCGTCCACATAATTACTTTTTTACAGAGAGTTATTTTCAGCCTGCTTCCGCAGAGGACTAGTGCCACACCGGGTCACAGAAAGGCCAGTCGCCGGCAATATTTCCTGTAAAACTTTGACGAATAATAGTCACCGGCGAAGCGTATTGTAGGTTGAGACATGGAATGTCGAAATTAATGGAAAATATAATGTATGCTAAATATATTACGAAAATAGGTCTGTAAATATAACATGTTTTGGGAACATTATGTTTCTTATATAATCTTAATCCTCAAAACCGCCTGTGGTGTCTCTGTAGTAAAAGCAGGCGTTAACCAACATTTAAAAAGAAAAAATCCTTCAACACTATTTCTGTCTATATACACCAATCATTCTTGAAACAAATTCTTTTAACAATTTACTGACCTTCCCTTTCTCTATAATTCCAGTAAGATGCCGTACCGTTTCGCTAAAGTTGATAATTACGGAGAAACAGAGATAAAAGTATTACAAATGAAGAGTTACGAACCTATGATAGAGATCTGTGTAAACTTAAACATGATTAGGAGGGTTAAGAATGAGTTTAAATATAATGCCACTTAATGTTAAAATAAAATAAGCACATCACTACACAGTACTCGATATAATTACAAATTGCGAATTACTACATAAAATGATATCCAGTCCTTCTGTTGAGCTTGAAACAAAGTCCTAGAATAGGACAGACATAATAAACTGCGCTTAGTTCAAGGCTAGCATACACAGAAACGAAAAATCCATGAAGGATCCTTTTTACCTCTCCCTGACAGCGACTTGAACTTCGTTTGCGCGGCAGGCTAAGCCTGGTGACCGGCTGTCAGAGAGTTTAAATAAGAAAATATTTCATTCGTTAACTGAAATTAACGGTATGAGCCAACACATTAATTTTGGAGAGGTTGGGCCATACAGTTTTAATGAATACTTTGCCCTGATAATAGCATACACACATCAGTTTTATTTCCTAATAAGTACTAACATGTGATATATAAGATGATCCAATTGCATCTATAGTAACACACTTGTATTTTTATTATTATTTATCTAAAGTACGGAGTTACGCCTGTAAACTTGATTTTCTCCTTGTTCTAATGGTAATATTTCATATTCTACAGCAAAATTTACTTCATTACCACTGGTGCACTAACAGTCTCAAATATCACAAAGACAGAATTAATGGTTGCTCTTGTAATAGCAAATTGCGATTGATTGTCAACCTGTATAGCTATCAGAGCTGGAAATGTCTGTTATTGTGATAGGTAATTACTGTGACGAGGGTCTAGTGCGCAATGAGCTCAGCTACGGACAGAAAATAATAATAAAAAGCGTCTATAAAACTTAACTTTAGTTTCCTAAAATACTTTACATTCTAAGCACTATTTATAGGATAGAACGTTTTAGAGTTAAAGCAACATTTAAACCTTGATAGATATTACACTCTGGCCGAGTTTAAGTAACGATAACAGACTTGAACACGACGTTTGAGCTTTTAGTTCTAATAAATGTTACTACTGCCCATTTCCATGTGACTATTTATATTCAGAGCTGAGCAAATTCCACACATTTAATCTAGTTGGACACTTCTTAATGACATTTTGCTATTTCACACAGACCACTTCAGACTACTTCAGTTACGTACCAACCGTTGCATACTGGGAAAAGCCAGTCAAGGTCATTTAATTCATACGCAGGTAGATGCTTGTATTTACTTTGAGGGAGACTTTGTCAGCGAGTGCTTGTGCAGTTGTGTATTACTCGGTGCTTTCTTTGTGTGTAAATTGTGTGCTAATTGTTCTTTGTTAGTTATGCCTCTACATAAATACAATCTTGAAGAACGTATTTTTATGTACGATATATGTGTGTGTATGAGTGTGTGTGGGTGTGACACCTGATTCCTTACAGCGAAATGGTAAGACGACTTGCAAGAAAATATCCTACGAGGGGCATTCAAAAAGTTTTGAAATCATCCTATCTATCGTAGGATAATAATGTCTACAAAAATGTAATTAATGCCGTTGGCAACAATGAACCTTAAACTATGAAAATATGCAAAGCATAAGTGCATAGTCTGTTGAGTTAACACGCTATGCTATGTGAAAGAGCGAAAAAAAAAAGTCAACCAGGACTTGGTAGCTATTCATGGTGATCATCTGATACCATTGCAAGATGGATTCCATCATTTGTAGAAGGACGAGTGACTGAAAGATTACCCTCGCTTTGGCCGGCCTCGGGAAGCTGTGGACGAGAGGACAATTCAGAGTGACGAACATGCTGGAGAAAAATCGAATTGTTGAAATGCTAAAATCAAACTGTTGAAATGCTAAGTATGAAAGTGAGCATCAGTATTGGCAGCATTGACAGTACACTTCATGGACATTTAACCTGCGAAAAATCTCTGCAAAATGGGTTCCACATTCCTTAATCAGTGAAGCGAAGCATTTATATTTTGAATTCTTTATTTGAAAAGCTGAAGCGGCGGCGCCCAAAGTCAGGAATTTCAAGGCTGTTGCACAATAATGCGTCTCCTCACAGAACAGCTGCAAATTAGAGGACAGTGGAAGTCGCCAAAATTAAGTTGCTTGACCATCCACCTACAGCTGCCTATCTTGCACCGCGTGACTTCTGGTTATTTCCTTGTTGGAAAACGTTTTAAACAAGTGCAGGACCTTGATCAAGCTCTAGATTCAGCTCTGTTAACAATATTTTCAGTTCGAGTACCTGGTGCTTTGACAAGCGGCTGTACCATCTAGAACTGTGTGTAAAGAGAGATGGAGAGTACTTTGAAACATTGTGAGGGCAAGCTTTCGAAATTAGTCCTTAGCTTGGACTTTAAGGTGACACTTGCCAACTTTTTGAATGCGCCTCGTAAAAAAGGTGTTCCAGGTACAGAAACTGTTCCCTAACTTCCTTGTAAAAAAGATACGAGAGACAGGATCTTTCATTGACAAGAAACGTGTTTCCAATGGTCGTCTTCTTAAGGAAGGAATGTTAGATGAAGTACAGTTGTTGGCAATGAATTGCCGCAAAGGGGCATTATTTTCAATATCTTCTATAACACAGTTTAATGATTATGAGTTTTAAATACTGTTTTATTTTATGCTTTGAGTAAAAATGTGCATACACTAAGATCGATATACTAACTTTAGACGCGAAACTCTATCACACTTTTTTTTTCCGGTTGCAGTAAGCAACAAGCAACAGCTTCGCTCAGAAGGCCCGTATTTCAATTAATTTCACTGTATAAACTCGTGCCGTTAAGTTTCAGAATTCCCAATTTGTTCCGCGGAATTTATCATGAATGATTCAGAGATAAAAGTGTAAAAAATATTAAAATGTCCTAAGAAGATAGTTATCATGTTAAAATTAGCTGTTCTGGGACACTCTACCCGAGGAGTGTTTATGGTAGACGGTATCCAATTTTCTAAACCGATTTCCAATTATTCAATGCAAATAGATACGCTACCGCGTCAAAGTCATCCCGCAAGGCTACCGGTACCACTGGTTGGGTGTCATAATCTACCTTCTGCTCCCCAGCTCTGCATTTGTGTAGCCTGAGATTTAATAGCTCACCAAGTTCCCCGGGCGAATCTATAATGAAAGGGCATCAGATACACTTAGGTAAGAAATACCATGGGGTGCTTGGCGGTATGCAGAGCTAGCACAATAGCATCTGAAGCGGTAGAAACGTCCACACATACGGCAACAGTTCTCATGTTAAACTGCTTCTGGTGTAATAGATAAATTATGCTATCAGGAATATATTCGTCAGCTGGTACTTCACTAGTCATCGCTCTCCTATATTAAAACGTAACTTATTTACAGTTGACAATTTAAACAAATGATAATTGACTGCTACTGTAACTAGTAGCGATGAGATAATCGATTAATTTTTTTAATCAAACGAAAATAATTTAATCAAAAAATAATCTAATAAATGAATGGAATACTTTACATTGAGATACGCAATCGAGTAAAATTACCGTTTTTCTTATGCAATGGGGATCAAAAATGCAATTCCTATTAAGTGAACAATTTCACTCTTCGGCTTCGGTTTTCATCTTTATAAGTGCCAATGTTAAGAAAACACATTTTAAGATTCTACTAGCAGCATGCTTGTTATCTACTAGTCACTTTTTTGTTTTTATATCAAAGTTCCCAGACTGCCTTTCATAAGAGTTCATAGTACGACATTGCTTCAGGAAGATCATGAATTGCTGCCAACGTGTGAATCGCTGTTCAGTTGATTAATTGACAATGTTATTGGAGGACAATAATCACGTTCTTGTGGATTTTGTTATGTACAAACAGAATATTTGTTTTAAATCCTATATGGTGTCAGTTTTTATTTATATTCCACTTCCGACTATCGCAAAAGTAATATGTACGGTATATACTAAGACTTTATTACTTGCAGAATAAATACATTTTATATGCAGTTTAAAACATAATCATTACACTTGATGGTGTTTGTATGCGAGTTCCCCAATCTCTAAACTTATTGATAACGGAAGTCCCATTGCGCCGGAGTCCAAGTTTGCTTTGAAAGTACATGTAAATCTTATGGGATAAATAAGATTGTTATTTATTATTTTAAATTTGTTTTCAGTGAAACTTTCGCTTGGCGTTGTAGATTGATTTAGTTCAGTGCTGTAGTTTTTTGAAGTAAGATAGAGGTGTGTTATTTATTGGTCGGGCAGTGATTTTTATTTTTGTGTTCAGCATAGATAAAAGTGAGAGCCGTCAGTGTCGTAATCATTCAGGTTATTTTTGTTATGTTTGTGGAAAGTTCACACCAAAATCCTAAAGGAAATATAAAATTACAAAAACGACTTACTTTCACTATTTTGGTTGCAAAATTGGTGATCAAGATAAAATATGGGCCCAAAACATTATTACATTACTGGTATTGTACAACTAATTGGAGAAAACCGTTATATGGGAAATGAAAATCCTTACCATTCGCCATATCTGTGAATTGACGGGAACAACAAAATCGCGTGAATGATTTTATTTCTGTCTGGTAAAAGTGTCGGGCTTGACTAAGAAATCAAACTCTAATGTTAATTATCCAAATATGTCATCAGCAAATTAGACCAGTCTTCATAACGAAACTTTACCAGTGCCAACTCTCCAAGATCAGGTAAGGAAACTGATAGTGGTGGTTTAAATGAGCCCTTAAGTCCAGGTGATTCAACCTACGAACCATCCGCCACTAGAAACGTGGTACAGTTGTCGATCAATCACGTTTAGTTAATTTAGTGCTAGGTTTAAATTTGAAGAAAAACCACGCAGAGGTCGTGTGCTCGAGGTTGGAACATCAGAATATGCTTGCTGAAACTACTAGAATTACAGTTTATAGGAAACGGCATGGTTTATTTCCCAGTTTGATAAATGCAGCATTAAAGGAGGGTATTTTCCTTGACTCAAAGAAAAGGAAGCTTTTAAAAGACAAACTTTTTGAAAGTAAGTTAACAAATGTGGCCTGTCGTGCTTTCAAGGTAGTGGTAGAAGGTTTCTTGGCAATAGGGAGGATAAACAATAAGAATCTTTAATGGACACATTACTACAATGTTATAAGAAATGGGATGAAAGATGTCACTTTGACTTTTTTCCTGAAAATCTGGATACTGTAAGTTGATAACTCTGAGAGCATTTCATCAGGACATAGCCACAATGGAAAAACATTATCAAGATCGTTGGAATCCTTCAATATTGGGAGGTTATTGGTGGTTTCAGCAGGGGAAGAGTAATTTTGAATACAAGAGAAAGCCACCAGGTAGACAGTTTTTAGGATTAATGAAGATGTGTGTTTTGTTATTAATAGTATTAATAGTAAATAGTAAATCTTGTAATGCAGGAATATTAACTGCATTATCTAATCGTGTTGGAGATGTTGCTATTCTATTGTTAATGTTTTAATCGGTTTATATAAATTTGTTTATTGCTATTTTGAACCAACAAGTGCCTTTCATTTTTCAAAAAATAGAAAATTTAAAATAACATTTAAATTGCCTACTAAAAATTGCAGAAATTGATTATTCTTGCATATCTTTTGAATTAAGCCCGGTAGGAAAAATCCAAAGCCATTTTCCGAATCAGTGTATTGTTTTCCATAAGAAGCAGATATTTTAACTCCGGAAATATGATAAAAAATTTTGTTCCCTTGTATTATCTAACCGCTACTTCTTCATTCTTCAACAATGAATGAAATACTGATATATTAAATGCCTGTACAGGATGCACACAAATGATTGGAGAGGTTCTATGATAACGTTATGACCATATTAAAACAGATATGGTGATTTGTGTCTGATGCTATAAAGCAAGCATCCCTTAAAGTTTCTTCCTGCGACCTCAAGAGCGCAACAGTTATATATTCCGCCCAACAGTTGTAAGATGGCAACGAACAGTGATAAAGCTTACACTGTTCTCGAATTTCACTCGAGTCAATCGGTGACAACCGTGCAACGAAACTTCAGGACGAAGTTCGGAAAAGATCCATCCAGTGCCAACTCCATTGGTCGATGGTATCAACAGTTTAAAACTATGGGATGCTGTGTACGGGAAAATAAATTCGTGTGCCTGCAGAAACAATTGATCGTGCCCGAGCCTGTTTCACACGTAGCCAGCAAAAGTCAATTCGTCGAGCGAGTAGCGAGTTGAACATGCCGCGTCCGTAAGTCTGCAAAGTTTTGCTGAAACGACTCAAGTTGCACCCTTGTCGTTGGCAGCTGCTAACGCTGTTGTTGGCCGAAGACGACGTGAAGCGCTTTCAGTACACGTTTACAGGATCATTCCATTTGAGTGGTAAAGTGAACAGGCACAATGTACGCATTTGGAGAAAAATCGCTGTCCATCTTGCAGCACGTTCGTGACTTTACAAAACTGAACTGTTTTCTGTGCGATATCAAGATTTAAAATGGACGATCCTTCACTGAAAATTGCATTATAGGGCACATGTTCCTGCATATGTTGGACAATCGTCCTATGCCACAGTTGGAGATCATAGCATAAACTTCATCTACCAACAGTACGGTGCTCCACCTCATTTCCATCATGATGTTAGTGACTTCCTCAACACCAAACTTTCAGACCGATGGAATGGTCGTACCAGAATGAAAATAACGCACTTATGTCGTGAACTCCACGCTCTCCCGACCAAACCCCTTGTGAGTTTTTCGTATGAGATTATGTGAAAGATACCGTTTTCACGGCACCATTAGCGGATAATCTGCCAGAAATGCGGCCGGCATCATCAACTCCTTTTGTTGAATTGACAGGATTGAATGAATAGTGTTTAATGCCCGTTTTTGCTACAGAGACACCACAGGCGATGGACACTGATGATACATGATATGAATTAATATATTGGGAAAGGATTTATTTTTAAGGAAGAAATCGTTCCACGGCTACATTTAGGGTACCTTCATGGCATTTGCCATTTATGAGGACAGAGGAAAACCTGGAAAAATACCTGTCAGGGAGGACGGTCCTGGCGGTATTCGAACCCAGACCTCCCGCTCACGAGTCCGTGCCTTAACGACCTCGGCCACCCGTGGCGGTTTGAATTGACAGGAACGAGCGCGCGCTCGTGCGTGTTTGTGTGTGTGTGTGGGGGGGGGGGGGAACGAATTTGACTACAGAATTGAGGTGTGTAAAGTCACTCATAGAGCTCATATTGAGCACTTGTAAGCCCTGTAAAAACTTTGTGTTTTTATATCGGACTATAAAGTTTTGTAATGATACGTCAAATAATAAAGCTATAGTAATATTTTGTTTTAAAACCCTTCCAATCATTTGTGCTTTGGCAATAATTATTATTTGGATTTTGATGTCATATACTCCTGATAACTGTTTCATTTATCAAAAAAGTAGTAAAATATTCTCGGTTTGCATTCAATTTGCCATTTCCTTATTTATGCAGAGCCATCCTTAGGAGAACACAGGTAGTACAGTCAATTTCGTGCAATACACACTCAAAGAGCTGGCAAAATACCCAAGGAATCCCTACTTATATGTACTAGAGAAAAAAACCGCTATTGACGGCCTTAATGGTTCAGTAGTAGCGTTTGCGAACTTGGGTTCGATTCCCAGTTAGATGAAGATTGAGGTTTTTTCCGGATTTTTCGTTACTCTGCTAAGATAAAAGAGAATACCAGATAGATTTACGGCGCCAAGAACCACGGGCTCATTTGCGCCGTGATTAATTCATTTCATTGCATTCCATTGTTAACTACAGACCTACCTACAGCATTCAAGTCTAACCCACAGACGTGAAGACCAATGCAGTCAAAGCCATAATAAATAACAAAAAACACCATTCCCTCAGCATACCAACATAAACAATATCCGATATTAAAATGTTTAGATGTTGTTTACAAAGATCTGATATATTTGAGGAGTACAGGGGAAAAACCCACAGTGCCAAAAAAAAAAAAAAAAAAAAAAAAAACCCTGAAAATGATACATTGGTAGCAATGCTTGCTTGTCAGTCAGTTGTTTCATCGTGTTAAATCCTTGCAAGGGAAACCAATACGATCCACGCTATAGCCAGTCGAAGAAACTGCGTGCAATGGAAAAACCAACACAGTCACTGCCTTTTTGATGGACACAGTCCATGTAGCAGTTGAAAAGCTATAATCATTTAATCACTGAGTGTGCTGATGTTATTGTTTTAGAACGTGCAATAAACTGTTTGATGTGAATGAATTTACTTGAATACCTTTAACTTTGTAAAAGTGGCATTTACTTATCCGTGCATGGTCATTCTTTCATGGAACCAGACAAAAACATGGCATTGATTCCCAAGACTGTAAAGGCTGAAACTCCATCAAGGGAGAAGTGATCGCAGAGTCCTGGGTCAAGCCTAGTCCGTTGGTGGTCTAGAGTGAACAAGCTGGAGTACATTTCTATCTCCATGTCCTACAAGAACAAGCGACGTTTTGTTGTCAAGCCACTGACCCAGCTAAGATTCCTTCAGTCAAAAGCGACAACCGCAGAGCATGGGGACACTTACAATGGAGCATTCTCATCATTTTTAAGGGATTAAAGAAAGAAAAGGGTAAGGTAGCCACAGTCACAAGATATTCAGGGACTAAGGCAGCGCTATCACTCGCCTATTCCTCTGCTTAAAGAGAAGTGTAAGAACCTGATGATCTTGATGAATTCTGTGAAGTTGAAGGATCCAAGAAGTACTACAGTGAACTACTTGCTGTCCATTTTGCCATCTGAACACCGAGAGGATATCTCCAACAATGACAGTGATTTTTAGAGATATGTTTAAACAGATTTGACATAAAATTAACTAATTTTAATACAATTAAAGTTAACTTAATAGGCCAAAGTGCGTTTTTGTATTAAAGAATCCAGGGGAAAAATCAAGGGGTCCAACCACAGGTTAATTAAATAACTAATCGAGCAAATAAAATAGAGTAATGCATCTGTAACAACAATTACTACTCTTCTGAAAAGTTTTAAAAAACATTTTCACTTGGAAAGGTATAAACGTATTCCAGTTCAAACGCTTAAAAGTTTACTTTTTCTCAGTATAAAATTACGGTTTTTGGACTCTGTTGGTCAATATTAGGCAGACTTTAATAGTTACAAATTTCGTTACAACCCTATTTTAAGTTAAATGCTTAAATGAAATAAAACCGTGACAGTCCAGTAAACAAATCCCTAATATTAGTTGTTCAAGCGCACGACACAGAGTTGAGTGCATATATGTGCAACCTCGGCTAAAAGGCTTATGTTAAATTCAATGAGCAGTTGCCTGAGATTAATTTTAACGCAGTGATTGATGGACTTTCTGGTTCAACCTTATTTGAAGTTGCAATTCATCAATGCTCATCTCATGACGTTCGTTTTTTCGTCAGTTTATGAATATGAAAACATTCTTCTTTATCCAGGCAGCTTTCTTAGCGACTCTGTTTTAAATATACACATACAAAAAAGTTCATCACGCAGGAGCCGCGTAAATTAAGCGTACTTCCCACCAGTTGAATGGCTTTTAATACAAATGAACATAAAATCCAAATTACAGCCTTGTCTATTTATGAAGTGAAATAAGTTATGGCATTACTGTGTGGTATTAGGGGAAGAACATTAGAATTCCTGCAACCCATAAGTATTACAAAAGAGAAACCACGTTTTCAGAATTAGCTATTATTAACGACATTAAATCATAAAACAAATGGTATACCAACAATTATATGAAATATATGACCGCTGAGAGAGAAAGCTATATTGTGTAGGTATTTTTAACTTTTTTAAATGTAACCATGTTTGTGAAATTACCCACTGATTATCTAAAATTGAGAAATAAAAGAAAGTTTGGAGTTATATTGTGTATTTAAGTTGTTCGTATGTTTCAATAAAACAAAAACATATTACTATTATAACAACTTTAATGTACTAAGCAAATATGCACATGCAAGAATAAACATCGAAAAGTTCATCGATTTTCATTGGCTTTGAACTTCAATTTAGATGTAATTGTAGTAAAAATATGTAAAACAAACGTTTTCTGAATGTTATTACACAGCGCTCTTACATACATATATACTTTGACACAAATTAGATTAATATTTCACACTTACTATCTTCACGACGATGATTTTGTTAAAAATGAAACATATGATGCATCGTTACAAATAGAGCTTATATGCTCAATTTATTTTAAAACAATATAGAGAAAATTAAATGCAAGAGCACTTTTTAAATTTCGGTTTTCAAGTATACCCCTACTATTATGGTCAAAATTCCCTAATTTTCAGAAACTGTTTTTCTTATTTTATTTAAATGGTATATACCGAATTTTGTGAAGAAACAAATCTTTGTGCGACTACAGCGATTTTCAAATTTGGGGTTCAACCTCCCCTCCTAATGGTCCAAATATCCTATTTATCGGACACTACTTTTATAAAGCTGTTTTAAATAAATATACAGAGTTTCGTTTAGATAAAGCTAAAATTGCTGTCGCTAGAGCGATTTTAATTTGTTCTTAAAATTTTTCGCTTTAGATTCCCATCCCTAATGGCACAAATTTGCTGGTTAATGAATTTGGAGAATCATTTGTTAATAGATTGTTATATGCCGAGCTTCATCGAGGAAAAACAAAAATTGCGACTGCTAGAATGTAAAAAAAAAAAAAAAAAAAAAAAAAAAAAAAAAAACATAAAAACCAACGCGGCGCGCACGCACGCACCCACATATTTATACATGCCTTCTCTTCTTGCCTTGGAAGAACTCAAGAAGTTTGAAGTATGTGGGTAGGTCCATCAGTTTTCGGCCTCGCCGATGAGAATTATCGCCTTAACAACAGCCTTATCTGATGTCATACCTAATCTAAGTAAGTACTTGCAACTGTAACTTCCTCTCCGCTGTGTACAGTTGTTCAGAAACAATTGCATAAAGAAGGCTATCTGTATAAGATTGTGACATGTTCAAAATGAAGTATCGAGCTGTTACTAGGTTCCTCACAAAAGAAGAACTTCAGATGAAATTAAACAGCAATTGGACGGTGCATATGGGAAAGCATTCCCCTCATATTCTACCATAAAAGAATGGGCCAAACTTTTTCGGATGGGTCGAGAAAGAATTGAAGACGAAAGAGAGTGCAGATCGGCCCTTGGAGGTGTTCACTTCTGATCGCTCTTGTGTAAGGAGAAATTAAGGAAAACCAGCGGCTCAAAGTAATAGAAATAGCAGTCATGTTGGGCCTTTCTAAAACACAGTCGTTCGAATTATTCCTGAACATTTAAACAAGAATAAGGTTAGTCCAATATGGGTGTCTAGACATCTTTCCTCAGTCCAAAAGCAGCAACGTGTCACCTGTTGTCCGGCATTTTTGGAGCTCTATCGTGGCAACGAGAGAGAAGTTCTGCAAACCATTGTTACAGGCGATGAAACTATAGTTCCCTACTATGATCTTTTGTCCAAAAGAGAATCAATGGAGTGGCGTAAACCTGGCGAGGTACCGCCTCTAAAGGCCAAGGTCACTCAGTCAACCAAGAAGATTATGGTCACATTTTGGGACTGTGAAGGAATACCCTTCATTGACTTCAAGGAGAGGAACGCCACATTAAATGGGGAGTACTATGTTGGCCTATTGCACAAACCACGTGCTTCCATCAAAGAGAAAAGGCGAGGAAAGCTGAATGGTGTTATGCGCCTTCTTCACGACAACGCGCCCGTGCACACAGCTCTTGTTGTAAAGGAAGCTATGACCATTTCTTCTTCTCAAAACTCAAGAAAAACCTTCGAGGAAGGAAATTTAAGTGTGACGAAGAAGTGATGTATGCTGACTATGCCAATTTTGCATAAATGGTTTCTGACTATTTGGGGGCGGGTTTGAAATGTTAATTCAAAGATGTGAAAAGTGTATCGCAAAAAAGGGTAACTATATTGAAAAGTGAAATATAGTTCTTGTCTTTATCACACCTAGAAAATGATTAGGCCGGAAACTTATGGACCTATGCTAGTACAAGCGGTACAAAATCTGGATTTTCTAAGCGTTTTATCACCGTTTACTGCTGTAGTTATTGCTATTTTAGTTAAGTTTTTCAGTGTTACATTATTTTTCATTTATAATTTATATAAGTATATATATATATATATATATATATCTTTTTCGGTGTCTGCTATGTAGGATCCATGCAGATTTGGAAAGATTATTCAAAACGACATCCATGGGCACAATAGCAATAGCTTACATTCCTCCGGAATTCACAAAAATAATAACAATAACAATAAAATAATAATAATAATAATAATAATAATAATAAATAAACAAATATAAATAATATATGTTTTACAATAGCATTATTTCTTCTGAATTCGCTAGTAAAGTTATAAATATTACAACTGCAAAACATACGTATGAGAAGTACAGTTTATACTGCGAAATGAGTTCCTCCCGAAGAACCATTATAAGCAATTTATCGAGAGAATTTTATAATTCAGTTTATTTACCTTGAGTGTATAGTTTGATATAATTTCTTTTGCTACTATCTTTCCTTTCAGCGCGTTCATTACCCATGCTTTCCTTGTTATTCCTTCCCTTTCTAATTAAATTTTCCTTTGAATAAATGCTTAAGGACGAACGTTAAATAAAGGCTAATTAGATTACAGAGCAATAAAGCACATTTTAGAATTCAAAAGTGACACGTGGAAACAAAATACGAACCTTATAAGTAGCGCAAATGAAATTTTGAAGATCACTGGGATTACAAGTGGAAAATCAGCAACTATAGTTTGTATGTAATATTGCTGAAAAATAAAGAAAACTATTTTAAAATGCTATAAAATGTAGACGCAATGGATAACATTACATTTAATGGCACTAAAAATGAGGGGGCAGAGATAAACCTATCAGACCACAAATGTCAGCATTAAAATTACTTTATTTTGTTTTGAAATAAATTATGGGCTTATAGAGAAACATTTTGAAATTAAAAGAAAAACAATGATATTTTAGTGCCTTTAAAAGTAATTTAATCCATTTTTATATAATTTTAAAACATTTCGCTTTATTTTCAGCAATATTGTGACAAATGTTTAAAGAAAGCAGAATTCAATTTCAAGGAAGGTGAACTGGCGGCTTCAATTTGTGCTCTAGTGGTGCTGATTCCGAACAAAAGGTTGTAATACAGAAAGATGTGGAGTTTCTTATTACTGTTGTTGTAACTTGACTAGACCATTTCGATTCTAAGTGCAAACAGCAACACCAACATCAGAAAAAGCAAAAGTGCTTGTTTGTGCTGGGAAAGGTATGGTTATCTCATTTTTCCATATTCAGGGAATGGTTTACCAGTATATTATACTTACACTCACAATTGTGACTGGGCAGTACTATAGGGATGTCCTGAAAACCCTACAAGGTCGTTATAGACGCAAAAGGTCGTTCAAGACAGTGCACCACAAATGTTGCTAAATACTCCACAAAAAGCAACGTGAGGTGTGTCACTCACTCTCCCTAAAATCAGATTTAGCCCTTTTCCTTTTTCCCAAACAGAAGAAACGCTATGGTGTGAGACATTTTCCATACACAAAAATAGTGTTGAAGACTGCGGGGGCAATTTTAAAGGACCTGTCAAAAAATTTATCCAGCATGAAAAAGATATCATCAACAAAATGAAATTATTGTTGGAGAAAACTGCAGCTCTGGTTACCAGATAC
This sequence comes from Metallyticus violacea, assembly GCA_030762175.1. NCBI lineage: Eukaryota > Metazoa > Arthropoda > Insecta > Mantodea > Metallyticidae > Metallyticus > Metallyticus violacea. The sequence continues at coordinate 42,282,538 of CM060833.1, forward strand.
TGTGCAAAAATTATAGATTCTTCTGAGTGAATTTTTTACACAAATGTGTTTGTGGAATAACTTTCTCCCGGTGATATTGCGAACTTCAGGATTTCAGATGCTATATCTTATTTCCTAACTGTCGTGAAGAATATAAAAATTAAAGAAAATTGTATCCCTTTAAATAGATTAATAAATATCTATGTTGTATGAAACCAATAATGGGTGTTACGCAATGTTTAAAGCACCGAATGCTACAATTTCTAGATTTCTAAAGTGTCTTCTGCTAAAAGAACTGATAGTATGAATTGTACCAAAAATAGTTCCTTCTTTGGAACGTAATGTTGTAATTCTTAAAGATTTATCTGAAATATTCATTTTAAAACAGCAGTCATCTATCACACTATGATGAAATGCTGGAAATACTCGTTTTATTATAAATCATTGAACACGCAGCACACGGTAATTTAATTAAATTTGTAATAAATGAATAATATAATATTCTCTAAAAGCAAATTTAATGCACATAGCTACAATGCGGAAATTGATGTTGATTATTTGGAAACTTATTAATAATTACATTATAATGCTCGTCATTAGCCAATTTCTTGGTCTAGTGGTTAGCGTTGCTGATGCTGCTCGGAAGGCCCGGGTTCGACCCGGTACCTACTTAGGCTTTTTTCTAAGATAAGGGGGTCTGGAACGGGTCCACCCAGTCTCGTGAGGATAATTGGGAAGCTGTCTGATGGAGAGGTGGCGATCTCTGATCTAGTAAGCCGCGATATAGTGATCAGCGGGATGCGTTGCGCTGATCACATGCCCTCCTGCAGTACTGCACTCTACCAGTGAAATCATGTGATGGAGGTAGAGATCGCCGCGGTAAAGCTCAGACGCATATGGAGCTGTAAAAAGGATTCACAGAGAATGCTCGTCATTAAAATCGCTCCTTTGATGCTGATTAGTAAATTTAGTTACATCCCACTACATATATAGCTAAATCTAAAACATAGGTAATTGCCAAAATCACAGATAACCGTTTTCACTGATATCTGAATCCAAAAAATTCCCTTTTGATTTTAAAACATATCATCTGCTTCCCTTCTTGTTTACAAATACCAGTGAAATATTCGCAGAAAGAAAAGAAGTAATAGAGAAGTGGAGCCAATGAGGAATTTACATAATGACATTATTCTTTGCATTTCAAAGAAGGACACATTTCATAAATAATTCACATTATTCAATTCTTTAATTGTAATTTTAGACAGCATCTCATTGCAATCCATTTATGAAGTTCATCTGCTTCTGATCGTTTCGAGAGATTTGCATTTCCACCGAGTATCGCTTTTGTTTAGTTCTTCAATTGTTCTGGTATCCGTTGCAGCAAGCTCCTTCACGTGTTCGCAAACCCTTGGCATTTGAAAATGCAAGATTTTCACATTTTCTTTCTCCGCTTCTATACGAGCTATTAAATGAAGTTTTGTTTGCTTAAGATAATGTGAAACTTCTTCATAAGTAAGAGCCAACTGTTTCTTCAATTTCTGATCTTAAAAAATGTGGCAATGGCTTATTACTAGATACAGAGATTACAAAATGTTGAATATCGTTTAAAAAATGGATGCCTGTAGGAAACAGAGATCTCAAATACGTTTAGGAAAATTACAAATAGGCTGAAGATAAGACGAAGTGACAAAAGAATCTTTGAGATTTAGTTTTCTTCCCTGCCATTTCTGTATTAAGGTATCACTGTTTGCCAATAATTGTTTATTTTCTTGTTCTTCTGTTACCAATTTATTCCTTTTGTTTACCGCCACGTGTGGCCGAACTTGTGAGCGGAAGACCTGGGCTTCTATTCCCACCGTCCCCCCGACTGAGGTTTCTCCACTTTTTTTTTTCCAGTCCTCATAAATTAGCAAATGCCGGGGAGGTATTCTAAGGGAAGGAAAGCTTCCTTCCTTAAAAATAATACTATTAAAACTTCTTCTATTTATTTTGTTTATCACATTTTAGAAGCATGTTCTTTAAATTTGAACAATTTATTTGTAAGCAATTCCTCTTGACTTCCTTTAGTTAAATGTTTCATCTTTACAATTTCTATAATGCTTGTCATTCCCTTCCCGCATGCTCATTTTCCGCGATTACAATATTCGTAAACAATGAATTGTTATTCCGTTACACTTCCTTTTTACACAACTCATTACAGTTTACTTCCATGCTTTGGTTATTTGTTTCCGTTACTTCCCCCAACCTGTCTTTCATGTTACCTCAGAACTTTTTAGCGCCATTCCCTTTTTTCCCCTGTCTTTCTTCTTCCGTAATATATATCCTCCACGCTGGTGCGCACCTTGCAGGTATTTTTAATGGGCTCAGCAAGGAAAACTTTAAGACATTCTGTCCCCTCCAATGTGGCTAAGAGTAGGGTCATCAGTAGCAGGCGATGTATCTCAATTTATCAGCAGTAGTAGAGTGGGACCAGTCTACAGGGACAATGATGACTCCTTGCAATCTCCGCCCTCTTTCCCAGGAGGACATGAATTATATCTGTAAATTGTACGAGGCATCTCTAAATCTTAGGTCATTTTGACTCTGTTACATTGGCTGCCAAATACGTACACCATACACAAAAAATTTAATGCTTCTTGGATATTTCCACCATGGTGCCAAGCGGAAAAAAAACTCAACTTCGAAAAGCTATTGCTGCCTCTGTCTTTAAAAATAATTGGTATGGTGGTAAAGAAACGAATTAGCCATACCCGCCTTAAGCATAAGGGCGTAGTTTAAAACCCGAACACTTGATGAAAAGCATAATAAGAGGATTGAGCCAGGTGTAGTCGCCGCATTTGTTGGAACACTTACCTCACTGTGAAACGACAGTAAATGCCGTGGAAGAAGTCGCTAAGTTGCAACTGCGTCTTGCACGACCTCCACCGATGTGAATCATTTGCCGTAGAGGGAAACGGGGACACGTCAGGACTGTAAGGTGGGTGCGTAAGCATTTATATATGAATTGTTGCAGTTCAGTGCGGACAAACTGACAATGCAAAATTACGCCAGCCGAGGGCAGTAATGGGAGTTTTGGTTTTATCGCCCGCCGCAGTTCGACGCAGCTCATGACAGTCTCTTCTTTCCAAAAACTTTATAAGGAAGGGACCATGTTGATTAGAAAAAATGTCATCTTACTACCCTTTGAACCGATTGAGCATGCCTACATGCAGTGTGTGTTGCGGTGTTCGGAGTGGCCTTTTCAGCTCTGTCATGACGAACATATTTTCCTTGAAAAAGTTTGTATACAGGTGTACAGCGCGGACTTCAAGATGTGAAGGTGTGAACGTGCAGTTTGCAATGTCTGGTTGTTTTCCATCCTTGACTCTACCAGCACGAATTTATTGAACTTGGGCTGTTTATTACGCGTAAAAATATTACTAATGCTCCAGCAGAGTGCAGCATATTTGAAAACTGGTTTAAACATTCTGTCCTCAGGCTCTGGAAAGTAAAAACATGTGATAATAACCCACAGAGTGTAAGAGAAAACACATCAAAATATTGTCATACTCCATCCTGATTCTACAGTACCACTGCAGATTAGACCATTAAAGACGAGCTTCCAACTTAACAAAGTAAACGAAAAAGTGCAAGAGATGAAAGGGCAGCTTCATGTGGACATTACTTTTACTTTTGCTACCCTGTTACTGTGCTTTAAACCATATTGAAATGGTTTGGTCGCAGGGGTAGAGAATAATTGCTTCACAAAACTTAACATGGTTACCGGTACGAGAGCTGAATTAGTTAATAAACAATTCAGTTAAGTATACGCTCGAAAAAAAATGCAAATTTTGTACACTGCTAGTCATTAAAATTGCAACACCTATAAGAGATGCGTTAAACCGACCCAAAATTTTCTCAAAGGAAACAAGTATCTCATCAAAAATATAGCAATCATACTAGCAGACTTGTGAATTTGATTGCGGCCAATTGGTGCTCGTGTTGGACGAAACGCGTTCACCGCGAAACGAATGATCAATGGATCAATGGATCGGGGCCGTACGAACACAGACGTGAAGGATCCTAACGTCTCCGTCAAACAACCGATGTAATGGCCGACATCATTTCTTCACGACTATATACAAAATGCACAATGTTACAATTGTAACGGCCAGCTGGAAGACAGCTAGCTATCTGCAGTTTTCGAAGTGGGGGAATACTTTCAATTGAGATAGACTCGTAAGTATAATTACAGTTTGATACATTTATCGCAAGCTAGATATATGATGCAACAAAAAGAGTGTGAGGGAACGTTGTTATGTTTTGTCACCAACTATAACTATTTCACAATCGTGTATATTGACAAGTAAACTTATAGATGACGAGGAAGCGAGACGAGCGGCGGGGTCGAAAAGCGCGGTATTACAGCGTCAGTGTTACAGTGTGCTATTATCCGAATCAGTAATACGGAAGAAAAAAAAAATGTACGTATGAGTCATTAGACTGAACAATACATATATAAAAATTATAATGAGTTAAGTATAGGCATGCATATTAAAGATAGAACCACAGCTGCGATAGAACCCGAATTAATACAACTTCTTTACATAGACTATTCATATAGACAATATAACGTCATTTCTACCTACGCTAATGTCATCTCTCTGACACACGACCTACAAATAAACTAATTATTGGTCATGGTGGTCTAATGATGACCACTGGCCTCGTAAACCCAAGATCGCGGGTTCAATTCCGGCCAGGGTCGATGGTTTTTTGGCTTAAAATCGTAAGTATAGTCTCCTTCGGAAGGGAAGTAAAGTATCTTACATTTACGTCACGAAAAATAACCTCAAGCCTGAAAGAAGAGGCCTTTGAGCCGGCCGTTTCACACCTTTAATTAAATGGAACGCTGATGACCTGAGATGTTAAAGACCGTCCGTAAATAATAAATAAATAAATAAAATAAAATGACTATCCACCAAAAAGCAATTACCTAGTTTAATAGCTAATTTGGCTCGTGTGCCCGACAAGTTTTTCAGTGGGCATGAGAACCAGTTGAGAAATAGTTGGTGCGTGATTCAGAGCTATCAGACTTTGATTAGGACATAGTTGTGAGCTGTCTATCAAGGCAAAACGGGCGAAGTTAAATAGGCCTCAATTAACGGAAGCATTAGAAGTGGATAAGTAGAAGGTGGATGGACATTGTGACAATGGTGAACGTTTCGGTCGATTGAAAATGTTGACCAAAATGTTGCAGAACCCTGAAAAGTAAATTTGTTAAAAACAGAGCCCAACCGTCAGCACTGATATTGGAAAGCTGGGAACAAAGAGCCACCAACTTGGGTATTCCGGAAGAGCAGTGGCGCATAAGCCGCTTAACACGAAGATGAACAAATCTCAGAAACTTGGGCAGTGTTTGAACTGCTTTTGTGAAGTAACGAGTCCAGATACAAACTGTTCCGGTCTGATGAACAGTGGCTACCCGGTAAACGCCTTCTACTAGTATATAGTAGTGGTTGTTATGGTGTGGATTCGGTCAGCATGAACTCACAGGGATATTGTAACATTCTGAAAAATGAAATGCTTCCAACACTGTGGCGGCGTTTTACGGAATGGAACCAGGGTAACAATGGTAAGTATCCTGTCTCGAAAGTACCTATGCAGTGCTTTACAGACAACACTGTTCACAGATTGGGCTGCGACACAGATTCCTGACCGCAATCCCATAGAACACCTTTGGGACAAATTGCACCGGCAGCCAAATTTCGTTGTTCAATGGTGTGATATTTTGCAAGATGAATGGTTTGTGCACGTCCTGCACAAACTTATCGAGAGCATTTATCAGAAAGTGGCGGCTGCTGTTATAGCTGCAATAAATGGTTCCATGAAGATCTAACGAAGTAAAAGTCATCGAACATTTGGAAGGTGCCACCTTATGAGCTTATTGTAGTTTGGAACTATCTCAAAAAAAAAAAAAAGATTTACTATTCCTGGAAAATGTAAAACCTTTTGTCAGAAGTTGATTAGTTGAAAAGAGCCCTAAAATTTTCTATTTACCCAATCCAGGTTAGTATATGAACTTGCGCGAGAGCCATTCCTGAAAGACAGTCTGAGGTTATTGCAATAACTACCGGCAACTAACAGCTATGATGAGCTCCTAGCAGAAAGAAAAAGGAATCGGACTGAGTTTGTACGTCAAGGAAGCGATACTAAACAGCAACTGGGAGAACTGCGATCAACTCCAGCTACATAAGTTAACCAAAAGTGCTGTGCAAAGTTTTGACTATAAAATCTGTTCAAAACCAGGTCTTTGTCCCGATACTAAACACAGTGTGTGGGAATTTACGCACACTGTATCTTCTGTACAAGAAGAAGAAAGAGCTTAGCTCCATATAGCAGATAGATTTGCAATAACACCAATTCTACACTTCTGGGAGCGACGTACCTGGGACCTCCCGAGTACGAACGAGTCTAAAGAAAGTTATAGCGCGCCAGTGCTTTTCAGTCAATGTACAGTCTCATTGATTCAACAGAATGGTGCTGAAAAGCTAATAACTGATAATCATTTTCTCGCACGTTCATTTCGTAGCCCCTCTTGGAGCAAAAACTAATAACAATGCATTCTATCACTTCTGCTTCGATTATTTCACTGATTTCCAAAAGAAGTTCTCGTCACATAAGAAATGTGATATAACCGATACAAAAATAGTAGTAAATTGTATTATTATAATAGTGTTCAGTTGTATTTTATTTAATTTAGATCTCTATGCGGTTCTGCTTGGAATAAAAACTAATAAAATTAGTACATGTTTTCAGAAAGATCAAACAGGTAAGCCAAATCACTTTAATGATTTTACTAAAAGTATATAAAAAAGAAATTTCATCGTTCTCCCATTGCAATTGTCTTACCGAATGTCCCTCTTTCTTATATTTTGTTTAGGTACTTTGATTGAACTTCCAAACATTCATTAACCTGAATCAAATTACCGAAAAAGTATCAACATTCGTGGTATTTCTAAAGATAGTCGTTTTGTATCGTATGTAATGTCGAAACAATTGTGAATAACTATTGGCAGATGGTCTGAAAACTCGAGATTCTAATAACTGCTGATCTATTGTTATCAAAACTGAAATAAACAAAACATTTACGCTACAATGGATGTGCAGGCAGACAGACCGCTAGAAAACTTTCCGTGCTATAGCAAGGCTGTACAAAACCTGACGAGTTAGGGAGTGCCAGATCATACCAAGAAGGGAGGTACTGTAAATAAAGAAACCCAGAATATGATATCCATATAACATTACTTGATTTTGTTTTAAGCGAGGTCTTAAAAATGTGGAAGATGTCTTAAGTGGGTTTTTTTTGGGGGGGGGCAATGCATTAAACTACGTTATATATCTTCGGCGAGAACCCTATGCTACCTGTTAGATTTCTTAGACCGAACACCACCCATGGCCATATTATTTATTTTTGTTTGGCCTATATTTTTACTTTCGGGAATAATTCTTCAAATCGCCTTTGAACTTCACGGGCTGAGTTAACACATAAATAATAAATAAATATACAATTGTAGTAGAAAAATAGATTGTGCTATTAAATACAGAACAATATACATTATAATAACTGAACTGAACGCAACCTTTATTAGATCCACATGAAAGTCAGAAGCTGGCGTTGCAGTCAACGGCGAGAAACCCGCGCACAGGCTCAAAGCAAAACACCGGAAGTTGGTTCATAGGATCGCTGCGTAGTAGTAGCTTTTTCTATTATTTTCTTAAAAAATGCTGGGCATCATTGCATTTGGAGTTGCTGTTATTACATAAATGAAATGCATCTACAGAGCCATGAAATTGGCGTGCAGTCTGCGGGCAACTTTGTAAGTTTTATCGCAGTGCTACAGCTAACTGTTAAGACGTGTCGATCGTGTAAATCGAAGCTATAAAACTGCCTTTATATGTGCCATTCATGTAGAAGGTACTTGTGTAAAAGGTGCAACAGAGGTGACATGTACAGTACTGCTACGGCAATAAATAATAAACAACAAAACAATAAAACTCGACAATAGCCAACGACAGAGTATATGACGTCGTAAAAAACCGTACCAGTATCGGGGGAATATCCAGACCGAAATGGAAAGTAACGGAAAACAATGAGAAACAAAACGCCGCAAAAAATGCAGTAAATGGGAAAAGTATGCGGCTTAGCCAGGAATTTTTCCGAGTCGCTTTTTTCATTCTCACAAACTAATACCTTTCCTTTGTTCGATGACGTCGGTGTGGAGGACTCGTTTAAAAGAGATTTATATTTTAAAGCTATGTTAATTAAAGAAGTGTTGTTTCTTTGTATAAATAACTTCTTTTATTTAGCAACACACAAAGGCAAGCTCATAAAGCTTTGCATTTAAACATTTTTATTTATTCTCGTCTCTCGCTAGTTTCGCAACACTTTAAAAGAATTGTGTAAAGTTGTTTAAAAGTAAGAAAACTTTAGAGCCATTTTAAAAATAAACACAATCGACTGAAATAAAAAGGAGTTTATTAAGGAGTAAAATTAAACAGAAATATAATTTGTTCTTGAAATCATGAGAAAACGTTATGCCACCTAGGCCTTATGTATAAAAACTGTAGGTTATCCAAAATGGTTGCGAATTTTTATAAACTTCTTGTGTGCAACACATTAAGCATACATTTATTACGTTGCATGCATAAAGAGAGACCTTTTCAGGTTCGTATTTACATATTGCACGTTAAACAGATTATCTGTGTATTAGATTCATCTTGATTTAAGCCAGACTAAAACTATGGTATTCACAGAGGCTAAAAAATCAAAGAATAATCAAAGTTATCTTACAAATAAATTACAGGATGTTGAAAATTGTTTCTGCACATGCGTATACTGCAGTTCATCTTATTCTGTTTTAGTTACAAAAACAGAAGGTGATAAAAGGAAGTTTTTCCCTGCAACTGGGCACAAGAAGAAATACATTTTTATGACATAAAGAGAACAAAGTAATAAAGAATAAAAATATATTACCTTAAAATGTATGTGTGTGTGTGTGTGTGTGTGTGTGTGTGTGTGTGTGTGTGTGTGTGTGTGAGCATAGCGAGAGATTTGTTGTTGATTTGGTTTATTTACGGACGCTTTTAACACTTCAGATGATCAGCGTCCCATTCAATTCAGGGCGTGAAACGGCAGATAAATTGTGCTCAGAGACCTCTTCTTTCAGGCTTGAGGTTCTTTTACATGCCGTAAATCTACGACATAGGACCAACGGCTTTACTTCCCTTCCAAGGAAGCCTACTTAGGATTTTTACTCCCGAAATTGAACCGGATCTTGGATTCAGGAAGGCAAGTATGGTTACCGCTACACCACCAGGACCGACAAGAGAGAGAGAAGAAAGAAGCATGGAAGGAAAGGATTTCCTTTATTCCTATACGCATGTGTGTGCCATCTATGGCGCTAATGACCAGTAAATTATTCTATTTACTATTTTGTAACACAAAAATAATACTATTGTCGTAAAATAATATTCGCATTTCCTCATTTGTGTTGTTTGCTGAAGATGAAGAAACAGATATGCACAGAACATTAAACTAGAGATGGCCAAAGAGCATTTGAAATGTCCTTAAGACGTTGGGTAAGGTGTTAGCTGTCTTAGCTATTTGAGTGTTTTCAATTCAGAACATGCATTAGAAGGTGCAGTGTCTATTTTGGTTTGCTGACATACATTGCAGTACTAATATGTAGTTTATGTGAGCACAGAAGCATAGAAATCAAACAAGATATTGAACATGATCAGCGGCGAGCCATTTCTGATCACCTGCTTGTTGCAGGCACAAATCGTGTCATGCAAAGACAGCTCTGACAAAGGAAAGTATTTAGAAATGTACCATGCAGTCTATCCAACATGAACAAGTCACATCCAAGGTAGATGAACTTGTTACCATCGTGCGAAGGCCTTTGAAGTCTTCCTGCGGAGATATTGAAAAATGTCTTCCTGACCTTGTGCATAAAGTCTAATGGGAAGAATTGCTACAAACTATCTTACATAGGGAAGCACAGTTTACAAAGACAGGAGTATTTTACTTTAGCCCTCCTTTACAACACCGGCATTGTTATCTCCCCGGGCTGCTTACGCCATGTTGAGTGACTGTCTTCTTTCGTCATTATTTTTTATTAGTACTCTCTGTAAATAAGTATGTGTATTCATTGAATGTATATAAATGACTCTCTAAAGATATGGGACAGAGATAGCACAATATATTTCTATATTACCTGTTTTTCATAATATTTGCACACATTTTCCATGTTACATAAAATATAAATTTCAATAAGTAACGGATGTTTACCCTTTTTTCTGATATCTTGTTACATGTCCAGAATTAGGTTAAGTGCTTAAATTTTTGCAATCTAAGGAAACTTATGTAGCATTATGTATGTCATCTGTTGTAACAGAAATTTAATTATGAAAAAGTAGCAGCACATATTGAACCTTCAATGTAGTGTCAGTGGAGGATGTGGCAGCCAACATTATAAATTATTATTAATTTACACAGTTTAGAAGCCCAGAGTGCACAGAAAGTACCGATATAATGTAAATAAATCCAGCAGGAGGGGTGAGAAAGTTCATGATAGATTCGTTAGTGCGGCTTTACTGTTGCCTGACATATGTACTCGTAAGTGGGCAGTATCGTCTCCATAAAAACCCGGATACTAATAACGAAGTGCTGTTACAACATGTTTCTCAATCGAAATTGACAGGCTGCGGGTATTTTCATTGGCATATAAATTAGAGCGAACCAGTCTTCTCGCATTTTCTGTGGTAAATCAACTTCATTGCGCTTTCTAATTATATCCAATTTGGCAAATATTTTTACTCCGTCGCCTCATTTAGGCACAAAGGTTTTATCCATAACTCCTTTTTGCCTTAACCTACCCTCTCAAATAAGAGAAAAAATTATTATGCCCTTGACTATTGCATGTTGCTTTTTACGAAAAGGAAAATATTATTTCGGAATGTTTGGTTCGCTGTCAAAGGCAGCTAACAGCAAGGAGAATCAAAGTTGGTATACTACTATCGTCCAGCGCCACTTCTACACACAATTTCGGTAGGATTCATCCATTGATAATTCTGTGATCAGTATACAAATCTACAAGTAAGTTATTATATTAGACACTTTGAATGTGAAATAAAAAAGGAAGTGAGGAAAATTTTACCAAAATTACATTTAATATACTCAATTTTTCTAAATTTTATAAGGTCAAATTATAATCAAGTCATATTATCACTATAAATAATTTCCTTTCTGTTGGTATTCTTACTTAATATATATTGCTGTCTGTAAAACAGCATGTCGAGTTTCTATGGTCTGGCAGTGCAGGCAATGACTTGAACACAACAAAGAACAGCTATGCGTTCTACACGGGGTTCACACCTTCAGAATAGATTAGTCCTTTTTTTTATTCAAGTGGCCTACGGAAATACTGCAGTGACATCAGCGATAACGAGAAGCATGTGATGATAATGAATTGCCCCATTCAACAGCACGAAGACGAGTTCTCTTTTCAAAAGTGACGTGAAGATGTCCATCAGCGTTCGGGAGCTGGGCGGCATGTACCTGCCACAGATGAAATGCATATTTCTCAAATGCAGGAATTGTTGAAAAGCGACCCACAGTGAACTTGTTGGATTGACAGCGGAGCTAGACATTTAATCAAATACTCTGAAAAACCATCTGGGAATGAGAAAAATCGCCAGTAGGTAGTTTGCTAACCATCTTTAAAGCTCATACTATTCACAAGGCAGAGGTGCTTTTGAAACTTATGAAGATAACACACAATTGCAATAGACGAAACGTGAAGTCAAAGTTACGAGCCAATTTCTCAATGTGAAAGAAGTACTAGTAGTAAAGGACTTTTATGTAGCAGTTTTTGAGTGCACACAAGTAAGTATAGCTGTTGCATGGGCCTTAGAGCCGTCATGCTAATACCGTCCTTGTAACAATCAAAATATACCTATTTACATATATACAAACACATCGATATAATTAAATTGCATGTTTTCCATGAGTAATTGGATACACAAACACACAAACACAATAAAACCCTTACCCCTGAGTTCCCCTCCCTTTATTCATCCCACCGCCACGGGTGGCCGAGGTCGTTAAGTCTCGGACTCGTGAGCGGGAGGTCTGGGTTCGAATACCGCCAGGACCGTCCTTCCTGACTGAGGTTTTTTCCAGGTTTTCCTCAGTCCTCATAAATGGCAAATGCCGGGGAGGTACCCTAAACTTAGGCCTGGAACGATTCCTTCCATAAAATCCTTTCCCAATATATTTCATCTCATGTATCATCAGTGTCCATCGCCTGTGGTGCCTCTGTAGCAAAAACGGGCGTTAAACACTATTCATTCATTCATTTATTCATCCATCCTCCCCAATTCTCCCTCTCTTCTCTACAACCATTAACCTTCTTTGTTGGGTCTTCACTAGAAATATTCCCGATTTATGTGTGCATCTCTCATTCACCAACACTTCCCCGCAGGGTTTCAGACTTCTATTAGAATTCAGAAATTGTGATGGTAAATGCTCATTTCTTAAAATCTCTGTTTCCCTGCATTATACCAACGTATGCCTCCGTACACTGGGCAAATTCTTTTCCCGAAAGCACTCATTATTTTATTTCATTTCCAAACCCCTACTCTGAGTCATACGAGACCACTGCTTTCTTCTCTCCCAAAGGTATCCATATAATCCTCTCTCACCCACACCTGAAGTATTTGAACCTGCAGGTACCTTTTCTGCGCATTGAGTCTTAGTATTTTGTGTATGTATATTTCGCAAATGTCTTAACTATTTCCCAACTAGTGCGCGTATTGTCTTCTCCCCTTAACCAAACATAACCTAATCCAAGTTTGTCTCAGTCTTTCCTTATTTTTAATGCCCAACCCGATGCGAGAGATCAACAGCCTGTGTCAGGTATGGGATCTTGGTCACAAATGCTGTGCTTGTTAATCTGTTATACGGAGCGATCCAATGAATTATAAACCAACTTGCGTGTTTTTTCACTAAGCGCGTACACACGTGTTGGCTGGGGAAATGTCACGTTATCTTCTGGTTGATAATGGTTGAATTAATTATTACGAGTGCTGTGTTCTATTCAGTATTAAATCGCTAAGCAAATGTATGCTCAGTTGTGTATTTATTTATGATTCATGGGTGTTAACTCAGTCAGTTCGTCTAGTTCAAACATGCTTTTAAGATGAATCCTGAGTGTAAGACTTCTGGGCCGTATAACAATTGTTAATCTTTACAAAATTGTCAGATCACAGGTAGTGTTCACTCTAAGAAACGTAAGAGACAGAGTAGGGTTCTCAGCAAAGAATGATCAATGATCAATGGTTGGAGAATTCACCCCAAAACCACTTCTTATGGTTCTGAGCAGAGAGATACTAAAATGTTCAACTATATACAACACATGAATACAAGTTTGCCTTCTCCCAATTTAGAGAATTAACTAACAAGGAGTATGTGATTTCATATATTTTCAACAAGACTCTGCCATAGCCCTTACAGCGAATATTTCGATGAAATTGAAAGAGTGTTTCAGAATGACAGAGGTATTAGTAAAAATTTGTGCCCCGTTTATCCCCTTGCGAATTTTATCTCTGGAATAAATCAAATATATTGTATACAAAATCCTAGTTCAATTGTAGGTGTAGGACTTACGTGAAAAAAAGGTTCAAAAATGAAACGAAAAAGAGGATTTCTCAGACAGTAAATAAAATTATTCCTCACTGTAGTCCAGTAATCATTTTTTAGTATGGGACACCTGATATGCTCTTTCTGGAACAAGACAAACGCACGTACTCTGCCAGAATTGCCAGAAACAAAATATAGAACGATTTACACAGAATTAACGTATATTTTCCTTATTTTTTTCAAAATGAATTATGCTAGTCACAACTTATTATACCTCAAATGCAGAGTATGTTTAGGAGATTATTAACCTCTATAGAACATGTTGAGAATGTCCTCTCTCCTGCACAAGACACAACTGAACACATCGTTCCGTGTTACTGGTCGCCAGTTGGAGGACTGTGTTGTCAATACCATTAATCTCCTATGTATGTTTGTGCTTCAGATCGTCCAATGTCTGAGGGCATGTGGCGTAAACTCTGTGTTTTAAGTGACCCCATAGGAAGAAGTCCGAAGTTGTCAAATCAGGCGGTCTCGGTGGCCACAGGTTCTTGGAGATTATCCGGTCGTCAAATAAACTTTCAATTAGCGCCATCAATTGATTTGATGTACGCCATATAGTGCCATAATGATCCAGTTTTACATCGTCCATTGCTCAACAAATTGCATAAAAATCCGGCAGTATTCTGCAGTGTCCATGGTCTGGTTAAAAATAATTGATCGCACTATTCTCTGTGCAGACATTGAGATCGAAACCTTGACTTTATCTGGGTGAATAGGTGCTTCATTAATATCATGTGGATTTTGGACCGCTCAATAGTAGTGTGGGTTCTGCGATTTCACATAGCCACATTAATGGAACCATCTGTGAACCATGTGATGGGCAATATGGCAGGATTTTGCACAATGAACGCCTGAAACCAATTCCTTTATCCTAATCTGATTTCTGAAACTGATGGACTACTGTAGCACTCTGTGGTTTTGTAAGCATTTTTCGCAGCTTGACATATTGTGTAAGTGCACCTGGTCTCTTGCGACAAACGACTTAATGACTTATGGGGGGTGACCGATCCTGGTGTTCACTCACGAGAGGCCCAGTTGTTTTGAATTTGTTTACAAGGCCAGTATTGTGTTTCTTTCGGGGAGATTGTGAACGCCAAATTCTCTCTGCTATGCTTTTCGAGTAGCTGTAATGAATTCGTAATACAGTATTGCTTCACAAGGAAGAGCCCTTGATTTAATGCGTAATGCGTTTTCACAGTGACTAGAACAAAATCGAAAAAAAATCTGCCAAACATCAAAGTCAACAATAATGAATAAAGAATAGACATGTGCACATCTCGTGACAGAGAATGAAGACTCCCAAATATCTCGCATAATTTGACGTTAAACTCGGAGTATTGGGTGCATTTCCAAACAAATAATTAAAGAAAGAAACGTATTAGTTCTTTATAAATCAATCTGTATTTTCCAGAAAATAACCACCATTACTGAACGTGAACTACGGCGAGAGATGCACAGGTTTTTAAAGAAGTTCAAACATGTACTGACAGCACCTACTTTCATAAAATTGGTAAGTAAAGCTTTTTAAAATAGTTGAGCAAACCGTTCTTTTGTGTCAGCGCCACTCTGCGATACTCGTAGCCGACAACAAGCGCCACTATTGCTCATTGGCAAAACACCAAAATTTAGTTCATAGTTAACTGGGTTACTCTGTAGAAATTTTGTGAAACACGCGACCTGCAAGAAATCTTAGCTCATGCAGCTGCTGTTGATCCATCACTTCTGCAGAAGAGGGAATGAGAGGTCCTTGAAAATCCACCATATTCTCCCGATATGTTGCCTTGCGATTTTCATCTGCTTTGAAAGCTTAAGAAGTCCTTGCGAGATGGAACATTCACAACTAGGTATGAAGGTCTAGAAGCAATAGAGGACATAGCAATCATAGTACGATATACATGGGGACTGTTTTTGTATGTATTTATTCAATCTACAATTGAACTTAACGCCCGGTGGAAGTAAAAAAAATAGTGAAATTACAACATTTACAGCTTGTACTTACAATTATGTGTGTCAACAATTTTAAATAAATTTTAACCCAATTAAACACATATCCGTCCACGTATATATATATATATATATATATATATATATATATATATATATGTGTGTGTGTGTGTGTGTGTGTGTGTGTGTGTGTGTGTGCAAACGTAATTAAATACAAGTCAATATAATTAAATTTATATCAACCTAATTAAATATAAATGAATGAATTAAGCCAATTATGTTCCATCCAGGACTAGGGCCTTCGCAAGCGGGTGGCTCATTGATTTATCATATGATGATCTATTGTCCCTATGAGTTTGTTAAGTATATAAAGTTTCTTATTTTACAAGTTTAACACAATGTAACTAGAAGGTTCAAGTGCTGAGTGTATTACGTTTTTGTGTTATAAATTTGATATCACTTTCAGTTATTCTCTTCTTTCTGCAGATCTGTTCCTAGGCTGTTCCAGGTACTGCGGTTCCGTGCTACGCTGGTCCAGCGTGTCCCGGCTGCTTTCCAGGAGTCTGCCCACGTCGTTCTCGGTCTCCCTCTTCCGCTCCTACCGATACGTAGATTCCATGTTGTAGTTTATATGTCCTCATCTGCTGATTGGTAGCCTTGCTACATGTCCTCCCATCATTTCCACTTCAGGCTGTTTGCACGTTGAGCCACGTCGTTTAGTCCGGACATCTTTCTAATTCCACAAATGATATTTTATCTATTAGGGATATCCCTAGTACGTTCCATTCATTTACGTTGGCAGATGCTGATATTATTCTTTTCCACTTAATGTTAGGCTCCAAGTTTGGGAATATGCATGAGTCCAGCAAGTCTGATCTCAGTTTTTGGCTGAAAGTTCTGTCCATCAGTATGATTTGCGAAAGTCTTTAGATTTCTTTGCCCATGTGATACTGGAATGCAACTATTTGTCCTAATTAGACATATTCTGTTCCGGTGTTGATATGATTCTAACGGGTATTATTTCAATATATGTTAACTTAATTAAATGCATGTGAACATAATTTAATACATTAAAGTTATTAAATACATTCTCTACCTGTTTAAATACAGTTAAATACATGTTCACCTAATTACGTACATACCAACCTAACTAAAATATCTCAAAAGTTGTCAACATATGTCAAAAATTAAAATACATTGAACTATAGTACACATTTACGTTTTGCTAAAATATTTCGATTGTGTGGAGTATTTGTATAAAATCGGAAAACTATGCCTAGCAGTTTTATTTATTATTAATTATTGATTAGTAATTATGACATGTCCCTCGTATAAAATTCCAGGGGGTGTCTTAATCAAGCGTGATTAAAAACTGTCACATAAAATATTTGTAGAATATACAAGACCAGTTGCATTCAAAGTGGGGTGAACAATTATTATTTTATTTATATATCCTTATAACCAGAAATGCGAGAGGTTGTGTCTAGTAATTTTAGAGTGGGTTTCTTAGTTGTAACAAGTATATATGTATGGCGGTACGTCATTTAATATTTAGATAGTTCAAAACAAACAGTTCCTTGATCACTCTCAAAGAATACGGTCCAACGGTAAAATGTGATATGAAACCATACCAAACAGCAATTTTTCATCCCCTGCTCAACGCTGAATGTCAACATTCGAATTACGTATCTATCAAATTCTGCAGATATGAATATTGACACACCCGCGTAACTGGAAATACGATTCATCTGTACACAGAATTTAATTTTATTCCGAGTTCATTTAGATATATGCTATTGTTTGTAAAGGGCGTTTTTTAAATTATCTTCAGATTCTGCGCCAAACTGATGAATATTAGGGTAATAAGAAAACACAGAAAAGAAAGAAAACAGGATCTTGCATATGGTCTAAAGAAATAGAACATGTACAGTAATAAAAAGACAGTATACTTAAAATTTTTTTCTATAAAAACAAAATGTTTTAGTATAGAAGAATAAATCATTAAAAATATTAAGCAAAAAACTACTAGAGGATGAAACAATTGTGTAACAAAACCCCGAAAACAATATACTTAGAAGACAAAAATTTACTTGTAAAATAATAAAACAGTTAATCAGCCAAATAAAGATAAAGTCATAAAGAACAAACAATAAACTTTTATAAATAACTATAGTTTACCGAGGGATTTGAACAATAGAGTAAAAGCCCATTAATTTATACTGACTCTATTAATTCAAAGAACTTAAACTAGCATTGGAAAATACAAATAATGCTTCAATATTCTCAATAGTAAACCAACACGTAAAAAAAAGAGCAAACTGTGAGAGATATATCAGTAAACACAGCTTATAAAATAGCAGGATATTCAAAAGTCAATTCTCAGTTTCAAATGACCATGACGTCGGCAAGTTTTTACAATCTGCTAAAATAAATTTACCAATTTGTTCGTAAAGAAATGGGATGTTACTATAACAAGATAAAACAAGAATATTATGGAATAATAACAAGAAAAGATTAAATGTAAGTTCTTCTACATTATAACTAGTATTCTAGATGACGTATAAGAAAGTTAAAAGTCTTAGTGTTTCACTAATTTTAGTCTACATGATCGCTTTTTATCGCTAACTGCACCAATTTGTCAAATTTTTTCGCCAGTTTACGAAAGTAGTTTGTTAATCCATGTAACTTTCGAAATTCTAATTGCATTTCGATATTAACTATTGCATTCGTAATAGAAAAATCATTCTAAAAATGATTGCCCGAAAATTGTTGTTAGTATTGTAAACCACAATTGTTTGTAAAGCCTAATATAGTTACAATACCAACGAAAATTAAATGCATTGGGAGGAGGAAGGAAACTCCAATTCCCCTAATGGTATGTATGTAGAACCAAATTGTTAATATGTAAACCCTCTGACAAAAAAAAAAAAAAAAAGTCATCACCAGATTTTATTTGCCAAACGGAGAACTTCGGGGACGCTCGTAAACGCTGTATTCACAAGTACATGCAGCGAGTGCACACTGCAGTGGGCGCTTTGCCTGAAAACGTAATGGTCACAATCATAAGCATCTGAAAAGAGAACTTTATGTAGAATAGCACTGACCGAGTGGTTTAGAAGGCATTTCTCTTCTGCGTAAGCTTCTGGGTTCAAATCCCATACATTTTTATTATTATTATTATTATTATTATTATTGGTTTTATAAATGTGTATGTAGCAAATTGCCTTAATATTATATTATTATTATATTTTAACGTAACATTTGAGTTTTATGGCATTACCTATGCACAAACTAGTGTATTCATTACAAATAACTAAATAAATACATGAACAGAAACATTTATCTTCTAAAGTGAAGACACACAGAAATCAACACAAATGAATATAGGGTGTATGTACGAGTGGTAGCGTAGTACTCCCAAATAATGGTTTGGTGACGCCATAATGAAGTTACCGGGAACATGGTAACGGACATTGATAGGGAGAGAATGAGAGATCCCAGTTCAACGAATCATGTTGCATTATAAACAAGGTTAAAAAAAAAACCTACTCCGTAAATCATTTGCGAACGCCCCTAGCATTTATTTTAATGAACACAAAACGGCAGTTATTACAGGAATACTAGAGAGTACAAACAAGTAATAAAAACAACTGGGTGAATTCCGAAGATAAAAGGGATGAAAAACGCAAATATATAAGCAGTTTTCCAAGAATTTAAACTCATTAATGCGAGAATGATTTTATAAAAGAATATTTTGAAGGAAGTGTAAGTTTAAGTAAAATGTATTACTTGTAGGTAGAAATATATAATATTGACGGCTTTGCTCCATAAAAGAAAACGGTTTATAAACAAATATTTCACAATGCACTTTTCAAACCTAAATAATCACCAAAACAAAATACCGGGTGTCCCACTCGCTCCCAAACCCTGCATTTCATTTAAACACAAATGAAGATATTGCAAAGAGATTTGAGTAGGAAATGGAATGGAATGTCGGTAGTGTAGCGCTTAATTGTTGGGACCCGGGATATGGCGGTAGGTTAGCCAGCCGGCCAGCACGTCTTTGCTGATTGCTTGACCTTACAGTGTGACCCTTGTCGTACCGATCTCGTCCGCTGGTGACTTCGGCAGATTTAAGTAGATAATTAGGTATTCTGTACCATGGCGTGTTATCTCATATGGATAGAGCATCGTGCTGTAATACAAAGGTAACTGGATCATGTAACTCACAGCCGAAGGCTATTTTTTTTTTTTTTTTGCTAATATTTTATTTATAAATTTTTCACTTTTTGTTGGAGTCAAAGGACCCTTGCCATCATTACAGTGATTTACCCGTCTACTTAGTAGAACAATAGCGAGGAAAGCCGACTGGTTAGGATTACAGTACAAGTATGGAAAAGAAAATTGGAAAGAAAAATTCTAAAGAACAAAGAAACAAGAAAGAAAACACGCTTTTATTACTTTAAAGCAGCAATTATTTGATTAAAAAAGGTGTAGAAAATTTATGAAGAAAAAAAAACTATTAACATTTATTCTGCGAGGCAAAAAAAAAAATATCAATAAAAAGAAGAATTACCTATGGGGAATCAAGTCCCGACAAATAATTAGCACGACACTCTAACCTACTGAGCTAACAGGGTTTCATGCTCGGTTTGGAAATGATTTGCCTAAAGTAATTTCACTTGCCCGAACAGGTAGCTACATTCTGGTGCTGCAGTCCCGAGCGGGCTTTTGAAGTTCTTTGCATAATTGAAATTGTTGTTGCATATTTGACAGTAATAGGCGTACGATTGCTGTCTTTTTAGTGTAGGCACGATAACATCCAACTTCTCCGAGTGTACTTTGTAAACTTGCTCTCTTAACTTTTTATTGCAATAATGCTCCTTCCCACATTCCAGGCATTCTCTTTTGATCTACTCATCATGAGCAAAAAATAATTAACCACAGTGCAAATACCACTTTCTATTCACAATTCGCTAAATAAAATAAACAAAACAATAACCTGCAACACTACATTCCGGTACGTTGTTTCCCACACCGGGTCGTATCTTTATCCTTTATTTCACAATTTCGTTTTTTGCATTTTTTACATTATTATTCTACACATTTATTTAAAGTTAAAACTAAATATACAATAAAACAAATATATAACTAAACTACGATATAATTCCCCATACATACTGGAAGTCAGCACAACTTGAAACTAATAATCAGTTGTTAAACAATATACAAAACAATAATATTATTTGCTTTTAAAGAAACCATAAACTGATCCACGGGTTTCCGGCGAACGTGTGCACTGCAATCCAGTACTAATAATTTTCCTTAAATTTATTTCATCTATATCACCAATGAGTTACCTAAAATTGATCCAATTCTCGTTAATTATATTTCTAAGAAATTTATCTAAATAGTATGTAAATATATTCTAAAACTAACATATCCTGTAATTGGCATTATTATTATTATTATTATTATTATTATTATTATTATTATTATTATTATTATTATTATTATTATTAATGTTCCCACCTAAAGTTCAAGTCAGATATCTTGTTTGCTTTTTATTTATTTATTTCCTAACCTAATCTAACCTAATTATTTTACTGGTTATCGTACCACATAACGACGAAAGTCCAAAGATACGATGCAATGAGTGCGTAAATGGACCCAGTCACAGCGTTAACAATTACTTGCCATTCACCTTTTCACAGTAAGGATATACGCAGGAAAAAACCTTACCCCTGCAAACTACCTTAACGAATAACTCTTAATTATCATAGTGTGCAGTCCGGCACAGCTGGTGAAAGCAGCTTATTTTACTTTTCGTCTATTCGGTAACATAATTTTCGTGTTTAAGTTTGACGCCGAGTATAATAACAACTCCTAAATGAGATGTTTACACGATTTCACCATCAAAAGAATGATGAACGTTCTTTCAGACAGCTATAACTGACAACCTAGTCACGAACAAGGTGAGATAACGAAAGTATATCTGTCTCGGGTGAGACGACTTTGTGACAATGTAGTCCAGATAAAGCAGATTAATCATTGTCCAGCCACTAAGGAGATATGTCGCACTGCATCAAAATAGGACTTTGGTAAACATTCGCTGTGCGCTTCGGATGAAAAAGAAGAGACAATGTGGACCAAATGCTTGTCGAAGCAAACAAAATGAACAGGCAATCAGGGTAGAGGCCGCGCATGACTGAATCGGTTGGGCACACAACAATAGAATCCCATTGATTTTAAACTGATAATATATCCAGCGAGCACCATCTATCAACGAAAGAGCTTTCTGGCTTCGAATTTTCATGTAGTCCGCATAGCCTTGCCAACAGTAATTCCACATAAACATGTAAGCGATTGTACACAAAAATAGCAATGTGACATCGGCATCGAAGTGCAGAAGGGGTGAGCAGGGGACAGTATGTTGACGGCTCTCTCTTGTGTACACAAACTACAGCATTTAGCTTTCATTTCAAAATCAGATTAATAGCGATGTGGATTAACATTATAATTCCATCGCAAAGCAAAGCAAAGCAGAGAGACGGCGCTAGGAGACTGTATGCGGAAGTGGTGTGGGGCTCAAGCCCTTCCGACCGACCATCTGGGCTGTCCGTCCGTCCGTCCGTTCAACAATTCAAACAGTGGGGGTGTCCACGAGCATAAACAATGGCCGGCGCTGAAAGCAGAGGAAGGCCCGTGTCCATTGTTAGTGAGACACAAATAAACGACCTCAAGGCTTTTACTTGCCGTGCACACCAAGGGTAACAAAAGATTGAGATCGTGTTATCCTAAATTAGTCTGTTAACTGAAATTAACTTTCAGTCATCTAGAAATGACAGCCTATTAAGATATGTTTCATAGAAAATAAAATGTATTTATTTAGGTTTTGCCGGACATCCATCAATGAGCTTACATTAAGACGGATTTCTCTTAGGGCGTTGGCTGAACTTATTCCGGATATGTCTGCAGATACACTTTCTTTACTTCATACATATACAGTGAGAAATCGAAATAAACTTACTCCCTTTACGCCCCAACCACCGCTTTATTTTGAAAAGATTTGTGTTACTATTGGTAATTTTCTCTTCCCTGCTAACATTGTGCTGCGCGAGCGAGTAATAAACAGATGGCTAGATACCATGAATCAGAGATTGACAGCGGCTTAGCTACATGAAAGGTGTCATTCCACCGATACCCAGAATATGAAATTTCAAGACAGCTTTGGTATTGAACAATCACGGAAAGGAACAATGTTGGGATGGGAAAAACGCACAACGCGACCCCTTAGCAACTGTTACATCAGGTTCCCTTGTTGGTGAGCTAAAGGTAACAAACTAAAATTATTCTCAAATAAACAATAATGTTAATTCATTCCCCAGAGCTAATATACATTATAGGAAAAATTAAATACTTGAACTCCACATTACATTAACAATCCACAATAGATAAAAGTATTGTAATCCAACTCAGTTAACAGTCACTAAATCTACCTGTTACCACTAAAGTTCAAATTCAACTTTGATCTGGCTATGTAGTTGTGCCACAATCAAAAACAATTCCTGACCAAAGAGGAGAAAATAACAATTTTAGAAGGGGTTGAAAATACAGGATAGATACTAGAAGAGGATTCCACAATTCCAAGAAGGAAGAGCATTATTGGCAGATGCAAGCAAACCCCTTTTGCTAACAGAAGCATGCATAGTTAAGACACATATTAGTGCATCCATGTACAAGGTAATTAGACCTTTATTTGAAAGAAAACAGATATTAACGAAGTAATGGCATTATTAGGAAAAAAAAAAAAAACGAATAAGCCAGTAGATACACAAGAAAAGGCCGAAATAACATGCTACGATATATAGGAAATGGGTAAAGAATAAGCAAAATAATGGCATAAAACATTAGCTAGCAGACAACCACGCTCTGCTACCACACTCGTTTACCAAGAATGCCGTGGACAAGGGATTTAAAACCAGTAAATAGCAACTTTCAAAAACAAAAAAAATCACGGTGATGAAACATGGCTCAATGTTGAGATGAAAGTCCAATCATCATACGGGCTGGAAAAGCATCACCAACCCCCCCCCCCCAAAGCTCTCCAGGACACGTCAATACCAAAGTGCTGTTCAACATTCGGGGCGTTATTTATCACGAATTTCTAAACCAGAGGGTCAAACTGATGCTCGCTGGCATTAAGATGTCCTTAGACGTCGCCCAGAAAACGAGAGACGGAGTAGGTCTGAATTCATGGATCATGCAACACGACACAACTCCCCAGCGTATTCATCATTGCCTGTTCGCGACTTTTGTGCGAAAAATAACATGATTGTATTCCCCACCTTCCATACTGTTATGACAGTACTTGCGGACTTTTTTACTTTCTACTTCCAAAGCTGTGATCCACGATGAAAGGACGAGGATTAACTCAAACAAAATTCCCATATACAACTTCCTGCATTTTTGAAAAAACGCGTGATAGAGTTCAAATGCCATTGGAAAAGATGTATTATTAGAGGGGCAGATTATAGTCTTGTGCAAATTAATGTGAACAAGCAGGGAATTTTAGTTGTATAAGTTATTCAGTGCTAATAACTGTTTTCCTCTAATCCTACCCACTTTTGATATAGTTAATTGCAACTCTTGCTTTTATTGGTTGTACTAGAAGTTAAGTAATTTGCTTTTGTATCTAATTGTTTTAACATTTTATTTAGTAAGTATCTTTTTATTCATAATGGATAACACACCTAAAAAGAGAAGTACGGTCATAATCCTCCATGAATTTAGTTATATGACTCAGACACAGATAGCAGCTGAATGTAATGTTTGAGTGTTGAGTATTGTTAATAGTATAATTAACCGTCACGGGTGGCCGAGGTTGTTAAGGCACGGACTCTGAGCGGGAGGTCTGGGGTTCAAATCCCGCCAGAACCGTCCTCCCTGACTGAGGTTTTTTCCAGGTTTTCCTCAGTCCTCATAACTGGCAAATGCCGGGGATGTACCCTAAACTTAGGCCTGGAACGTTTCCTTCCTTAAAAAAAATCCTTTCCCAAAATATCATTTCATTTCCTGTATCACCAGTGTTCACCGGCTGTGGTGCCTCAGTAGTAAAAACGGGCGTTAAACACCATTTTTAAAAAAAATATTATAATTAGAAGGAAAATTACACTGCAAAGGAAAGGACAATGTGATCGAAAACGAAAAAACATACAGGAAACATGATGTCTATCGAATCTGAACCAGCGAAATTAATCCTGAAAAGAGCAGTTTTGATTTACAAACAGATCTGGAGGCCGCAGGGGTGAAAGCCGATACTTCAACAGTACATAGACAGCTTCTAGAAGCTGGAAGGAAAGCTCGAAGACCGATCAGAAAACAGATATTGACCTGTCCTATGAAGAAAAAGAGATTGGCATTGGCCTCAAAATATCAGAACTGAACACAGGAAGAGTGCAGAACTTTCTGATGAAAGTCCTTTTGAAATGCAGGGGTTGAGCATCTCGCATGAAAGGAGAAACAATGGAGAGGAAATCTCGCTGAAGTTCATCAAACAGGAGGTAAAGTTTCTACAAAAGAAGATGTTTTGCATTTCCGAACACTAAACGTTTGCTTCATATCGACGAAAGATGAACAGCAACAAGTACATTCCAATTTTAGAGAAAAGCGCCACCTCAGAATGTTGAAGACTTCATAGCGCAAAATGGTTTTCGGTGTTTGGACTGAGCTCGTAATTCACCGGATCTCAACCCTTTAGAGAATCTTCGGGCGACTGTAAAGAAACGGGTGAATAAAATAGACTGCATCACCAAAGAAAATATGATTTGTGCTGTAGTAAAAGTGTGGTTTCATGATCCAGAAATACTTAATAATATAAGAAACTTATAGACCCTATGCTCGAAAGAGTTAAAATGATAATTAAGGCCTAGGGTGGGCACATTAAACACTCAAAACATTTTAATATAAAATATTATATTAAAATTTTGTGAAGTAATTAAAAAAGAACAATATATTTTTTCAGGTTAATGTTTACAGGGGTAAACTTCAAAGGGAACAAAGTTCAATAAGCTGCAGGCAAGGTAAATTTTAAAAAATTAAAATGTTCGGTTATTTTTTGAACAGAGTTCATATAATGCATTTGTTCGATCATATAACACCCTCCCTCGATATGCTATTTCGGTTTCGCTTGAAAGACCGAAGTGCCTCACAGTACTTTTCAGAACTATCCATACACCTTATTTATCTTCTCGTTTTCTCATAACTTAACACACGTTTCGAATCCCAGCACATACTATTATTACACTGCACCAAACGTCATTTTCTCTTCATCATTCATCGCAACCACTGCATTGACACAGGTCGTTAGAGACTGTCAAACTTTAGGAGCATTTCATAAGAAATTGATTAATGTTATTAGAAATAATCGATTGTTCTAGATTTAAATCCCTTATATTACATTAAAGACATTTTTATCCTTCTGTAGAATAGTTCTATCTTAATATTACTATCATAAATATTTCTATCTTCTTTATAGTATTGCTAGGGTAATTAGTATTGTTTGCTCTCATATTTATTTCCACTTTCAGGATTTACATACGCTGATATGTATACGATTTTTTTCTACTTCTTGAACTAATATTTTTCATTATCTATATTCATGTATTAGCATATATTTATTTATCTACGTCATGTTTCACATTAGTTTAAATGTGTAAGAGTATTGTGCTTGTTAATGCCAATGTTATGATTGTAATATGTCGCTATAACTTGTGTAAATATTATTAGATTGGTAGAACGGAAGAGATGGTCTTAGTTCTGCCAGAATAAATAAATAAATATCTACCTGAACTACTGATGACGTTAGGAACTACAATTTGATATTTTTAGAATTATCATATTTTGTCCCCGTATTCTTAAAACAAGTTTTCTTTTTTTAGTCGACTTCACTTAATGTGCTCATATATATTTGCTTTAATTACTTTTTCTACTTCTCTCTACTCTGCATACCAAGATTTGATACCAAAGCGACAACGATTGGTCCCCGCTCTGCTACAACACAACAGCTCCTGAGCGAGTGTGAAGCGACATGAACTGGGGGGACTTGTGCTCAAATGCTGCACATTCACAAATCAAAATTTAACTGCTACACTGCACAAAACCCAGCTATGGATTTTGCAGTCTCGACCCCTCTAGCATCATTCCATAACATCACCACCGGTTAAGGGCAACGAAGTAGGTAAGGGGAGAGGGGAGAAGCACTACAATGGCCCCTAACCTGATGCTCTAACATCCGTTGCATCCCAAATGGAGAAGCCCACAGGAGGGTTGTTAGACAAACAAAAACAGAAATTCAAATTGCCAACAACAATTATTAATTGCAATGAGTTTTTCGTTCCCTAGGCAGCCTCGGTGTTTGGTGGTAGGAGAAGAACTAAAGTTTGTGCACCCCACTCTTTATTGTTAAGAGAACACCAGGAGAGAATTTCCAATAAAAAAAATTAATGCCGCGTTACTCATAGCAGCATTGAAAAAAAAAAAAAACGCGACTTAATAGCAAATTTTATTGGCGGGTTTAACTTCAGAATTGAAGATGAGAAATGATGCGAAACTTCGAACAATGTATGCAAGAACGTGCATGTTTTCTCTATTTGTGCTTCGTAATAATTCGGATTACTTAGGACAGTTACAAAACCCTTTCATGTTTGTGTAACCTTAGATTAAAACAAAACTAAATCACATGCGCTCTACTTCTTAACCATCTAAATATTGTGACACTCGAAGAATCACAGGCACTGGTAGTAACAGCAGAGTAAGTGCCGAGGAGTCAGATAAAAGTTGCCTCAAAAATATGCAGAATTCAGGTTTTGCAGACAGCAATGGCCACAGTGAAGAGGTTTTTTTTCTCCTTCCTGTGTTACTAAGGTACAGTAGGCGAGAAAGTATCTTGTGACTTAGGCTTCTGCTGCCACTTGGCCTCAACAGCACGCTGTTGCTATATCCCATCACTGCTGTCCGACTCCCAAAGGTTGAACTCCAAGAGCATTATCATCCTCTTCTTCCTGCTCCTCTTGCTGCCGAATTCCAATTTCATCCATTATGTTCACTGTCACTGTCAAAAAATCACTGGAGTCACCCAAGTTTATTACATAAAGTTCCACTGTTTCTTCTAGAATGTCTTCTTTCCACGCATTTTCTTGAAAACGCTTTGCTACCAGGTAATTTCCGTTAACTGTTAACTGTGGCAACGCCGATGATGTCATGCATCTGATGATAATGTGTTTTTGTTACCTGATTGGTCAACGGTAAGAGGAGCTGAGTCACCGGCACAAACCCCGCCCAAGCGTCAATCACAAAATAATTTCTTGCCTACTGTAGCTGAGGTGTGTCACTTTCATTCTAAAACAGATTTGTTGAGAGAAATACCCCTGATAGAGTAACTAACTGCTGTGAAGTGACGAAGAGGTTCAGCAGTTTCTCTTGTGTGAGTTGTGAATGTTTGCAAACAGTGTATCTTTCCCTCGTTAACAGTTTAGCTCAATGTAAATAACTGCACTAAGTACTAGTGGTGCCTTGTTTCACAAAAGTATGGTCTGATACATTATATGAGATGAAATAGTAAACTGAGGAAGGATAATTTTTAAAGGCAGGAAGCATTCCAGGCCTAAGTTTGGTGTACCTCTCCGGCATTTGCCACTTATGAGGACTGAGAAAAACCTGGGAAAACTTCAGTTAGGGAGGACTGTCCTGGTGGGAATCGAGCCCCTGATCTCCCGCTCACAAGTCTGCGACTTAACGACCTCGGCCACCCGTGGCAGTTAAGGAGGCTTTCTAAGTGTAAACCAGTCACTCGCACACAGCAACAGGCCATCTCGTTTGGAACTTTCGACTCTGTGGAACGAAATGGGATGAAATAGGAGAAAGGAAACTTCGTGGGAAGCAAAGATCTATCCCAGCATTTGCCTCAGTGACCATAAAAAAAAAATCAAGGCCAAAAAGGCTGGTGCCGTAAGTTATATTTGCATTTGCGTGCATTAAGTTTCGTACGGACAGCAGAAGTAAAATAGGTCGTACTTTCGTCGCCTTTCTCTCTCTGTCTCTCTCTCTCTAAAGAATATGTCAATTCCTTCTGTTGTATTACCAACGAGAGGTAAACCTTTTCGTATAGGAGTAATAAAATACCTGATCCAGCTATCGTAGATTGGGAAGGTTAAGTTGAGATTTTCCTTATTAGGTTACTCTATATTATAAGAAATATGTGACGCGCAATACAGAAGAGTACGAAACAAATTAGCCCTACTTTAAATCATGCTACCTAAGTTACCCGAAGTTGTACCTACTCTGAATGCGGACCACTTTTTATAACCGTAGGGATTCATTTTCGATCAGATGACAAGATTAAATCCAGATGGATTCATGGCCTTAACAAATTGTTTAATAGTGCCTAGCTAGATGAACATCTTCACTGGCTACCAATTTCTCAAACTATATATTTTTGTCTCCAACTTTTCACTTACGTTAAGCCCAAATTTTTCTTCTGTGATAAGAATTTCTGTTGCGAATATTCTACTCACACAGAAAACAGTCATATTTGGTGTGGCCTTATTGAAATACAGAATATTATTAAAAATGTTTTCAGATTACTCATTGTATATATTTGATTAAATTGAAGGTATCTGCAAAATATCGCATGACACTTTAATCATATTTGCATAGACAAATGGGACAGAATGAAAAAGAACTCCCTTTAGACTATATTGTGAAAAATCTATTAAAAAAAAGTCTCCAGTCCTGTGGTTCGTATTCAAGTTCAAAGAATTCATTAAGCTAAAAACATCATTGTAGAATGTAATCACTTGCAAAATAGGAAAGAAAATATAATGAATGAAATCTTCTTCCTATGCCCAGCAAGCCTAAACTTCCCGCAGTTGTCAGGCGTATTTCGACAGATTCTGTGAAAATGTGACGAGTTTCCTAGAAGAGAAATATCTGTTTGGAACTGACGTTGTGATGAGATGAATTGTTGTGCAAAGAAATACAAAAAATACTTCGTGTAAGCAAATATACTTGCCTCAAGTGACAATATCAGTTTAAACACACTCTTTAAACGTATGTTACAATCTGAATAGTTTACTTCTATGAGTGAAGATATTTTTGCAAAAGAGAAAAATCGAGTTTTACAATTGTTACGTATATCTTGGTAATTTTCACAAGTTTTAGAATGAAGTTTATGCAAGAGTTACATGCAACGTTTTATGCAATTTTAGCATTGAAATATTTTTAAAAAGTATTAAAAATTAGCAGAATGTGATGTTATGACTTACATATGTTACGTATTATAGTGCATTGTTTCTTAGTACTCGTTTCTATGACGATGTTATTTTGTTTCTGTTTTGAAGAACTCAAATAGAACTGGATACTAGTTCCGCAAAGTTTGATACTGAAAATATGGATATCGTTCCAGAAGAAATTATAAAGAAAGCTGAGGTGGCTGAGGGTTTACTAATTCCTTAAAAATCGAAAGAAAAGAGAAACATGTCAACTAATGAAAAAATCTTATTGGCATATTTTTCAAAGTTGGTAAATAATATAATATAACGTTAATTGATTATTAATATGGTAGGTTTTTAAAAATTTAGATTTATTTTTTCTAGTCGAATATTTGTATACTCTCGACGCTCTGGTTTTTGCTCTGCTTTTCGAAAGTTAAATGTATGGTGAAAGTGAAGGAAAATATATTGGTAAGGTTTTTGATTTCTTGAAGACGTGTTCAGTAGGATATAAGGCGAAAAAACCAAACATGCTCTCTAGATCCGAAATTGATGATAGATGTTTACTAATAAAGGTAGTTTTGTCTTATAGACTTTTTGGGGCTTGTAGGTTCCAAATAGTACATGCTGTGTGTTGATGATGATGAGGTTGAAGGCCGCATTTTGGTGATTCATATTAGAGACACGAAAAATTATAAGCTACGTGGATTTAATATTTTTTCAATGTTTTCAATGTTTATGTGATGATTAATAACATAAATCGTTGTTGTTTTATTTTGTCTAATAAAATCATTCTCATACCAACAGGTACATTGTTTGAAATTGTGTTGTAAAGGCGCTGATGACCTCATGGAACACTAGTTGCTAGGTAACTTTTTCCGACACCTGTGCCAGAATTAGACTAATTGTGCACGATTTATAGCGTCATAAGAACCGTATTTTAATGCTAAGATTGAATAAATGTATATTATAACTAGATATGTAATATTATTAAAGCATGAATTATATAGAATATCTCCACCAACAAAAAATGACAATCTAACAACCAATAAAACTCAATTATAATTAATTTAACAATGACTTCCATGTTAACATAGTTTTACATAGGAACAGCAATGACAATGAAAATTAAAACAACTGCAGTACAAACTTAATTATTGCCAAATATTGTCAGTTAAATTCCATGATATTATGTTAATGTAATAGAAAATATCAGCTAAATCTAAAAATATACTCTCGAATAACTAAAAAAGCAGTGTCTAATAGTGAATTTTTCATTTCAGATTTGAATTTCTTATATTGACTAACATATTATATCAGCAAAATGATCCATGTAGAATAATATAACTCACCGGTAGATGAGTAGAAATAACACTTCTAAATTAGGGACAGTAAAGATGAATGTCATTTTTGGGGGGAGGGGGAGGTTTTTCTTTCGAGAACTGCTGCATCTTCGATGGCTGCGAACTAGACTGATAATTGGTTGATTTGGTTTATTTATGGACGCTTTTTAAATCCATGATCATCAGCATCCCATTCAATTCAGGGCGTGATGACCGATAAATTTTGCTTAGG
Source organism: Metallyticus violacea (assembly GCA_030762175.1). NCBI lineage: Eukaryota > Metazoa > Arthropoda > Insecta > Mantodea > Metallyticidae > Metallyticus > Metallyticus violacea. The sequence goes on from CM060833.1 coordinate 42,314,050, forward strand.
GGTCTTTTCTTTCAGGTTTGCGGTTATTTTACATGCCGTAAATGTAAAACATGGGATCCACTGCTCTACTTCCCTTCCGAAGGAAGCCATACTTATGACTTTTACACCGAAAAAATCCATCGATCCTGAACGGGATTGAACCCGCGATCTTGGGTTTAGGAGGCAAGTATGGTTACCACTACACCACCAGGACCAACTCTGGTATTTGGGGATTGGATTTTAATGCAAATGCATATTTCTTTTCTGCCGTCAGAAATGTATGCTCACTTGCATGTAACTTAATTACAAACTTTGCAAAATTTTATGTTGCATATGATACATATTTTGCCTGATTTGTTAATAAGCACAACAGTTTAGCAGTTTGCATATTATGTACCAATTGTTTGTTTTATATGAGCATTTTATAAATATATTTATCTTCATGTTTGATTTACAAATACTATATTTCCAAATAAATATGTACCATCGAGTCAGTCTTGAAAATTGGTAACAATAACGATAATTCACACGCAACTTTTCCGCTACATTTTTGATTTGGTTTATAACAGACGCTCTTTAACATCTCAGGTCAGCAGCGTCTCATTCAAATCAGAACGTGAAAAGGCCGACAAATTTTGCTCAGAGGCCTCTTCTTTCAGGACACGGGACTCACGGTTTTACTTCCCTTTCGAAAGAAGTCATGCTTAGGAATTTTAAGCCCGGAAAATCCATCGACCCTGGCCGGGATTGAACCCGCGATCTTGGGTTTACGAGGCAAGTAAAGTTACCACTACACCACCAGGACCGACTTCCCGCTATAATAATATCTTAAGAAGTCATAGGAGACGGCTAGGTATGGAAAAATTGGTGATCGTAAACTGCAACAGAAAAGCTGAGAGTGTGGAGAACTAAAAATGTATGTACCATTATTTATTGCGTGTGTATACATTTTTCAAAATGTTAAGGAAAATATATCCTAATTCATCAATATCAATGATAAATGTTGATGAATTAATTAATAGGTTTTCCACAATAATTTTATTCAAGGAGGTATAATTAAAATTGAGTTACACTTTAATTTTATGTTAATATTACGTCTTAATACTTTTATATAGGCATTTCATGGAAGTTTTTATGCATTAATGCATACATATTAAAGGGGTTATTAGAGAATAAAATTCCTGTCCCTACTGATAATAATAGGTCAAATGCGGCAAGGACCTGTCATTAATAAGTAAGAGAAGTAGACCTTTTAATGTCATAGCTTATTTAATAAATAACTACGGATAGTGCATTAATTAGCTTTACTACGTTTTAGCATCATCTTTGAGCTATTCTTTCCTTTGTTTACAAAACTTTGCAACTAACATGGTAACAGGAAATATTAATATACATTTATGTCTTTTGTACTTGATGATAGAACGACATATGAAGAATTTTTGATTTAATAGTTGGCTAGAGAGTGTAAACAACGCGGGTTAATCCAGCTAGTGACTGTTAAATCCGACTTGGGCTGCCAAAATTGGCATTCGATATTAATCCAAAAGGAAGAATGGGAAAAAGTTGGAAAGAGATAAACCTAAATTCCACATTTCTGCAGTATGAGATCAGGTAACTCCATAGTGTTATCACAGAAACCAGCCTAAATCGGCGCATATCGTAACACAGTCCCCTTACTTGGCACAAAATAATGCAACGATCCGTGAATACGAAATCAGAAACGCGAATGGCGTATTTTATGATGGACCTAAAATCATATCCGTGGGAATCAGTATGCAGTGACGTTACGCAAAATTCTGCCGCTTTCTTTGTGAGCTCCCTGAAAGGCATTATACAGTTCAAAGGGGGCGGAAAAAAAAGTTACATATAAAAACCTTGTGGACATAAAAACGTGCATTTTCAGCAGTTATACGCGAAGCTATGTCTCACAGAGAGAGCTTTGTGGAAGCAATGGACTGTAACAAGGCTAAATTGCTGCACGTTAGAGAAGCATTTCGTTCTGGATCGAAGAAGCTAAGGTTAAACCAAACCTTTATGTGGAGTATTAACTAAGGGAAAAGTTCCTTTCTGAACTATTTCATCCGGAAAAGAAACAGTTTTAAGTACCGAAAAGCGCCTAAAAATTAAAAAATAAAATGTCTTTCAAGTTATCTGCTTTCATGGATATTTGCAAAAATATTCTGAAAGGGCTTTCATGATTAAATTGGAAATCTGAATCATCTTAAAAAGAAAACGCGTTTTAGCCTTGAGCACGCAAAGAAAAATTCTAAAGCACTTTAGTATTCAGTTATGATTTTGGAAACTGTAAAAGGGGCATGGGACCTGTGACGTCTTCAACAACAAGAGGGTCCGGGAAATTTATAAGGTGAAGTTTTTGTCCTTCTGTCTATTGTATACTATACTCTATGACACACTCTTTGCTTCCGCTAGAATCTGCCATTATACATGCTTCTATAGGAGTTGGACAAATTAAGAACACCCTGTTAGAAGCAGTCTATTGCTTGCTCAGACTTGAGGCGCTCAATCGCTTCACCACTTTAAATACATTAAATACAGAATTTGTATTCGCTCTTATTACAGTAAGCGCTGGAAATGTCTTACATTTTCCATGACACAATTCACATCTTAGAAAATGACCACAGACAGGCATCAGTTCCTTATCATCAATAGGCCTAATTTCGTACCGAATGTTTAAGTTCCTCCTGTGTGTGAGGGTTAGTTGAATACACTTTCTTTTCCACGGACTGAGAATTTGCCCTTTATGTGGAGAGGAAGAATCATAGGCGCACATCCTAAGGAACTGTAGCAGTACTGAGCTGTTAAGAAACAAAATGTCTGCTGCCTTCCTTTACTGACTCTAACATGGGCAAGGGACATGCTGGGCTCAGCTGGCAGGGAAGAATGGGAAGCAGGTAGGCAAATTCATGTCCAGATCTGAAAAGACTGGCGGAAGAGGGGACTAAACTGAATTAAAAAAATGTACATAGAGATGATATTGAGTTCACTTATTCTACTGACAAAGGGGAGCGGGTTCTATGTTCTGGATGTTTATATTAAGCTAATATTGAGATTATTACTATTATTATTGAACTACGTTAAGCATTGGAGGTATGATTTATTTACTAATTTCAGTAATGTACTTTTTGTGTATCATGAAAGGCACGTATGGTCAGGTGGTTTCGTGCGAAGGTTGCAAAGTTAATATCATGCACGTTAATTTGAATAAATACACTCATGCATTACTTTTTTATGTTAATGAAAGATAAAAGTCGCAAACCGTAAGATCTGCGAAAAAAGCAGAGCTTTAATGAAAGCTATTATTTCATAGGGTATTTCTTGTGTAGGCACCTTATGTTTCTTCTTCTTCTTCTTCTTCTTCTTCTTCTTCTTCTTCTTCTTCTTCTTCTTCTTCTTCTTCTTCTTCTATTATTATTATTATTATTATTATTATTATTATTATTATTATGACTAGACACAGAACCTGTTTCATTTAAAGTCTGTAATTCGTGCTGGAACTGGGCTGCTAGAAAGTTTACGCCTAATACCTAGTACACCTATTGTATACCTTGAAGATAAATATATTATTATTATTATTATTATTATTATTATTATTATTATTATTATGACTAGACACAGAACCTGTTTCATTTAAAGTCTGTAATTCGTGCTGGAACTGGGCTGCTAGAAAGTTTACGCCTAATACCTAGTACACCTATTGTATACCTTGAAGATAAATATATGACGACGCAGTGAATTACTCACCATTGCACACAACACAACTGCCCGACTCTGTCAAAATCCCGCTAGCAAATGATGGAAGAGAGAACGCGCTTGGGGAATCTCAGCGTTTGGATGGGCGCAGATCCGCTGTTAGTCCGATCTTAGTTGTGGGACTTTTAATCTGCTCTCGCTGCACTTCGATTCCGCTGTTACTGCTCTGAGCCACCAATAAGCCTGTGATCGCCGTCCTGTTGTTTTGATCAACTATTGTTTCAGACCTTATAGACTTCTAAAGAGGGAAATTGTTGGTGCATCAATAATAACTATTGTAAAGTGAGTAGCAGTATCTAGGGACAGTAGATATCTAGCAGTATCACTGACAGCACACAAAGTTAATGGGAACATTCTGCCGGACATAATAATGGCAGAAAGAAGAAACTGGCGTGGAGTCTAAAGTGACTTCTGTGCTCAGTATGCGTCTAGAGGACAGTGTCGAGTAGAACGGGTGTCATGGTACAGCTGCTATTGTAAGGCAGAAGAATGTAAAAAAGATACTTCAGCGGTGTAAGGAGCACAAAATCTGGACAACCCACACATGGAAACATGTAAAGTGGTTCAACGAATTAACCTTTACACCATTCCCCACAGTTGGACGTGTTTATACAGTGTCACCCAAAATAACCTTTTTTAACATCACGGGGAGTCTTCTTGCTGAGGGTATACTTTGTTGTATCTCCATTAATGTACGAGATATGAGATAGAACTTCATTTTTTAAATAGCACCAAGTACATTTTATTCAAGAATACATTTATCCTCTCCTTGAGCTATTCAGAAATGTATCACACTGTCTCTTTTAGTGAAGAAAACAGAACATGTGCAAAAGGTAAGGAGTACACAGTTATTGAAGAAGGGGAACTCTTTAATGCCTTGGTTGTACAAAATACTTACCCAGTAGTACTTAAGTACAGTTCTGGGTTTTGTTTATGATTTCCAATTCATGTAAGCATAGATGCCCTGAGGGGGATGTAGGGGTAGGTAACTCATCTCCCACACCCTTCAAATTGTTGTTGTTTTAAGTAACATACACTAGCGACAGAAAGTTCAAATTCTCCAACTGTATTTTGTTTTGTGTGTTTATTGTTACTGATTCCACTAAAAGTATTAATTCTTAATGAACATATGCTATTAAATATTTGAAGGCAAATTACTAAATGTTTTATAGCAAGTGGTTTGAACCTTCTCACTATATTTTTAAATCGCATTTAACCTATGAAATCATTTCAGCCCATGACTGTAATGTGCTTCTGAATGATATCTTTTGGTTTCATGTTTGTTTTTAATGATATTTTGGGATTATGTTAGTTTATGTTTACATCATATCTTACTCTGTTATGATTCATAGATTTTTTTATTTTTGTTTTATTTACGGACGCTCTTTAACATCTGAAGTCATCAGCATCAAATTCTGCTGATGCCTCTTTTTCAGGCTTGAGGTTCTTTTTCGTGCCGTAAATGTACGACACGGAACCCACGGCTTTACTTCCCTTTAAAAGGAAGCCATACTTAGGATTTTTACGCCCGAAAAAATCCATCGGTTCTGGCCGGGATCAAGCTCGCGATCTTGGGTTTAGGAGGCAAGTATGGTAACCACTACACCACCAGGAAAGACATGATTCATAGAAAAATATGTTTTGGATACAATGAAGTTGGAAACTTAGTGAAAGTGAATGGTACCATCACATTCTTTTGCACTATGCTGTGTCATCTGGTATAAGGCTTATTGGACATGCTTTTGTTCTTCAACAAAATAACATGCCTAAACACATCTCAAAGTTGTGTAAGAATTATATCATTAGTAAAGAAGACGCGGGAGTGCTAACATCCATGACCTGACCCCCACAATCTCCGGAAATATCACCAATTGAACTTCTTTGGGAAGAGCTTGACAGGAAAGCAAAACAGATGGTCCCTAATAATGTGGGTGAGCTGTCTTTTGAAGTCTGGGGTAATATAATCAGAGGTGTTACAAAAACTGACTGCAAGGATGCCCCGAATTTGTAAAACTGTCATCAAAGCAAAAGGGGGTCATACCGATGAACAAAAACTGTGAACAATGTCCCTTACTGCATAGAAAAAAAGACTATTTACAGTGTAAAAACATGTCGGTGATTTTTGTGTAGTGCATATGCATTGTAGTTTGTTGCAGAATCAAATTAGTATTTTATCCCAGCTGTGTTTACATAAACAGCACCAGAAAAGGAGTAAATTAACATTTTTGTATGGGGAGCTTAAACTTTATGTCGCTAGTGTAGCCGTGTACTGCAGTATTTCATCACAGTAAGTTAGTAATGCACTGAGTTATTGTGACTACAATTTTTCTTACAAGACGTACAAGCATGAAGAGAAAGTAGAAATGCTGCGGATCTACGGAGAATGTAAGATGGCAAATAATGATTTATTAGATTATAATATTAAAGAGGTTAAATTATTAGTTAAATGGATACATTGTAGTGCTATTAAATGCTTAGTATTGAAATTATTAATTACTGACAAGTTTTATTTCACGTTAATACTATTTCAAGACTATTTGTATCAAAATTAACTCAAATAATGTTTTTCCTCAAAATGGTGTAAAATGATAAATTGCAAATGTGATGTTTCCGATTTCGTTTCTCAGAGTAAGCTCCCAACTTAAATTTTATATTCTTATTGTAGCAGTACCAGTTGCTATTTTCATCAATAACAGGAATTAAGGAATGAAAAAAAAAAAAGAGTAATGAAATACTAAACTTCTTTGCTTGCCTAACACAATAATGTTAGTGGTTTTAACCCCCTCTCTCGATTATTATTATATTTATAGTGTTTGTTTTTAAGTTTGAAGTGACTTTTGAACAATAACCCCCTATATATTGCAATCAATGAGGATTATTATGGAGAAAGAACAAAGATACATCAGAAAAAATATGTGGTCGTTCATTAGTAAACGACCGTCATTTTTAATTTACACAATCCTAATTTTGGATAAAAATATGCATGCTCTCTAAGCGAAGAAGGAAGACCTAGGCGATGGTGGGAAGCTTATTTCTGTCCCTTTCTTGATTGATAACTAAAAAAAATTTACATACCTAGTAGCCTAAAGGAGGCTATGGGTGAATTACTAACCAGTTTCATTAGGAAGATTATAGGCTTGGAAGCACTGAAGATAGTGTCACTTAATACCTTGGTGGGGGATAGTCTTTAACGTTTTGGTAATTAAGTGCCATTATAAATAAATAACATTTAGATATCCTCAGCGACCTGCACGCAAGAAAACGGAGGCTGCTCATAATTACCTGTTATATAGTTTGGGGAAATCAATAACTTAGTTCCGTGACCGAAGGAGAATTCCTCCACAGAGAGTTAACAAACTCAACCGCAATTTCTGCGTCCCTTGACGAATGGGAACAGGAATTGGTAAGATGAAAGGAAACATCCGAAGACATCTCTCTGAAAATTCGTTTTCCTTACTTCCACTCCCCTTTGTCCTAGGCAGTTCTTCTTCTATATCTCTTTCCTTAAAGTAAAGTGCAACGATAAGTCTTCTTCATTTGTTTCTAATCTCTCTGGAGCCCCATCAAGAGCGCCCTTACCCTCTCTGTCCTCTCGTAACTTCTCTTTCTTTAACCCCTTTCTGCTTCAACTTCAATCCTCGATCTCTACCGCTATTTTCCCTAAGTCATACACCACTACCAAAGAGATAGAGACGGTGCTGTAATTCCCTCATTCGACTTTATTTTTTCTCTTCTGCTCATCATTTATCCAATTTACTAAAAGATTTTTATACTGATTTCTAGTTTATCACGATTGTCATGTTACATTTACGGACCGTTCTGACATTTATAATAATCTTTATGAAAGCACACACAATAATTAAAAAAAATAAAAGGGAAGTTGAATAAAATGCAAGTGAAAAACAAGTATTCGGTTGACTGTTATTTCACTTATGTGACGTCATACGTTCTACTAACGAAATGAAACGAAATGTTGAGTTTTAATTAATCACAGCCCCAAATCGTTGTAAATTTATCAAAATTTCATCTTAATCATTATATAGCTTGGACCACAGTAGATATATACAATAGGAACGACAAGGTATTTCGCGGAATCGAATTCTGAGTGCGCATGTCTCAAAATTGGCTATGCTAATTATATTCTCCTCCAGATGACTCTTCATAAACAGGGATGCATAATTAGGTGTAAGTATTAAAGTTTAAGTCAGCGGTAGGCAAATATGTTGATATTCCTGTGAATTAAAGCCTGAGATAATTTTCAGTTTGCACACTTGCTTGCATAGGATACGAAAATAATAAAAATGTTGGTGCTAAATGGAATTTCTCTTAATAAATCTGACCAAATGATTTTCGAAGTTCCAAATTCATATTTTTTCACCACTGGGAAATGTTAAAAATATTGGAAAGTGTTCCAATGGTTAATAATTAGTATTCATACTAAAACAAATCGCATTTCTTCTTCTTGTTATTGTTCTTCTTCGTTAGGTTTTGTGAGGTCGTTCTTATGCCGTAAAAACTGTGCTAAGTAAGAAAAAACAACAAAGAAAAATTAACAAATTGAGGCGGTACTGATGCCGTAAAATTTATTCTTATATAAGTGTTTATTTATATAGTAATTTTGTAGAATGTCTCTTCACGATATTCTTCTTTCTTTTCATTTGATTATCCTGTAATGTGTATTATATGATAAAGCTGCTGTAAAGCGTACAAAATATTATATACTTTTTTCAGAGATCTGACAGTTATGGCAATTATAAAACTAAGTTACGCTCTCGAGCTCCTTAACCTAAGAAAAATACTTGACCTCATTAAGAAACCACCAATAAACTAATAAAATGACCATTTACCCACCTTAATTAATGCAATGTTCTAGATAATTACCATTTAATTCAGAAACAAATACTGGCATTTCATATCTATTTTGAAAAGAATAAGTACATTTTCAGTATACATATAAAACAATTTAATTAATGAATCTGCAACTTAACCATTTAAGCTGTTTGTTAAACACTAAGTTACCTGCGGCGATAGCAGCGACATTAGATAGATTCATTGAGAAGTATACCCAACTCCTAGCCAGATTTAGGGGCAACAATATCAAAGGTGCAGACAAGCATCTCTGATGTGGCCTGGACGCCAACTCTGTTTCTCACAAATCCGTGAGCAAGAATTGATTAATCGCTTCCAAATTTTCATCTATTAATTCTTTTAAGTCCACTGTTTGTAAAGAAAATGCAGTTATTTTGTTTATTTTTGATAGTTGCGTTTGAATAGCTGTTCCTTTAATTAATTTGCATCCAAATAAGAGTTTAAAAACTGTAAACATTAAATAATATCGTTTATGACATTCCTTTAAATAAATGATTTAATAGTACGAAAATGTACTCCTATAATATTGAAAAAAAGCGCAATACTTGCAATTAGCATTGCTAACTCTCTATTCTATTTTTTCTCCTTTGGTATTAGTAAGTAGAACTATGGTAGTGATTATCGTCTATTTAAGCTCACGTTTCTGAATAGGTAGGCATTAGTAAATGTCAGTTTAAAAATGTTATACAATCCTCTTTCCTTACCTGTATGTTAATTTAGGAATTTTTAGGAATTAAAAGTAGAAGCATGGCTCTATTGTCCAGACTAGTGCGAATTTAACTAGAATAAGGAAAAAAGCTAATGTTATACAGGGGGTAGCGACAATATCACGGTCAAAAAGGGCAGAGATAACACGATCTGCTTCCAGTTAAATAGGGTCAATAAACTAGGGAGGCGCAGTCATCTTGGGAAACTGTTGCTCCAATGAGTACCGCGGTGCTCGCTCATTATAACGTTTATAGGCACCTGAATTCAGCAAAGCATTGCTCAAAGAAGCCTTATTAACAGCATTTCTTTGTCTAATACCTCATAATAAATACTCTTTGAATCGTGGGACAAGTTTGCGTTTTGAGCGAGCTCTATTGTAGCCCCTTCCCAAATGTTCATGCTAATCCTTGGTATTTGCAGGATAGAACTTAATAAACCGAAGTTAGTCGTGACAACGTCATGTCCTATCCATTTCTTTGGGCTTCGCTTAATGTAGTACACTAATTTCAGTTGACAACCGCGCCAGCCATGCAGGACAGAACATGCATTGCAACTGGAACAGTCATGATTTTTTTATAATTTAAAGACGTAGATTGGTGACAAATGTAAAATTATAGAATTTAAACCAGGTTTTTAAAATATTTCAACTTATATAGATATATAAGTTGAAACTTTATATATATATATACCTTCAGTGGAATAGTTTTCCGCTCTTTAAGTGCTATGAACACATTAAATAATGTGGCGATAAATGGCATCCCTGTTTGACGACTTGGTTTATTTCTTCTGTTTTGTTTCCAATTCTAACGCCATTGTCAATCTTAATTCTTGTGCTTTTATATAGACTCTGAATTACCTTGATCAGTGACTCGGATTACAGAGAAATGATATTAACCTGAAAGATATCATGGAGACATAAAATTTAAAGATATCAACCAAGACAAAACCAATAACTTTTAAAAGGAACAATTACGTAAGGTTATTAATGAAGAAATAATAGAACAAGCCCCTCTAGTTTTAATGTATCATACAGTAAAATGAAGATCAGAATATAAAACTAAATTAATAAGTTAAGACAATAAGGAGAACATTAAACACAATGTAATTCTATAAAGTAATCACATACCAATATATGGAGATGAAAAATGAACTATGAATACGACAGACAGAAAAAGAATAAAACCTGTAGTGATAAGATTTTAAGAGCAATAACTCTTAAACAAATAAAGAAATAGAAGAAATTCGAAAAGTTAAATATATACATAAACTAAATGAACAAAATAATGAAAATAAAAATAATTGGTATAAGCATATATTAAGTATGAAAGAGGAACGGATACCAAAAATCTCACTAAATTATAAACTAAGAGGATATCGCCAAATAGGGAGATGGAGTGATATGTTTAACTGAGGACGGAATAGGTCGACAGGCCTATACTTCGTGGAAGAAGAAGAAGAAGAAGAAGAAGAAGAGAAAGAAGAGAATAAATCACGCTCTGTTTCTTTCTTACATTCAGAGAACGCACTCCAAACATTTTACAAAGTAGTTATTATTTATCAACCATTAAGATACAAGAGATGTTAGCCAACCAATGGCCAAAAAACAGAAGATTTTCTTTGAAGAAAAAACAAGTCAAGAGGCCTAAAACTGAAAATAGAATATGCAGATCTCATTTAATTAAATTTTACAATTAAACAAAACGAGTAGCTGAGACTGAGAAATCCATTTAAAAACCTAAGCTCATCCACAATATGCGAAGGAGCATGGGATATAAGATGTCGTTTGAAATCACATCTGTCAGAGTCTTTCATAGTCATTAAAGGCAATGTGTTAGTCTTATGAGCGATTCTTCTCATTTTATCGGACAAATCCCAACAACAACAAAGCCTGCACCTCACACTTGAACAGCCTGTACGTTCTGAGTTAACGATCCGTTAGCTTTTGGGTGTGTGCATGGCTGGAATACAATGCATGGCCACTGGTGCAACAGTTTCACCCACCGGTGTGTGGCTCTTTAAAGCAAGGACAGTATATGGTCAGAAGATAAATGACACTCTGTCGCTCTTTCCCAAGGCTTCTTGCTTTATTAACGACCACCAAGAACTGTAATTAATGACTCAGTATTTTGGAACTTAATGCAAAGTCAAAAAACAATACCAACTGCTGTAGGTTCCCTAAAATCCATGAAATAATGTTGTTTTGGAAGCAGAGCATCTTCACATTAAACTCCTCATGGGTAGTTAAATCCTTCTCTGAAGATTAAGTTTTGTAGCAGCTTAAACTTTTTGCAAAATAAATACCAAGTTGTATTCAAAACTTTACCTTGCACATTTTCATCCTTGCCAATTTCGCAATTAATATTCTACAGTAACTTTAATGCAGCATTTATCTGGAATTAAATAAATAATTTGAATGTTTCCCATTAGGCTGAAATGTTTAGTAATTGTCACCTATTTTTATATTTATTGTGTGTATTTTAGTAATGAGGTATTAATGTACCCAAGCGAGAATGCCAAGACTGCAAGCTTATTCATGTTCAGACACTTGCTGCATGAAATTTAAGCGGAGGGCGGGTATTGATGATGCAGATATGTCTATTACTACAAACATTTCTTTTTCTTGTGATTTGTGTTTGTGTTTTATATTATTAATTGTTAAAATGTTCAAGTAGGGAACCTTCTCAATATCACACATGACCTATTAATGAAACAGAAGTCATGTATGAAAGACAACTATTTTCTCGAGGTCACGCACCTGAGTGTAGACCCCCCCCCCCCCGCCTTCGGAGTGGAAGCAGATAACCTGCTTATCCGCGCTTTCGCCCTGCAGCTGGCTATCAGTACCACCTGGCACCACTGGTAGGGCGGCCTAGCCCAACAGCATCCTTCCCACCTCTGTAAATTTCTATAATTAAAGGTTATTGCAAAATATTAATATGCTAAGAAACTGACTATGTGTATAATAAATCAGCCTTCAAATTAAAAAGACAAAATGTTACCCCTTGTTGGCGCTCGGTTAATCGGTAACAGCGCGTTTGACTTCTGTGTACATTGACAATGATATTTAAATCCGTGTTATGTACCCTTGGATGTCTTCACTGTAATGTATAGTCTTATTGCAATGCTGTTCTGCCCTCGGGATGCCTTTTCAAGAATGACGGTGTGGATGTCCTATAGAGCGCCGCCACTGTAACCAGACCCGAAATCGATACATTCCTCTGGATCATTTAATTCTCAAATCGTAGGTGATGTTTTGGGCGGTATGATGTTCTTTGTAGTCATGATAATGTGTGAAAGTGCAACACTCTCAGTCAAAACTCTTTACCCGTAACAACGTCGGCAAAAACCCATAAGCTTTTTTCTCGAAGCGTGAAATGGAAAGACTCTCTAAAATAAAGAGCATTACTGAGGTGCTGATCCTTGGGTGTTTTTCATCCAGGTTTGCGAGCGATTTAGCATCTCTCTTGACACTGAGCTCACAACACACCCTAACCGGAGCCGAGTTAAATTCGACTTCTTCAATTAACGAAAATAGATTTGTTTTAAGTTTCATTATTGTTACTTTTGCTCTGATTACAATATGAAACTTGATTAGCCTGTATATAGTTATTAACAAATGCATAGATCGTTCATTTTAATTTATCTTAATATCTTCGTTTTGTACATTTTTAATTGGTAATATTTGTATGCGTTCCTGTCGTGTACGTTTTCTGTCACCAAATCTTGCCATCACCTGTAGGGCCCGGGTGTTTCACATATATAATAACCCCTCTTTTTGCTACTTCCGTCACAAACTTAAAATAAGCATTATTTAATTTAAATTGTGTGCTTTTCATTGATAATATGTTATTTTTTTGGATTTTTTAAAAATTTTTTTTGCTATTTCTTATAATTTTGTAATATTTTATTTTCTTTTCATCCATCCGCTTACAGTCGTCTCAGAGATGGATTTTGTATATTCCTAAATTATTGCTTGTAATTTCTCACACTTTCACTTTGTAAAACTATTTTCACAAAATGCCCAAAATTCAATGAAGGCAAGCCTTAATCCAGTAGTAACGACTTGACTTATTTCAAATATGCCCCAGTAACATCCTCCGATGTTAAGCGGAGATTTTTCCTATTCAAATCCATGCTAAATGACAATAGTAGATTGTTATTTGAAAAATTTACAATGTATTAATAAAATTTTTAGGGATATAAGTATTCAAGATTTTAATATAAACAAAGGTTAGTTTTTGAAAAGACGTCAGGCATTCTTGTTTTTAAGTCATATTATATGCTTACGTTTTTTATGTCATAAATGCTTGCATACATTTAAAAACTTTACGTGATAACGTCAGGGCCTTTATCATGATCTCATTTCTCTTTTAACGATTATTGTTTCTGTAAAATAAATCGCACGCCTAACAAAACACGTAATGGTAAAAGAAATTAATATAAAATATTATGTTCCAATCCTTAGAATTACTTTTATCTCTATTTTTAAATGCAGCACTTATTAAATTATTATTCTGTTAACTACATACGATAAAATATTTTCTTCCCCAACTATACTCCTCTTACAAACAATAATAACATGACAAGCTAATTTTACTCCCCCCCCCCAAACCATGTCCCGTCATATATTGTGAGGGTGTCACAAGAAACGCTTTTCCCAAAAGAACTCTGGTATGAATAATCCTATTACGATTCTTGCATTATGCATATCATTTCAGGACATTTCCACCACAAAACATTCCCTTGGCTGAATGTCACGGGAACCCCAGTTGACGGGCAGCTGTGATATTTCTGTTATTAAAAAACGCCAGTAACATCTGCTGTAATTTAGAAACAATGAGCAAAAAATACCACGTTTAATGTCAATGCCAGCTTTTCATATATCTGTTAATTGTATAATAAACCACATATATTTGTTCATCCTTTTTCAACACTATGTATGAATTATCTTTCTGCTTTTACCCTGTAGCAGATATAAAACATAGACACAAGCGTTTACATCACATTTTCTGGTTTCAGAATTGATTTTATGCCAGTATGCTTTGTTTTTAGGACCTATACTATACCTCAACAATTTTAGAGCACCTCTGATATTCAGCATTTTTTTTTTTTTTTTGAAAAATGGAATCTAAAGGGAACGAAATATTTATTGGAAATAAACAATACATGCATTTTGCTTTCTTTAAAGTAACCTCCCCATGCTTTAATCACCGCGTTGCATGCTCTGGTTCATCTTCCTATAACGTTTGTCAGGGTTTATAAGGAGATCATTTCTTTTCAAATGTTTAAGGAGCATTTATACTAATCAAGATTCTTTCTGATTTGTCTGTCCAAATGGGCATGCAGTCAAGTCTTCAAGTTCTTCAGTTCTTCCCTCTCTCAACACAGCAGATGTGTTTTAGAGCGATTGTCTTACTGCAGTGTGAAACCCATGCCATATGATCTTGCATGTCGTCGGAAAATATGTGATGCTCTTTTTTCGCAATTCTCTTTATTTTGACAATATCACTTGTTGCCTCCACAACAACCCCAGACATTCATAGAATTGTTCCCATGCTTTTTCTATATGATATAAACTGAGATGTCATGCCTTTCATACGTTGTTTTGTGCCAAACAGCTAAAATTTTGTTTCTCAGCAAATAACAGTTGATGAGCACTGATGATATCTGAGATGAAATTATAATAAAAGGGCCCGATATTGCCGATAAATTCACGAAAGCAGTGAGAACTTATTTATTTTATGTAGTTATTTTAAAGAATAAAATAAGTAAGTATTTAAATAATTCTCGTAAAATTGACTTGCAATATTGCAATAATTTTATATTTTATTATGAATATTCAACTTTTCAAGTCATCTTGCAACAGATGAATGTCGATTGTCAGTAATTCCAATACAAAAGAGCCAAATACGGGGTTAGGACTATTTCGTGAATAGAATAAGAATAAAAGTAATATATATTTGAAATTGGCGCACGGAATATTAACAATTACTTATTTTAAAACAGTGAGACTTAAATAGGCGAAATTCGACTATTACAACCGCTACAGTTCGATTTACAAATACCAAATGAGAAAAACAAAACAGAGATCAAATTTTATCATTCTGAAGAAAGTGTTTATTAAAATGTTTGGTTGCTTAGGCAGATATTGTTACATAATTTACAATATTATTTCAGATAATACGCAAAAAAAAAATTGCTCGAGTGAATAACCATTAAGTTTGTTATGTGTACAATTGCTGAAAACACAGAAAAGTGGTCATTAGTGTGTGCTCAGGAACTAGCTGTAGACTTAACTATTTTTTCTCTCCACCTTGCCGGAGCATCCAGTATTATAGGGGCTGTTAGTGCGAGTATAGAGTTGGCTACGGTGCCCACAAGACAAAAGCACGTACCGTGATAAAACGGATTTGATAAACATTAACGATAATTTTACTGCGATATTGAACTTTAATATGTCAAAATTAATTTTTTTGTTTCCTTTAATTGGTTGATTTCATGATGACGTCACATAAGTGAAATGGTCAAACTAAATTTACCAAGCAGTCAACAAAAAGAATTTGCAAATGAAAATAGCTCAAACACAGATATAGAACCACCCTTAAGTTCTAAGCTCTATAACACCCGAACCAGGGTTGTCAGGTAGTGCAAAGTTTCAATCGTTGACATAAACACTCAAAAGACAACAATGTGGATTTTGTATTTTGGATTATAACTATGAAAAAATATTTGTAAAAGTGCTAACATTGTGATTCTTGGTATTATGTGAAAAATGCAATCGACAGCATATGTGTGAGACACAAGTGACACTCGGAATTGTATAACAAGGGCTTCAGCTGATAACAAACAAAAACATTACTGCTTCATGTAATTTTAATACTCTCTCCGTTCCAAAATATTAACAGAAACAAATACAATGAGTGGGATTATCGTGCATACAGGGATAAATGTTGATCTGTAACAATGCGTTCGTCGCATTGACTATGAATGAGTTACTGTTACTGGTGCACTGCAAGGCATCAAGCGACAATGTTTTAACAGAGCTCATAATGAATACAAATTAAATGCTACCTGGAGTGATGTTCTAGCTGAAGCCCAAGAACCATTAACCCGGCCAAGTAGGAGTAGAAAGTCAAAGGTGTAACATCTGGTAACTGAGGGTTAATATTATTCTGTAGTTACAACTGCAGTTCAGGAAATATAGAACGATAGTATTAATATTCAGTTCAGTTAAACATCAGATAAAACAGTTAAAAATTCTTGAATTTGGCACTGTGCAATACGCACAAGGGCTTGGTACTCATAAGTGCTGGTGTTAATACGCAGAAGAAAGTTTGGTGCAACCACAAGAGCAGACAGCACTTAAACCGTGTAAAATAAACGACACCCTTTCGCTAACAGTTCGATTGCTGGAATGTGTTATTAGTACTTTTAGTTCATACTGAAAATAGTACTAAATCTATATCAAATTATTGTCGCGTTTCTTTTTTAGAGGTATTTATTGACAACGAATAAATAGAGACATTTACAGAGAATATTGATAAATAAAAGGAGTATATGGTGCTGCGACACACGCATTCTCTAGATTATTATAGTGTGTGCTTTAATTATTGGGAGGAAAAGTTCGTTAGGGAGAGTTCGTTCTGTTCATTTGTTAGTGGCGGTTGGTTGTCAGAAATTTCCAGAAGCAAGTCCTGTGCTTTAACCTGATTGGTTGTTGGGAGTTCCCCTACTTGTGTAACAAGTCGTGAAAAATGCTAGGAAAGCAGTAATAGAAAACCAAGCAAACAAGAGTATGGTGTGTCACATCTCTCCCCAGATCGGAAACGTACAAAACTAAGTACGCAGTAATTGTTAACACACACTCTTTGATACCTGGAAGAACGCAATAAATCTTACGATGCGATCTAGTAAAAAACTTTTCCTTTGATATTTGAGAGCAAATCAGAAAGGTGAAATATTATTGGTGATTAAAGCAAAAGACTTGCTTCTGGAAATTTCTGACTACTAACCGCCACCAAAGGGCATTCTCCTTAAAGGATCCCCCAATAATTAACGAACACACTACATCTACAACAGTAAACACCTACTACAGTATTATCAGATGACTAGTCACTCAGCATGGGGGTAGATAACAATGCCAGGAACTGCAATGGAGAACTAAAGGCAAACGCCTCTGTCTTTGTAAACTGTGCTTCAGCATGTGAGGTAGCCTGTAACATTCTTCCCATTAACCTTCATACGTTCAACGTGCTGCAAAGAGAGGAAGAGATTTTTCAATGTCTCCGCAGCAAGATCTTCGAAGGCCTTCATCTACAGTGGTTGTGGCTTGTTGATGGAGAAATTGTATGCCAAATTCCTTTAGCACTTTACTTTATCAGACCTCTCTTATTCATTGTTTATAGGGCGCGCAACTGCTAAGGTCATTAGAGCTCAGACCTCTCTGCAATATTGGAATATGGTAAATTTGTATAACATTGAAGTTTATTTTTATGTGTCATCAATGAGTGCTGTTGATTGCACTAAAGCTATTCCGTTCAATGACGATGACAACTATGTCGCGGGGATACTAGGAACAATACCCAAAAGTATTCTGCAAGCTGTGAGACAGTTTCAGAAAAGCAGGCTCCGTGGATCAGGGGGCCCTAACCGTGTTACTGGTTAGAAATTACATGTTTTAACTTCGGAAGTTTTGGAAGATCGTCTTTTGACAGCAGTCAAGATTAGAAATCGCCTGAAACGCGTGTAACGTTAACATTAGCACATGAACCTACACAAGAAGGCTCACATAAGCAAATATGAGGAAGCCTACCACAGGAACAAGAATCCGTTTTAAAGTTGCTCGAGATAATATTGATTGAACAAGTAGACAGTGTAGTCAATATCTTCCTTTACACAGATAAGTCTAAATGCAACATAAGATCTCAGGAAGAGAAAATACCTTAGGAACATGATGCTGCCTGTACCTTTACGCCAAGGGTGCCATTTGAAGCAGATTCAGTAATGGTGTACGTTGGTGTTGCTTTGATGCACGTACTAACTTGTGTTCATTAAAAATGTAGGTTTCACGGCACACCGTAATATGGAGCAAGTTCTCCTTCCACGTGTTATCCTCTATCGGCGAGAACTTCAATCAAATGCACTATAACGCCCGACCCCACATTGCGGGTGTGTGGTACAGTTTCTGCAGGAAGCGGGGATAGTCACTTTAATTTAGCCTGCACGATATCCGGACCTAAATCTTATCCAGCATGTATGGAATAATCGTAGACAAGTTTTTCACACAATTCATAAGGTTGACATTTATAGCAAAATTTTAAGTATGCCGGTCAGAAAATGAGCTGCTATTCGATCAAATGATTGTAAAATCCTTTATTGAATATGTAAGATTGCGTTATATTGTTCTAATGCGTTTTCTTCACTTTAAGAGTAAAGATTTAAAGATAAACATAGACATTTGGACACTATATTTTAACATGAATAGTAATGAAAGATATAAAATATTAACACAGCTATAAAATGTATGTGAAAATTGTTCAAATAATTATCTTGATATTTTCGTAAATATTCTTAGTATTACCCTTTTTCTGCCTGCAATATTTATAGGAATGATTCTTGCCTAGGAGCTCAAAACAAATGTACAGAACATTTACAGAAAGAAATACGTTCAAGAGACGACCTTGCTTCTATAACTGGACCCCTTCCAAATTAACAAAGCTAGAATTGACAGTGCTGAAGGACTAAACCGATTTTACCCCAAGATACGTCAGTTCTGCGAGTCATTTTTAAAGTAACCTGCACAAGTGCGAGCGCTTGGGTGTGAACGACAGAGATATTCGAGAAGATGTGAAGCAAAAGGGGTGGGGAAAAAAAGCATCACGTTTTTCTTTCTCCAAACTTTTTAAAGCCAATTGGCATGAAACCAAAACCATTTTCCCCTATGGTGTCCCTTAGGAAGAAGAAGAAGTCTTGCTAAGTGCTGCGCGCTTCTGCCATCTTTCATTTGCGTTGGCGCACGGGCGCGAGGGTGGTTTGGGGAGTAGACGCACAGCGCGGCGAGCAAGCCATAAACGTGATTTATCGGCCAGTGTGAGATAATTCGACTCAACCCCTGCATGGACCGCTCGACTCGACTTTGTTCGGCCAGGTTCGGCTAGAGGAAAACTAATCCACTTCTTTTTGGTTTTCTCTCTCTTCTGTTGTGCGCGCCTTTAATTTCGTCCGTTATCAAGTCCTCCCGCTGCCTGATGGATGGGCATACCCTCTGGTTGTGCTCCTGTAAACAAGTATATATCGAGTGGAGCTTGTGTTAATGAAATGTGGTACACTTTTGAATGATTCGTAGCCTCTAGTGGAAATTCTTGGGTAAATTCGACTTCGAGATCTCACTAAAAATCTTCAGTTTACACTTTAACTCGATTCATTCCTGGATAATCTACGCAAAAAGAAGAAGTCCCCTTGAGAAAATCAATAGTTGCAAAAAATAAGAATTATTTTTAAATGGATATATACAGTGTTGGCTTGTGGCTCCTGTAGAAGGGTGCGTCAGGGGCATAAGTATATGACACCCAAATGGAGTGGGAAAAGGTCTCTTTTATCACGAGATACACCCCTCCCCGACATTTTCTCACAACTGCAGCGCCATCGTACGTTTGTGCAATAAACTTCTGGTTTCTATGGAACTCTTCTAACTCAGCTTTGTTTACCCCCATTGATGTACCTAATATCAAAACAAAATGAGACGTGCATGTCGATATATGTCGTTTCGTCGCCCAAAATTTGCCCATTTTATTTCTTTTCTAATCTCATTCCTATAGACACTTCACACTTCACACGCTGTCAGCCAAAATGGATTTTCAAATCTTAAAAAAAAAAAAAAAAAAAATCCCTAATTTTGTGCCGTCTTGCTGAGTAAGTTCCTATAGCTTCCTGTTCAATAGGTACAAATCGTTTCATTTCCAACTTATTAGTTAAACTTATACACGAAAATGGAGTCTTCAATAAAATGTCCATTTTATTCATTGCCACAAAATAATACCCTTTTTGTGACTTAACAGTTAACACTTGAAAGTCAACTTTCCACTGACAAACAACGAGGAATCCACCCAATTTCAAACAATATGTAAAAACAACCCCTCAACATCTGGTTCCTAAGAAAAGAGAAACCGAGCGCTGGCCCAAGAGAACGCAGAAATAAGTGGGAGAGAGGTTAACCCGTCTTGGAGGAAGACAAATAAAAGTCCTTGTAAATCTTTGCTGGCTCATGAAGGTATCAGTTTAAAGCGTAAAAATTTTCGTGCTGGCCCACGATGTGCCCTCGCTAATGGAGGACCCGCATGCTACCGCTACCACAGTAAAGAGGAAATGCGCTTGTTGCGTAAGATAAAATTAAGATCTAATCCGTTATACATGGTTGTTTTCATGCATTTTTGCTTTAAAATTTGACCAAAAGAAGAGAAAATGGTAAATAATTATGACACTTTCTTTGAGGGAATGAGTGAATGGTGTTTAACGCCCGTTTTTGCTACAGAGGCATCACAGGTGATGAACACTGATGATACATGAAATGAAATTATATATTGGGAAAGGATTTTTTTTAAGGAAGGAATTGTTCCAGGCCTAAGTTTAGGGTACATCCCGGCATTTGGCATTTATGAGGACTGCGGAGATCCTGGAAAAAACCTCACTCAGGAAGGACGGTCCTGGAGGGATTCGAACCACCCCGTGGCGATTTTCTTTGAGGGGCAGGGTGCACCTGGCCCTTATTGACAAGCCGCCCTGGCTGTATTTATTCCAGATATTGACAATAAGCAGCAGGAAGTTCAGACATACAACTAACATTTAACAAGCTTTTAATTTATTGCAGCGATAACATTAAGAGATATCTTTCGGATTTTAGTCGTTCTATATTTGTTTATTTTTTTTAAAATAGTACCTATTGTACGATTTCAAAGCTGCTTTGAATTCAAATAAGCCGTGTGTTAGGCTAAGGTGCGAAACCTGAGTCAGATTAAAAAAATCCAGATCAAGACCGGAAGCTGAAAACATGAATCTTCAGACTACCCTACGGACATGCTTACCATCTAAGCTACCGTGCCCTGCTGGGAATCTACCAAATCTCTAAGATTGCAGAGATTTTATCCGTAAGAAGCAACTGGAAATCTTCAAGTAGTTGTGGTGTGGGCTTCATAGTTAACAACACTATTAAGGTTAATTTAGTAAGAGCATTAGCTAGCCTGAGGTTCCTGAATTCGAGTTCGGCCATGACTTTGAATTTTTCCTTTATAACACTAATTAAGTTTGATCTTAAAATAAGAAAGTTATATTATATTTACAGTACCCAAAGATACGAAATTTGTGAATAATAAAAATAAGTAATAAAACAGGTTATTTAGCTCATTTCGAAGTTCCATATTTATTAATATACATATCGTTATTGCCTGTAACACCATAATTATGAATCTCGCCATTTAAAGGGAAAAACTGATATTATTCCTAGTTTCTCTAAAAAATAGTATTCTTTATACAGAATGACGCAAAAGTAACTGCATAGTTACTGAATTTCAGTTAACAAAGGATTGTACTTTTTTGTATGTTTCAAAGTAAGAACGCACTTAGTGAATTTCAGTTAGAAAAGGATTTCACTTCTTTTTATATTCAAACTGTTTCCTTTTACATTAGTGCACCGTTGGAAGTTTACTTGGAACACTCCGATACACAAGCCATACAGCTGAATGTTGTTGTCCAGATTGTGGAAAAGGTGTCCACAATTAAACAACCACTTCTTCAACAGTTTGTAGTTTCCTTCCATATGCTTCGCCTTTGATACCCCAAAGGAAGAAATCAATTGAGATAAGTTCGGGAGAATTCAATTGCTATACTCGTCCAAGCACTCTTCTATTGAAAACGTTATCAACGTACGTCCGAACATCTGTAACACAATGCGCAGGAGCTCCATAATGCTGAAAGTAGAGTTGATCAAAGTTGTCTAAATGCATGATGATTTCTGGTGTAACCTCTTGAAGTAGGGCCAAGTACTTGTTACCATCGAGAGTCAATAAAGTGCTGCTCAAATACACGCGTGCAGATATTGCACGCCACACATTTACGCCGGGTTGATTTAGCGCTTGCTCCAAAATAACACGATGGTTTTCCGTATACCAATAAGTACAGCTATGTCGGTTTACATGTCCCGAAAACTTAAAAGGTGGCCTAGTCTGATCACTAAGTGTTTTGAAAGAAATTTGTGTCATGTCGTTACTGATCGAGCATAATGTCACAAAATGTCTGGATTATTTTCCAACAAATCGAGCGTCATTCGTCGAATGTACACTTTGAACTTCTGCCGATGCAATGTCCTTTGGATTGACCGACGTGACATTGCTGGAAATCCTACCGCTAATCGTCTTGGGGGCTTTCTTGAACCAGACAGACATTGAGTTCAGTTTCCTCACATGCTGTCCTGAGTCGCGACCACGAGATACATTCAAAACAAAAAGTTCAATTTCAAATTTGTGATTTTCATTGTAAACAGCCTTACGTGATGGTGGATCTAATTCGAAAGGTTCTCTCCATTCCCTCAGTATGGCACTTAAACCTCGTGGTAACTGATCTTTACAGCAAAAATTCTTTCCTATTGCGTTAACATTTTCAACTATTACTAACAATTCATTTCTTGTTTCCTGCTCTTCCCGTTGACAGCATTACCAACCTAGAAATATACCTACAATTAAAAACAAATGAATAAAGAAAACGTTTTGAAAATAACATACAAAGAAGTGAAATTATAATATGTTACATGAAATTCACTAAGTATGTAGTTACTTTTGCGCCACCCTGTATATTAAAACAATTGTCACAGTTGAAACTTTGGACTTGATCTTATAGTATCTCCGTTATTAGCTAAAATTAATCTTATAAATTTATTTTCGATTATATTCTCTCTATTTGTATACTTAAACGTATACAAGCAGAACATTGTTGTACAAGAGTATAATATATATTTTTGAGATTGTTTAATTATTTATTTATTTAATGATGCAAAGAGTGTATCGCTTTTTCTTTAAAACAACTTTTATTTAATAATAATGAATTAAACAAAAGTTAAACATTAAATAGCCCGGATGTTTATGACATTTCTATTTTTCCTATTTGTTATTTCCATTTTAAACTTAAAAATCATGATTTCACCTTATCTGATTAAAACTGTGTGGATTTCGTTGGTTATATGACATAGTTTGGCTTTTTTAAAAGCTCTTGGTAAATGTTTCGTAGTTTTTCATAATTTGTTTATACTTTATCATATGTCATTCCTTTTTCATTCATTTGTTATAGTCGTATCAGAGAGAGATTTTGCAAATCTGTGGATTGTTGATTTCAATTTCTCAATTTTTTTCTAAAATATTTTCAGAAAACATCTCTCTCTTTCTGTGAATTAGGAAGGTAAGTTGTATAGAAAAAGGCACTTGTTTAGAAAGGGACTGATACATAGAAAGAGAAATCCCATCCTCGCACGTTGTAGAACATGGCTTAATACTGTAAATTAATGCTGCACCAACTACAATGCAATCGAAGGTGACGTTAATGGGTTTAACGAAGTCGAAGCTTTCTCCATCAAACTGCCAAGGTGCTGTTTACAAGTACCAGATTTACTAGAGGCCTCGCTCACATGAAGTCAAATTTTAGTATGATATCCACAACAGTCACACAATTAGAAGAAATTGATGTTAAACTCTGGGATAGTCTTCAACTTGTGAAACATTTAAAAATGAGTTAAAAGGCTGCATGTGTTAAAGCAAAGCTTGGGTCGGAATGAAGAGCACTCTACACTCTGCAAGAGGGTCAGCGGAAACATTCAATGATGAGCATGAATTCAAAACTAATGATTTTTACTTATTGCCCCAATGAGATGTTGAACGAAGGTTTTTTCTAATACAAGCCAATGCTAAGTGAGAATAGAAGATCGCTTTAATCCGAAAACTATAAAATGTATGTGACTTGTTATGTAATTCACCGTGACCTCCACCATATTGTAATATATCCTTCAGAAATGAATGCTAAGTTATCACAGAGATGAGTTTATTGTCATCAATTATTTATGAACAGCATGCCAGTAATCTTTGTTGTTTTTTTCCCGCAGACCTGTGGAAAGAAAACAATCGCGACTCATTTTATACTCAGTAGCTAAGTGATAGATTTTTTTTAAATATGTGCATTTTTTTTAAATATGTGAATGAATTAAAAGGCATTTATACATATTCTGTTCATAGGAGCATATATTAGTTATATTAACTGTTGACGTTACTTAATTTTCAATGTTAATTGGGCAAAATGGTCATTAAATTCTGATTCAAATAAATATAACTCAGATAAATCACTAACAGCTTTGTGTGTACTGAATTCAAAATGCATAAAATTAAAGTGAATATATTTGAATAAAACGGTATACGATTTGTAAAATTTGTTTTTCATATTCAGTTATTAATTTTTAAAATATTTTAGAATAAGTTTAAAATTTCTGCCATTAGTGTTCTTGCCTCGAATAATTTGTGATTCTTTTGTTTCTGTTTACAGTACAGGCCTAACCGCGGTGTTGATGCAAACACGTGGAAAAGCAGCAAAACTCGTAAACTTCAAAGGACGGATATAATGAAAATGTTTGCAAGAATGATTCGTTTATATTTTGGGAAACATAGTATTTATATTTTATATGATCTCAAAAGCTCATATTTTCTCTTCTGGGTCAAAAATTGTGAATAACAGTTTATTGAACCTTGGAGATCATCAAATATACCCTGAGGGTTTTATATTTTTGTCGAATCAAATGTTCTATTTTGTTGTTCTGAGCGGAAGGTGCTTTACGAACAAGGCCCCTTGCGATATCGCAACCTCTATGGCACAGCTGTGTTACATTAACTCTGTGCGGTAGGGTGACCGCAGAAACGAATCCAATAACAGCGGACAAATATTTTAACAACTCCGTATGTAGCCGCAGAATGGATTTGTATCCAATCTGAACTGCTAAACTATGTCGCTCGAAAAAATCCATTTTGGATGTTGGTTGAAACGCGAGATTGCTACGTTTTCTTCTTCCTGATTTTCTTTCTTCTTTAATGATTTTGATATCGGTTATATCATTTTCAAAACTGTTCAACAAAGCTTTCACTTCATTTTACAAATGCAGGATAATGAGAGAGCTGTTTTTTATAGCTTACCATTTCATGTATAAAATGGTTCGAATAATAAGGCTGCTCTTATATATGAGGGAAAACTCCTGCTTCTGGTTTGAGGACTCAGTTACGAATGACTCTGCGGTATAATAGAATTTAGGATGTCTCTAATGAGTTTCAAAAACAGAAACGCCGTTATCCTTTTCCTATGAAATCCTGAGCTTAGAGTTCCGACTTTCCCTCAAGACTCTAAGGACTTCGACACCCAAATCGAAGTGCCTGGTGTTCCCTAGGGCTCCTCATCTATGTGTCGCTTTTGAAGGGATAGAGATTCATTAGAAGTGTGTAGTGATGTGTGTGCGGGCGTTGGAAGTGCTGCTTGAGGTGCCTTATGGTTCATTCCTCCTCATGCTCAAAACTGGAGGAATAAATTCACTTTCTACACACGCTTTCTCAATTTCGTAAGTATAAATTACAATTCTTACTTCAGTCTCATACTGCAGAAGGTTTGATATATCCTTATTTCAGCACTATCATCTTCATTAACTATCCCGGTTCATACTTCAAGAGAATATATCTTCCCATCTTGTTCTGGGTTTGCTGTGATTTCTCTTTCCCTTTGGTTCATATTTAAAAAGTCTCTTTGCATTCTTTTTTGGATGAATTGTACCGATTTATTTTCTTTTCTTGTACCATATCATATAAATGTTATATATTTATTATTTTATGATTATCTAATAGAGCGAGCCCAGTCACAGATATTCCGTTTCTGTTTAATGTACAGTTCTCGCAATCTTAGGTTAGAACTGGAACTGAAAGCACGTTATAACACAAACTGAGTATCCCTTCTTGTGTCATTCCTTAGCCTCCTCATTCTAAATTTGTTTAGCTTGTTTTCATTATCTACTTATTAAACATTTGAATTGCAATGTCATAAACAGTTAAAACTTGTAATTTGTTGAACTATATTATAAGTTTGAAATGTGTTCTCTAGTTCATAATATTGTTTTAGTTCTTGTATACCAGTATTAATTCCTTTAGGTTTTGTTTTTATTTCCCAAGGTTAATGCCTCATTCCTATACAAATTAAAAGTGCTGGCAATTAGGGATGTCCTACTTTAACTTCTTGGTTTATATTTTCATTTGTTACTTATCCCTTCGCCATTATTTACTGTAATTTTATAAAAAGTATATATACTCATATCATTGCTGTTAAATTACATGTTTGGTATATTCTTCTGTTTCTATTATTTCTCACAGTTTACTTCTGTTTACATTATCAAATGGATCCAAGAATAGTAGATATGTTGGTAAGTGTATTTCTACTTTTGTGTATCACTTGTTTTGTTACATATATACAATTTGTACATGGACGGCTTCATCTAATATGTTTTATTATACTGATATCAGTTTTCATTAATTTTGCTTATACGTAAAGCTGCTATTTTTATATAGACTCTGTATGTGGAATCCAATAAGCCGTTTCCTCCATAATTGCTACAATCGTGTGTACTTCCTTTGTTTAAAAAAAGAACAATTGCTGTTATGATCGATTCTTCTAGTACTTTGTATGACACATATTTAACACATCTAAAAGCATATGATGCATTTCCACAGCGCATATTTAATTACTTTCATAACAATTGTGTTTATTCCTGGTAATTCCCTTATTTTTAAAAATCATCAATATTGTGTGCATTTCATCTAATGGCCGCCTACTTGCCGTTGTTGACTGCTGGCCGGAAGGCGGGGAAGCCCCGGGTTCGATTCTCCGATACGGTGCTTAGAATTTTTATTGTTAGGGAGATATATTGTGAGGACAACTGGGGAGTTGCTGGACAGAGAGGTAACTTTCACTGATTACGAAAGTCGATGATGGCGACCGGTAGGATTCCAGTATGCTTATCATATGCAAGACAGGCTAAAGCTCCTGGTTGCTAACAAAGCCTGAAGGAAAAGTTATTCTAATTCAATTGAATCCATTCACACACAATTATAGCTAATATTCCTTATTTTGTCTCCTTCATCAATAGAACTCCAATCATCCAATATCATCAAATAATTACTTTTTTTGAGGATTTATTATAACGTACTGTTACGATACATAGCAGAGAAACCGAGAAAATCGCTAAAAGTTGATTATTTTAGAGCATTTGTATACAGACTGGAACATATTACCAAGCAATACCAAAAATAACGTAAAACGAGGTCACTCCATAGCTTGCAAAACATAAGCATACAGGCAAATAGTACGTCGAACACAAAGAGAAAAAACCTTGGACAAAACGAAAACAAAGAAGAAGAAAAAAAGATTCTTAAGAAGAAGCAAAAACACAGAGAAGGAGTAAAGTTTCCGTTGGGAAACTTGATGAGAAAACGTTCCTAGTATTCCGGCTCAAGCCGGGTGAACAGGGGGTGGGTAATCTTGTGAAGGAGCTTCCAGAGAGGAGAATGCTCCCAAGTGGCCCCGGAATAGGATTCTTAACATGTCGACAGCAAAGACCTGATACACCACGCATGCGCTTTGGGTACGTTCACAGTAAACCTTAGAGCTGATGGTGTTTTACTTCAGACACCATTATTCTGCAACACTTTATTTTCCCCTTTCTTTTATTTTGTTGGATTATTTTATTCGTCTTCTATTACAGTCTCTTGTCTAAAGGCTGACACACAGTAGTAACACCATTTATTACCCAAATCCAATTAATGCATCTGATCTAATTTACTAACGTTTTAGTTTTGAATGTATGCGTTTGTTGATGTGTGTTGTAATCATTCTGTAATGTTTGTTTTCCTTCAAGTGTTTCCAGCAAAGTAAATGTTTAGTTACAAATATTTTGATGACAAGCCCTGATGTGACGAAAGGTTAACTCAAAGCTTTGTATAGCTCTAGAACATATCGAATCAAGCTGATTTCCATTTCGGGACTCTCGATACTGAAACCGTCGATGTAAAACTTACTGTTGTTTAAATTTACTTTGACTGCCGATCTCTCGTCTATATAAGGTCTGTTAAATTTTTTCCGAACTTAATTAATAACAAGACAATGCGAAACGGTGGCACTGCCTAGTGGCATTTTTAAGTAAGGTCCCTTTAGCCTTGCATTGCTACGCCTTCAGTCTTGTAGGGCTAGCTAGAGGGCTAGTCAGAAAAGACATGAATTATTTTTTTTATCCTGCACAGCATTTAAAAAAAATGTTTAAATAATGTTGCATGATGAAAACGGATCAGCCCTGATTGTGAACAAACACAGAAGTTCGTTCACGCTTGCTTCTGTACACAGGGGACGAGCAAATTACGTCAGTTCGCCAACAGCCTACATACAAAATGGCATGGAAGCTTACAGACTGTTGGAAAAGGCACATGGTGATGATGTTCTGCTATAATACACAGCAATTCGATGGTTCAAGGAATTTAAGGAGGGCCGTGTTTCAACAACAAAGCAAGGCGGTCCAGGTGCTCCAGCAACAGCAGTAAACGATACCATGGTTAACACAGCTGGCGTTCGTGAATACCGACGAATAACAATTGACAGGCTCGCACCTTTCCCATGGCAGTACATATGCGACTCTGCACGATCACTTGAACATGAGACGCGTTTGTACGAGGTGTGTCCCTCACTGATTCCTGAACAGAAGATGGTGCGAGTGAAAGTGTGTAGGGAATTTCAAATTTGTCCCCCATCCTCCTTACTCCCCAGACTTAGCACCCTGTGACTTTTGCATCTACATCACACGCAGTAAGTAAAGACAGTAAATATAATAATGGTAGTTTTGTAATTTTGTACGATATCTGCTCAATTAAAATTATCAGAATTCTCGCTCTAATATTTACACATTGTTAGCTTAATGCACACTAGCCTGATGTTTAGCATTATTGTTGTCACTTAAGGTCCCCCTGCGAGAGGTGTGCAAGTTTATTCACGCTCAGTTCCGCCTACAGGAAATGGAGGTGACACAAGACAAACAATGCACTGCTCTGAAATTCTGCTTTAGATTCACAATCTTCAGTTGAGGACTATGCAATGTAACAGAAGGCGTGTGGATCTACTCATAAATGCTGTTACAAGATAGTTTTAAATGATTATAGAACGTAGGCAAACAATTACAATGGTAAGGTGGCCACTTCTGCCAACTTTTTTGTCACGAGTATGACGCGACGCCCAAATGTTCCCACTTTTCTGTTTTTAGATTATAAGCAAAGTTTTATTATTGAATCTTCTTAAGGTTTTACGTCAAATAAATAATATCATATTAGTAAAACTAATATCTATTTTCTTTTTATTTAAAATTCCACAGTTCTCATCTTGATAAGATGAAGAGCGAGCAATAATGGATTCGTGTTTCTGTTTCTAACAAATCAAGTCACTGCAGTTTTGTTTCATGTTCGTGGAGAGGTGTGAACATCCAGTAAAGACCAGTTGCTGGCGTCGTAAATTGCAATGCAGGGCGTTGTTAGACAGTTTTGCAAAACGCATACATTGTTTCCGACATTTTAGGTAGTTGTTTCAATAACACGTTGTCTAAATCAAAAGGAAAAGTTCCAGCCTTCGCCTCAACTGCATGATTTGTACATGGTATCATGTTTACACTAAGTAAAACATAATTAATTTCAAAGTCTTTAGAAACATTTAATATAGTAACTGTAGTTTGTTTTTAATTTAAAGTATTTAAAGTTTAATTTGTAAAATGAAATACCCCCTGCTTTAACTGTCTTTTGACATCTTCAAGGTAGCAATGTCCCGACTTTTCACTTCTTCCAGGTGGCAACCCTTAATGATGGACCCGGCACTCCAGCGTGTGCTCTAATGAGAGAAAATATCACACTGTTGCTGTTATTGTCAGCGAGGATCGTCGTAAAACTTTGAGAACAGTTTCAGAAACTCTAAAATTTCACTGGATGTCACCCACTTGTTTGTAACTGAAAAGTTGCACATGAGATGTGTTGTGGGTTCCAAGACTGCTGATGCTCTCCTGAGCTTTGCATGCTACAGGAAGATGCGCAATTTCTTTCAAATGCTGATGAAACTCGGCTACATATTTCGATCCTGAGAGCAAACAGCAAAGCTCTGTGTGGAATTCTCCATTTAAAAGAAGAAGAAGAAGAAGAAGAAGAAGAAGAAGAAGAAGTTGCTTTTGTTGGAAAAGTTGTGATGATCTCATTTTTCAACGAGTGGTGTTGCAGCATGCGGTACCTACACACACAGTGTAACTGGGTAATACTACAGACATGTCTGAAAACTCCACAAGGCTCCACGTATTACAAGCAAAAAGTCCTATTTTTGTGCAACAAGATGAATGTGCAGCACGATAATGTACGGCCGCACATTGCAAATGCTGCAGCGGAATATTTCACTAAAATTAAAGTGAACGGTGTCCCTCATTCTCCCTGTAATTCAGATACAGCCCTTCATTTTCCCCAAATTGAATAAACAACTTCTTGGGAGGCATTTTCCATCATCAGAAGTAGCAGTGTATGCCGCGGATGCAATTCTAAAGAACCTCAGAAAAGTCGAGACAGGTGCATGGCATTCAACAGAGACTTACTGCTTTCAGAAAGGTCATAAAATTATGAGAATGAGCCAAGGCGTGTTGTCAAAAAAATATCATCATTCTTAATTAAACAGGCGGGAGTACAATGTCCATTTCTACATTTATTTTAAATGGAGCATGATTTTACTTACAGCATTGTTACTCTGGAGATGCCAGAAGTCAGCATTTTTAACGAATGGTTAATTTTGAAAAATCACGTGTGTTCACAAATAAGTTCCAGGGCCTATAGTTTATTCATCTTTTACGTAATGATGGCTCGACAACGTGCCGGTCATAAATAAGGCAGAATGGCGTCAGCTGTCCGCGCAACTGTGCATAGTAAAACTGCAGCCCTGGCGGCCGATCTCTCTAGCGGGCCCGCTGTGCTTATGAGCGAATTTTAATGTAAGTATATTAGGTGCTTTTCATATTCATGTCAAGTTTCGTTCTACCGTGTCGGAAAATGCTAACCACCTTTTCATGCTGGGACAGCTAGGGTCAGCTGAACGACATCACTGGTCAAAATAAATCCCAAATCATATAAAAGTGTTGGCGCTGGAGCACGGACGGTGGATAATTAAATATTTCCAGGCTCGCAGGCAATAGAACCCCGTACAAAGCTTTTACGTTAACAAACTTACAATGAAGGAAGCCCCATCTGGGTCGGACACATTTGGCAGACCGCCTCGTTTCCTTTTGTTAGCGGCGTGCTCTATTCTAACGCTAACAGGGAGCTTTGTTCAACAATGTTACGTCTGTCATCCAATGTCCTTCCGAGTCCCGACAGAAACCTCATTGTTTTACGTTCCATTGGCAACCGATCAAAAGAATAAGGAAGGCATATATAATAAGAGTTTAATATAAGAGATCTGTCTCACAGTGCTCAGCATTCAGACAAAAAATACACATAGATATAATAATGTTCCCAATCTCAGGAAACTGTCTTCCTGATAGTAAAAAAAAAAAAAATTGAACCTAAAAATAATATATATATTGCATGTTGTTATACACGTCTTAGAGATAAGCCCATCTGCTTCATAAAACGATCAGAACATAGATTTTATAAGTGGAGTATTGTTATACCTTGGAGCATGCAGGACAAAATCCGTCACTCGTGCTGTTGCCAGGACAGTATTACAAGTAGGGCAAAGAAAAAACAGTTATGGTGCCCGTTCTTCCTCCTTTCATGTGTGAATCCAAAACTTTTTCTTTAATGCCAGGATTGCGAGGATCAGTGAATTTCTTCCTACTAACTTTCGTTGCAAATAATGCCCATTTCTGTTGCCGCTACAGGCGAACGTTGCTCTCAGCTATATTGAACTCTCTTCCAGTTTTTCTGTTACCATTTTTTTCAACAAAATTACTTGATGCTTGAAATTACCATACCATTAACCACACAGAAAGCAACAATATTTGGTTAAGCACTCTGAATTCTCAGAAATAATTCTATTACTTTAAGGCCTTCATAAATTTGCTACTCACATTATTTTAAAACCATCACTGGTTTTAAAATTAAATTCATATTCTCATAAGTTTCTCATATTAATATACATTCTTCTAAACCAGATATGAGCTGTATGCACGCAACCTCTTCATATAAGAATAACAAGCATACTCTAAACAGCACGACAAGAGAAGTGGCAGTTGAAGAGCTAACAGATGTTGCTTTACCTGCAAGAAATTTCACATATATTTAAGCTGACGACGTACGTAAGACCATAAAGAGAATCTCAACCAAAGCAGCAGCAGACGAAATTATCATTATGATCTGCAGTAAATTACTGACATAATATTACCAACACTATATCACATATCTAGCTAGCTAGTACTTACCCCGCATATGGAAATTAGCCTTCATCCGCCCTGTACCGAAGAATAAAGCACCCACATCTCCAACAAGATTTCAGCCTATCAACATCCACCCTACATTACTAAAAGTACTAAAACGCACTGTACACAGACTACCTTAATGTGTATTGCATTCTTGACAACATCAATCTGGTTTCAGAGCAGCACATGGCACCACCACGGCCATTACTGAAAGTGATAAGAGAACTTCCGTACAGCCTGCGACGAGCAAAAATCTACCTCTACTTGTATTACAAGTCTTCAGTAAAAATGTTGACACTCACTATCCTACAGTATACACTTAAAATCTGCAATCTCTCCAACAGTGTTCGAATGCTACTTTAGTGAGCGTCAGTAATGTGTTACCTGATGTTGTTTTTCCTCCTGGCGCCTCATTAAGGCGGAGGTTCCGCACGGTTCAGTACTCGGACCGCTACTTTTGATGCTGACATCAATGACATTGCTAAAGAGATAAAACATTCCAACTGCCAAATATACACTGACGACTTACAACTCTACTTTCACACCGCCCCTCGTTCTGTCCATGACGCCGTGACTGTACTAAATGAAGATCTAACCTCCATCTTCCTTTGGACATAAACATTCTAACTAAAACTGAACCACTTAAGTCACAGGCTATAGTATTGCGACATAAACGTGCAACCGTAAAATAAACTCAAACGTTGTGTCACCCATCATGACAATGTTATTTATCCCTTTACCAGCAGGGCTCTGATCCAGAAGGCACAGTCAGGTAACCCACACACACAATGAAATATTTTCTTTGATTCACACATTAAAGCACGAGCAAAAGAGCTACCTCATAATCTAAAAAATAATTGCATTCAAGTGCTTGTTATGCCTTACTTTGATTATAGTGATGCCTTGTACTCTAATCTGACAAATTGACAGATAACGCGTTCATAACGTCTGTGTTCGTTTCATCTGTAACACTCGTAAATTTAATAATGTGACACCCTACACAATCGACTGTCGTGGCTAAAAGAAGTTACCTTACGCTCCTGTTCAAAATTCTCCGTACCTCTACTTTTAGTACACCGCTTCTCGCATCATAAACCTGTCCCTACCCAGGACCCAAAATATGACTTTATTGTCTATTCTTCGTCACCGAGCACATTCCTACTCAATCTCATTCAGCGTGTTAGTTCCCAGAATCTGGAACTCCCTTCCTCCTGAAGTCAGAGACTGTCATAATAAAGCAATTTAAAAGCAGATTAAATTGTCATTTCTTGCAACCCACGAATCACAACAGCTAGTTTCTCACTTCTTCTCCCCCTTCTCCTTTCTCCTCCCTTGTACTTGAGAAAAATTATTGAATAAGTAGTGCAATTCTAACACTAACTTTATCAACTTTCTAGATATATTAAATATATAATATTTGCATTGAGTATATATGTTTAATTTGGCTAATTGGTAAATATATGAATGAATAAATAAACAAATTAGCGATTATTACGACATGCAAATATTACAGTTTAATTTTATGGTAAATTTCTTTTTAATCATGATAAAACGATCTGGGGTCCAATATTGAATATATTATTCGTTTCCAGAATGTTACTTTTGATATCATATGAATCCGTATTTAGCTTAAATATATAAGCAAATTTGTAGTTGAATTCTCTAGATTATTTAATTAAAAATTACTATTTTAAAAATTTTTTAGTCTGACAAGACATTTTTACATTAATGTAAAATATGTTTAATTAGTGGATATTTACTTCAATATTGAATTATTATTATTATTATTATTATTATTATTATCATCATCATCATCAACATCATCATCATCATTATACGATCAGTTAATTATGTTTCAGTAAATAGCGACTTTTATTTTGATACACCTAAAGAATGCGCCTTTATAATAGTTATTTATGCTATAAGTCAGGTAAGCACACAGTAATTATCAGATGAGATCATGCAGAAATAAAGTCCGAGAGAGAATCGTATGCAATTCAGATTAAATCTTTTTATTTTATGTTACAAGGCTTAATATAAGTAAATATGTCGATTTTAGTATTCTAATGTTTTTTGCTATGCGGCCATTGAACAAAAATATCTGAAATTGTTTACACTGTGGTATGCATTTTATATTACGTGCTATTTATTAAACCAAATTGCCCATGTCTGACGCGAAGGGAGTGAGCGCAAGGTAAATGACACAACCACAATTGACATGTATTTAGTGTTTTCTAACTCCTAACAAATACCAGATAATATCCGAATTTGTTATAATTCTTGGTCCTCTGGGAGAGGAAATATGTATTTCGAACCACTGTCTGCAATTATGATGGTCAATAATTTTGAAAGTAAAAATTCGAATGAAAAGGTGTTTCCTGATTAAGCAGGTCACAGCAAGGATCAATCCATGAGTTAGCTACAAGAGTTACATCGTTGTACGTTACCAAAGTCAAAATCATTACTGCATTTGTTAGTCAATGCAGGAATTCCACAATAAATTACTTTCTAGTTATACGTTTTATTGTCAAACTGTAATAGTGTTTCTGATTCCCATATAAAAAAAATATTCCAGTGTTGTACAAAATTTTATTCTACAGCGGTATAAAAAACTGTCGCATAGTTATTGCAGGGACAGAAGAACACAGCATTAATACATAGCAGAACTCTGCAAGTACAGGCACTACAATGATTTAACATGGGAACAGCGCTTCATCTGCCATATGTCCCATGATAATCAAGTTCTTCCCATACACGAGAGAGCATGTAGCCATCTGCAGTTTGAAAAACAGTAACGGCATCTTCGTAGCTCCTGTAGATCCTTCGGAAGAGGTGGCTGGCACAAAATGCCTTATGTAACCCCACACAAAGAAGTGACAAGGGGTAAGATCATGCGATATGGAAGGTCGGTCGAGCCAAGGATGAGGCGGATCTTCATTGAGATAACGTCGTACTTCGCAGTGATGAGTTGATTCCCCATCTTGTTGAAACATGTGGTCCCTGGAGTCTTTTCAAGCTGTGGGATGAGCCGTTGCTACAGCATTTCAAGGTACGTTAGCCCTGTAACGGTACCGTCCATGAGGAAAAACGGGTCATGGACCCTAAGTTGTGAAACTACACAACCTTCAGTGAATCTCTAACATGCTTAACTGAGATATTTGGGTGCTCTGTGCAGATTAGCGACTTACTTTACCGTTAACATGAAACGTGGCTTCATCCGAGACACTAAAACATATCTTCCATCATGTTGACAGAACTGGTACCGTAAGTTCTTCTCCTTTTCTATCAGGGCACGTTTCAAATGTAATTTACAGGGTTTGCTCATCAACAATTTACGAACAATAAATCACACAGTTTTTTGTGGCAATTTTACCTCACGACTAGCACAAAATGTACTTCTTCTGAACGTTCCCGGGTTCTGTTGACTGTTTCATTGCTTCAATGCGGTCGTCCGCTAATCTGTTTCTCTGTAAACTGTTTATACCAACGGCAAATGTTCTTTCGACATAGTGGAGTAAATGTCGTTGCACAAGTGTAGCGCAACCAGTCCTCGCGAACTCTTAACACGCCTTTGATCACCTGCGATGTTCCCTAGGCGAAACAGTTACGAAACATCAGCGCACATTAGGAGCAGATCTCTAAAGGAAAACAGAGTTTTCCTTTACAATGGTATTCTGTACGACCTCCTGTCATATCTACATCCGTTGTGGTAGTTATGCGAAGTTGTTTCATTCTTTTTGACTTAGCCTGTACAGTTTACACAAATTTTGTAGTAGATTATTTAACAAGAGAAGGATTAAAATTAAAAGCTATGATAAGATAACACATTGCTGAAATGTTAACATACCGATGCTCCAAAATATTTTAGAAGATAAGTTATGCATTTATACATAAAGAGAAATGTTAATTGAAACAAGACACCTGAGACAGAAAAGGCATCAATTATTGCTGGGGGGGGGGGTGGATCTGGCAGAAATAATATTTTTGTAAATACATATTTCAATATTACAGCAAGAGTAAAAGCACAAAATTTAGTAAACATGAAATCTGGAAAAAACATTTGAAATTTGCATAAATAGAGAGAAAAGAAACATCCCAAAACTAGCGCTTGGACTGGGAAGGAAGCCTTAAAAACCTTAATATCGGAAATGGAAGAAACAGCAACAAAATAAGAAATGAGAAACAAACTCTCTGAAGAATATTC
The DNA here is from genome assembly GCA_030762175.1 of Metallyticus violacea. Classification (NCBI taxonomy): domain Eukaryota; kingdom Metazoa; phylum Arthropoda; class Insecta; order Mantodea; family Metallyticidae; genus Metallyticus; species Metallyticus violacea. The sequence continues at coordinate 42,351,111 of CM060833.1, forward strand.
CGTGTTATAGCAGCTGGCTATACCTTTTCTGATACCAAAATATCGAAAGATCAATCTACGGTTTCCATGTTATTATCTGGTCAACAAAGGCAATGAAGTGAATGGCCTCCATTTGAAGAAGCAATATAGCAGCACATGGTCTGGAAATAGTTACGGCTTCTCTATAAGGGATGTATGTGTTTCTGTATTTTTATAACAACCGTACACTGTCTGAGTAGATTTTTTCCCCCAAGAAAAACAAAAAAACATTAGAGAGAGCCCTCTGGGTGTACTCATAGAAAGGTTTTCATTTAATTAGAGCTTATATCGTATCATTTTTGCTGTGATATGATAGTAAAAATGTTTTCCCTCGATAAAGGTTCACGGCTAAATCATGTCCTCGTAGTGAGACATTCAAAGCCCCAAAGAAACAAAAAATTAACTATAGGGAAGATGTGAAAGCACAACCTGAAAATGACCAACCAAACCGCGTTTTTTCTAATTTAGGTGTCTTTTTTTCACTATTCTCGATCATCTAAATATTCTTTGAATTGAGCTAATCACCTTGATCCCTGCTACAATAAGATATGGAACTTGAAGGAAATATGCATGCAGTTGACGTCGTTCTTGTTCTACCATATTTAAAATATGACGTTTTAACCCAAGAAGAATTTTAAATGGTATGCTTTTAACTTCACACCTCTGGTTTTATAGAAATTAAAATTTTCTTTAAATGTCTACAAGGCATTGAAAACTGACATTTTGGGGAGACTTCCAGTTCTCTTATTGCCCAATTGGAAGGTCTGGTATTTTAATGCATGATTAAGTTTTCTTTGAGTGGTATGAATAAATTAAAATTAATATAATAATGTAATTTTTATACCAAGAGGCCTAAGCATGCTCTGTTCTTTCCCGTTTCTAGCTGTTTTTCAATGTGGCAGTATTACGAAAACATGGAGTAGAAGCCAAAAGATGCTATTGCGTACTGCGCGTGTATAGCAAATAACCAAAAAGTTCTGTCAGTTTCAGGCCAGATATTTCAAAGCATGATGTTCTAAACAAAATACTATCTTTAGTATTAAATATAGTCACCTATAAAACCTTCTGGAACATTTTCCGGATAGGCAAAAGTTCAGAATTGCTGTTTTCGGAAATGATTATCCAATGAAAGGAAAAGCTGATATTCTCATGGGGCAAAGTGTGCAGAATATGGTTAGTATACTAGAGTATCCCAATCAACACGTTTCAGCTTTTAATTCTACCACTAGCTGTTAAGAGTACATAATGGCGTTGAATGGCCGGCTGGTAGTATTTCACGGTGCACATAAAGCATAACCTTCTTTTGGTGCAGTAGTGGTTTCGGTTGTTTACGAATAGATTCATACGCTATCAACCAGTGATGATAGCGTTTTGGAGCGTCATAGAGGATTCACTTCTCATTCTATATAAGGACCTTTCAGCGACATGACAACAAAACAAAACAATAGTTAGCTGGTGGCACTTAATTAGCCATTGTTTACTAATGTGGAACTCAGCTGATAGAGATGCTTCCTTATGATATCTGCACTGATTTTGAATTGTTGTGCAACATTCAACAGTCCCTATGAGAACCTCTTATCCGTTGTTATGGGTCTTGCTGTCTGTGTCTTATCTTCCAGCATTTCGTTGCCTTTGTGAAACATCTTTAACCATTTTTACAACATTCGTTCAATCACAGCATCAGCGCTGTAGTTGTGCTGTTCCCCAATTTAAATTATACAGTACAACCATCTTCGGGGTGCTAGTGTTTGACCGGGTTTCTCGAAGCACAGGCTACCACTACGAAAAAATAACTCTTGGCAACAACGATATTGTTGAGCGTTTAATTGTTGTCAATGCTCGAAATATGAACGTCACAGAACCGTTTTTCAAGGTTTGGCGTTATTTGCGGTTCGAAAAGAATAGATAGTAGCTGTAATGTTGAGCAATAACGAAAGTACTGGTATTATTATCCACGTGATACACACCCAATTACAGCTTAGACTCGAAGGCTTCTGAGTGTTTTCCCAAGGAACGTCTGAATCTCCAAGTGCATTTCGACATCTTAGAACTGGGCGATCATTCCAGGTAGAGCAGGTTGTGGAGGCAAGGCTTTCTGAACTCACTCTACAGCTTTGTCTAATATTTGGATGCATTTATGATCCTAATGGTAAAAAGATTCCTAATGGTAAAAAGATTGCTTTTGGAAATAGTCTGCTCCTTCTTCCGTTCTCTGTATCTCCTCAATGGTTTGGAACCATTAAGAATTATCTTTAGTTTCCTTTTTTGTCACGTTTTGTTTGAATTTGGCTGGTTTTCTCTTTCAATCACATTCACATTTCTTTTATAAATAAATTTTACATTTTTATGAAACATCTCATTGCCTTTTTGCTGCATTTTCTAACATTACCTCTGGAATTAATTTTGAAAATAATAACATAACCTAGAAATTAAGTGATGATAGGCATTAGTTGTGAAATCCAATGATTATTGCTTACATTTCAGAATTTAGATAGCCTTTAAATAAACATTTACCCAATTTAAGTTACAGAGATGAAATCTGTCCTTATGATAACAAACCTAGAGAGTTTCATTTCATTCACTTTTACAACGTTTCAACATTCCATTTGATCGCTTTACATAGCCATCTAAACGTTTTTTAAAAGAGGTTTGTCAGAAAACTACATATTTTTAACAATTAAAATAATTTACCTACAAAAATACATTTGCAATAGTATAATTGTACGTAATTTGAAAACTGAATTATATAGGTGAAATTCCTCTAAGTAACAATGCAACATACCATTACGAGAAAATACGTTTCACAAGAATGTTATGCACTATTTCGGACGTTGTACTCAAGGTAGGCAGCGGCAATACATGCTGAATTATGTATTGTTAACAGGTTTAATTACGTTTTGTTGAATTATGTATTATTATTATTACAATTATTGTCAATTATTCTCATTATCCTTAGGGCAAAGAAGCACTGCGGCTTACCGAGCATATTGATTTCGGACACCGGCTTTCATTTTTCAAAAGAGGCAAACATTTTGGAATGAAAAAGCAGAAAGTATCAAGCATGTTCTAGGAAGATGAATGTTGTTTCACAATTTCCCATAAGAAGACGCATGGTTTCCAATAGTAGACTCCGAGGTTCCTCGTGGTGTGAGGTGAAGTATTCAAGGAGACAGCATTGTAACGGTTTATCTGGCCTCTGTTAATTTATAAGAAACAAACTAAATTTCTACAAACCTACTAGAAGACATTTCGCTCCACCTAGCAGAAAACCACTTTTCAGCACGATTGTACACCGTCCCATTATTTTAGAACGGTTTATGTACTCTAAAGGGTGAAGAGGTCTTAGTGATCCCATTGGGTAATCACTCGATTTAACGCCACAACAAAGAGGGGATTACGAAAATGAACCATAAAGTCCGAAATTATTAAGAGGAGGAATTAGCCCTGTCTGTGTTACATCACCAGAACTATTACGATGTGCCTAAGTTGATAATGAGAGGCGCTGATATCACTGCCTCTATGAATTTGAACACCTTTATTATACATAGTACGCTAGAAGTACCTGTAAATTATAATTAACTAAATATTTATGTATTTTAAAGAAGCATTAACGATTAGGTAAGCAAACAAAAACCTCAAGGAGAGTTGTTTATTTGGGGAAGGCTTCCAACAAATCATTTTATGCTCTGCTTAGGCAAACCTTTTGGCATCCCTGTTCCCCGTGTCAAACTAGGCGTGCGTGGGCTACCTACTATAGGAAGAAATAAGGTCGATCCAAAAAAGGGGAATAAAGAATAAAAGTTGCTCTAGCTCTAATTGCATACACCATGACAGAGTATCTCGCTACACAAAGCATGCTATTTGGACGAAGACGACCCAAACTAAAAATGAATCTCCCAGTTCTGGAACAAATGTTGCAAGTGAATAAGATCACATGTTTCTAAGAAAAATCTTAACTATACCCTAAAGAAAAATACATCAGAAATGAGAGGGCACACATTTTGGGTCACGGCTGTCAATCCATTTATGGAAAACTCTGTATGAGAAGTCTCTCCCCTCTAAAACACGAGGTAGTGACATACAAACTGCACAACATTTCGGTAAAACGAGGGTATAATAATAATCTCTCTTAATATCTCAAGATAATCGCATGTTTTCAACTTTTTCGGGAGGATAGAAGAGAAAAAGTACCATGAGCATTCCACTTCAAGATTCACAGGAGATTTTAAATCTTCCATTATAATTTTACATGGTTTTTAACTAATAAAGTAAATAAAATGTACCTGGTCTTTTAACTTAACCCTAAGTCATCAGCAAAGAGTAAAACAATTTATGTTCCCTGTTTGTCTGAATTTAACATCTGTTTTTACTCTAACATTCCAATTTCTTGCAAGATTGTACATAGGTAAATATTAGAAACACTTGTAGATGTATATTACAAAATTATGCAGTATTTGTTTTAAATGTATTCTTTTGTACAATAAAGTTCTATCATGACACACCCCAATAAGTACCAAAAAGATTTTTGCCACATCAAATAAAATTGTCCCCCTTAATGATTTGTAAAGTTATCGGAATTACCCACAGATTGCAGCAACAGTTTCGCAGCTGTCATTTTATTAAAACATACCAACTGCCATAGAACATTCCGTGGAAGAAATAATGCATGAATTGATCAAGAAACGTAATAGCTACAGCTATTTGTTGCAGTGCAGATTAATGTTACGGGAAAAAAGGCAAATATCGAACATCGTGTGGCTATTAAAACTTTGTTAAAATTCCAAAAAATTTATACAGTATCAAAGCACTATAGAAGACTCTGCACAATCATTTTTAACCGCTTGCAAGTGAATCACAGAGTTTAAACTTGTAAGATGACCCACACACAGGACGACCAAAATCCATCACATTAGAAATTATCGATAAGGCGCACAACATGGTTCTGGAGGATCGCTGATTAAAAGTGTTCGAAATTGCTGAAGCTCTGAGCATTTCAAGGAAATGCGTATTTCACTTTTTGAAAAAAGTATCGGCAAGATAATCAGCAGTGCTGACATGGATGAAAAGCGAATCGAGATCAAATCCACCGCCAAAAAAGGCCAAGTGTGTGAAATCGGCCAGGAAGATCATGGCGTCGATGTTCGGGATGCCAAGGGTGTAATGCTAACTGATTATCTTCTCACTGGAACATTTATCTGGAGCGTATCATGCTAAACTTTTGCGCCTATTGAAGACAAAAATTCGCGAGAAAGGGCTTGGTTTATCAAAAAAGAACAGTAATCAGGACAATGCTTGCCCCCACACGTGTCGCTCCTGGTGAAAAGCAATGATGAGCGGTGGATTTATTATCTCTTCCGCTTTATTCCCCTCACTTGTTCCATCAGACTTCTGTTGTGCTCTAAACTGAGAAAATTCCTTAATGGAAAGAAATGCTCGTCGGATGCAGAGCTTAAATCATCAGACACACCTGGAGGAATCAGACTTTCGTGATGGGACAAAGGCAATGGGGCATCTGGACAATGTGCATTAGTGTCGAGGGAAAAATATGTTGAAAAATAAGAATAATTTCATAAAGCTATGCTTTCATTTTGGGCTTCATTCCGAGAACTTTGCAAGTAATCCTCGTAAAATATCAGCTTTTAACTAACGAATAAATAAAAATTGGATCTAACAAAGCATTAGGTCATTTTAAATGTTCTCTTAATCATAAACGATTATTAAATACGTACTTTGAAACACCAAAACTATGGAGTTTTGCAACGACCTTTTGATGTCTTAAAGCATATCTAATCATAGTACATACAAAAAAAAAAAATTCAAATAATAAATAATGTTGTTATATTGCTTCGAATCTTATTCGAGAACACTCATAATATATTCATCAAATAAAGAGAAACTAAAGCATGCTAAAACAATATCGATCATCACACACTATATGTACGGCTTACAGAATATGAAGTGGCTTAGTGATTATCCCCACACCACTGTGGCAGTTTACCAAGGCATTAGTATGATGGTAGAGGGCGCTGTTATTGGTCCCCAACATTAGCCAATTAAAAGCAGACGTGATTAGAATATGCATTCAACACCAGGAAAGGATAATCAGTGGGGAATTCAGACATCTCTCTCTCTATCTCGGTCTCTATCACTCTAACCCATACAGCCACAGATGCAAATTGCTTAGGAATAGTTCATTCATCGTGAATTTGAAATGACTTTATAGTTAATATAGGATAAATACTGAATGTACATATAATTGCTTAACAATGCTTATATAGTGTAACACACACCTCTCGCCTAATGTAGTAGTCGGTCTTGGTGGTGTAGTGGCTACCACACTTGCCTCCTAAACCCAGATCGTGGGTTCAATCCCCGTCAGGATCGATATATTTTTGGGGTGTAAAAGTCCTAAGTATGACTTCCTTCGGAAGAGAAGTAAAGCCGTTGATCCCGTGTCGTACATTTACGGCATGTAAAAGAACCTCAAGCCTGAAAGAGAGGCATCTGAACAAAATTTATTGGCCTTTCACGCCCTGAATTGAATGGAACGTAGATTAATCTGAAGTGGTATAGATCGTCCATAAATAAAACAAATCAATAACTCACCTAGTGGTTTGTGATCTAAGATTATTATTCTTGGTATTCCACATACTTTTATTCTTTCAATATGTTCCAGTTGTTTCCTTATATTTCTATTTTATTTATTAATACAGCGTTTGGTTCTTTTCTAATTTTTGCTTTTGATATTTTTATCTAATGTGTATACCCTATTATAACCTTAAAACTTTTATTTCCGGGTCCCCCGTTTATTTGTAATTTTTCAAATCTTTTTTTCTGTTAAATCCAAGATTACTACCGCAAAGAAGAGTCATAACCTTATAAAATATGTCCTTACTGTTCGTACGGGACTCGGCCAGGGCCGGCTTCCCTCCTCATTCACGGTCCCCTGCCCACCTGCCTGTCCTTGAACTTCCGAGCAGTCACCAGTCTAAATTCGTTCGCGAAGATGGCAAGACAGCTAACTTATTTTTTAGTAGTGTTAATGCCCGTTTTTATAAGTGCCACCCACAGGCGATGGACAATGATGATACATGAGATGAAATGATATATTGGGAAAAGATTTTTTTATGGAAGGAAACGTTCTAGGTCTAAGTTTAGGGTACTTCCCCGGCATTTGCCATTCATGAGGACAGAGGAAAACTTGGAAAAACCTCAGTGAGGGAGAACGGTCCGTGGGAATCAAACCCAAAACCTCTCGCTCACGAGTATGCGCTTCAAAGTCCTCGGCCACTCATGGCGGTCACAGATTACTGTAAAGTAACATATTTCGTATATAAATGTTATTCATATAAATACGAATCAACTCATCGCATTCGTGAGGAATTTACTCGAAAGTTTTCCGGACAATTGCCTTCTTCCAGAACTACAATTCACCATCTTGTAAATATATATTGTTTAATGTTTTATTTATTGTCTATTGACTGCACTGGTCTTCTCGCGACTTCTGTAGGTTATGGACTGATAATATAGGTGTATGTCTATAGGGATGAAATGAAATGAATTAATGATGGTGCAAATGAGCTTGGAGTCCTTGACATCTTAAAACTATAGCGTCTCAGGGCATGGAAAAATACAAAAAGTAAAAAAACTTACCTAACAGCTTGGCCTAACCTCACCTCCGAAATGGTAGCGTGTATTATGCGGTTTCCAGCATGTCTTTGAAGACTGGCAGAATTGCTGGGACAAATGCATTGCATTCAACGGAAACTATTTTGAGGAATATCATCCGGATTATGAGGATGAGTAAAGGTATGTAAAAAAAGTGATATGTGAGGAGCCCTCTTATAAAGACGACTTGAATGGAAGAAAAGTTCTTATGACCTTAACTGTGCCAGTTAAATTAAATATTCCAATCTATTATTTTAATCGAGCAAACAATTGCTATTAGCAGACGTACCAATACCAGTGTGTTGCAAAGATAAACAATCACCTTTTGATTAAAGTGTTGTGCTTTTCTTGTTCAGTTCAAGTTTTTAATACACAAGCAGTGTTTATTTGTATGTGCTAACAGAATAAGCTCATAATGGCAAAAAGAATATTCAAGGCACGTGATAGGCTTTAATATGTAAGGTATTTCTCATAGAGAGAAAATTGTTAGCAACAAAAAGTATAGACCTTAGCTAAGAGTGTTAAATAAACGACATTGGTTATCGCTGATAAACTCTCCGCCCAAAAACCACTTGGGCATTTTTCTGAGCATATGAATATCTAACGATTATACACGCATAGCTACCAAAGTAATCTAAATTATTGTGACACAAGCATTAAAGCTTACCCATTTTCGTATGATGTAAATTCTTTAATTGAAACTGGCTCCATTCATAATAATGATTGCAAACTAACAGTGTAAGTAATAGCAAAAGCATAAACATGTCAGTTTTCTTCTTAAGAAACCATCAATGATGACGGGCAAAATGGCCATATTATTGTACTCTGTTTTTTCCAAGTTTAATTATGTCAATATCCAACATGATGTGCTACAGCACACATTCAAATTTTCGTGTTAGCAATTCGATAACATTATAAAGAAAGAATTATTAGCAATGAAGTGAGTTCCCTTATGTCTATCTATCCAACATCAGGTGATTATGTCAGGGAATTGAAAGGACAAGCGTATATGTGTAAAATTCAGGCACCCTGGAAGAACTTGAAAACAATATCCATAAACCACCTGCCTTCTTATTGCAAGGAATGATGAGTAAATCGGACCTGAAAAATTCTGGGCTTTACTCAGGCATCTCAGGCGGTGAACACTGATGATACACAAGATGAAATTATATATTGGGATTTTTTTTTTTTTTTTTTTTTTTTTTTGCCATTTATGAGCACTGAGGAAAACCTGCGAAAAATCTGAGTCAGGGAGGACGGTCCTGGTGGGAATCGAGCCCCAGACTTCCCCGCATGAGTACGCGCCTTAACAACCTCAGCCACCCGTGGCGGTCACAATAGACCATGCAATCAGAAAAATAATTGTTTTTTTTTACGTCGGTACATTTATCTTAAACATTCATAGATATATCCAGTCATTGTCTAAGATAGCTGACCTTGTGAGATTTGAATACGGCAGACCACGGAGGCGGTCTGCTATAGTCTAACACCGATGGAAAGTCATGCCTTATTTACAATTTGGCAAATTGCTGAAGGTATAGAAATTTCAAAGGAGCGCATAGATTATATTTTCTTGAGCAAGATGGATGCCGAGCCTGCTAACACTCATTTATATGAACATATTGCAAAGTGTTTGGATGCGCTTTAACACCGACAGAACTTATTTTGTGCATCGACTGTATAGTTTGGCGATTAGGGGAAGGGAGTGCGGGAGCTCTAACTGTTTATCTGCACATAAAGAATGTATGTGCAATACGCATGTGCCACATACTAAGCGATCAGACTCAAAATTGTACGCCCGTTGAACTTCTACCCACGGATGATATCTGACAACACTGTTGATATTTATGTAGTGCATTCCTTTCGCTTGCCTTCTTCTGATCGTAGATAATAATTGTGAATGAAATTTGGATCCGAACATCGCATACAGCAGTCAAAACAGTAGACAGAAGAGCCGGTTGTCGATTTCATGTGCGGAAAAGGTTAAGACAAGTCTTTTGTAACGCTAAAGAAATGTTACAAATTGATTATTAAGTATAAAACAGATGAGTGCTATTTCAGTCTTTTAAACCAACTAGATGAAAATATTCAGGAGAACAGACACAGCTTGCAAAAGAAGGGAAGAGAAAATAAAAATTGCATCAAGACAATGCACCTGTTTACAAAGTCATTTAGGGAGGAAAAATTGACAGAAATGGAATATGAATTTTTGCAATATTCACCACACTTCCGAGATTTGATTCCCTCTGACTTTCACCTGTTCCCAAAGTTTAAAGTCCTTCTATCTGGCCAGCGTTTTTCATCAAATCAGGGATTGCAGCTGTACAGGAATATTTTGCGCATATTCCAGGAAACTTTCCTCAGGGAAAGAATAATGATATTGGAGCGTCCTTAACTACGAGGGTAGGTCCACAAGTTTCCGGCGTAATCATTTTCTAGGTTTGGTAAAGACAAAAACTATATTTCATTTTTAAATATAGTTACCGTTTATTGCTAAACATTTCTCACATTTTTTAATTTACATTTCAACCCCCCCCCCTAAAAAGAGTCAGAAGTCTTTTCTGAAAAATAGGCATAAACAGCATCCATTCACTTCTTCACCACACTTACATTTCCTTCCTCGAAGGTCCTTCTTGAGTTTTGAGAAGAGGAAATGGTCACTGGGAGCTAGATCTGGTATGTAGGGAGCCACATTTCTTCACAGCTTCCTTTGCAAAAAGAGGAGTATGCACAGGTGCGTTGTCATGAAGAAGGCGCATACCACCACTCAGCTTTCCTTGTCTTTTCTCTTTGATGGAAGCACGCAGTCTGTGCAGCAGGCCAGCATTACTGTGGTGTTTCTCTCCTTGAAATCAATGAAGAGTATTCCTTCATAGTCCCACAAGATTGTGGCCATGAACTTCTTGGTTGACTGAGTGACCTTGGTCTGGCGGTGCTTCGCCAGATTTACGCCACTCCATTGATTCTCTTTTGGACAAGGGATCACAGTAGAAGACTATAATTTCATTTCCTATAACAATGGTTTGCAGAATTTGTCTCTCGTTGCCACGCCAGAGATCCAAGCCTGACAACAGATGACTCGTTGGTGCTTTTGGACTGAGGAAAAAAGTCTAGGCACCCATCTTGCACTAACCCTATTCATGTTTAAATGTTCATGAATAAATCAAAGGACTGTTATTATAGAAAGGTCCAACCTTGCTGCCATTTCTGTAACTTTGAGCCGCCGGTCTTCCATAATTTCTCCTTCCAAAAGAATCCTCAATATTTTCAGGAGTGAGCACTTCCAACGGCCGACCTGCACGCTCTTCTTCTTCAGTTCTTTCTCGACCCATTCATAAAAGTTTGGCCCATTCTTTTACGGTAGAATATGAGGAGGATGCTCCCCCATATACACCGTCCAATCGCTGTTTAATTTTATTTGGAGTATGTCCTTCTTTTGTGAAGAACTTAATAACAGCTCGAAACTCCATTTTAAACATGTCACAATCTTCTACACAAAGCCTTCTTGATGCACCTATATCTGAACAAGTGAACATAGCGGCGCGGAAGTTACAACTGCAATTATTTAGTTAACAGTTAAGATATAACACCAGATAAAGTTTTTTTGAAGGCAATGAGCGAGGCCGGAAACTTGTGGATCTACCCTCGTATAAAGGAGATTAAGTGGGTTTTTTTTTTTTTCTTAATTTTTAGTCCGAGACTTTTCCAGATCTTGCTTATAAAATTGGTCAGCAATCATCTTTTAAAGCTGGAAAAATGTTGGCTAATTGGAGTGTGCTATATGTAGTGCACTTTGACAACAGCGCGTTTAACTACAAAAGAAGGGAACTACGTAGTGACAGACATCTATTCGTACATATACAGGACTTGTTGCAGAGATATTGGTGAGCTCTGCTGGTAAAGAACGCACTCTGAAAATAGCGCAACCCCAATGCAGTTTTCCATGAGATCGAGACCAAAGCGATATTCAGGATCCCGCAAAGCAAATGCTTGAGACAAAAATTTACAAGCCAGACAGGCTCTGGTAAGCTCCAAGAGAGAGATATAGCGGTTCACAGAGAACGACTGAAGAAGGAGGGTTCATCCGCAATTGTGTTCATTCCCTACAGATTTGTTATCCCCTAACTCCGGATGGTATAATCCACCCCACCCCTCCCGGCAGTAAACCTTGGCCCTTTTAGATGGAACCTTATCCCCGTGAAGGTACTAGGACCAATCCCACATCGTCCAGCTTCGATCTCCGCTATTTCACTGGGGTTAGTTCCTATTAGCGTGGTATCAGGGGTAGTGCAGACGAGTTACGACTTCCCGACCGCCTTCCGACGCGCACCACCCATCCCCTTGACGCTATTCTAACGTCCAACCACTCTTCGTCCTGTGTTGTATTTAAGGCGTTGAGCGGTCATCGTCTTGATGCGAGATTCCATGCGAAAAAGAGGAAAGTGCTAAACATAATATTTCTTGGTCTTTCTCAAGTGCTTTCACTGTTTGCAGAGTGCGACGTATACCAGCTCTCACCCGTTAGTACCGCGCAGTTTTACGTTTTTCTTTTCTGTACAGGAAGCTACTGGTATGATAAAACCAGCAGGATTTAGTTGTGGAAAATATTTGCACCATATGTCATGGGAAATGTAAATAAAGAGTTCTGCAAAATGTTGAATTTATTAAAATATGCACTAGAATTGACACTCTTTCAATAACTTAATCCTTAATAACAGCGAAGCAATGCACTTAAACAATAATTTAGTTTCAATTTAACACATTAAAACGCATACATAGAACAAATTTACTCTGCAAGAAAAAATAAAAATTATACAATAAATTTACCCAGAATCAGACAAGAAGGACAAAAAATTTATCCAAATATTTGATACAGCCTAATAATTATAACATGGCTTCAATTTAAGGTATAAGAAAGCGATTTCCCGTAGTTTTATTCATAACGAGGAAAAAAAAAAACACTATATGTTTCCGGTAAAACCAACAGATATAAATACAAAACAATCTCAAAATGACGAGATATTCCCTGGTTTTCATGTACAATAAAAACTCCTTATTTCTTAAAAGAACACCTGGGATTAAAGCAGTTTAAAATTGGAATTACAAATTATTATTCACTATAAAAATTACAACACGCCTACGTCAATGATACAAACTAGAAAGAAATTGACTGCTGCTAAACAATAAACATTTTTTAGGAAAGAACATCAACGAGATATTAATGATAACACAAATCGAGGGGTGATGGCTCACCCGGTCCCCTAGCTAGAAGTCAAAGGATATTTATTCCGAGACAGTCAGATCAAGGCTTCGATGTTAGCGAAGAGAACCGGAAAGGCACTGGACAAACACAGCTACGTGCTCTAGCCAATAAGCAGTGAACACTGTATATGAAAAAGTATCAGAAAAATGGTCTTGATAACCAAGAAAAGGAAAACGTAAAGGAAAAGTCCGTCACGCATGAGCTGCGTAATATAAGCGATTTCCTCACCAAGTACAGTAGCTTTAAAAAAGAATTAAACATCTAAATAATGGCCTTATTAATTAATGAAATAAGTTATAGCACTCGTATTAGCATGACAATCTGAAAAACTAATTAATAAAACAAAAGCTGAACTATAATATATTATTAAACTATATGATTCATTTTTCTTCAAAATCACTTGAAAGTAAATGCTATAGTGAACCTCATTTTCAAAAATAGGTGGAACAAAATTAGAATTCTTGGATTCGGCAAGTATTATATAAGAGAGATCAAATTTTTAAAATTATTGTTATTATTTATATTAAATCACAAAAATTAATTGTATAACATTAAACAAATGAAATATATGACCACCGACAGGTAAAAGTATTATTTTTACTTTTAGTAAAACACAGAAAAAATTAACAGAATGAAATTCTGGTGCATTTAAGAAGAAGTTCATATGTGTAAATAAAACAAAAACAGGTTAGTGTTTAAAAACAATTACAATGTACTATGCAAATATACACAATCAACAATAAACAATCGAATGTTTAATCGATTTTCATTGGCTTTGAAATTTAATTGCATTTGTATTGTAGAAAAGCATGCAATGCAAACGTTTTCTGAAGGTTATTACAGGACGCTCTTACATACAAATATAATTCTCACACACATATTAGATTAATATTTCACAGTTGCTATCTTCACGATAAAGCTTTTTACATATAAAGCATATGTAGCGTTATAAACATAGTTTACATGCTGAGTAAATTTGCCCTTTTATTTTGAAATAATTGAGAGAAAATTAACGCTAGAGCGCCTTTTTAAAATTCGGTTTTGATATTTATCCCCAATGGTCCAATTTCCCTCATTTTCAGAAAACGTTTTTATTTTATTTAAATGGTATATGCCGAGCTTTGTTGCGAAAACAACAACGATTTGTGCTAGAACAATTTTTAAATGTTGGGTTTCAGACAAACTAGTATTTACCGGTATCCGGTAGAAACTACTGGTGGCCAGTACATTTCTTACATACTTTTACTTTAGTACTTATATGTATCTATTCCTGTCTATTTTTGTATAAACTCTATTATATATCTATAGATCTTGTATAAGTTTCTTTATTATCCAATTTATATCATATCATCTTTCTAAATTATATCATCTTTATAAATATATTCATGTAAAATTCACATTTATATCTTATATTAATCTATTTTCCAACACTAGTTATATTCTTTGTTTGCGAATCTAAATGACATTTATCAATGGAACATTTACCCTACCAATTCATTACTTTAACATCATTAACATTAGCAATAATAATCGCTAATAATATTAGTTATAATTGTAATAATTATTGTAACAATTCCTTTTTATATTTTATTTTACTTCTGTATCTTACCCTTCTTTTTTCTTCTTCTTCACTCCTTTACCATACCCATTTTCCACAATCATTTCACCCTATATACAAATACTCTTTTATGTCCCATTAAAATTTCCCTTTCGCTAATCCAATGCACTTTGCACTTCTCTATTGCATTTATTTATCCTTTATACTCGCATTATTACAAGTTTTAAAACCATTCTTACAATTTTCACCTCTAACTTCACTCCACTTCACCCATATCTGCTACACTAACTCTTCAATATATTATACCCCTCCCAATCTTTATTACACTTCTCCATTCTTTCTAAACAAGCTCCTCTAGCTTCCATTCTCTACGCTAAAAACAAATCGGATTACAAGATAGGTGATCAGGTGAATAAAAACCGACACATACAACATTTTCTATCGGTGAAACACTGAAGCTTCAAGCGTCAGCAAGAAATGGTGTACCCATTAGTTCAATATTTCAGGATACTATCTAGTCATAATGTTTTACATCTTTCTTTAAAATAACACATCATCACTACACGATATATAGGACTATTAACAAAATCAAAGTGAACATCATGTCAGATTGAAAAAAAAATGGTTCAAGAATAGAGATCTGGTTTAATAATTGAGCGTTTTTACTAGGAAAACTAATTAAATATATTATTTATTAGCAAAATCAGAAAAGTATAGGTTATAGTTAAGTTATATGGGAGAGAAAATTGGTTTTCTGCTAAACACAGCGTTTGAGCTTAGCCGAGATTACTCTTAAATTAATTTTTGGTGTTGTGAGACAATAGTTTTCACAGCAGTCTTTGTTTAGTGTGCTTAACGATGCCAAAGCAAAATCAACAATCATTGTTGCAGATTAGTTGCTCTACAAAACTAGCATTTTAAAATATAGAGAGATGTTTAAAAAACTAGGGTATTACACACTACATACATACATTTTAATAAATATGTGATGGCCAGTTAGAAGAGGATATTGCTGTAAGTTGAGTGACTTGCCCAGATTTTGTGGTATATGGAGGACTTGACAACGAAAATGATGCGTTAATAATTAAAATACTAATAAATTGACCCATCTTTATTGTCACAATAAAATTTTTTCGGAGTAAATTGCCAGCTAATTGAACATAAGTCTGGCGTGTGTGGATATAGGAAAAGCCAAGCTCCGCGCATGCGTACAGCTGAAATGTTGCCAATATGTCGTAACCTCCAGTTTACACTCGCTTTTTACGTTATTCTAATTACTACGCACCAGGCTGGACACAAGGGGCATGTTCCTAATTTTAATAACTAAAAAAAAAGCTAAAGTGTACATAACGGCTAGGATCACTAATAATACAATGAATTGATAGGAGAGCTAAGCTTCAGCTACTGTTGTGCATATATTCTAATCATTTCTGTTACAATGCAAATGTTACCAAAAGGAAGCTGTTACCATAGTCTGGGGAAGGAAATTGTACATGGAATTGCCCACGTCTCTTTACAGAATGACTTCTTTCTCCCAACATTTCAGCTATGCGCACGTGCAGACCTTGGCTTTTACAATGTTCACACACGCCAGGCGAGTGTTCAATACGCTTGCGTTTGTGGACTTCGAGAATAGTTACTGTAACAATAATGATTGGTCACATTCTTAGCATTTTAATTATTAAACCCCTTATAAACGCATCATTTCCATTATTAAACCCCCATATGCCACAATATCAATTTGCCAGACTGACTTCTTGTGACGTGCTGCGTTCCCTTTTCCGTACAAGTCAATGTTTGTGGATAATAATCATCAGTCATTTCATATATATAAGTTGAAGATGAGTCTTATTGTGTGCTGCATTTCTTCAGCAATTGGCAAGGCACAAGAACTTAATTGGCGAGTACTGCACACTGTTTATATTGATAAACATATTCAAACTTTATTACATATTGTTGTGGTTTTTTGTAACATAGTTCAATATTTTAGCACATAAAATACACATTTTTCCACCTAAAACAAGTCTTTCTTATTATTAATTACCTATAAATCCATACAGCCCAGACTAGGAGCTCTGCAATTGCCATTTTTTATCCAAACGTAAAGAACACCATTCGAACATGACTATATCCAAGAATAAGATGAAGTGACTTGATATGATCAGTGGATTAATCTGCAGTGTCTTCTTGAAATTTGTTCATGGTTATCAGGTGACATGCTTGATATTTAAAGAGACACATTCGAAAGTTTATTTCTGCATTTCAAGTAGTGCTCATAGTGACAGAAGTAAAACAATTGTTATAAAAAGTAGCTAAAGGCAGGTAGATAAATAACTTTACAAATACAAACAATAACAAGAATAAATCAGTGACAGAGGAGGTTGAAAAATGATATACCTACTCACAAAACTGACTAAGCGGAAAATGACAGCGTGTCAACAACATCCAAATGCTGGTTATAAGAACACAAGGGTAATAAGAATTGAAATAAACGCATAGAACAGAGGGTCGCACAATCGGATAAAGCAAGGCACTTATAAAAACGAGCAGGGAACAGAGAGCAGACCTGGCCCTGCAGTCCAAACAACACAATCATTAGCCTATTTCGGAATGAAAACAAGTGAGGGAGGGAGGTGGAGGAGGGATGCGCTACAGTCTCTTCCGTCCGATCCCTTCCCAGGGACACAGAACTCTGGCAGAAAAGGTACGAGGGGGGCTAGCTGTAGTGGTGCCAGCGTTCCAAATTTATGTAAATCATACGCTGCCCAACCGGCGCAAAGTACAATAACCCACCCCTCCGCAAAGAGACAGGCTCTGGAAAACAAGTTTAAGCAGAGGAAAGGAACTAGGTCTTGCAGCGTTGCCAACTTGATAGAAAGGTCATTGAACTTACTTCTACGAAGTTTCGACTTAAATACTGTGTATATTACAACTATGGAAGATGTAAATTAAGCTGGATTTCAATTTTCACCATATTTTCTATTATTTGTTGCTGCTTCTGTACACTTATTTCATCTTTGAGTATTTGTTATAAAAGCCGCGCCAGAAATAACTAAATGAAGTATTTTATCAGAGGAATGCACTATGATGAATTAACCGGGTTCGGATTTTGATGACATGTAATTTTTTCTTTGCATTTTTGGAGACATTTCTATGTATGGCCTTCTGGTTGTAAAAATGTATCATTGTTTGGCTATTTTTTTGACTTATTTCGTATTTAAATATTTTTTAAAGAGCTAGGTAATTATTTAATCTTCTTAAATATCTATCTGTAAATTATATGTGCTTTATCTGTATGTATTGGATTTTATATTATTTTTAAAGTTCTTAGATTATTTTCGGGTCATATTGTTCAAGTTTTGCGCCAATATCTCAACCATAATTTGAATTTAATAAAATACTCTGTGTTGTTTATTTTTGCATATAGCTGGCTGATTTGCCCAGGCAAAAAGAAAACATTTGGTTCCAAGGATCGCTCGTGACGACATTCATGAGAATCCAAAACACATAATGGAATGTTTCTCTCCTATCGCTGGCTTCACTCTTATGAGAACTTGTGTTTATTTAACTTATTTTAATGCGATATTGATATATTTTTAAGACTAGTAACTCCAGAAAACATTCTTTACAAAAATTGTACAGGGCTTTAATTTCAAAACTATCCAGTGTGAGTAATTCAAAATATATTTATATATTGATATCAACAAAGAAATTTGATTAAATTTTAGATTTTACACCTCGTTTCCTGCAACCCCAACCTTGAGACATCAAATGAAACCCTCACCTTA
Organism: Metallyticus violacea; assembly: GCA_030762175.1. Lineage (NCBI taxonomy): Eukaryota > Metazoa > Arthropoda > Insecta > Mantodea > Metallyticidae > Metallyticus > Metallyticus violacea. Next base: position 42,369,406 of record CM060833.1, read on the forward strand.
TAATGGCTATCACATATTTTGTTTTTATCGTAGTTTGGCAACCTGGACTGATGTTATTGTGTTTGCATTTGGAAAGAGTAATGCTATAAAAACTGCTGAGCTTTTAATATAAGGATTCTGTTTTGGTAATAAACTACTTCAAAAAGGTGCATATCATACAGAACAGAATGTGAGTGGCTTAATCAGCAATTCCGAAATAGGTTATATTACTGTAATAATATTATAACCAAAATTATTTTTCATTTTAAAAACAATTTAATTTTTATTTTATCCATATTGGCCTATGAATATTTTATTGGAGTAAATTTATATGTTAATAAGATCATGCTAATGTTAAAGGACTGCTAGAGTACAATGTGTAGTGTGTGAGAGTGAGAGTCATCCGTGGAAAGAGGGTCTAAAGGCCAAAATGTGTTTTTTCCTATGTGTGTGTCATTTCCAATAACCGGATAAAGGATATATGGTCCTACTGTACTCCTTGCGTTTCAAAAACGCTCCTTAGATCATTTACTCATGGATTTGTTTTATTTACGGACGGTATTTAACATCTCAGGTCATCAGCCTCCCATTCAATTCATGACGTGAAACAGACGATACATTTTGCAGGAGGCCTCTTCTTTACCACTTGAGGATTCTTTTAGTGCCGTAAATCTACGACACGGGACCCGCGGCTATAATACCCTTCCGAAGGCAAGTACGGTTACCACTAGACAACCAGGACCCTTAGGGGGTAATGTGGGTTGTCTATATGCGGCGACTGACCATCTTCTTGATTTAGTGGTTAGCGTTGCTGACTGCTGGCCGGAAAGACCGGGTTCGATTACCGGCACCTGCTTAAGAGTTTTTCTAAGTTAGAGAAGTCTGGAACGGGGTCCACCCGACCTCGTGAGGATTATTAGGAAGCTGCCTGATGGAGAGGTGGCGCTCTTCGATGTAGATTCGCGTATATGTGACTGGCATGATACTGTCCTCGTAAGAGAATTCACAGGTAACTGCAGCAGGCCAAGGCTGTAGCGCCAATGAGAAGAAAAAGGATTTACAGCGATTGAAATACTGTGTGTCTATGTAATATTTAGTTCTGTTTTAGGTTATCTCTTGTAATTAATAATTTTATTTTATTGCAATTTAAGATTAGTTTTAGTAGGTCACCAAATTCGGCCACTGTTAATAAAACTTTATATCTTAGCCAGCTTTCATATTAAATGAAAGGATGGTTCAGTGTCTTACAATTGTCAAACAGCTGTTCCACAAATTATGTTATACATAAGCTTACGAACAAATAAATATATTCAGACATTTTAATACTAACAACTCTAAAGGTATTTTAACTTCAACTATTTCTTATGAAAATTCTGTTTGGAAACTATTGCGTAATGCCATCCATAGCTAAAGGGTTTGCCCTCCCAACAGAGTAACAAAGAAAGTTGGTAAAACTCCCAAACTTATGACTTCAAAAATTCTTCAAATTTTCTTAAGATTCATAACAATTATATTCACTAAATCGGTTAATAGCCTGCCTAAACAGTTAAGGGATTTACTTATGAATCAATTAGAAGGCTATACTTTTTGAAAGTTATTAAATCCGTTCGTTTTCTGTTCCTTCCGTTACGACTTGCACACTCGTAAGATTAATGACGGTAGAATCTACATAACCACGTCTTCGAGTATCACAATCCATAATCGGGAAACACTGGTTCCTTACAAGTGTGGGACGCTTAATAACGAAGATCCGTATTAATGGAAACGCCAGTGAGAAATGGAAGTGCATGATGCAATATACAGCTGAGACTATGTAGCATCTTTTGAAAATCATTGTTAATATTTGCATTTTTATACTATTTACTCGAGGATGAGTGAGAATAAATCGTTGCTGATGCAGTAAATCACAGAAATGTGGCGAGGGGAACGGTTTGGGAAGGGCAGCGTGCAGTAACTTTATGTATTCCTGTATAATGCATTAAAAGCTTTAAAGAATACATTATATATTACAAGAATATCTTGCAATAATAAACATTATTTCAAAAAGCGGTTTTATATTACACGATTAAATTGTAAAAAAAAAAAAAAAAAAGTTTACAAAAAATATTTTCCTGCATTTTTTTTAATTCTTATTTTTCCATTTGGATATATGTAATATAATGCCCTAAATTCAAATATGTTTTCAGTTTTACTCTAATAGACTAGGGTTTTAAACAAAATCACATCTAATGTAATAATGTAGTTATATATTTTATGAAATATTGAGTTTTAAGACATATAAGTAAGAAAAAAATTGTATTTGAAGGTTTCATTTTAACCTAAATATTAATGAATATATTCAAAAAAGAATACTATATGTCAATAACTATGAATTCAAAAACTTTTTCACTATTAGGGAAAATAAAAAATCAGTTTCTTCGAAGCTCCGATAGTGTCTCTTTTCAAACATCAGCAGTGATCAGCCATCATTGACACGTCTCAATGGCCTTAACAGCGGGTTTCCATTGTTTTAATTTTATGAAACAGTCACCTTGTTCGTCATTCATTGCAACAAGATTCGTAATCAATATGGCAGTTAAGAAAATGTACTTTAACTTTCATTCTACACTGTAGATGTCTAAAATGATGTAAGATTTCCTCCACAATTTCTTTATATTTCTCAGATTCTTGTCACTTTTTTGTATGCCAACCATGCTGCCTTCTCTAACTCGGACAGAGACTGAGGAAAGGTCTCACCCTGCATAAGCTCACGAATCTGGGGTACATCGAAAATACCTGCTGTTATCTTAGCTTTGGTTTTCTGTGGGAACATTGTAACAAGAAAGTTGAAACAATCACTATCCTTATTCAAAGCAGTAACAAATTGCTTCATCAGGTCTAAGTTAGTGTGAAGTGGTGCAAGAAGGACATTAGAAGGAGAAGCCAATGGTTAGTACTTCACATTTTTTCTCCAAGAGCTAAATTGCTCCTTTTTGAATAATTTTTTCCGGTCCAAAGCTGTGATGTACCCCTACTGTTTTATTTACAAATTGAAAAACTGAATAATAATTATAATAATTAAATTTATAGAATAATTATTTTAATTTATAAACGAATACATTATAAAAACTTATTTTCTATAATACCGAATTTTGAAAAACTTTAGTCCAATGAAACGAACTAAGGCTGGTTTGAGAGATTCCATGTGATAAGAAGTCAGAAAATAGGAACAGCTTTCATTCAGCAAAAACTGTGTAGACCAGTGTAATACATTCTCTATCAGTCCATTATAAATATACTTTATCGATGAGTAAATGTTTAAGAAATAAGCGTCTCGTAATTATTACGAATGCAATAATTGTATACCATTATAAAACACCGTTTTTGTATATTAGAATTATACTGATATTCTATATAAATACGTTAATATTAATGTCAATTTTCTAATGAACTACTCTGAGGTGAATGCCTTTTTTATTATACTTATCAGTGACTGTGTTGATGGATATTATTTATTTTGTTTGTCTATCGTTTGTGAAGATGGATTTAGCCTAAGCTAAAAAGGCTGAATTGTTGCTAATGCCGATAAAAAATTAAGACGCTTATCAGAAGGAATACGATAGATTCATTAACTGGATGAATAGTAAAAATATTAAAGTAATTTCTTAGTGCTGTCGTATATTTCAAATTCTAGTAATTCTTTTGGTAGCTGATATTAACTTATTTATTTAATTAGTAAATTATGTTGTATTGCAAGATTGAGAGAACTGGAGAATCGTCAGGATGTACTGTACATGTGGATCTAATTTCCTGCATTTTCTATATCAAATTGCAGCTCCCACTTTGACAGTCATAAGTTGGCCTAAGTAAATTTTCATTCATTCTTAATTATATATTCTGCAATGAAGATGCATGATTGGTTCTGTTTTCAGTAACATGTAAATGGTTTCCTTAATATTTTCATAACATAATATTAAGTTGATGACAGCATTTCAGCAATGAAAATAATTTAATATATAATTATAATGCAACAGGTGTCAAATGTAGCATTTTAAAAACAATTCTGAAAAATAAATACTTCATATTGGCATAAAAAATAGTTTTATTACACTAATGAAAACACTGTACTCTCTCCCATTTACTGCAGCAGTAGCACTCCGTACCCAATCTCGAAGTAAAAGAAATGGAAATTCCAAAAGACTCTTGAATGTAGGAGTGAAAAATAAAATACTCTTATTTTCTTATTTTGTAAGTACAGTGTTAGTCAAATACAATTGTACAATGTAACTATATAAACAATAATCAGGTTATCATGACAAATTAGCTCTAACAGTTTAATAGTTCAAAGATGTGTAATGTGTAATTTAGATGTTTTATGGGTACGTTGGTAGCATTGCTGCACACATTCAATATCCCCTGCATATGAGCTCGGTTGATTTCCTCTTGTACATTTATTTAAGGATGCTCTTTAGCATCTCAGGTTATCAGGTTGTTCCAATCAAATTAGAGCGTGAATTGAATTGCTCAGCGGTCTCGCTTTCACCCTTGAGGTTCTTTAACGTGCCGTAAATGTGCGACACGGGGCCCTTGGCTTTACTTCCCTTCCGAAGGAAGCCATACTTAAGATGTTTATGCCTGAAACACCTGGCCGGGTTTGAGCCCGCATCTTGGATCTACGAGGCAAGTGTGGCTACTACGCTACCACTAGACCACCAGAACAGGACTCCTCTTATACAGAAATTAAATTGCGCATACCATGCACGGACAGATATCTCCCGTATTCTGATCAAAGCGATGCTGAACTGTGATTCGCAAGGAATTCCAGCACACAAACACCGTCCTGTGCTGCTGTGGTCACCGTTTTCACAATACTCCATCTGGTAGTCAAAGTACGTTTATCGAGAGCAGAAAAAATACACATTTCTGGTGTTTCTACGCGCTGCTGTGCAAAGTGCACTAAGAACAAGTTATTTATTCAAAAAGTACTGATATTTAAAATCCCTGATATAATTTTGAATAACTCTGTACTTCGACGTGAATTATTTCTCGATAGTAGTATGATCAAGTACCGGAAATACGGATCAATGTTGAGCTGTTGTGTTTATTATTGAAATAAAAGCAACTTTCATTAACTCACTAAGCCTCTTAGGGAACTGTTGTCAAAGAACACTGTGCATATTATTTCAAAAAGTTACAAGTTTTCAAATGTTGGCCCACTTAGTACAATGCTAACGAGAAGTGTTCTCCATAACATTTCCCATCATTAACAAGCCTTGAGAAAGAAAAGATACTTTCACAAACGTTCCTTTATTGCTCTTGTAAAATTACTGGTCTATGATTTTAACCTCCATGCGCAGTCACGAAAGAACTGTATAACTGAAGTTGGAGTCTTTTATAAGATCCGATGATTTCCTACAGTAACAGAAGTCTCTTTATATAATGGTGTAATTATAACAACAAACATTGGAGTATGCCACTTCTCTTCGGACGAATAACATAACCAGTAAACTTAGGAAAAATGTTAAACCAGGAATTTAAACAGAATATATGGACGCCTCCGTGGTATAGTTGTAGCGTTTGCGAAAATTAACAGGAAGTCCTGGGTTCAAATCACAGCGAGGACAAGCTGTCTGGATACGGTTTTTTCGTAGTTTTTATTAACCTCATAAGGTGAATGTCAAATGCCTTTAAGGCACCAAGAACTCCGTGCTCATTTGAGATATCATTAATTCATTTCATTTCATTCATTCGTATAGACTTACAACTATAGTACTCAATCCACAATCTACAGACATCGCGAGAAAAGCAATGCAGTTAAATTACGCATGCACACAGACAAAAAATAAATAAAGAATGTATGCTTCAAGTATCAAAATTTCTTTTCAAGTCCCTAAAAGCTTTAATGTCTTACATAGTACACCAATGATAGCTCTTGCATAGCTACAGCCCGGGGTGAGCCTTGGCCTGCCGCTGCTTCCTCTACCTCCGTCTTCATTGATAGAGGGCAGTGTTCAAAGGGGCATGTGATCAGCATGCCGGTACCCCGCCGGTCGCGTCACGCGGCTTTCGTGATCGAAGATCGCCACATCAGGCGCTTTCCAATAGTCCTCACGAGTGGGTGACTCCGTTCCTCACCTCCCTAACTCAGAAACATTACTAAGTAGGTACCAGGAATCAAACCCGGGGCTCTAGGCCAGCAATCAACAACGCTAACCTCTAGACCAAGTGGTTGTCTATTAAGATATATTAAAATGAATGTAAGTAGAACTTGTTATAAATTATTAAACAACTTTTATTATAAAAGCGTTATTCTAACAAAGAGTAATAAAGCATACAGCAAAAACATAATCAGATGTGAGTATTTGTACCAAAATCATAGATGTTTTATTTTGGGGACTTGGCACGTTAAGTAATACTTTTTAGAAATATTTTTCTCTGTTGAATTTTAAACGCTGCAGCTGTGATTTCATCACACACTGATACTGGTGTTCATGTTCCATTTCCAACTATCACACAGCTGTTTTCTGATTTACAAGGTTGCTGTTGCTATAATGTACAATTAATAAGCGCTTTATGCAGAAGATCGGATCCTAAATATTTTATAGGTAGGTATATTTTATAAATTGATTTCTATCCGGAAAATTCTAAGATTGCTATTATGAAGCAATTTTATGATACTCTCATGAAACAATTCTAACAGATATTTGGGAAGTTAAGAGGTAAAAAATACTTTAAATAATAGAAAATTCAACTGAACATGTTGGACTATCTTTTCATCAGTCATTTTCTCTTGGTTGAATTAACAGGTTCTGTGCTTTGAAACTGTAGAGAAATTTGTGTGAAATGACGGGAAAGTTCAATTGTTACTATTGACAAGAACAATTTAGCGTAAGCCCAATCCATAAAGCTGCTAGAAAAGTGAACAAGCAAAGTGCACAACTAACTTGATTCGGACACACAATGAGGGTTCGATCTACTGCAGTTTGCAAATGTTTCGACTCGCCAACCTGGTTCATAAACTCCTGGGTTGAGTGAATCCCTTATGTATAAAATATTTAACAACCTTAAATTAGCCTAAAATTGATGTAGTTACAGTAAACAGGCTTCTCTTAGGATTCCCCTCCATAAATACGCAATAGGGCTTTAAAATAAATTACGTAAATTCAAATAAATATAATTTTATTTACATTTAAAACATTAAACCCGGAATTAAACAAGTGCGTTAAAATGCTACAGCACATTTCTTTGTCTTGAAAGTTTCGTTTTTATTTTTCAAACAGTTTAATCTAATCGAAAACCGAAAATTACTTTTTTGTTATTAATTAAATATTTTATACAATGACAGAATTCCATGCGGGTTTAAGTTACAGTTACAAAATAGTTTTAATATTTTAAACGAAAAAATGTTCCTGCTCAATGAATTTCAAATGAACAGGCGAGTAAATAGCTCGCTTTGGATGGCACAGAGCTGGAAACCACAGAAGCTGAAAGTGGTGTAAAACTTTAATTAACTTCCGTCGCCTGGTACGCCTAAAGTTTCTCCTTATAACACACTAAGGAAAGTACTCCCTGTCCTATATATCTAAACACATGCCTCATTTCAAAGAACTAAGAACCATATGTCTAATACACTGGCCACGGTTTGATGTTCCAGGTGTACAGTGTAATAACAATATCATTATATTTAAAAAAAAAAAGCCTTATAATTAACCACTAAAGAATGTTGAAATAATTCCGGAATCACAGTTTGGGAAACAATGATCTACTGAACAGATAATATTTGCTATCAAATACATTGTAATGAAACGCGTTCTCAAGCGGTGTGTCTATTCCGATTTTTTCACAATCTCCATTCAGACTGCAAAGTAAGTCACTTGCATTAGAGAAGAAGGTTTGCTGTGACATTGATAAAGTCTGGTGCTATGCGCGAAAGTGCCTAGCTGTTCAGAGCATGGGCTCATACGTTAAAAGACCGCCACGGATGGCCGAGGTCGTTAAGGCTCGTGAGCGGGAGCTCTGGGGTTCGAATCCCACCAGGACCGTCCTCCCTGACTGGTTTTTTTTTTTCCAGATTTTCCTCAGTCCTCATAGCTGGCAAATGCCGGGAAGATATCCTAAACTTAGGCCTGGAATGCTTCCTTCCCTAAAAAAATATCCTTTCCCAATTTATCATTTCCTCTCATTTATCATCAGTGTCCATCGCCTGTGGTGCCTCAGTAGTAAAAACGGGCGTTAAATATTACTTAAAAATAAAAATACAATATAAGTGTATGGACTTGTAACTTGTAGTTATTAGTAAAATTTTGTTGCACAAAGGTTTTTGTTACACTTGTATTTTACAACTCTATACTTACAAGAGTACAAGTGATTAATCGTAGTTCTGTTCCGCAGAAGTATTAGTCGGGCACTGGTAATTTCTATAAATTTCTCTACAAGTGTAGGAATATAGCTAACTTCAAATAATAGCACAAAATGTATTATCTTTTCAATGGTTTTGGAAGTCAGTTGACCTAAATGTGCGAAAGTGATGATAATGATGAGTAAGAATATATAAGTGTTTGTGTTCATTAATTAAGTTAGGTTAAGTGCTATTAAAATGCGGCTTATGACTGATCTTCTTTTCTGTTTCAAATGCATATTTCAGACCAGTATCTTAGTTAATGCATTTTAAAGTTCTTGCTACATGCCACGAAAATAATGTCTTTTCATTCTTCATCCTCTTTTAAAATAATCTCTTTTGACACAATTTTCCCAATTTTTTGCTTATTATGAGAACGTAATTGTTGAGCAATATAAACACATAAATAAATATAAATGATCAAATAGACTAATAAAATAAATGACCGAGAGCAATCGGGAAACTCGATTCTTCTACCATCTCTCGACAACTGAAATTGATGCTGCTAAATGTAGCCTTATGGGACCGTCGTCTCAAAGTGAATTGTTACGCTTGAATATCGATAAATATTAATAAAGTATTTAAATAATCAGTGTATCTGAGAAAAAACACAAGACCCATTTAGCAGCTATAGCAATATTCCGCTCTGTATATTAAAAAGCCCTAAGGAATGAACATAACCTAATTCAAGGTATGGCGACGTATGGCAAACAGCTATTCCTCCAGTTTGCTCTTATATGACGTCATTTGTAACTTTTTACTAGTGTTGTGCTTCTTTCGTGGAACAAAAAGTTACAAGACTATAGTTTGTAAGGACTTGTGCTAATACCTTGTATGTATTAGACCATACTTTGTGGAATAGAGCCCAGGATGGAGTAAACCATTTGGGAGCTGCATTGTACGCCAGAAAAATACAAGACTAGTGAGCACAAAAAGTGGAAATAGACTCAACCGGATAGTCAGTCTTAAGAAAAACAAAGTAAAGAACACTCTTGCATAGACCTGTGTATAACGCTTCTATGTAACTCTTCAATTTAGTTTTAACAGTATATATTCTCAATCTGTGTTTTACATTGTCGTCTAAATACGTAAATATATGTTGATAACTAAATTTGTTATTTTATTCCATTCACGTGCCAAAGTTCCCAATTGGGAACATAATTTAACATAAAAAGTAGTGTTTTCAACAAACAAAACCTTGCAATTATGATTTGAATAGCCTAACATACAATTCCAGGTCTTTTAAAGGTTAAATGAATACAGTGCTAAATATATTGTACTCTCAAAATGTTATTAGTTTTTTTTTTTTTTTTTGTCCTTTCTCAGTAGATATTTGTCTTTATGAGGCAATGAGTGACAATGGAATATGGCTAAATGTTATATTTGAACTATTAAAACTCACCTTGTATTCTTACAATCAGATAAATCGAACCTATTCGGAAGCAAAGTAGCTTTTTGCTTCTGTGCTCGAGAGGAAAACCTAATTAGTTAAACGAATGGCTTGACTGAGTGAATGCTATTCAAAGAAGAGAAGAGTACTGCACTTGAATAATCACGTCCATTTGTCAAGATCAGCTTCCATTTCTCGTCATTTGTCTCTTTTGAAAAACGCACTACTCGGGAGGTTTGTGCACCATGCATTATGGCTGATCAGAAACATTTCGGAATGCTTCTGACAGCAAATCCCATATACTTAGAGATAATAGTAAAACATCCAACGGTACATTAGATAAAAATTAATAACTCTTTCAGATATGTTCTTGATTTACTGGCTTCTTGCCGACTTCTACGCGAAACAACACATGAAAATATATAAGTAGTTGTCTGTTGTGCGAATGAAGGCATCATAAATAGCAGGTTTACACGCAGCTGTGCTCATTTTTCTGACATATTAGTCATTTACGACTGAATACATGCGCCCCAGGTATCTGCCCACTGGCTGTCTAAAAATCGACGATATAAAGAATACATGCCCAAGTATACTTCGCATTCATACACATGACAAGGTATCTTCTCAATCAAGGAAAATGTCTTTGAACCGGAGGTCTACGTACAGAAGGCTGGTTTTCTGTTGACTATGCTACGAGGCCAGTAAGCCATGTTAATTGAAAGAGGATATACATATAATTTTTTCTATATATAACAATTTCATTTGTTTATAAAAGCTTATTTTATAACAGCAGCAATAAAATAATTTTCTAGCAAGTTAAGATATTGTTTGTGTATGAAAACTGTTTACAGTTCAAATCAACATAATGTTTCTGGTGAAAAAATATGAGAGAATAGAGATGCTAATATATTGTAAAATGTAACATAAAAAAAGCTTTCACTTAGGGGTTAAATATTTGACGTATTGGTCCAAAAACTGTAAAATTGCTTTTATTAATTATTAATGAAGATAGGTTTTTTTGTACTACGATGAATTTTGTTCAGAGAAATATTAGATCTTCTAAAATTCAAAATTAAATAAATTACCTTTCAGATAAGATGCAAAAGAAATAATTCTTAAAAACATCTATGACATTAAATTACAATCGTTATTATAAAAGACGTGTTAAAAATACTTTTAAATATACAACTTGAGACATTTCAGCATATTAAAAATGTGGCTTTCCTTTTAATTTTAATTGCTATTATGTAATTTTAAAAAATCTATACAGGAGGGAATACTACTGCAAATATTAAAATATGCAACATCACCATATTTCTAATTATATTGGCTTCCAAATAATTTGGAACGTTTTTAATTTAAGTACATACATTTGAACCACACTAGTAGCCTGAAGATATACCCTAGTTGCCGAAACACCGTCTGACAGATTTCAACCACCAGACCTTTGATGCATCAATGCTATAATTTGCTTTGAATGACCTTGTGTTTAATAATTGAACACAATATTTCAGAAAAACGTTCACAATGTGTATATTACACAATATAAGTTAACTACACTTATATTGTAATATCATGCTTTCTTTTGAATGACCCTATATTTAAATCCAACCCCAGACTGCGAATCAATTTCTCTCTCCCAGCTGCAATGTTTTAAGGAGATGTAAGCTGTTGAAACATAACGAAGAAGTGACCGAATTAAAGGAACAATCCTATATTATAGTTAAGAAAATACACAATGGTTAAAAAGCTTTAAAATATGTTTTATTGTTCTTTTCGTATTATTTAAATTTTTCTTTTTAGCTTTTCAATCTCTAATTTAGATGGTTTAAAATTTAAAATATTATTCACTTGAATCTAAAGGTTTACAAATAAAGAAATGGAACATTAAACTTTTTTATATATATTTGTCGTTGCCTTAAAGAAAAATTACGACAGACAAAGAATATCGGCTAATAATGAAATACATACATTAATTAAAAAAGAGTTTGAATAATTTTCAACAAAATTTAGTTTTAATTTTCATGTATATTTGCTTCTTTGTAATAAAGAATAATTGTAATGTTATTTATATGGGTAGAAAATATTCCTTACTATACTACTATTAGTGGCTAACTACCTTACTTCTTAATCATAATTATAGAGGATGATTTAAACAACACCGACAAAGGTTAGCATGCTGTGAGGAACGGCAACCTGCTTTAAGCGGAGGCCCATGATTAGAAGCTGTGATGTGTGAGAGTGTGGCAACACTTCGGATATGATGAAGGGCTTTGACAAGAAACTTCCACCAACTCAATGAGCACACCAATCATGCATGCATTTAACTACAAAAGGAATTCGAATTGTCGATACAGAGCGTGCAGAGTTTGGCTCAAAGATTTGTGTAAGAAGTACTTCAGCTTTGCAGAATTTTGCAGTAAGGTCATCTTTCTCCAATCCATACACATGTTTATTACTGTGAGTCACTTACACTTATCGGTTATTCTTCTGCCCACACACACACATGTCGTGCAAGTTTACGATGCCATCTGGAGACCCCCGTAACATCAGCGGAGGATCTTACTCATGTAGCGTGTGAAATATTTCGCACACATCTACAAGATCTTCGCTGTGTGCGCCAATTTCTGCCCCGGCGATTTACGCTCTGTAATAAAGTTAAGAGTTCGACAATTGGAACCTTTTTTGTAGTTAAATGCACGGTAAGAAGCTCCTGTTGGGATGGTAGAAGTTTCTGGACATAATGTGAAACACACTCCAATCACCATATCCGAGGTGTTGTCATGCTTTGACACCCACGGCGCCCAAACGATGCATTTCCAGGCGTGAGCAGCCTTTTGAAAAGTTGTCAGTTTGACGTCCCGCACAATATACTAAAATTTGTCTGTGTATTTTTAATCATCCGGAATAAATAAATGTATCTTATGAAGACCGCAGGCAAAGAACATTCTAGTTTTATTTTTTAGAATGAGATGTGGGTGCTATTTAGTGGCATAACTGTCGAAGTTAATTTTAAACAAAATGCAAGGAAAGTACATTATTAATAATGCAGAAAAATGTTGTGTCAGGAAGATTATTCCATTTGCATTATAACTCAAAAAATATATTATAACTCTTGTATATATGCTTAGGCTTTCACGTCCGACGTTGATCCAGTAGCACGTAGGTCTCGGGTTTATAGGCCGTGGTCCAGTCGATGAGTTAACACCGAAGCTTCGCCCATGGTTGGTTGCTGGTTACACTCCAGTGAAGATGCTCACGGAGTCATGGGTGAAACGTCAGGTGTTAACTCTTTGACTTGTAACAGGCCAGGAGTCACTACCCTCTGAAGATGCACGACAGAATCATGGGCGAAACATCAGGTGTTAACTCATCGAATGGACCACGGTCTGTAAGTCCGGATTCTACATTCTACTTTTAACTCTATATTGCAGGAAAGACTATATATTTAATTCATCAAGTATAGTATTTCATTGAAATAACTGTTGATAACTGATGTAGAAGAATTTAGTGCTCCTAAATCAAGTAAAGGCGTTTAAAATTGCATAAAATGACAAGTGCAAATAAGTGATTTAGAGAAATGAGTTATGATAAAGACCTCAAGAATTGCACCCATCATTTATGTCTATTACTGTTGTAAATACGAAAAACTGCAGATTCTTAAGAAAGCTCAGGAAAGCCCTAAAATAATTATAGAACTACTCGCAACATTCATTTATAGAACAAAATGTTCATACAACTACAGCTATAATCACGGTTTAAATGTAATATATAATGATTTAAAATACAAAATGGTAAACAACAAAGAGAAAACAAATAAAATGCCATAATAAAATGTACATTACCCTCATTTAGACGCATAATCGGGGCTTTCATAAACAATAATTGGAAACCAGTTGATCTTGAGTACAGGTGCAATTTCCTGTAAGACTGGAATTATATTTATGCTGACGTAGGCAATTGACCTTACTCAGTTGTGCTTATCACACCAACTGTTTAAGCTGTATTTCTGTAGGAGGTGTGTGTCAGGCTTTCTACTGCGTATTTGTGTACTGTGTAGTATGCCGAGAGTGAGCTATACGCTAGAGAGAATTTAGTGTTAAATTTCCATGAGCAATATCTCCATACATTTCGAGGTTGGAGAATGAAGTTCGAACCCAAGGGGTTATCAGTGAGGAGAAGCTGAGAGCAAAAAAACATGTTGTTACAAAGGAGAAGCTGATGAAACAGGGTATCGATTAGACACTTCTCCTATAAGTCCTCAACACAATTAGCTAGTTGTATCTATAGGTAGCGCTTATAAAGTCACTCAGCTGTATAAAATGATTGTTGCACATGAAAACATTCTTAAGAAGCGTTGAAAAAAGTACCCATGTAATGGTTTACAATAACCCCGAGGATTAATCTCAGCGCCTCAAAAATCTTTTTAAAAGTATTCGAGTATGCCTCATAGCGGAGAACAGGCATTTCGATGAACATTACAATATTAAGTCTACTTTTTTTTTTTTTTGGTTGATTTATTTAAGGACGCTCTTTAACAGCTCAGGTCATCAGCGTCCCATTCAACTCAGGGCGTGAAACGGCCGACAAATTTTGCTCAGAGGCCTCTCTTCCAGGCTTGAGGTTCTTTTTCGTGCCGCAAATGTACGACACGGGACCCACGGCTTTACTTCCCTTCCGAAGGAAGCCATACTTAGGATTTTAAGTCTACTTACTACTGGTAAATAACGAAAGAAACAAAAATGTGTGATATAAATTTCGACCGCGCGAAACGATATATTTCCCTCGGCAGGTGGAAGAACCGTTAAGCAGTAGTTTCCCGTCGGTAAAAATCTATTTCCGATTGCGAAGCAGAATGAGAGCCTTGTATATTTTATTTATTGACATATATTTTCCATTTTAAAATTTTCTCTTCATATGTTTTGACACTACTGTATTTATATTTGTGTTTAATGAGCTTCCAATACTTTGGTTTTGAAGTTAACAATGTCAATAACACAAACCAGTTTCTTGGAACTTCGAATTTGTTTGCCTGTCTTCATAAATATTTACTAATATCATATACAACAAAACTACTAACAAAAACAAGACCTTCTGATGAAATACAAATGAGATTCTGAAATAAGGAATACAAATTACAAATTCATAATTTATGTATATACGTGTAGGAAATAAATACATATATTATTAAAATGCAAATACTAGCTACCATTGTTTCTTCTCATTCCCAACCTCTTGTTAGAATTTGAACTAACATTCTTTAAAAGCCTTTTCCAGTATTAAGGTAAATATTGTATTCAAGAATCGCCAAGTGTAAGTATTGCAAACTATGCGCCACGTTGGATTTTTCTTACTTTAAAACGAAATAAATCCCATGTAGTAATTTGTCGCCATCGTTATCAATTAACTTTTTTTAATATTGTTTAGCGCACTTTTTAACTACCGAGGCATTACATGCGGTGGGCCGTGGTGATACATGAAATAAAAAGATAATTGGCAAAAGGTATTTTTTTAAAGGAAGAAAGCGTTACAGGCCTAAGTTTTAGTGTACCTCATCGCTATTTGCCATTTATGACGACTGAGAAAAATCTGGCCAAAACCTCGGTCAGGAGAGATAGTCATGGTGGGAGCCTTATATATGAGCCTTAGTTATAAAACTTGTCCGATTTGGTGATATTTTGTTTTGGCTATTGAGCACGCAGCCTTCCCAGTAATCAAACCCCACCCCTGAAACGCGTACACGATCCTCCATTTTTGGAGGTGCTGTAATAGTGATCCATTCTCGGTTAAACAGACAGGATGACAAGATTTAAGTTTAGCGGCCGTAATGTTTCTCATTTCATTGCTAATGTATGCTTCACATTTCCAAACCTCATTTCGTGCCAATTTCTACAGCCTGTGTTTAAAATGTTTTCGCTCGTGCTTCGTGTTTTGCACCAAATCAATATATTGAAACTTGTACATAATAATGTGAAATGCAGTACTAAAAGGAATAAATTAGTCAGGAATATATCCCGTAGTATGAGTGAAATACGGTTTAAGCATAAAATGCGCTGCTCTAGAGTAAACCGTATAACCATCTTAGCGAGTGAATGTATACTGCCATGAGAATGGCAAGAAACGGCTTCAGTGTAAAGGGGAGGGGGAAGAGAAATTGAAATACGGTTACCTTCGGCTACAGTATACGGTATCTCAGATATTTCTTTGTTTTTATTTACGGACGCTCTTTAACAACTCAGGTCATCAGCATCCTATTCAATTCAGGGCGTGAAACGGCCGATAAATTTTACTTCGAAGCCTTTTCTTTCACGCTTCAGGTTCTTTTACTGCCGTAAATCTATGATACGGGACACGCGGATTTTCTTCTCTTCCTAATGAAGCCATAAGTAGTATTTTTACGCCCGAAAAAAATCCATCGACGCTGGGCGGGATTGAACCCGCGATCTTGGGTCTACGAGGCAAATATAACCACTAGAGTACCGGAACCGATGTATCTCAAAAATAAAACCTATCCTGTTTGTATATAAAATTCTGTAATTTGCTGTCACTATGCAATGTGTATGTAACATGAATGCTACCCATTTGCTATTTAAACGGAAGGACACAACAGCTGCACTGCAGTGCTGCCTGCACAAATAACAAGACAAGATACACCGCTTTCAATCTTGATTCCTGTTCTCATTAGACTATTTTAAAATTCAAACGAATGCTGGTTCATTTTCAAAGCAAGCACCGAAGAAAGAGAACGGGAACAAAGATGCTACTGTAGAATGCTTAAAATGTGCACCCAACTGGCATCACTGGCCTCCTTGCTTCATTATCTAATTTAGCACAGAACTTTTGCTCTTTTAAAAGATGTGTAGTAACCATTAAGAAGGGAACTGCAACTCTCAAACGTTTCCTTTCCCTAAATCTGCCACGTCTCTCTCTAAGAAGAGGAATTTCATTAGAAACCAGCGAAGAGACAATCCTTCAGCAGCAAGAACCCATTAGCAGCGTGAGTTCAGATAGGTACAAAGAGGAAAATTAGCCTGGGATTGCAGTTTGCACTTCCTCCTTAATTAGTGAAAGCCAAAGAATTGCGAATGAATCGCAAAAGCAAAATCCGGTCAAGGAATTTATTGTTATTCTTATAGTTTTAATACACTATCTTTTAGGTTAATGAAGATTATGAATATTCTGTATTAATAATATTTGTTTATAGGTATCCATATTACTGAAAGTTTAACGCTATATTTTATGATACGTTTCGATATATATATGAAACATAAAAATAAAGAAACACTATTAACAATGTAACAAATTAACACTAATAATAAAAGTAGATAAAGATAAAACACAGAGAAAGAGTCACACTTGAAATTGCTATATTTCGAACTACTGCTTCTTGCCATTGAAGAACTCGCAGTAGTTCGAAATATAGCAATTTCAAGTGTGACTCTTTCTCTGTGTTTTATCTTTATCTACTTTTATTATTAGTGTTAATTTATATATATATATATATATATATATATATATATATTGTTTAAGCCATAATACCACAATACATTTTTCATTCTTCGTAAAGAAACAAATGTTTCAAAATTAAAGACTAAGAAAATAAAGGAGAATGACGCGTTATGTCAAAATTTATATAATTATATAAATTAAGAGTTTATTGATACAAGAGTTACCTCTTAAATTGTTACTTACGATCACTAAGTGGCGCTATTGAGATATGTCATTACTATTTTCAGAACAGTTGACATTTGTTATTGCAAAAATAGTTGCAACTTAGAAATTGACCGAGTGTTTGTTTACAGTGAGCGTTTAAACAAAGAAATTTTGTGAAAAAATGTAAATCTCGCGTGATGATTTTCGTTGAGTGATTTTTTACGATTTTAGTAAAGGCCTAACTCAACAGCAATGCATAGAATCGCTTCGATCAATTTTTGGTATCGAAGCACTATCAGAAAAGACTGTTTACAGCTGGTTTACAGAATTTCGTCTTGGTCGTGCGTTCGTCAGTGATGAACTTCGTGAAGGTTGACCAAGATCTGTTGTCATTCTAAAAAAACATCGATACTGTGTGTAACATGATTGAAGAAGATCGGCATGTGACTTACAGTGAGATAGAGATATCCTTAAGCATATCGAAGACTGCAGTACATTCATTTTGCATGAACATTTAGATGTGAAAAACATCTGTTCCCGATGGATTCCGCATAATTTGACCGAAGCTTAAAAAGAGCCCGTGTAAATCGATGTAAGAAATGCTCACAAAATTCCACTGAGGAACTGCAAACTCCGTGTACAACATCATAACAGGTGACGAAACTTGAATATATTCGTATAAACCGGAAATTAAGCAACAATCCACTGTTTCAGTGTTCCAAAATGAACCGAATCCCACAAAAGTTGTTCCTTCACGAAGCATTTCCAAAAAATGATCGTTTGTTTCTTGGGTTGCACTGGACATGTAGCAACCATTTGAAGGATGGTTCGAAGAACAGTTGGTTAATGCTGAATGGTATACAATAATTTGTTTGCCAAAAGCCATCGACGAAATCAGGAAAAACAACAGAAAATGTGGCATCATTTTTCATGACAATGGCATTTCTCACAAGCACGTCAAGGAATTGATTATTTGAAGCAGGAAAACATCGAATTAATGTCTCATTGCCCGTATTCATCTGATTTATCGCCTAACGATCTCTTTTTGTTCCCGAATGTCCAAAAAAAAAAAGTGTGAACTGCGATTTTCATCACCTTAAGAAGCCATTGAAGCCATTGAAGCCTTTAAAACCCGTTTTTGCAATACCAACTTCAGAGTGGAAAAATGTTTGGAGAATTGCTTTGAACGCAATCGATAGTGTATGAACAAGAATTTGGGGCAGTTTTTTTAAAGTGATATGATAAATATATATGTATTTTATCTCATTACTAAATATTTAAAATTCCAATGTGAAATTAGATTTTTTTTTTTTTTTTTTTTTTTTTGCAAACATATCCACGGTGCTTTTTGTAGTTTGTTTTTATTTAAGATCTCACGTCATCAGTGTCCCATTCAATTTAGAGCATGAAATGGCCGATAAATTTTGCTTAGAGGCCTCTTCTTTTAAATTTAGATCCTTCTATGTTTCGTAAATCTACGATAGGGGACCCACAGTTTTATTTCCCTTCTAAAAGAAGCCAAACTTAGGAGTTTTACGCCCAAAATTTTCCATCGACCCTTGCCGATCTTGGGTTTATGATGTGAGTATGGTTACCATTAGACGACCAGGACCGACAATCAACAGTGAAAGTGGTTCTATTGAGATACAGATATCTTGGGCGCGTTATAAAACAAAATAAATTCCAGAAACACGAAAAAGGGTCATGGGAACACATACGATAATAAAATTTTAATATTGCTTGGGTTACATTCCATGTTTACGACGAAAACATCAGAAACAAATGATAAATGCATTTGTCTTCAAAACGCCGCATGCAAAAGTGAATACAGATTTTTGGAACACACTGTACATTAAACCATCAATCTCTGGCCCAGATTGGGCGCACAGAATTAATGAGGGTAGAGAGAAGGGAGAAAATACTGAAATAGAAATTTGTCCCTTCTGCGGAGAAGAAGAGAGACTTGTACACACTCATTTCGAAATGTAATGGAAAAGATGATTGGAGAAACCGGATTACATTTTACAAAGTGCGTTTCTCCGGATTGTAATGTTAAATGAAAAGAAAGTAGGAAAGGAAACAAAAAAAAACAAAAAAAAAAAAAAAATCAGGACATGCGGAATTTTCAATGGGAAAAAAGTAACTGGGAAGTTAGACAAATTGTTAAATTTCTTACATTTTAAACTTAGATTCCAATCAGATTTCCACTAATTCAGAGAATATTTTACCTAAATCTAGTGTGCAAAAAATTATGCTTTTAATGTAAGATATTTCCAGTATCTAGTTTCTCAATAAGATACATAAGTTTTTTACAAAAAATAAAAACAAATTGGAACAACTTTTATTGTTTTTACAATATTTCTTTAAGATTTATATACTTTTTAAAACAAATTCTAGAAACATTTTTTTCATTCTGAAGTTGGTATTTCAAAAATATTGTCTTTAAAGGCTTCAACAACTTCTTGTGGTGATGAAAATCGCTGCCCACGCACTTTTTGTCATAATCAGGAACAAAAAGAAGTCGTTAGGCGATAAATAAGATGAATACGGGCAATGAGGCATTAATTCGATGTTTTCCACCTTCAAACAATCAATTGTTTGACGTGCTGTGTGAGAATGAATGAATGTTGTTTAACGCCCGTTTTTGCTACAGAGGCATCACAGGCGATGGGCACTGGTGATACATGAAATGTGATATATTGGGAAAGGATTTAGTTTTAAGAAAGGAAACGTTCCATGCCTAAGTTGAGGTTACCTCCCCGGCATTCGTCATTTATGAGGACTGAGGAAAACCTGGAAAAAACCTCAGTCAGGAAGGACTGTCCTGGCGGGATTAGAACCCCAAACCTCCCGCTCACGAGTCCGCGATTTAACGACCTCGGCACCCGTGGCAGTGTGCTGTGTGAGAACTGGCATTGTCACGATGAAGAATGATTAAACTTTAATTGGTTGTTTTTCCTGATTTCGTAGATGACTTGTTTTATACCACTCAACTGTTCTGCGATTCTCTAAAGGAATGCCGATCTTCTTTAATCATGTTGCACATAGCATTGGTGGTTTTTGGAATGACAACCGATTTTGGCCACCCTTCAGGAAATTCATCACTGACGGACGCACGATCACGGTGAAATTCTGCAAACCAATTGTAAATTCTTTCCTGATGGTGCTTCATTCCAAAAGTTGAATAAAGCAGTTCTATCCATTGCTGTTTGAGTTCGAACTTAACTAAAACCGTAAAAATCATCCAATGAAAACCTTCAAGTGAAATTTCAATTTTTTCATAAATTTGCTTCGTTTAAACGCTCATTGTAAACACACTAGTGGGTCAGTTTCTAAGCTGCAACTGTTTTCACAACAAATGTCAATTGCTGCAAAAATAATGACATATCTAAATAGCACCACCTAGTGGTCGTTTGTAAAAACTTCCTCGTATTAAGGAGTTAGTTTTAATGATTTGCTAAGCTTAGCTGCTGTTAACATTCTGGCCGAGAGGTCACCCGCTAATTTTCTTTCTTTATGCAGTAAATGTTGATGATGAAACCTCTCAATATTATTTGTTATGTAGAATGAATCAGATATTAACACGCTTTAACTAATATTGCTAACATGATTTGATCTACACTGCTGCATGTACTTAAAATTAGGTCTTTCTGCATATAAATATTAACTATATAGCAAATAGTCGATAAACACAGTTTAATAAACTAACACATTTTCTGTTTATAAAGAAGTGTAATAACACTATATCTGCTAGAAGCAGCAAAAATGTAAGTACTCGTAGTATCTAATACTAATACTAAAAGTAAAATTAATAAATAAGTGAAAAACACTATGTGAGCAATTAATAAACATATCAAGGGTGTTACCTATCCCCCGGGCTGTTTAATTTATATATTGATGATGCAATTTTATATGTAGATAGCAAGGTCTTAAACTCTGGATGGAGCATCTTTTACAATAATAATTTTATAATTTAAAAAATTGCATTAATGAATATAATATCCATATTTCATGAGACAAACTACATTGTTAGCTTTCCGTTGAAAACGCCCAATAAATTGTAAAACAGTATCAATGGAAAATGAATGTGTTAAATTATTTAGAACTTCAAAATAGAAGTACTTTTAATTATGGCTTAAAAAACTTACAACGTTTCAAAACAAGTGTAGCACAAGCATCAAAACTGATAAAGAAATGATCTGTATACACGTAACGCAGTTGCTGAAGTGAAATCCAAACATTCATAAAGATCGTCAAAGGAAAGAGGATATAATGAAGATATAAGGTCAGAAATATATTAACCAGAAAGGAAATATAAAAGAATATTGAATAATATATATGAAATTAGTTTATAATGCAACAATTGTTTAAAATTATAAACCATTTTCATTTATTTTTTGTATCCCAGAATTAAAAAAGTTATAAATTAAATAAAAGCAATATAAATATTTATTTTTAATGAATTACTGTGAAGTCAATACCTTATTTTATTATGCTTATGTCATTGTATCCATGGAAAGTGAGATCGTTTGTTTTATGATATTGTTTTCCTTCGGAAGAGAAGAAAGCCGTGTGTCCCGTGTCGCAGATAAACAAAACGGTATTGAAGTTGGCGAAGCGAGATTTATCGCAAGAAATTTTAGCCTTGAAAAGTTAAAATGTTACTAATATTGAGAAAATCGTACGATACCCGAAGGAATAAGACAGATACCTGGACCACTATTCGAACTAGCATTCCACCTAAGGAATCGTAAATAATACGGAAGACAAACTTTATATAATTTTAGTGCCCAGATCTGTTGACTTACGAAATTTTACGCCATATTTACATAATTTCATTTAGTAGGAGCGTCAGGGCGTTGAAGTGTGCGGAATTAGTATTGATGTAACAAACAAACGTAAATTAAAAGATAAAAACACACGTTTCTTCTACACTAGATTCATGATCTTCCACTTCAGTTTTTGTAAACGATTATTGAAATATTTAACGTACAATGATTATTATAGTTAAACCAGAAAGAACATATTATCACTGATATTGGAGCTGGTGTATTTCTTATGTAGTGTACGTATGCTTTATTTTTGCAATGAACAAATGTTTCTTGTTTATTCTAGATTTAAGTTACCAAACTCAGAGACTATGGGAAAAAAGAATGAAACTGGGCCTTACACGGTCTCAAGAACAAGCTAATGAAGAAATGGTTGCTATTTTGAAAAATGGTATATCAGTTCGAAAGGCAGTAGCAATTTTTAATATCCCTAGAACTGCGATGAGAAAACATCATGTATCAGGTAGCAGAGAGAGAAAAAGTAACGGAGGAACACCATTTTAAAAGGAGAACAAGAACTGAAAAGTAAATAAGTATACCATGCGATTAATAATGATTTTCCCTGCGGACGGGGATTTCCTATGAGGAGTCCCCATTCTTTTGCCGCGCCGTGGAGGAGGTAGGCAAATCTGCTTGCTTACTTGTTAATCTTGCTGACTGTCATACTCATAGTGCAGTTATTCCCGGGTGTGTGTAGTGCTGTTTGTTTCTTAATTTATATAAAGTGTATTATGTCTTGAGTGTTTACAACGGCACAGCGTGTCTTTATGCACGATTCATATGTGTTAACTCAATGATGAAAGAACCATAGGGCCATTTTTAGCATACAATTGAATGTCTAAATAAATTTTGTTACTTATGTGAATACTTTACTAATTCCTTTTTTCAGAGAATTATCCGACAGGGGTACATTTTTTCAACAGAACTTGCCACTGCTTACACTGCGAATAATTTCACGAGAGTTCACAATGTAATTCCGTGTACCAGACGAACCCGTATATCAAACAAAAACTCAAAGATAATATTAATAAGGAAAATGCCGGGATTTCCCAAAATGAACTACAGCGAGTGATGAATACTTTTTTAAAGAGATACCAAAAATGTGTAGAGAGTGAATGAGGGCATTTTCAACACCTCGTTTGATAATTTGGTAAGTAATGGGTCTCTTAAATTGCTTTGTGTATTATTGTATGGTTGATTTGTTTTATTGTTTTACCCTACGTTAATTATCGAGAGCGGCTGACCGCCTAACGAACATGCGCTCGCTCAGAGGCAAAACACTCCGGGAGAAAACAAAACTGATAACGCGATATTAGCTGATGTTGGAGACGCTATTCAATGAAAGTGGTGTTAAACTGCCTAGCACAAGTGATCTACAGACGTCATAGGAAAGGTGCTATTGTAATTTGTGCAAAACATACCGTGTTTTATATATATATATATATATATATATATATATATATATATATATATCTGTGTGTGTGTGTGTGTGTGTGTGTGTGTGACTATAATCGATATTTAATATATGTGCATGAGGAGTGTGAAGCACTTTCTAAAAAGGACAAAATAGAAAAAATTCGTATGTTCATTTTGTGCAGATTCTAATTGAATTCTAATTGGTACATTATCATTTATCTCAAAACAGATGTTCTTTTTGTGACATTAAAAATACAATTTAGTACAAGATAAGTCACTGTGTTGTTTATTTCTGGCTCTTGGATATAGTTGCTAAAAATTTCAAAATATCGACCACCTTTGGTTTAATTGATTCTAAGGGGCTCATAAGCTATTCTTGAAATTGAGCTCAGGGAAACATTACCTACGCATTTTGAATACCAATACATTAACCAGGAAAGAAAGATAAATTTGCAAAATAATAAATCCACCGACCTAAGTGCAAAGACATATTTTTAAGCTTTTCTTAGCGGTTTAAGAATAGTCCGAATATATTTATTCATTTTGTTGCTAGTGTTCATTTATTAATTTTATTAATGCTGGGATATTAAGCATTTTGCAATAAAAATTTATGTTTGATTCTATTTTAGCAATACATTAAGTTTCCTCAATACTATCGAAATATTGCATTCAGTTAATGACAATGTTGCACTGAAAACATTTATTATACAATTGATACTAGGGAAATTTTATTGAACTAATGCCATAATGTACCATGTTATTAAAGCTTTTGAACAAGAATAAAGAGTGTACTGATACATAAAAAAGGTATTACTTAGAGAGCAAACCGGCCAATAATACAACAAGGGCTATCGAGAACTGTACACCATACTTCGCCGGGAGTAGATGAAAAAAAAAAAAAAAATAGTTTGAGAAACCTTACTAATCTTAAAGCGAGTTCTTGCTTCATATTTTATTCGGCAATTCATATAAGTGCAAACCACCGTTGTCAAAGCACAGAGTGCTTTAGGAAAACAATCTAATATTTTAATTCTGGAACTCAGTAACAATATAGGTCTAGTTCACTCTTGCAATTTCTCTAAACAATTGACTGTTCAGAGCTATGAACTGCCATACTACAACAGAGCTTGTTTTCCATTTTAAATAATATAGCACATATAGCAAATAAATTTGTTAGTTAAGTTTCAGTGGTACTTGAAAAAAATTTCCAACCTGTTTGCGTTATAAACACATTTTCGAATCCATTCCTAGAGATATTTATAAGTAGCTTTGGAATAAACATATTACTCTGATGCATAAAGATAAAAAAGATGTACTTACTGCTATTCTGTAGCGATAAGGAAGTATTTTCGTTGTTATCTTACCTGCAACAAAAAAAAAAATAAAATTAGGTAAAATATAAGTTACATTAGTTGGCAATTGTGAAATGTTATTGATGAAATGCTAATTAAGTCTATGTTTATATGTTCAACTATATAAACTCAATACACTTGTAAAATTTACGAATTCTATTGCTTCAAAAGTTCCTCACAATAGATTTTTTTATATTGTACATTACATAAAGTTTTATAGCAATATCTATACAGTTAAATGTATTCAAATGCCAAATTATATTAAAGTGTGTTATGCAATGGTTAAAGAAGCTAAACCAATTTTGCTATAGACTTTCAGGCGTTATATCAAAGGAGAGAATACAACAGTAATATATACTGTGTTTAGCTTAGATTCTGACGTAAATGTTCAATTAGAAAATGTTTTCACCAAAAGTATTCATGACTTTGAAAGGCAAGAACAAATTATGGTATACAAAATTAGACAGCTTTATACTAGATCATTTTATTGGCAAGTGCGTCTCATCTTGCGATTAAACCGTTTATATTCAAGTCCGCATTACCTTTGTTCAACTAAACAGCTCTGTTCTATTATTGTAAAGGCTATTAACCTGGGATTGTATACCTATATTAAAATTTATTATTTTTGTTCACCTTCATGCATTTTGGCAACTTTCTACAATCAGAGATCTAGACTAAGAAACATGAGACATTTCCAATACAAATAAGAACCACTCTATGTGGCCGAGTCTCTGTCTCAACAAAATTCGATTACACTCATTCACAAACCTAACATGGAAATTGATAATTATGTTACATTTTTGAAGTTCCTCATTGAAAATAAATAGGTGCCATACAGGTAGTAAACGATCTAGATTTAGAACAAGGATGCTTTGAAACGAAGATCGCTATTTAATTTGTGGGACATGATGAAACTGTTAGAGATATAAATTTATAGTTAGCGCGCGACATCCATTATTGTATCTATGTTAATTGTGATCGTCCGTTCGCTTTCTGGTGTTTTAAGATGAAAGTGATTTTTGCAGCCTGAGTTAACAAGAATGCTTGGAAAAATTACAGAAAGCATTTACACATTCTGCTCTTTCACGTAAAAAGGTATATAACTAGTTGACAGAATTTGGTCAAAAAAGAACGAATTGAAAAACCAGGAGCATATACAGAACACCACAGATGGAACGCTGTTAGTGTAGAAGCCATAGTGAAGAGCGGTCCGCGAGTGATTTACAGGAAGGCAGAGGAGTTTAAACATTCATTCACCGCAGATGTAAGAAATCCTGCACAAGTATCCTCGTATGGGGAAACCTTTGTTGCCGTTGGGTATCTCAAAACAGAATAAAAGGCAGCAAAGCGGAATGTTGACAGGAAATGGTTTGTCATTTCGAAACTCCCGAAGATATCCACGATATCTTCAAATGTAATGAAAGCTGGATTTACCAAAGTTACCTGTGAAGAAGTTGGTGCCAATTCCAAAGCAGCATGATATGGTTGCTTCAATGATTGGTCCCGGAGGATGTAACTTGAATCGAGAGGAGCAAGAGGTTGTTACGAAAAGAAATGGACAAATTCGTGATTTTAGGCATTTTACTTAGTACAGAATGATTTATATAGAATACATGTATTTCTTTGTTTCTTTATTTCAAAACTAATGATACTAGCCAAAATTCATTATACCTCAAATGTAGAGTATCTTTGGGAAATTATTAACCTCTACAGAAAATGTTGAAAATATCCTCTTTCCTGCATAAGACATACGCAACTTATCATTCCATGTTACTGGTCGCTCGTTAGAGGACTGTGCTGCCAGTACCATTAATTCCTGTATAATGTTAAGCTTCAGACCGTCTAATGTTTCGGTGTGTGTGGCGTAAACTCTGTATTTTAAGAAATACCATAAAAATAAGTCCGATGTTGTCATATCAGGAGATCTCGAAGGCCACAGGTTCTTGGTGATTATCCGGTCATCTAAGAAGTTTTCAATTAGCGACATGAATTGGTTTGATGTATGGCACGTAGCACCATATTGTTGAAAATATCATGACCCAGCTCCATATCGTCCGGTTGCTTAACAAACTCCATGAATCCGGGTACTCTGTAGTAAACAGTCTGGTCAAAAAAAGAAAGATGTTTGCCTTTTTCACTCACCAGAGATCCAGTTGTTTCCAATTTGTTCCCAGTGTCAGTATGGTGTTTCTTTGGCGGAATTGCGAATTCTCTTTTGTATACCCTTCCAATAATTGTAATGGAATTTGTAATCGGTATTGCTACACACGGAAAGCCGTTGATAACGTGTACTGCATTTTCATAGCAAGTACAACAAAATATCGAAAACAGCTGCCAAACATAAAAGTCAACAATGGAATAAAGTATAAACATCTGCGCATTTCGTAACAGGGAATCAAAAGTCGTAAATATCCCACTTAATTTGACGTTAAACTCGGATTTTCAGTCGAATAAAGAAAGAAGTGTGTTAGTTCTACATAAATCACTCTGTAGAATCTCGAAGATTCAACTTTTAATCTCCTGTCTGCATTATTTAAAGGGAACTAAATTATGGAGTCATGTTATAGGGAGACACAAGAAATACAAGGGCTGGATTAAAAGTAATTCGTTGCTTTATTATCGGAGGAAAACTATTTACATTCCTTCAATATAATCCTCTCCTCCTAGGTCTACCACATTCTGCCACACTTGTGGAAGGCTTAGCACAACTCGGCACGGCGACCGTCCTTTGACAGGGATAATGACGTCTATTGTGTCACAACACTTCCCCGGAGGTGTTTCTTTCATTCTGGCTAATAGCTCGTAAATATGATCCAAGTGGGAAACAATCAGCTGAACTTGTGATTGTCAGATGGTGTCATCCTGAACGCAGTTGCCTCTACCTTCACGAAACTTTCACACATCAAATCACTGTACTATATGGCAACATTGAATCAGCACATGCTTCACATAGACTTTGATATTGTCTTGTGTGCTGCGATTCTTCAACTTTCGTAAACATTGTAGATAGTTTGCACTATTCTTCTGTACTTAATTGATGAACATTACGATATCACTTACCTTTAACAAAGAATCACATAAACTCTTAAAGAATTGTCGTTTTTAACACTCCTAATTACATGCGTGTTTATGATATGTTGATGAAAATAAATCGCATGTGATACAACAGACGTATCGATGCACAATTATTCTTCCTCTTTTCGTTTGGCGCTATAGCCCGCGGCATTCTCTGCCTCCGTCATACGACTTTAGTGATAGAGGGCAGTATTGCAGGGGGGGCATTTGATCAGCATGCCCGGCATCCTGTAGATCGCCTATCACGCGGCTTTCGTGATCGAAGACGGCCTCCTCTCCATCAGGCAGCTAACTGTCCTCATGAGGTCAGAAGGACCCGGTTCCAAACCTCCCTTACTTAGAAAAAATCCTAAGTAGGTACAGGGAATCGAACCCAGACCTCCCGGTCACCAGTCAGTAACACTAACCATTAGACCAAGAATCGATGCAGTTGTTAATATATATAATAATTTCCTACACTACTCACGTACGTATGCTTTCTTTTAGCTATTGCTGGTTTAATTAGGTATACAAAGTCAATGAAACTACGTAAACACAAAGTATTTGTAACAAGTATTCAGTAATCCGATATTGACCGTCGGGGTAATTCTGGGACCCGTGTATATTATTTGGTTTCCATTTGTATTCTTTTCTTTTAACAGATAAAGACGATATTTACATGTATTCAGGCATATTCGCATGAACAAACATGTTTTATGGGTCAATATCCGTCATAAATGTATCGTTCACTACATATCCATTCTAAATATTGCCTATATTGATTGCAAGCATTGTAAATGATGGGATTACAATATAAAGGAATATAGAAGCGTTGCAAAACAGTTTAGGTGGGGGATATTTAGGGAAAAATACGCAATATCGGGTATTAAGCTGTAATAAAACATTTTGCCTAGTTTCCAATCCAAAGAATGAAGTAAAACATCGTTTGTACTCGCGAAAAACTATTCACAATCTGTTAAAAAGTGTTTGTTGCCTTAAACAGTGTGACCGAAAGCCTGCATTAGTATTCATATTAATATAGCACCAGAGTCCGGAAGTTAGGCAAAATATCTTTTCTATTTGTGTGGATATATTTAATAGTCAAATTGAAATGAACATATTTCCGTACTTCGGTATATGTAACGTCAGTTTTTATTTTTTCTTTTTGCCTATTTTGGCTTCTGATAAATATTTTAAGGTTTAAAACCTTTCTTTTTTGGGGGGGGCCTGTTTTAGATCGTTATGAATTTTTCTGCGTTTATTTACGCATTTTAAAAAGGACATAAAAAGTTCAATATATCGAAGTGAAAATTAGAAAAAAAATAATAAATGCCACGTTCACCTCACACAAATGCCTATTGAGAATCTTGTTATATATTTGTTTCTTTTCAAGCAGTCAGAAACGTTTCTTTATATTTTCTTACGTTCTTTAAATATCAGAATCTTCATTAGTGAAAGGAGCGCACGGTTATCTTGGGCATATTAATGCCAGGAAATAGACAGGATGAAGGAAATACAACAGTTTTCAATAGTCCTGGTGAATGATCTTGTATTGATCTGCGCGAGACATTTCTAGGGAATCTGTGATGTGCGTAACTTCTCAGCTGCATAAATATAACCAAAAAATTGCAAGCGAGAAAGATGAGAGCGGTACATCTGTGCAATAAGCCGTCCCTACAATGTGTTCAGTACGGAAGAAAGAGAGATACTAACATGATTCCCCTATAAACATATCAACAGAAAATGAAGTCGACCAGAAAGAACTCGCATGTTTTGCTCGTTCGCCAGGACTATTCAAAACTACTATAATTTGTCTTGATCAATATTTCAGTATTTCAATGATGTTCTGATGTTCTGACAGGTAAATGTTCTGTTATAACTGGTATGAGTACTTCCGAAATAGCTTATTTTAAACATGCTTCAATAACTTCGGTGGAAGCAGAGCGTTCTTTTCACATGATGAAAAATGTTCTCTCTGACAAGCGGCTAACTATGACACATTGATTTTTTTTTTTTTTTTTTTTTTGTTGCTTGTAATTAAGAAAAGTAATCTTGTGTATTTTAGTTTAATTTTCTTTAATAGAGAAATTATTAAGTACCTATTTTCATTAATAATAAATAATATTACTCTGTTTTCACATTTAATAAATGTCTTTTTAATTGGCTCTGTACATCACAACATTAAACCGGTTAGCCTACCGGTTAGCAAGTGAACAAGCAGTAAACTGCAGCTATGTTGACTGTGTTAGCCGCCATTTTCAGCTGAACTTTGCGGTCATTTTCACTGTTTACTAAATATACCAGCTGTCAAAACTACTTATTGTGCACGTGCATTACGGAATATGAAATCAGTAAATGACGTATATTTAGTTACGAAGGCATTTTAAGGACAAAATGCAGATATTTTCCCTTTTTAAAATTGCATTTGGAATTTTTGTAATGACTCAAGAGTATATGGTGATGTAACCTCGGATGCTTGTTCTATGCCGACTGAATTAAAAGAACAGCTGATAGCAATATACGGGTGCGGAAAATACGTCCAGAGAATGTAAGAGTATAAAGGAGATCGAAAAATTCGCGGCTCATGAATGGTCCCTTGTTATGATGCTGTAGGCGTTAATTTTACAAATACGTTTATTAATGGTCAAGAGGACTGAAAAGACTAGCTTCTCGTAAACAAACAATTTATCCTGCCAAATACAGAGCATTACTTTAGAGATCACATTCTGTTAATGAGCCGGCACTGCATTAATATTTAATGCGTCATAGGCCAGGTGAATGTCAGCCAGCTCTTTATACCTAAAGCCATCAGCCACATCACTCTTTCGGACAACAGTACTGTGTGTATAGTAAAAAATGTTAAAAATGTAATTGATTAAAGTTTGAGTACAGTAATCGTTCTTAAAACTTACGCCTTGCGCTTCCATGAAGATTGGTGCATTGAGTGAGCCCGGCTATAACTGCGGCTTCACTAATGACATTGCTTTACATATGTCTGGCTGGCTATGAACATACGTCACATCCCAAAGTAGCTAGGATGTTGATACAGGCCGATGCCTAAAAGCCTGAGTCAATTCGTTTCTATGCTCAAAATATTTATGTAAATCCACTTTTTTACTTCAATTCTTTGTACATATTTTTTAATTGCAGTTTCATAAAGGTCGGTGCTATCTCTCTTCATGACGAAATAGCTTACTGCATATTTCCAACATTCAGCTGGGCAATTTGCCATTCTTCAACAGGCTGTACACCCTATCGTGGAACGCTGATGACCTGAGATGTTAAAGAGCGTCCATAAATAAATCAAACAAAAAAAAAAAACCCTATCCTGGTACATACTGCTGAATGAGGAATTTATTTTTTAAATTTTAGGACGTTGTTCTGTTTTGTATTAAAAATATATTATCTATACATGTAAATTTGCAAAAATGCTTACAAATTATATTTAAAATATGTTTGTCATTTTATATTATAATTTTGTACTTTATACGAGTGTTGTTTACAATGAATGTAAGAAGTGCAAACAGCTACATTTTTTACGACAATTGATGCTAAGTTAAGAGTACTGAGAAAAACCTGGATAAAACCTCATGCAGGATGGACGATACCGCCAAGGGTAGCCAAGGTTGTTAAGACGCAGATTCGTGAGCGGGAGGTCTGGGGTTCGATTCCCACCAGGAGCCTCCTCCCTGACTGAGGTTTTTTCCAGGTTTTCCTCAATCTTCATAAATGGGTGTTTCCTGGGAGGTACGGAACGCTTCCTTCCTTTTAAAAAAAATATTTTCTCAATTTATCATTTCATTTCATATCTCATCAGTGTCCCCCGCCTGTGGTGCCTTAGTGGTTAAAACGGGCGTTAAACACTATTCAAAGGAAGGACGTTACTGTCGGGAATCGAACTCTAGACCTCTCCGCTCACGAGACCTCGGCTAACAGTGTCGGTAAAATCCGGGCTTCCAAACACACACAACGTACTAGACATGCAATGACAAAGTACTAAGCAATAATAAAGCGGTAACCTTGAAAAGTATTATTATTATTATTATTATTATTATTATTATTATTATTATTATTATTATTATTATTTTCCTACTTAAGTGAATGGAGAGCCAGAAAACTCAAGGGCCGGTCTGAATGTTGTCAAGTATGCATCAAGTATACAATCTTACTTGCCTGTCAGTCCTACCCAGAAACCCCTTGAAGAAATATGAGTGGAGAAAAAAACGCATGCGCGCTAGGAGCTTTCAAAAAGTCTTCTGGCCACAGACACATGTGACACCAGTTGACATAAGAATGTGTTAATAAAATAAGTAATTTTATAATTCATAACTAAAACATTACTGCTCGTTAGGGGCTCCTTTGCAAATAGGTGGCAAAGCGTAGGTGGCTTTTAGCTCTCCTTAGCAGGATGTCGTCCTCTTCCAACTTATGATGCACGGAGGTTAAGCTCCTTTGAGAAACAAAGTGCATGAAGTTGAGTAGGATTCTCTATCTCTCTCTATCATGGTTATACAGGCGCAGCACGAGCGCCTTCCGGCCAGTAATTAAGGCATTGAGGGTAAGCTGAGAGCTGAGATATGGCCGAGGTGGTGAGGATTTTCGGCCACACCACCGTCCCTCAGCGCTGTATCCCCGTCTAACTAGAGCCAACGATTTAAGTTGATTATATTCTGGCTCAAAGTGGGCCAACTACCTACACAATGGCTCACAGGTTTAAAACTGTAACAACTGAAACTCAAAATATTTCACAATAGGGATAAAGCCATGTTTATCGCTCATGGCCAACGTTATACGGTTATCTCTTTCGTTTGAAGAATTCAAATATTATTATAAAAGTTCAAACAACCGATCGTTGATTAAGATCTACAAAGAATTTAACTACGTTCTGTGGGGTCGAGTACACCCAAACGTTATTTCACTGCTACCCAATGAAACTTTTATACAATCGCTGTAAAACCAACCGGAGGCTTAACCCACGCCATTTCACATTTGGGTAATTTTAATGTTCTAAGAAATACCTAACTAATTTTTAGAATTTGAACCTGACGTTTTGTTTTCTCGAAATAAATAAGTACAAAACAATAGAAGTTCATAGCAGTATAGTTATATTGCATAAATTATTGGTAAGCAGTGATAATTTCCTAAGTAGAAAACTTTAAGATAGCAAATTGCGATATTTTCATCACAAAGCACATCTATTATTAATGTTAAGATTTGCTTTCCACTCTTGGGGGATCTATGCTTTATGCAAGTATTGATCATTGGCGCGTCGGCGCCGTTCAGGGTCTATAATGCGACTGAAAATAAACTGTTCCTTTAACAATTTACAAAATATCCAATTATCTGATGACCGAAGCAGCGACCGGGACTGTATCGATCGATAAGCCATTGCTCATGATCGCCGGGCTGTACTACAGTCGGAGCTGGCTTGGCAACACAAAAATCGGCAAAAGAAACATTAAAGTAACAGTCAAATAAATTATAAGGCACTTAAAAAGGGTATGTTCTAACCCATCTCAGGCAAGGATATACTGGAACTGCCTGTCTTCATTTACCATGTTTCTGGCATCTGATTATAAAATTAACCATTGTCTCAAGTCTGTTTGAGAAATTAAATTGATCTCTTGACGAATGCTATTTTTCAGAACCGTAAGAGATTCCCGTTTGCTGAGAACGAATAAGAAATGTTTAGGGAATTTTTTCAACGTTGTCTAATGTCATCTTTCAGTGCTGTACATGGTCTTCTTTGCTTATGTTGAATATTTCGTTTCGTGAAGTTTATTAAATAATTTATGAATTTTATTACGAATGGGAATTTCTCTTCAAATAATGTGTTGACAATAAGAGCGGACTCAGCATGGGCATAATACCTCACATAAATTAACACTCGATTTGCAACAAAATAATTAAGCCTAGTATTTGCCATTTAGTATTCTTAGCAAATCATTCTCTAGCATTAGAATTGTTTCTTTAATTGTCCGAACAATATTCGTTCATATGAGTCTCAAGGCCAATATAGCAATTCGGTAAAGCCCCGTGTGCAGTCCGATTGGCCGTGAGCAATGATTTATCAACAGATGCAGTCTCAAGGACTCTATTCTTCGTTTCTCATACATTACACGTCCATTTTGTGTTGTTGTTGTTGTTATTATTATTATTATTATTATTATTATTATTATTATTATTATTATTATTATTATTATTATTATAGGAACGATGAATAGATTAACATGAGACACGTACTTGAAAAATAACCCATAAATAAGCGGTACCCATATTATAGAACACAAGAGGGGTACCGTGTATCCCCTCTAAAAATTAAGTTCGTTGTCCAATTATTTCCTAGGGTTTGTTTTCGGCAGTTACACATCAACTCCATATGGGGTCGTAACCTGTTGCAATATTTCACTTTATCTCATCATGTTTCAGTTTCTTTCGAAGCTTTGAAAGTAGTGGTTGTAATATGTGCAGACAATGGTAACTGAGAGGAGGAAATAGCTACACAAGATTGGGGCAAAAGTTAATTTTTACAAATGGATTTGTTTTATTTCATCCTCTCGTCGAGAACAGAACGCAAGTGGCAACAAGACATACTAACCTAGGCGAAGGGCGTGTTTATGAGAAGATAAAAAGTACGTAATCCCGCACGATTGTCGACTGTTTATCGATTGTTGCTGCGTGTTAATTAATATTCAGCGTTCCCATAATAACTAACATTGCACTTTTAACATTGTGGTTTTCTTTACACTAGATGACACTATGACAGGCTTTGTTTTATAGTCCATCATTTTCACAACAAACGTCTCAAACTGAAACTGAAACAAATTTAAAGTTCAACATTTGGAAATCTATACGCAGTAAATTACCAAAATCAGCAATATAAAATATTAAAATAAATTTTCCTTTTAATAATACTGCACATTTATGATTAGAATAATATTTTGGGTTTATTTTACCCAACTACACTCCAGTTAGACTCAAAAAGTTAACTTAAAGATAGCTAAGAAATACCCAAAGGTATTCAAGTTGTTATTATAATTTGTAGAAAGCCAATCATAAAAGGGCGAGCATTGGTGTTCCAACAGTTTGAAACTGAAGGCAGATCCGCCACTGGAAGCAACTGATCGAAATTCGCGACAGTCTCCAGTCGTCCCAACCCAACCGCTACCCAACCCAACCCTCGGCGACCCGAAGCCGGCAACCCTTTTCCAATATCGCCCATCTGGCACAGTTTTTCGCTGCAGTATAACACGTATTGCGGGGGGGTCTTCAAGTGCCGGTCTGGGTTCCACGCCGGTACGATTCCCCAGTGGTATAACTGATCAATTCCAAGACTTCCTCATGACCCCCAACATGCAGCAGTAGTATGTGCCGTTTGCTTCTTTTCTAGAGGACATTTTTGTCATTTTTATAGCGCTCAACACCTGAGATACAACCGCTCAAAATATCCGTTCTTTCTTTTTGATAGTTTTAAAAATGCAAAGATGTTCTTCCTTTGTTGTTGCACAAGGTACTTTCACACTAACCAAGTTAAGCCAAGGTTATATTGAAAGTATAGTATCTAAACAAAATACTTTGTACTATTTTGTTTTTTATAAAGCTAGGGTTTATATCAGCATGCGATATAAAAAAATATCTGTGAAATTTTTAGGCTATAAATCAGGAGAACTGCTTCTTAAAAATTAATTTTTTACAAACATTTTTCATACATTTTTTACCGATTAAAGATATACCAATATGCTTTTGAGTTATTATGGCCTGCATCCTCATTAAATTGGTTTTTGCCTACTGCTCAATGCTTTTTGCGAGTCCTCATTTTACTTTAATATGTCTCCTCTCGCCTCATTCTGATTGTCATTACTGAATTGGCATTTTGTACAAGAATTTTCTTCCCCCCGCCTCTTACCTCCTTGTAACCATGATCTGACATGTGGAACTAGATAAAAAAAAAAATAAATAACTGCAAGCGGTCTTCCTACACAATTGGTGAATATAAGATCTTCGTCAAAGCTTCATTCATGGCAGTAAATGTTCTTTCGCACTCAGAGATGAACACTGCAATTAAATGTACTACTTGCATAAATATCTTCAAAGCATTTTTTCAATGAATTCCTGAAAGCATGTAGGTATTTCTGCTTATCTGTTATCTGAAAAATGGCACGTAAATTACTTATACTTTTGTCACCTTTGGTTGGATCTGCTTCTTTCGGTCAGTCTAATGTAGACCTTTCTAAGTCTATGGAAAGCGATTCCAATATTTTATCAGCTATGGCCTCCTATGTTATGAAACCATATTGTCTATCATCGATCCGCTTAGAAACAATATTTAATTATGTAATATAATCACAAAAGGATCATAGACATATGGTTTACACATGTTGTTTACAGGAATAAAAAAAAAAGACAAAATACAAATGAAAAGGAAGGTTGCCCATAAATAGCAAGTAATGTAACCTTTTAGACTAAGAGGATTTCTTTTTGTGAGAATCAGGTCAAAATGGAACCTTGGAAGCGGCTTGATAAAGGAATAATCGCCATCACAAAGAAACAAGTGTTCTTTGGTTTGCATTACCGAAAATACTCATACAATAAATAAAGGAAATTGTAAAATCATAAACTCATAACATTTCCCATACGGCTTTCTCTTATAGTCTAGTTATTCAGGTCAGTACCTAAGAACTAAAATCTAAGAATCGATCGTGGGAGGACCCTGTTCAAATCTTAGATAAATAGCCAATGAAAGAGAAACGAAATAAATCATACCAATAGGAAGATTATATCACGTGACATTTAGAAAGTTATGTTGAAGTCGTTTATAGCATATAAGACGGGCGGACGGTCGAATTAATAAAAAGAGTAGTAATGGACTATAGAATGGTTGTTACTTGTTAGTTGTGGCTGAAGTGAGTGGTAGAAGTGTAAGAATAAGCGAAAGAGCGAAATAGGAAGAGCCACAAGTAACCCTGGCACGGGAATTTATCAGCTAGACAAGTTACATAAGTTTTAGAAGTAAGTCGATCATTCAGTCAAGTAAGGTTGAAGTGAAGTTAGTTGACGTGAAAATCTAATCGTGTGAAGGAATTCTCAATTAATCAGTTCGATAAACGGAAACGTTTTTCAAGATTCTATCGTGACCTGAGAGGAACTATAT
Source organism: Metallyticus violacea (assembly GCA_030762175.1). NCBI lineage: Eukaryota > Metazoa > Arthropoda > Insecta > Mantodea > Metallyticidae > Metallyticus > Metallyticus violacea. The sequence goes on from CM060833.1 coordinate 42,406,607, forward strand.
TTATGATATTGTAAATAAATGGTGAAACCTGGAATTACGAGTGTTATTTATTATTTCTGGTTTATCATCTCCTTTCCCTGTGACAGAGTATCACAAAAATGTCCAGATGGTAAATTGAGCTTGTAGCCGAGGACTAAACATTATTGTGATTGCGGTATTGAATGGAGATTCGACCAATCATCCATGAGATACCAATCCATTTATAAAATTCGATCACCCCGGTATAAACAACTAATCGAAACCCAACCACATCCCAAAGTATTAAAATTCACATACCGCCGCAATTATGTGCTACATTTCCTTAAGATTTTCTACTTAAGTCTCAAAAACTGGCCATTGTGAATCTCTTTCACTTTGCTATTAAACTGTAAGCATGACTCCTTGAATAACTGAAACTTAACTGCAGAGTTGGCTTGCTCTAAATATGGGCCTGAAGATTCAACCACAAGAATTGTATGTTCAATGGCTCAACCTGCATTTGGAAATACATATAATATGGGGACGTTCAATTAATAATGATTATATTTTATATACAATTTTTGCACTAAAATTTAACTTTACTGCATAATTTAAACATGGTACTAACTTCACGGTTGTCACTTCGGGCTCCTGCCTGTGACTATGTACAAGTTGAGACAGCGACGAACAATAAGCTGTTCTAAAATTCTGCTTTCATCTGAATAAATCTTCAGCTGAGGTCTATGGAGAGTTTGTTCTTCTCTATAGCCAAGCTCGAAGATGATGTAAAATGTTCAAATACGAGAAGCAATCAATTTGAAAGGAAGAAGGACCCAGCGCTACAGTTTTTGTCCTAACGTAAGAAACATTAACACCGCTGCTGTCATTGTAACAGAAGAGGTTGAATAACATTCCTCTCATTTCGCGCTATAGTCTGGGGTGAGACTTGACCTGCAGTGGCGACCTCTGCATTCTCTACCTCCGTCTTACGACTTCATTGATTAAGGGCAGAATTGCAGGGAGACGTGTAATCAGTATGCGGGCACTCCGCATGTAGCCCATTTCGCGAATTCCGTGATCGAAGTACGCCACCTCTACATCAGGCAGCTTCTCAATTGTCCTCACGAGGCTGCGTGGACCCCTTTCCAGACTTCACTAACTTAGAAAAATTCGTAAACAGGTACTGGGAATCGAACCTAGGACTCCCCGGCTAGAATTCAGCAACGCTAACAATAGATCAAGGAGGTGGTCGTTGAATAACATTAAGAACAGTTAAAAGGAATTCCGAAAATTCTGAAAATTTTACTGCATCCCACCCATATGTTGGTAACTGAAGTGATGCGTGCATGGTGAGTTCTAAAACCAGATGACCCAACAAAAGGGCACAGATTTGCATGCAGTTGAAGATGATGTTACAGGAAGATGCTAAGTTTCTTTTAAACGTTATCGCTGTATTTGAAACTTGGTAACATCATTTCGATACCGAGAGCAAACAGCAAAGCTCTCTGTGAATCATCATCAACACCAAACAACCAAAAGTGGTTACTCCTGTTAGGAAGATTATGGACATTTCGCTTTTGGAATTCAAGGAACGGTTATCAGCACGTCGACCTGCACACACAACTGTAATTGAACAATACTACAGATATGTCCTGAAAACTCTTTAAGGTTCATATCACAGGCAAAAAGTCACATTTCCGTGTAACAAGCTCAATGTTGCACCAGAATAATGCGCGGCCGTACATTACAATTGTTGTTACTGAAGTGCGTCCCTCATCCTCTCTATAGTTTAGATTTAGTTCTCTATGAATTTTTTCTTTTTCCCAGTTGAAGAAACCCCTTATGGAAGGTGTTTTCCATCATCACTAGAAGCAGTGAAAGCGATATCAAAGGATATGCCAAAAATTGTTTCCAGGATGTACTTGAAAACTGCAGAATCGCTGGTACAGGTACATTGCCTGGAGCTACTTTGAGAAAGATCAAACTTATGATCATCAGTAAAGAGATGTCAAAATAATTATGATAATTCTTTACTGAAAGCCCTCGTATCTTCTTCTGTAGATGTATGGATAAGTATGAGAGCTTTGTTAGAACATCCTAAGTAGTCCTAAGGCTTTTATGAAACTAGTTAGAATTTAACATACGCTGTACTTGCTTCTTTGCTTGTCATCTCTTTTTGAAGAGTCAGTGAAGTTGTTCACTAAGAACTTAAAAATCTCCCGTATTATTCTTATTAAAGCTTGCAGCTGCCCATCTTATGGTAATATATCTTCCTTATCTTGGATAATGTTTGACCTAAGGCTGCACATTCATTAAGCTGAATTTTGCTTTTAAGAAACCAACTGTAAGTAGCACATAATTTGTCAAAAATAATGAAAGTAGTAGCACAGTGACATTCGTTTGAATATCATAAATAGTCAGCCCAATACTGTGATTTGAACAGTCTTATATTAGAAAAGAGTTGTTCTCGTTTGTGTTGCAACACTCTTTCCTAACACTTCAGAGGCACCGTTGCAGGAAAATCTTAACTAAATTTGTCTTCAGGTATGCTTCATTTTGATTGTATGAATCTAAATTGGTAAATATAGCTGTTTTGATTGATACTGTGCTGTATCAGACAAGTCTACAAAAACCGAAAAAAAAAAAAAAAAAAAGGAGTATGCACAGAGTATCATTGGTCTTGAATCTTCTCAAACAAATTACCAATATATGTATTATTTTTTGTTATAAACCCATTAATTAAGATACTAAGTTTTATATTACCTTCCACAAGAATTAGCAATTTTCTTCTTCGTCTCTTCTTCTATATGATCATATTTGCACAGCTGCAGTTCGAATGCAGAATTCTACACACATTAAACCCGTTCATTTTCTGAAGTTCAATGTCCACAGAAAACTCTGTGCAAATACTGTTTATTTGTCCTTAAAATTCTATTTGCAGTTTCCAGTCTGTATTCAGTATTTTTCAACCCCTACTTCCATTAACTTCCCTTTGAATTTTCTAGTAGACATTGAACTATGTTTTAAATATGTATTACATAAAAACTAACCTCAGTTTATGCATTAGTTAAACTTCACTGTGATCCCTAAGTTTGTTTACTTCTGTACACATTCAGCAACCTACTTTAACCAGCCAGTTATTTTCCTAGGTAAAATATGTGTATTGTTTCAAAGCCCACCACGTCGAAACAGTGGCCCATCTTTCTCAACCAATGGGTTTTAACTTCATCGTTACTGGCACTTGTATTTACATAAATCCTTTTCCCTGTACCCGTTTTACCGACTTCTTCACTGCTGCGTTTTGTTTTATTTGCCCACTTTATCATGTTTATTTCACATCGTGATGAACATACCATAGAGAGAACAGCAAGTCACTTTTGTTGTATGGCGAACAAACGAGCATGTTGTCAGTTCAGCTAAATACACCCCTTTTGTCTTCATTTAATTCCAAAAAAATAATTTTTATATTGCGGTATAGGAGCTCGTTTTCTAAGAACTTTTGGCTGTTTTTATAATAGCGAAAGTTATATAATTTAAAATGTTAGTTCTTTTTGGTCTGGGCTTTAGTTAAAGAGTTGGCAGACTGCAAGGAATTGCTGGAACGTGCTCGAAGGCCCCAAAGTATGCCCTTTTAACTATAACAGTCAGGATAACCAATATTCTGTCTGAAGAGCAAGTTTAGGTATTCAATCATAGGAAACGCCTATTTTACAACAGCTTCGTTATTTCCTAACTAACCTTAACTTAAATTGGGGATTGGCATAAAATAAATAAGTGGCTTTCACGGGCTGTCAGTAGAGCCAAAAAAAAAAAAACAAAAAAAAAACGAGCTAATACCGTTACGAAGTACAGGTATGCACCGGTCCAACTAAAGCACTGTTCCTGCTCTCAGGAGTTCCGTCACAATGCAATTCACATTCTTCCACTTTGTTGTCACAAGACCTCGACAGCGACTGTGCCAATATTTAATATTAAACATATTATTTTGTTCAGAATATCATGCAATGAAATTTACTGTCTGGAAGAGAATCTATTTCGTCCCTTTATATAACGATATGCTCATAAGTCAAATGAAAACGACACACTGCATTTACAAAACCAAAGCCGTTATCTATATTTTTATATCTTTCCCTCCTCCCGTTTACTGTATTATTTAGTTTCTTCTTGTGCCTTATAGAGAAAACACTTTATTATGTTTCATCATTAATTGGTAAGATGGAAATTCATAACACAATTAGGAAGGCCACACAGACCCTATTTAAATATGGTATTGAGAATAAGATATCATTTTAAGTTTTTTTTTCAGAAGTTTTACTTATTAATATTTTACTAAGTTTATCCCATAATTAATGTTAATATTATGTAATATTAACTGTTAAATTAATGATATGTGAAAATTTGTTACAAAAGTTTAGGTACAAATATTTCACCAGATATCATTACATTACTTGAAGTAGGTAAAAGTATAAAAAGACGAAAACAAATAAAAGAATGGGCACATTTGTATCCCTTAAAAACAATAATTAATTGTATAATTCTAATGAAAAAAATTCAAAAATTCGTTACCGAAAGAGAATTCCGAAATCAGGTTCACTAGATTTTTCATATGGCTTATACACTTGCAACAGAAGTATTGTATTTTTGTCAACATTTCTTACTGATTTGCGAATATCGTTTTGAACTGCAGGGTACTTTCTAGTATATATTTCCATTTAGGATGTTATACCATGTTCTTGTATCGCAGACTTGATTGAAAATACACCAAAAAGCGACATTTATGTACCTCTGAAGAACACCAGCTGCTCATCATTTGTGGCATAGCTGTCGAGGCTATGCGGATTTCTGCGGGGTTGCATTGAACCACAGAATATCATGTAAAGTTTACAGCTGGAGTGTTGTATGTTCCCAGTTGAAGGTTAACTTTGCATTATTAGTACACATATGATCGCGTGGATGACAATAGTCATTAACATATTATTCGTTGTTTTTTACTGGTTTTATGTTTATTTAATGGATATATCTATCAATGTTCTTATTTCTGTTTTATCTGTATAGCGTGCATCCCTTTTTCTTGAAAATTTTCATGTTTCTCGATTATGCAGTTGTTAGTACACTTTGTAATCACATTTGTCATATCATAATCAAGAAATGAGGAGTCATATTCTAATGGTGTTTAGGTTTTTGAGAGCATTATTTCTAGACCCAGGAACAATTGTTGCAATTTTTATTGTGTCCGCACAGCTGCTTTTGGTTTTATTTAACACTATTTACTATCATCTTTTCCAATGAAGAAATCTTCCTCATTGCCACCATAATCGCTAACGTTTTCACCTTTACAATATTCTTGTTCTGGTTTAGAACTGTACTCATTATCTGGTTCGAGATTTCTAAGATTTTATAATTCTCACTATCTTGATACAGTCACTGTAATCACTGATTAACATTTATTATACGTCTTATGAGATGAAGGCATCCAATATCACTTGGCAGTTTAATAAATTTGCAGAAGTTCCGTACTCACAAACAGCATACACGACAATCAATCGCGTGGGGAAAATGTAACTATCACACGAAAAAAGGTATTAAGAGTCAAACAATTAGAATGCAATAATTAATGTGTAGAAATAAGCTGATGAGAAATTCACCATTGTAGACAATAATGGACAAATTATAACCAAAATTGTTATTGTGGATGACAATAATCAACCATGCGACCCTTCCAGGGCTAACAGAATTGGTGTATGCTTCAGAACCACGGAGATGTCTTCTGAAGTTATATTGAAGCAAAACTGCTTTCTTCAATGTATAAAATGCGAGAATGTGGCAACGTTGCTTCCCTGGGGCGGCGATAGGAAGCAGGGGATGGGGAATCACGTAGCTCGTGTCCAAGCTTGCAACATGAAACGATAGTACCACACAGCATACGTTTTCTAATAGTAGTAGCCATTCCCTTTGCGCACGCATATATATAACGATCCTGATGGTACAGAGATACAGAACTGAGGTTATTCAAGGTGTTTTACGTGCTTTCTGTCAGCAGTTTGAAGTTTTTAGAAATATAAAGCAACGTCAAGTGTTTAAACAAGCATGTTGTTGTGCAATAACTATAACTACAACAAAAAACAAATATCACTGCATTTTATTAAAACTTTTCTCCAAAATTTAGAGAAATTCTCTTAAAAGTGTACTATAGATATCATTATTTTACATTAAAAAAAATTGTCATCTTAAAAGGATCTTCTCTGTTTTTATTTTATTTTATTTATTTATTTATTTTCGAAAAACGTGATTACACTCCCGAGACACTCTCCGTGGTTGCACATTCACTAGCCGTGCCGCTATTGCATCGGAGATGTTTTTCAAAACGAACTCCTACAGAAGAGTTCTCAGCGGCCATGGAATCATGGCGTCGAAGTTATGAAAAATGTGTACGACTGCAGGGAGATTACGTCAAGAAGTTTCATAGTTTTCGTGTGATTAGTTAGTGAGGGAAAAAATTGGAGGCGTTATATGCACCTAGTACAAGTGGATATTCAATGTTTGGAGAAAGGATATTTTCACTAATTTCTCTACCCATCATTAAATGAAGTATGCTGTCCAAAACATGATGCCGACAATAGATAAATCGATATCCTTATTTGCAGACTGATAACAACCCTGTTCTTTTTATCGTGTTACCGCTGGATGTATCAGCAATAATCAATTTAATTGCAACCCACACACTGTATTTATAAGCACTTCAGCAATTCAGCAGTAATTTGGGTCTTCCCATTTTTCAAACGCAATGTAGGCAATTTTACTTTAGTTATTTCATTTTTAAGCACCACTACCTGATATTCGTTTCTCAGAATTCGTTTGCCATCAAAATGTAAGAACTATTATTCTGTGTGTAAATTTTAATCATTTCCTACTTTAACTTAATAGCCTCTCTGAAAGTTAATTTGTAAATTACTGTTTGGCTTGAAGTTGTCGTGACAACTGTGCGCATTTTTGCAACTTGGCTCGTTGATACTTTTATGGGTATTACCAAGTTGGTTGCTCTCATTACTTTGTTGTGTTTCGTTTTTGTTATAAAAGTACTCTTATCGTCATCACCATAGTCGCTGTTTTAACTTTCAGTCACAGTACCGCTACTTATATTATCATTACCAACGTTAGGTTTGGATGTTGCAACTGAAACTGATTCAATGTGTAGTTTTCGACTTTTTGAAGGATGAAATGTCTCTTGTGCTGCAAATTTATCACAAGAGTAGCCCATTCCTCCTTTGCTTTGTAGTTACAGACGGTACAATTAAACTTATCCACGGTAGATAACCACTGACCGATTACTTTTGTAATATCAGGAAGTTCAGGAAGTGTATTATATTTACTCCTCTTAATACATTCCATTAAACTTTCAGAACTCTGTGAAGCTTTGTTTGATTGCTTGGTTTGGTATATGAGGAAAATTTAATTTATTTTCCCACAGTTACTTCCTTAGAAATTTCCACCACTCGTTCCTTCCTTTGATCTCTCGTCCAATAATTTGTGTTTGGGTAGGTATTGTGCATTTTTCTTCTAATGACGATTCCTCGAAAGGCACACTTCCTCTTTTCCTGTGTGACTGCTGGAACCTCATCAGTTTATTGCCCCAGATTTCGTCATTCTTCTGTGTGGTATTATAACTTTTCTCGAACGACAATTTTTATATTTCTTGAAATAAAGGAGAAAGTATAAATAATATAAATATATATATCATGTACAGTTCACAAATGCTTAGGTAGTAATTACTTAACAGTACACAACACCACCATACATTAATGCAATATAAGTCGGTCCTGGTGATGTAGTGGTAACCATACTTGCCTTCAAAACTTATATTGATATATACTACAATGTACTACAAAGATGCATGCAGAATGTTCATTTAGTGTCAAAAGAATGAAAAAAAAATCCAACTGATATCTGGTTCGATGTTACCAAAATTTACGGACGTTGCGCACCTCATTTATTTTGTTAGAATGTGTTGAGTGTGAACATTAGAGTTATGACTTTTTGATTTTTGGTAAAATAAAATATTTCCTATATCATAAATTACTGAACTTTTGTCTAAAAATCATAATGAAAACCGTAGTTCCTGTCAGTTTTAAAAAACTTCACCCTCAAATCAAAAATTCTAATCACGTTATCTGCAACATTACCGTACTGCTGAATGTCCTCAGGATATTGCACAATTTTTTTTTTTTTTTTTTTTTTTTTTTTTTTTTATTTAAGGACGCTCTTTAAATCTCAGGTCATCAGCGTCCCATTCAACTCAGGGCGTGAAACGAACTACAACTTTTGCTCGGAGGTCTCTTCTTTCAGGCTTGAGGTTCTTTATCGTGCCGTAAATATACTACATGGGACCCACGACTTTACTGCCCTTCCGAAGAAGCCATACTTATAATGTTTTACCCCCGAAGAAATCCATCGATCCTGGCCGGGTTTGAACCCGCGATTTGGTATGGTTACCACTACATCACCAGGACCGGCTTATATTGCATTAGTGTATGGTGGTGTTGCGTACTGTTAACTACTACCTAAGCAGTTGCGAAGTGTACATGATATATATTTATATTATTTATACTTTCTCCTTTATTACAAAAATATAAATATATAAATATAAAAGTTATAATACCACACAGAAGAATGACGAAATCTGGGGCAATAAACTGATGAGGTCCAACAGTCACACAGGAAAAGAGGAAGTGTGCCTTTCGAGGAATCATCATTAGAAGAAAAATGCACAATACCTACCCAAACACAAATTATTGGATGAGAGGTCAAAGGAAGGAACGAGTGGTGGAAATTTCCCTAACATGTTTTCCCTAAACCTATAAATAATAAATGTAAGACAGGTGGATAGCTGACTTTCTCTCAACTAATATGTTATTTTAGAAATAAATATATAGGTAACCAAACATGAATGGATCTTTTCTGAAACCTGCTCGTCCTCAACTTTGCACTGTATTGAAATTTTGTTCCAAATATTTTTGAAAGTTTGAATTTAGTTTAGTAAATTAGCTTGTATTTGCCTACACTTTCAATAGCATTTCCTTCTCTTTTTGCTTATAATTTATTATTTATGTTATTGTAGTATAATACTCTAACTGATATATTGAATTTGTCAATTGGACACAGAATAATCACTGGAAAATAACTAAAAAAAAATACAGAATTTGACAAAAAGCGCAAATATTGAGTCTATGTAATGAACATAAGAAAAAAAGTTGATATAAAATTCGTTTGCCTATCTCAACTGTTCAAAGTGCTGTGATTTTATGAAAATATTTTAATTAAATCTGTATATCTATATGTATAATGACAATGCTTTGTATTGATTAGAGAAACCATCAACTCAGCATTGTAGGCAAGCCACATTCTTCATTTTGATAAAGTTATCACTTCCATTTTGCAGTTTGTTTGTTTGTTTTTCAACTCTTATGACTTCATCATATATGACATTATACTTTCTAAAGCTCGTGAATTTTTAAACTAATCTGTGTTCACCGCTGTCTTGAATAATACTCAAATTCAATTTTTAAAAATAGAAAGCAGTTTTCTATATTCAGGCTATAAAATAGCACAGACTTGTTTTTTCTGTTTGATATTGTGCAGTTTTAAAGTCTTCAAGCTGGTGCTTATCTGTGCTCTTACTATTCATAACCCTTCTCTCTTCCAGTTGATGCTCTGGATTGCCACCAAATAAATTTATGAATTAGATTTTTTTTTAATCCTTCACATTATACGACTCCAGGATTCGTTTCTTTGGCTCACTACGGTATATATTTTAGACTTTCACGAGTACTGTGTAGAGGCGATAACAAATGAAAAAAATAGTATAAATAAAACGTATACCCTACAGAAAATATCACTTTACTGCATATAACAGCTGTACGTATACTGTTTACTTTAGATGTAAAGAAATGGCTGAGACTGCTATGTACACCCAAAAGTAACTTCCAGAAACCATGACCGACTGGCAAAACATCGGGAGCAAGGTATGCCAGAAACAGAAAATGCGCTCCTTCAACCCGTGAGCTCCGATAGCCAAGCGGAGAAAAGCATGTTTCCAGTAATGGGATATATCCAGGTTCGAATTCCCATTATGCTTGAATTTTTATTTGCTCGTTTTGAAAGTGAAGTAATGTTTAATATAAAACAATAATACTAATTTTAATGGATAAGATGTAACTGAAAGTTAAGGCGTTTCTGCTCCAACATTAAAACAAAAAATAAGCTGCTTTTATTTAAAAATAAATGGCATATTAAAAAGTAAATATAAATAACTTTTATTTCATTTTAGAATAATTATTAATTTCTTATTTATTTTAAAAGTGTTCTACCACCACTATCTTGATCCTCCTTTGTCACTTCCGAGTGCTTATTCATAGAAGGCCTGCTCTCTATCGTGGAATTTGCTTATTTTCATTACTAGTACAGTTGACACTAAAACAGTAGCAGCAATACTGAAGTTATAAGTCATTTTACAATACGGCTGAATGGGGGTTTGGGGAATTTCTCTTTAAACAATCTCCTTATAGTAGTAGTGGACTCGGAACGAACTTACGAATTGAAAACAATCGTGGTGGAATAGAATGGAACAGAATAATTTATCCTAGCGATTGTCATTTCATATTCTTGGGAGATTTTACTCCAGGATTAGACATGTATCATTTCTTTCACTGTTCAAACGATGCTGACTGAGCGGCGTGAAACTCATGGCCAACGTAGCAGTTCGGTAAACCCCACCGCTCTGATTCACCTAGTCCGGATGGCCTTGAACCATGGCTTTTTGGCTGATACAGTCCCCCCCATTGCAGCATCGGTTATTAACTTCAAATTTATTCTCTATGTAAATGGTTTTAGTGTTACTGTACAGTATTAGAGAAAATTTAAGCTTTGAAGAAAAAACGCACATTTACAAGAATCTTATAACATTAATGTTGCAGTGTTTCTCGCCACATGCTAATTTTTTAAAGTAAATATATTAATACGACATAAGTTCTATTTATGTTAGGTTATACAATGAAGACTTTTGGGTGAGCCTGAATGCCTTAGAAATCAAATATTCATTTCCAATTGAAAGGTATGTGTATACCAAACTCTACTTTTACTTTTCTAATTGTTTTGCAAATAAAACAATTCCTAATGTATAATATTTTAAATTTGGCAGTTCGCATTACTAGACGCCTTGTTTTTAACAGCTATCTACCAGCATATATCGGTTGACTGATGCTGACAAAAAGAGACTAAAGAATTTGGGACCCGTGCGCAGAGCAGAGCAGAAGTTAGACAAATTTAACTATTCGAGAGTCTGTTCCTTTTTCTTTTGTCTTAGGATGTACAACGAAAGAATGATAATCGAATTTATTTCGTATGGAATTAGGATGTTAAAAATTACATGGCGAGCGCTTATTCAAGTTGCCAGTAACGTTTTTGGAAGAAAGAATGCTCATGAATGCGATCTCAATAAAGCACCTGTTAAGACTCGCTCACCACGAAAGATACTTTGTAAATTTGGCTTTTACCGCCATCTTCAAGAAAATCATATGTATCTTTATGTAGCATACAAAAATGATTAAGCTAAAAAAAAAATACAAGATTGAAATACATAATTGTCCTAAATGCTAGGGAAATAGCTAATTAATTTTTTTACCGGATAAAATCTTCACTGACGGTTGCGATGTCCCTAGTGTCAGGACGTATAGTTTGAAACCTCTGTTCTAACCCTTTCATATGCTTTAGGTTTTGTCGGAATTAGGGTCTTGAATCTCATGCCTATAATTTCCTTCCGACTTCAAAGAGAATCTCAAATATAACCGGGTTAGGAAGCAAGCTACAATAAGATTTAAATACCTGCCGTGCATTCTAATGAAGCAAGAAATCGCATTGCTTCTCTTCCTGGTTCAGTATCTGTCTGTGATGCTAATTTTCGCGAGGCAAAATAGATCTGACGGAACACCGATAGTATTTCCGTTAATAAAGAAGGGTGAAACAGACGTTGCTCCGCATAAAGAAAAAGAATATCGATATATACGTACGTATCGTATCGATTTGTCGATACGCTGACGCTCTCTTGTGCAGCGGCATCTGGGAATATCCATTTGAGCTTACACGAGTGTGTGAAGGAAGCATGATTTATGCGAGGGTTAGACCTTAAACTACGTGCTGCCAGTTTAGTGTATAACCGTATCAGACTCGCTCAAACGGAAGCGTGGGCTCTGCTATTGTTAACACACACATATATATATATATATGCCAGAGTCGACATCAGCTTTTCTGAATTACATTTACCGCTTGCGTTGAAAGTGTAGTGTTACAACAGAGGGGATTATTTCCAAGCACCATGTATTGGAGATGCCACCACTCGAAACAATGTACCAGATGAAGCAGCCGGTCCAGATTTGGTTAATTTGGCTAGCCAAACATGGAAAAGCCTTTACATTGTGCTATATGTTGATAAACCATCGGTCAGGCTTCCAACTTACAATTTTATTTTTAGATTCGTCATTTAAGTGCAACTCAAAGCGATATATACATCTTGAGGAGCACGCAACAACGAACAGCGATAAAACATTACAATATTCTGAACTCAACAACCTACATATCAACCTAAATAAAACTAATTGTATGATATTTAAAACACGAGAGAAAAAAAAACAATTCCAAATTAAAAAGTCTTATAAAAATACAAGAGCCCAATACATAACATTTCTTGTCATCGAAATTGAGAAGATCACATACAAAAAATGTGTAAAAAATTAGACCGAATTATTAAGTAAAGAACATCTAAGAATTATGTGCTGTAGTATTGTTCTCCCTACTAAATATTGAATAATTGCTTTCTAGAGCAGCATAGGAAACACACATGAACAGAGTTTTCATGCTATAAAATCTCTCAATTAGATTTATTTTTATATAAAACAAAGCGAATTCTGTAAACCAGCTTTCAAAATACCATCCACATAACAATGTTTGTCGGCGGAAGGGATTGGGTGTCTTAAACAAAGATTTACAGAATTAAAATATAAGAATAGATAAAAAATATTACATTCATAATGGTAATCTTACAATAGAGACACCGCCACGGGTGGCCGAGACCGTTAAAGTAGGACTCGTGCGCGGGAGGTATGGGGTTCGATTACCGCCAGGATCGTCCTCCCTGAATGAGGTTTTTTTTCCAGGTTTTCCTCCGTCCTCATAAATGGTAAATGCCGGGGAGGTATCCTAAACTTAGGTCTGGGACAGTTCCTTCCTTGAAAAGAAATAAAAATCCTTTTCCAATATATCATTTCATCTCATGTATCATCAGTGTCCATCGCCTGTGGTGCCTCTGTAGCGAAAACGGGCGTTAAATACCATTCGTTCATTTTACAATATAGAGCTCAAAAGCTGCAATAGCTGGGCAACTGTTTTATAGTAAACTACCAAGGGCTTAAAAAAACCCATTCAAAAGACAAGAAATAAAAACCATTTACACAAAGATGTTATTAATCTAAAGAAGAATTTCTGACTGATACTGTGTGAAGTAATCCTCGCTACTAGTGTTTTAGTTAGCCTATTCTTAGTATTAAATCGTCTCTACGTATACTTACTTTCACATTTATTTTGTTACTCTATGCATTCTGTATAAGAGCTGCTCTTCCAGTAATGAGAAGTTTACAGAAAATGTAAATATTATTGCTTATAACTTTCTGTAACTAAATTGCTTATAAATATGTACGAGGGCTGGAAAGAAAGTAATGTCAACATATTTGTAAGTATTAAACCATTTTTCTATAACCTGGAAACTTACATTCCTTCAATGTAATCCCTGCCATATTTGTCACCCGCTGTCACATTTTTGCAAGACACTGAACATCTGGAGCTGAATTGTTTTTGTCGATGTTTGAGGAGCGCCCCCCAAGTAGTTCTTCTGCGGTTAACTCCCTCGCTATTCCTCAACGATCCACCTTCAGCAGTGACTGAATCAAATCACTGTAGAGAAGACGACCTAAACCTGATGCATCTTCCACCCTATTGCATCCTTGTCGAAAGTATGACACCCTTCGGACTATGTTCAATATGGCAAATGTCCATTGTTACAGGCTTCTCGCGGACACCTCTATGGCATTCCCTCACGTTCCTAACACGGCACACTGCTTACTTTTAGAAAACATGACTTTAAGGCGGTCAAAATTTACACCATTACTCGACAGTTTCGTAATCGCACGTCCATATATAATCCACTAGTGACGCTGAGTGTGTTGAACACATTTCTCTAGACATGCTGAGGTCAACAACGTGCATATATTCATTTTTTTTTTTCAGCTCTTTTGTATATTTGACTTGTCCTTTGATCGAGTGATAAATGGGACGAATAATAAATGAAATGAAATGAAAGGGTACAATAATCCAACTTTAGCTAAGCGCACAAATATATGGTTATAGTCTTAGATAATTTGCAATAATTAGGGAGCGGATTCTTAGGTATATAAATATATTTTCTATATGAAGATAAATGCCAGCAACTTCGAAAAATCACTAACGTGTAAGTCAAAACAGGCAAAATCTAAATTGGTATGAGTATGCCAAAAGTGCTATGATTGCCCTGGCTTCTCGATACAGGCTTGAACTGTAGTGGGTGCCAGGGCATTGGGGGTGTTTATGGAAATTAAAAAGCAGATCAGTTGGCAAAAAAGGGTATTTATTGGCTCTGAACCCTCGGTTGGAATCAATACGCACACTGCTAAGACCGCAGTAAAAACAGGATTGGAGGGATAAACATCCACTTAGGTGGCAAACATACTCCAAGCAAGGAAATTGGTCCTAGGCCCAAGCTACACTCTTTCCTCATTTCTCCTGAAATATAATAAAAGAGAAATAAGGAAAGAAGTTACATTTATTACTGAACCTAATCACTTTAGAAAACATCTATTACACGTAGAACTCTATAAAGATAAACCCTTTGCAGACTGCGCAAACAGGTTGAGGTGACTGCCACGCATATCCTGTTTAATTGTCCATTTCTGGTAAGAGAGAGACGCATTTTTGCTATGGTGACATTGGAACGAAAATACTGCAATTTGTTCAAAGAAAAGATTTTGGGAAAAGGTTAAAGCGACTCTTCCTTGCACTGTAAGTCCTTTAGGCTGACTTGTAGGGGGTCGATAAAACTCCAACAAACCCCCACTTATCTAAAGTATGTTACGTGTAAGATTGATTAGTTGATTTGGTTTATTTACGGACGCTCTTTCACATCTCAGGTTATTAGCGTCCGAGTTTGAGGTTCTTTCACATGCCGTAAATTTACGACAAGGGACCCATGATTTACATCCTTTCCGAAGGATGTCATATATAGAATTTCTGCGCCCGAAAAACCTCAACGACCCTAGCAGGGATTGAATCCGCGATCTTGGATCTACGAGGCAGTATGGTTACCATTTGACTACCAGGACTTACAACGTATAAGGGACCAAAAAGCCCTGTTATTTTCAGACCAGACATTCCAAAGGGCCATACTCTGAACAAAATAATGTATTTGGTTTTAAATATAGTGACATCGCTATCAAGGATTTTTTGCCTACAACCCTTTAGGGTGGATACCAAAATGCATTCATTGTAATTTCCAAATTGGCAAAGGAAAGGGATCGTTGTCCTCGAAGGTGATTATTAACAGAAAGGCAAAGAAGAAGTCTTCTTACATCCTTTTGTGTTTCTGTTGGGGTTAAACCCTTCAAAACGAAGTAATCCATCACAGTTCGTATTTCACTTTTCTCCATTTTGTAGAAAATGTTAACACATTTTGTTTACTCGATCGTCACAAACAAGTGACTATACTTACGCGTCTGAAACTTTACAGCCAGCCATCTCAACCAACAGTCATTTTCACGACATCTCTGAGTGTGAACTTTCAGAACACCCCTGGTATGCAGAACATTTATTAAAGCCGACATAAAACTTTAAAAGTAAATAATAGAGAACCTAACGTTTTTTTATAAATACCATGAATTTCGACCTTCCTGAGAAATTAATTTAAAAAAAAAGTCCTCTGAATGTGATTTCAAGAAACTGAAATAAGTTAGGGTAGTGTATGCAAATTAAAGACTTTTGGTGAGCATGGGATGAAACCACCGGTTCTGTCGATAAAAAAGTAGCAAATTTGCTGTTGATGTACTAAAATGACAAAATATGTACCGAGTATTCATTTTTGAGTACAAGTAGATGAAATTGTATGTGTTAGTGTCAGAGGATTCCTCTCTTTAAATTTGCAAGATTGACATTCTGTGATGTTGAAATATTTTCGCTAGAGGTTCAGAAAAAATCGCTATGCAGCCTTCAAGCATAATTTGGAGTGGCCTTGGTTGTTCATTACAATTCTGAGGGAACTAAAAAAACGAACACCTAGCCCAACGTTCCGGAGGGTCAAGGCTTACCCGCTGCTTCATCTGTCTCCGTCTTACGACATCACGGACAAAGTGCAGTGCTGCAGACAGACACGGGATCAGCACACCGTGCCCCGCCGGCCGTTCCAATGCGGTATTCTTGGTCAGGTGCCGCTATCCTTCTATCACATTTGTCACCACGAGGCTGAATAGACGCCGTATCCAGGCTCAAACCCGGGACCTCCCGGCCAGCAATTAGCAACTAACTACTAGACCAAAGAGGAGGTCTCTGAGGGAACTAACAGCAATTAATATTCATTCATAATTGGTGAGCACCTGTAAAATTATTTGCTATAAACTTAACCTTACATATGGAGCTGATTCTTGTGTAAAGAATGCCTTTTTTCTACATAAAGATAAATACTTCATATTGAAAAGGTCATTTACGGTTGATATAGGAATGCTTTTTTAACACTGGACAAAGATTTTCCTGTTTCAGGAACATAAATCATATTTTTTTTTTTAAGTTTTACCACATAAAAACTACCTATTTATGTGTTCATTAACACTTTCATGTTTTATCACATAACCACTAAATATGCAAAATTTGCACTAAGAATTTTTAGTAATGTAGTAATTGTAGTCATACAAATGTTTAAGCTGATTTTCTGGCCTAAAATTCCGCTCCCTAGTATTAGTCGACCGTAGTATACTCTCTTTGTCAGTTAGCAAACATAGCCCTCCTTTAATCTATCCTCCCGAACGAGTAAAATTCATGCCAGACTATAACGTTTAATACTCGGATTAATGGAAGTTACGGTTTATAAACATGAAAAACGTTAGTCCATTGCTAATCTAAAGGAAGTGGCAGTTAGTCATTAACAAAAAACGTCTATAAATACAGCCATTCATACTTGCTTTGGAAATGTCACAAACAAAACAGTGTTGGTGCACTTTAAAAACATAAGCAACATTTCGGAGATTGAGATTGTGCCGAGTTTCATTCTACTATGCATTGCACGAGGTCCCAGAGAGGAAGTAATTAATTTCATTAATTAACGAAATTAATGGAATTTCGTTTCATTACAAATACAAATATTTGTAACGAATAAAAGGAATTCCTCGACGAAAATTACTACAGCTTGACCTTTCATTATGTTCCTTTAAGTTGCAACTGTGTATATCACATACAGTGTAGCTTGACCTCAAACATTGTAGACAGGGGGAATTTTAAACAAAAGAGAGAAACACATTGGCCACAGCATGGATTAACGTTAGAGCCGGCCAGTTTCCACACAGAGATAAGTTGTAACAAATGGATGCTGCAGACACCTTTTGTGATTTGCAGGAACGAGTCACGCAAGTGGGGGTGATGGTGGTGGTAGTGAATTTTACATCAAATATATATTACCACTGCACTTGCATAATGCATAAACGAATTTGATTTTCTCGTGTATATTTGGTGAATAAATACTTCCGTTGCTAGCTTGAGGGAATTTCCAATAAAATACAGCGAGGGTCATATCTGACCGGATTTCAGCAAAGGCGAGAGGTGTTAATAGTGTACAGTGAATTCCAGAGGACGTAAAAGCATATCCGCCATTTCGTTCTTTAATAAGCAAATTACTTTCTTTCAGATTATCCGTGATATTTGAAGTACGGTCACTTCATTAAGAACACTAATTTAGCTCACAGTAAATTAATAGTTGGCAATGGGATAAACAATTTCTAAATCTTTCATTATAATGTTTAATTACTATAAAATGGCAAGGTGTGTCTACTGACATGCAGGTCCTGTTTAATTTTCCGGATTTGAAGAAACTATAAGAGATTTGTTTCCTGTTGGCATCATTGGAAATAGTGTCTTGATTAGTTACCATAGCGAAAGTTAATGCATAGTATCCATTTTTGCAGTTGCGGCAAAATGTTGATTTTGGTCGTGCGATCACCGCTTGATGTTTTGAGTTGAAGGTGTTTCGCTCAATCACTGAAGTTTAAACTTTCACTAATACCTAAAGTGTTAGGACGTGTTAGTTGTTACGCCGTTGTTTTAATTTTTATGAAAGCCTATTATCAACTTCCAAGGTTAGACTCAAAAGTACTTCACAATGATAAATAGCTGATTAGTATACATTTCAATTGATCTATAAGCATAAATCATTAAGTAAGTTAGAAACTGATGTTGGGTACTACATGTTTGAATAGGCATCTGAAGCTATTGCCATTAGATGACAGTATTAGTCCGGTGGCAATTGCTGACATGAGAAAATATATATTTACAATACCGAAACATCAGCAAGATGACTGCGTCTCTTAGTGAGTGTACAGCGCTCGAGCAGCACTTTGTTGTGGAAATTTTGGGCAATAGTTATAGAATCAAAGTTAGTAAGTAAATATTTCCCATCCAGGTGACAAATGCCTGGCACGCCAAGCTGTAGAAGTTCTCTAAAGGGGGGAACACGTAACGAAGATGAATACCACGCCAGTCCGCCAACACAGATTTGCAAAAAGTTGAAGACTTAATCCGAGCAAACTTAAACTGTGTTATTTACACGTCACTTCTATCCTTCTAACTATATTTTTGTTACGCGTCTAATATTCCAATCCATATAAGAAACCGAAAACGACTCATATTACAAAACTTATTAGAAGTAATTTTTCCATTTTCAACTAATAAAATTATCTGCATTGTGTTACACTTAAAGTGGCATTTGCTTATTTATTATTATTATTATTAATTAATTTTTCCTGTATGTTTATTTTTGGCCTGCGTTCGCAGCTAAACGCAAGGTGTGCGAGGCCAAGCAGGATCATTATCAGAAGGAGTGATCCAACAAACGCTCCTTCATTACGTCACACAAACAGTGCATCTTGGAGCATCTTCACCGCTGTGTGAGTGTAATCATTGGCTCAATTAAAAGTCTTATTGTTTCTAATATTTGAAATTAAAATTGTATTCACTGTGATTGTGTGGTGAGATTTCTCAAGTAAACTGATTTTATACTATTTCTATACTTTATATAGTTGCATTAACGGAAGAACTAAGTCGTTAAATAAGGTCAGTTCCTAGAATTAGCATGATATATACAGTAGAGGCGGCTTGGGAATTTCGCGGTATAGGTTCCTAAGTGCGCATGTCAAGAAACTGGCTCTTCTACCTGTATTCTTTTTCAGATGTCTGTGCATAAATAAAGGAAGGCCTAAGTGACTACAAACGGAGAACATCTATTACCCAAAGTTTTAAATAAATATCAGGCATCAGAACCCCAATAATAATTAATGCCGAATTTAAGCATTCCACAAGTTTTACTATTGACATTTACGTTACCGAATTTTTCTGAATAATTCTGACGAAAAGATCCTAGAAATTCTACGTACCTATTTTTTTTTTTTCTACCAGAAAATTTTAAAAACACTTACAAGCATTGCACTGAATAAAATTAATACTGACCAAAACAGACGGTGTGACCTTTTCTTCGTTGTTATTATTAGTTTTCAGATAACGTTAGACTGAAGTAAAAAAGTTAACTGCAGGTGGTATTTGTTATTTTGGATATTGTCTTATTTTACAAAGTAATTTTGCAGAAACTGCTCACATCTCTTTACGATGACCTTCTATCAGAGGTCATACATGTTACACTCGCCAATTCCTTAACCTAGTTTTTTATATCAGAAGCGTTAAAATGTAGAAATGTAATACTTTTTCAGCTTAACATAAACTTGGCACTTAATAGAAAAAACAAAGTAACAAATAGTAATGCTTATAATACTCCATAGTCATTCAGAAACCACTAATAAAATAGCAAAATCAGAGTAAAAAATGCGATTTATCCACATAATCAATGTGGTGTTCTACATAATTACTTTTTATTACAGCGATAAATGTCTATTAGAAAAGAAGACTTACATTCTTATTACGGTTAACGTTTTTAGTAATACATGTGTAACTTCTTTGCAATAAAATAAATGAGGGAGAAACAATACTATTTACTACTATATCCCATTTCTGTAGATTACATGAAAGCATGTAATAAAGTAGATAAATCTAAACTATCGAATATATTAGCAGAGTATAAAATACCCCGAGCTTAATTAATGCAATAAAGTCATTATGCGACTAAACAGAAATCAGAATTAGAATGCAAAATACAAGTATAAACTTCTTAGGCTTTCAAGGCCGGTGTTATAATTACAACAGTTAAAATCTTAATATGCTACCATAGCTTTCACCAACTTCTGCGGTTGGCATCATCAGTGGACGATGAACAAACACTGACTGCTAAAATACTACAGTATTGCTCCGTCTCTGTCTAGTTTAGGTCGACCAACATTACGTGTGTGACGGAAGTGGAGAGGAGGGAGGGGGAGGGGATAAATGTTTGTTTCTAAAATCCGGTTTCCATGTGCTGCTTAAGTGATACCCGCCGATTCTGTTAAAGTTGTTTGGATGTTGTATTTCCAATGCCTCCCTTCTAGTTGGATTGAAAAAAGTCTTATGTTTTTGCTACCACCTCTGTTTTATATTAAAATATATGACATGGCATTCATTTATGGCATGCTCTGCTATCGCAGATCGTTCAGGTTGATTAAGACAAAGGCGTCGCTGATGAGACGGATCAACACTGTCGTCTTTTAGCAGTCAGGTGGTGTTCTTCGTCCACTGATGATGCCAGTCGCAGTAGTTAGTGAAAGCTATGGTAGATTATTAAACCATGAACCAAGACAAAACAGCCCGTAAGATTTTAACTGTTTTAAAAATAAATTTGAATAAAAAGGTAATTGTGGCTTACGACAAGGATTTGATATTTATATAAATTAAAATTTGGAAGAGTGGGCATTAATGGAGCCAAAAGGTATGCACTAGGTAGAAATGAGGATATTGAATTGAATCTATATTATTTGTGGATGATCAGGTCTTGTTGGCTAGTAAAAAGACTACCTTCAATATAATATAATAAAATTAAACAATATATTAAAAGGATGTAATATTGAGATATCTTGTAATGTAATAAAAGTATTGGCAAAGGGGGACGATTTGTCCCTCCATTGAGGAGGGCAAAATTGTGATCGAGGAACAAAATGTAGAACAGCTGTAAACCTTTACATTGTAATAGAACTAATTATAAATGTCATTAAATTTGGAAGAAAATATACACAAATATAACAGAACAAATGGCATATTAAGGAAATGATTTGGAAGAAATATAACAAGGATGTGCAAATTAGATTCCATAATGTCCTATCAAAGCCTATATTGCTATGTGACAGTGAAATATGGCTACTAAGAGTTCAGAATCGGAAGTGAGTTAAAGCGGTACAAATGTGATTCCTTGGATCAGTGGAAAAAGTAACAAAAGAGACAAGAGCAAAATAGTTAAATAAGAGAAAAACTAAAAATAACGAATATTACGGACGAAATTAAAAACTATCAGGAAAACTGGCAACATCATGTAGAAAGAATGATATGGCAAGCATATTTTT
The DNA here is from genome assembly GCA_030762175.1 of Metallyticus violacea. NCBI lineage: Eukaryota > Metazoa > Arthropoda > Insecta > Mantodea > Metallyticidae > Metallyticus > Metallyticus violacea. The sequence continues at coordinate 42,428,431 of CM060833.1, forward strand.
ATCAATCCCCTAGGAAATGTGCCCTAGTTCGTCCAAGAAGAAGATGGAACTCGGAACGGGATTGCAATGACCCATCCTTGAAAGGAAGACTTCTACGCTTAATACCTTGTTCATTAAATATATATGTCAGTTGCGGCGATAATGGACTCATTGAGAACTACACTCAACTCTGAGCCGGATTTTAGGACCAACATCAAATATGCCGAAGCAAATTAAGCTTATTTAGACCTATCTTAAAAATCACTTTATCTACTAACAAGTTAACACTGTAGCATACATAAAGAGGTGATTACCTTAAAATATGTAAAATATTATTTACGTACAGAATTTATGTACGCATTTATGTATGTAGTTTAGTTTAATTAAGATACTGGTGATGTTTGAGAACAAATCGCTTTATTTATTTGTTTTTATTTCCCAGAACTGTTAACTACGGATGCCTGGGTTGAAGATAGGTTTACAGCAGTAAAACCACCGGAGTCTATATAACGCCATGTTCATGTAAGGGTAGATTCAGCAATGAGCGAAATTTAAGTATTAAATCCTGCTTTTTTTTAAAGTAAGGTAGAGTTCCTGTAGCTGTAGCCATAAACTTAAATATATATAAAACTTAAAAGTATATATTTTTAAACAATTAATAACATGTAAATAAATTTACAAAATTCTTTCAGAAGTAGGAAGTGATATAATTATATTCGTTTATATTTTTTTCAAGTAAAATTCGTAATGATCGTCGTTAGACAACAGATATTCACACACCTTTCAAACACACGACTGAAACTTTAATTTCTGCTTATGAATACAAAATTTTTCAAGTGAATGTTAAAAACGTGCTATTAGATAACTTTCAAACAGACAATTTGAAAGGCAGACTTAGTCGGTGCAGGCAAATATATGTGAGGGGAATTACCATATATGTTTGAGACAAATTCTTCAATCGAAAAAAAAGCTAAAATTAGTGCAGCTAATTAAATTGCACCCCTCAACAAATAGCGAAGTTTTGTAAAATATTGCTTAACATCTTGTAAAACAACGGATACATCAATATTTATTGTATTAAGCAATACTAAACTGCAATAGACAAGGTCAAATAAAACGTACATTAAAAATTCACAATTTCAAAGTAAAAAAAAAAAAAAAAGCATCTACCTTACACAAAAAATGAACAACTACCCAATTATAAAGTCTGTGTTTAAATACATTACCAGACAATGTTTTTACAGTATCTAAAACATTAACCCATAAAATGAAAATTATTTAAAGACTTACTCAGTTTTGATAAGGTATATATAAACGCGAGTTTCCTCTTGTATTACGAGTGTGAATGTACCATAACTAGTTATGTACTTTTTCACATGAAGTAAACAATAAAAAATATACAAATTTATTACCGTAAGAATCTTCAATTTAACAAACAGAAGTCTACAGTAGGCGATTTAGACCAAATTCGATCAAATTCAATGCCTCGGCGACTTCTGCTTCCTCTACCTCCGTCTCCTCTACGACTTCACTAATAGAGGGCACGCCATTGCAAGAATGCATGTGATCGGCATGCCGGCACTCCGCCTGACGCCTATCACGCGGCCTTCGTGATTAAAGATTGTCATCTCTCCATCAAGCAGCTTCCCAATTGTCCTCGCGAGGCCGGATGGACCCCATTTCTTAAGTAGGTACCGGGAATCGAACCCAGTCCTCCCGGACAGCAGACAGCAACGCTAACCACAGGAACAATGTGGTGGTCTTGTGCCTCTACCAATACGCCATAAAACCAAGTCATAGTAGAGTACAGAATGAAAAAAACAAAAAATGCTCTACCAGTAGTTTTCAGGCACACCTTAAAACTTTTGAGCATATACAAAGCTGTAGACAATCTATTACATATGTGATTTATGATAATTTCTAATCCATAATCATATCTAATAAATTAATACCCGAGTACCCGACATATCTGAACAAACTACCTTATTTCATTTACAGATAAGATATTGAGTTTTATCCACACTATTAGAAAACATCGACTCTAAACCAGTTACTAATCCATAGAAAATTCCATCATTGATTTGATACAACTTAAATTCGAATTTACAATGACAAATGCAATATCAGCGAAAAATGTGATATAAGAGTTTATAATCTGTATCGGTAAGTAATTAACTATAAGGAATATAGCAAACGGCCCAATACTGATCTCTGAGGCACACCCATCTTAACCCCTATTTATAATTGGGTTTACCCTGCATATTATTTACGACCCACTGATGAGGATTTAAAAAAATTAAGGGAGTGCCCCGAAACTAAGTTTAGTCAATAACATATCGTGAGCAACAGTGAACTGCCTTACTTAAATTACATGCAGTAATTAGTGCAAACTTCAAAAGCATGTATAATCTTATCAATCGCACTCAAGATGACATCGATAACACAATTACCAATCGATAATATATAATCTAAAACATACATATCTCAAATTTTATCATTTTTGCTATTATTTTACCTAACATAGGTACATTAGATATTAGCCTCTAATTAGACGGCAGGGTGTTATAACCTTTTTTTATACATATAATACATCGTAGGTTTAAATGTGGATGTACTGCACGAGAATATGAAAAGAATACGCAGAAAAATAAATAAAAATAAGTTATTTTTAAACTGTGTTTAACATCCGTTAAAATTACTAAGGTATCACAGGTGGTGGACACTGATGAATGTGAGATGAAATGATAAACTGGGAAAAGATTTTTTTAAGGGAAGAAGGCGTTCCAGGCCTAAGTTTAGGTACCTACCCAGCAGCTGTCGTTTATGAGAACTGAAAAGGGCCTAAAACTGTCAGGAAGGATGGTCTTGGTGGGAATCGAATACCGGACCTCCGGCTCACGAGTCCGCGGCTAAACGACTTCGATGGAAAATAAGTTTGATCTACTTTGAGAGTTATGCTATAAATAAAATAAAATACGCTTTGTCACGAGTTTCTGATATATGATAAAAATGCAAATAGATATATAAATGAGTTAAAGTTAAAATATTTATGTTCACAGAATTAAAATGGCCGAAAATTTTGCTCGTCGACGTGGTCGTAATAATCTACGAAATATATGAAGCCTTATTTATTGAGGAATGTTCCTGAAATATAGCAAAGCAAATAAGTTTACTGAAATATTTTTTTTAAAAAAACTGAAAACGTATCGAGTTTTTAGGTATACTGTGAAGGTTTACTGATATACAAGTTACTGAGAGAAAAATGACTTTTTACAAATATAAACATATTGCTCAATAATTATTACAAAAGTGGAAGCAATGTTCCAACTCAGAAAAAAGAGGTACAAAGAAACTGATAGCTCTAAAATACGACCTGCAGCTCAGTCAGGCATGGAAATATCTTACAGCATAAATGTGATCAAGATTGAAGTTGATAAACTTCTATTCTTACTGTAATACCTGACCATTAAGACAGTAGTATGCATTGCTGAAATTGTAAACACATATATTTACTTATTGTATTCTTATAACGCTAGCGAGTTTTATTGACGTTGTATACTTTAGATTAATGCTAGTACTTGTTAATAAGTAAATTTAATAATTGTAAACACTTTAGTTCCTATGAATACATGCAAATCATCTTGAATGTTTAATAACATACACAAAAGCGTGTACCCATTACTATGGAAGCAATACTGCTCTGACGTCATATACGCTATGAGTAGGCATTAATATAACGTGGCCAAAGTCGCCAAAGTCGCCCCAGTCGCCAGCTCCGTAATGTGCAATTTCCCCTAATATTTCTACTCGCACAAATTTGATCAATGTGTTCATATTCGTTTTTTTTTTTCCCCTCCCATTGTGTTATAAAAGTTCAAAGAGGGTGTCGGTCTGCAGTCGTACACTTCCGACATCTTTGGATTAAATTTGCAATTCATTTAGAATAGCTCTGTTTCCGTAATTCTTCCAATTTCTGTTTTAATGTCTCTATAATTCCCTCTCTACTATGGAGATGTTCGTAGAATTTCTTATTCTCTCCTCTAGTGATAGCATTTCAATTCAATATGTTACAGTACCTTTTATTTCAATAAAACGATGTGAGACATTTGGCAACACTAATGCACATATAGCTTATAATATAACACGTAATAATAAAAACACAGCAATAACGCTTGCTCTTGTAACAGCAAACTGCAACTGACTGTCCAAGAGCATCCATTATTTTTTTTTTTTTCTGTTAATGACAGTTTTCACCACTGAAGCATTATAACCGATACATGAAACGGAATGATAAATGGCAAATGGGAAACCCTTTTATTCTAAGGGAAGGAAGCGTTCCAGGCCTAACTTTAAGGTATGTCCTCAACATTTACCATGAATGAGGACTGAGAAAAATCTTGATAATACTTAAGTCAAAAAGGAAGGTCCTAGCGGTAATCGAACTTCCTATTTCCCGTTCACGAGTCCGTGCGTTAACGACCTCCACCACAGGTGTCTTTTGTGTGGAAACTGTTATTATGATAAGTGACTGGGATGGCCTTAGCTCAGCGCTTGCTGCGCTCAATCGGTGGCTGAAACCAAAAATAACTTTCTGTATTGCGCCGTTCTTGCGCTCATTCCTTTAGTTTCTGATCGATACACTAGATTCTCCCTCTCCCTCCCCCTTTACCTGGCCACGTCAGTATGGTAGTATACCGACTAGACTTTGTTTTCCATTAGTTCAAGCTGATCGAATGCTGGAAGGCATGGGCACAGTTCTTTCCTCGACATACAGAAAAAAGATTCCATAAGGAGTGGGATGTATACGCGTTTCGGCTCTTTATTCTAAATTGTTAGGCTCGGGGCCTTCATCAGCTACATAGATACCCAATTAGAATGCAGCAGTTTTACAGCATTTTATGGTAAAGTTCTTATTGGCTTTAAGTTTTCCTTTGGTAAGACCTTTGGTCAGCAAGGAACGTGTATTTATAGGCTAAGATATCAAAATTATTGTAACTAAGGGGCAGCATTTTAAGTACTTTATTCAGTGCTACAGCACGAGAATATACAATATGCTTGTTCCGTATCATTTACAGCAATTTATTGCCTATCAATAGTAAATATGACAAATATTTAAAGATTCAAATCTTTCAGCTTTATGATTTTAAAGCTTCAAGTTTAATCTTCCAAGTGTATTGTTACTAATTAAACGAATTATTACTGAAATACGCTTACAAGTTTATTGTTATTCTAACTTGAAAAACATAGGAATTAATGTTCCGCAAATGACACTGATTTTAAGTTCTTCTTCCTCTGTTTGCAAAGTTCACATTTTATGGCCATTCCCGGTGAATCTGCTTTCAACATACTTTCAAAGTTAAAACATGTCTTGGCATGAACGGGAAAGTGCCATTAAATTATTTTACCTGTGACATGGTGCAGTATTTCGTGTGTTGATGATTTCTTCTCTACTACATACCTTCAGAGAATAGAAACATCTAAGATTTTATGAAAACTACGTGTAAAATAAGATAAATTTTACTACTGAAACATTTCATACTGCTAAAGAATGTCTGCATATTGAATGTTAGTTTAATGCTGTAACTGTCCCATCCTACTACAATTTTGTGTTATTTAATGTTATTTTAACAAACTCTTACCATGCTGTTATGGTTTACAGAGACATGGCTTCACTTATTGGAGAAATGAATTCACAAAGTACACGCATTTGGGCCACAGAATATCCACACGCACATGCATCCAATGAAAATCGCGAGTTTGCGTTCAATAGCTGCAGAGAGACTAGTAGACCCAGTTTTGCCCAGACACCGCACAGTACCAATGAGTGCTAATGGGATAAAATTCATTGACCAATAGGATGATAATAGATCTGACTTAAGGGCATTTTTAAAATAACGATGCCAATTTTGTATATTACATACATATTTTGTATATTACATCTAGTCGTCAACATTTTGACGACTAGATTATCTCCAGCAACTTGGGCTACCGAGTTCACGGAACTTCGCTAAACTTTTCCTGTGGAATTTTAACGTGGTGTACTTCTCAGGGATGGTGACCTGGTGCCGAGAATAAACTAAGCAGGGTGCAATGCCTTTATTGCTCAGGAACTACCAGGGCCCCAGTCTTGACAATGGAGGCTCTCTTACATCTCAGATCCCGGACCTTGTTATACGGGCTTAGGCAAGAATGAATGCATATAAGGTTTAAATTTATAAAGGATGGTATTTTAAGAATCTTATGAAGGCCAGATCTTCCTTGTTCCCACTTCAGGAGCCTGGAAATGATTCATCGAGGGCTCGGACTCTAGCAACAAGTGGGGTAACTCAGACGACAAGGATTGGGACTCGCTTTTGGGAGGTATTGATATGACAACCTTGGGATTTTAGTGGTTTCTACTCGTCCTTTAGGCGAATGCTGGAATGGATCCTTTCCCTTTCTCCCATTTCATACCAGTTCATTATGTTTGTTTTTTTCAGGGTCGAAAGTTCCAGGTTTGAAGGGCTGGTACAATGTGATAGTGGTTTGCGCTTTGCAAAGGTTTCTACCCCAGCACGCTTCGGAAGAGTTCTTTCTGAGGGGGTTGACTCTGAGATCAATGAGCTGTATAAATCATCCATACCCATTGGAGAGATATGATTCGATATTCCAGGCAGACCTTTTCGCACATTAGCTTCTTGCGCCTCAGTAAAGAAAGTCACACTCTCATACTTATTTGAACATCTGTTCAAAAAGCCAAACTGCTTAGGATTGCCTCCATAGTATGGAATGTCAAACTCTGGGTGATATCTGCAGCATATTGGTATGAGGAAAAATCAGATCGGGATGGTTTGACCAAGAAAGGCTAGACCAGTTTTGGGCATCACTAACAGCATAGAAGGAGGACATGGGCGAAAACTTTACACCTTAAAAGCTGGATTTACATCTATCAGTTTCATCAAGCTTGGGCCCTAATAAATAAAAAGGTTTGTTGATTCGTTTTATTTACGGACGCTCTTTAACATCTCAGGTTATCAGCGTCTCATTCAATTCAAGACATGAAACGGCCCATAAATTTTTCTCAGAGCCTCTTCTTTCAGGCCTGAGGTTCTGTGCCGTAAATCCACGACATGGAACCCACGGATTTACTTCTCTTCCAAAGGAAGCCATTTAGGATTTTACGTCCGGAAACGATCCTGGCCAGGATTCAACCCGCGATCTTGGGTATAGGAGGCAAATGTTTACCACTACATCCCCAGGATCGACCAAAAACATTCACGTATATTTAACACGAGGAGAGATATCTTACCTGTTAATAGGGATATTTTGAAACTGTGAATATCTTCTTACAGGCACTTAAATCTTATGGGAATTATTGAAGATTTTAAAATGTGGAACAGAGCGGTACACCTCGATATATGTTTTGTATACCGTCATGCTCTGACTGTACAGAATAGCCTTTCTCTAGGACGTGGTAGAATTGATTCGGGGGTTATAAGAAATGAGGGCCCAATATTCTATATATATATACTAAGACATACATATCTTGTCAAGCTTATGGCGTGAGCTAGGGGAGCGCAGGGATAGGAGCACTCGCAGGTAGAGATAAAAGGGTTACTGCCATTGATACTACTTTTATTGTATATGAATAGTAAGATGCATACAGTTAGGTCTTCTCTAGTCCTCTAGTCCAGTGATAGCTAAAAGGCTAGGGCATTAAGTCCGATCGGGCCCTTACCTTAGAGGTGATGTCACGACAAACCGAGGGTGCAGAGCGGCCAGCAGCAGCACAGGGTAGCACAGGCGACGAGTGAAGCAACAGGCATGGAACGGACACTTCTTGAGGTTCTGCTACCTTCTAATATAGCCTCGCGATTGCTTAGGGGAATCTTTACATTATGTTGTAAAGTTCATCAATTATGTTATACCAACGCAACAAGTTTGAATTATAGCGACCAACGAAAAAGAAGTACGTAGACTTAGGAAGAACCTAAGTTCAGCATGAGTCTGCTTGTTGTTAATCGGACAATCCTTTTAGTCGTCAACGAAAGTGGTAAACCAAATGGATTTAAGTAAGTAAGCACTTTCTGATTCAACTAGACTATGAAAGAGTACAAAATATCCAAGCAAATAAAAGTAATCGTTCGCGTAAATTTTTTGATCAATTATCGATGTAATGCTCCCTTCGGCCATGCAAATGACAATACATAAATAGCCATTGTCACAACTCTTGTTTCCTGTTCCTAAAATATCTAATTCTATATTATCTACAGTATGAGGACCTATCTATTCACTCGCTTGGCTGTGCTAATGACAGGACGAATTTTAAAGTTACAGCTCTTATGTTTCACTATATCACATTAGGAAATTAATTATATTCTTTAAGGTTAATAAAGAGCATGTTAATGTTTACTACAAATCTGGTGTTCCAATATTGAGTTTAGCTGTGCATATCGCTGGAGGAAAGGTGTGACACACAATGTGTCCTGCTTGTTTCCCACATAACGCTTTCCTAGCCTATATAGGTGGGGTAACTCCCAACCACTAATCAGATTAAAGCACAATACTTGTTTTTAGAAAAATTTGACATCCACCAGTCACAAACGGTCATTCTTTTATCGGACATTTTACTCTCAATAATAAATGAATACACTATAAAATCTAAACACTATAACATCTAAACAATATACATGCCATACTGTGTGTACAACCATTATTTTCGTTTTGTTGTTTTAGTTTAATCGTCAATATTTGACGAATAAATGCAATTATATTAACGTTTTACTACTTCGAAGTGTTTGCCTTAGATGATAAAAATATTTACAGGCGAAGCATTCAGTTCGTTTATGCTTAATAACAACAACTAACCAGCGTACTTCTGTTCAAAATACATGGAAAAATAATGTGATTTCATATTTAATGTATTGAATATTTTAATCTGCAAAAAAGTAAATCTACCACGTTAATTTTAGTACGGTTTATTATTTTAATGAGCTAATCTTGCACACGTCCTTTTTTCTGCGATCGATTTATGAAGCTGTCTTTCTCCTTCTTCCTTTCTTGTGCTATTATGTATGTTTAGTATTATTCTCACCTTATTTGCCTATAGGTTGAAACGCATCGCATAGTGACAAAATTAAGAGTGCACCATAGTCAGTTCGCTAGACAATTTCTTCCCTACTATTAATAAGCAACAAGGAAGCTCCACGAATTTGGTGCGTTTTCAGCCTTACAATTTAGAAAGTATTGCTGTGGGTTTTTCTGCTGTATCTACCCAGTGACCCAGGTATTATATTCAGCAAAAATTTTAAATTAAAAAACTTTAATTAAGTTTGGCTCAAGGTACATTTTATGCTTAGTTTAAAAATGTGCACCGCTGGGCAAAATGTTAAGTTATGATACTTTTGGCAAGATCTTAATCTGTTATATCTTTTAACATTTAATATTTTATTGTATTTTGGTATTTGTAGCTTACTTGCAAAAGAGTTAATATATTTTTGGCAATCGAAGGGTCAAACCTCTCAAAATTAATTATGAGCTTTTGTGTTTTAAAATTTTAATGTAAATGCTATTATCATGCTGTAAATACATTTTTTCTTATTGATGCCAAATTAATACGCTACTTTTCACACATTTTTCTATTTAAAACTGTTTCATCCATGCAATATACATAAGTTTGATAGATATTTGTGAATTTTTACTATACTTTTCCTGAAGTAAGAGCTTGTCGACGGAAAGGGAGGATATCGCTCTCAAATTATGCACTTGCATTGTTCAGAAAGTATTTCTTTTTCCCACTCTCATTCACAGTATGGAACAAAACTAAACAAATTGAAAGAACAGAAGTAAAACCATCAATATCGCAAGAAAACTGACTCAAGATAATTTAATTTTAAATTTTGAAAACCTAAAACATTAAGAATATAACTACAGCAGTTCTAAAAATAATATATGAAGCATTAGAGTGATTTAGGTTAAAAGAAGGAGAAAAAAAAAAAAGAGGAATGAATCCAAATGAACAAGTTACAGGAGAAAAAAGATGGTTGTCTTTTATTATTTCACAGAATAAACTACAATATTTCTCGTCGTTTAGCTCATTTGGATGCTGTTTGGTGCAGTAGTAGACTATCAAAGAACTGTTTTGCAGTTTCTCCAATAGTTTTAATATTCAAAGAGTTAAACGTCCTGTAAACTGCACACACAGCTGTAATTATGCTAAAAGTACGTACGGTACTAGAAAAGTTTTGCAATGTGGTGGCATGGTTCGTCTCAGACATCTGGTGCTATGTGGGACGAAGGGGGATTTTAAATTGTTACGGAAGCATGCCCGCCAGTTTTAATTGTTTAGTAATAAAAGCTAAAGCATTGCAACAAAACAAGTGCACAATAGGTATGCTATACTAGAAAACTTAATTTAGAGTTTGGGCATGAATTAAATAAATTTGTAGCAGTATTTAGTGAGTTTATTTGAGTTACGGGCCGTCTGAGCGCGATTGCTTACAGGGGCCATGTAGCAGCTGCAAAACTAAAAAGTCCATCACGCAGGTAGCGAATTCCTCACCAAGTTGATAAACTTTAAAAATGAATGTAAAATCCAAATTTGGTCTTATTAATTAATAAAATGAAATAAGTTATTACATTAACGTGTGCTATTAGAGAACGAAATTATAATTCTTGCAACTTATAAGCACACAGAGAAAAGGCACATTTTAGAGGAATTATTGTTGTTATTATTATTATTATTATTATTATTATGAATGATATGCTATTATAAAATGAAATGAATGATCTCTGATAGACAAAGTTATAATATGTGGTATTTTTAAATGTAATCATGTTTATGAATTGAGCACATGAGAAATAACAGTAAGATTCGAACTATTTTTTGTATTTAAGAAGTATCGTTGTTGAATTAGTTTATTTACGGACGCTCTTTAACATCTGAGGTCATCAGCGTCTTATTCTATTCAGCACGTGAAGTAGCCGACAAATTTTCCTCAGAGGCCTCTTCTTTCAGGCTTGAGGTTATTTTTCGTGCCGTAAATGTACGACACGGGACCCACGGCTGTACTTCCCTTCCGAAGGGAACCAAAATTAGAATTTTTACGCCCTAAAAAATCCATCGATTATGGCCGGGTTTGAACCCGCGATCTTCGGTTCAGGAGGCAAGTATGGTTATCACCTACACCACCAGAAAATGTTCATATGTATCAACAAAACAAAAAAATGTTACTACTTATAAACAATTACAATATACTAAGCAAATATACACAATCAACAATAAACAATCGAAAGTTCCATGGAATATCAGTGGCTTTGAAATTTAATTTAATTGTTATTGTAGTAAAAACATGTAAACTAAATGTTTTCTGAAAGTTATTACAGAACGCTCTTACATACAAATATAATTCTCAAACCGATATTACAATAAGTTTTCACATTTGCTATCTTCACGGCAATGCTTTTGTCAAATATAACATCAATGTATCGTTATAAATACAGTTTATATATTCAGTTAGTTTGTCCTTTTATTTTAAAACAATATAAAGGAAATTAAACGGTAGAGCGCTTTTTAAATTTCGGTTTCCAGGTACACCTCTATTCATAATGGTTCGATTTCCCTAATTTTCAGAAACTATTTTTTCTAATTTTATTTAAATAGTATATGGCGAGTTTTGTGAAAAAAACAAATATTGGGGTCACTAGAGCGATTTTTAAATTTTGGGTTTCAGTTAAACCCTCCACTCCTAATGGCCCAATTTCCCTAATTTTCAAAAAATAGTTTTATTTTATATAAATTATATATATGTAAATGAACAGTAATTATAATAGTACAAAAGGATAAAACACGAGGAAAAAGTCACACTTGAGATCGCTATATTTCGGACTCGTGGAGTCCTTCTATGGCAAGAAGACAAGTGACACTCTTAATTTGTTACATTGTTAATACTTTGTTACTTTATTTTTATTTTTCTTTTATAATATATATATATATATATATATATAGTTAGTTACGAAAAAACATCAGAAACTATTTTTTCTTATTTTATTTAAATAGTATATGCCGAGTTTTGTGAAAAAACAAATATTGGGGTCACTAGAGCTATTTTTAAATTTTATGTTTCAGATAAATCCCCCTCCTAACAATTTGATTTCACTGATTTTCAGAAACTAATATTTTTTTTATTTCAATGGCATATTCCGAGTTTCCTTTAAAAAAAAAAACAAACAAAATTGCTGCCACTAGAGCGATTTTTAAATTTCGCTTTAACTCTTAATTTCGGTTTTAAGATATACCACCATTCCTAACAGCCCGATTTCCCTGACTTTTAGAAGCTATTTTTTATTAATTTATTTTAATAACATACTAAATTTTGTTGAAAAAATAAAAGATTGCGAGCACTAGAGCGATTTTTAAATGTTCTTTTAAATTTTCGCTTTAGGTAATCCTCACCCTAATGTTCTAATTTTGCTGGTTAACGAAATCACAAATCGTTTGTTAATTGGTGGTTATATGTAGAAGTTTGTTGAGAAAAACATAAATTGCGACCGCTAAAGCGTTAACATATATATAAACTAGAAAAGCAAAAACGGATATAACACTAAGAAAAAGTCACAGATTAGTAATCGCTATATTTCGAAATGCTTGAGTTCTATGACAAGAAGACAAGTGAAGTTCTGATACTGTGTTTAAAACTAAACAACTACCCTGAGTTAGAAGAGATGTTGAAAATGCAATACATTTCCGGTATCTGCATAGGATTTTTCCGGTATTTCATCTAACTTTTCTTCAGTAAGAAAACGCGGCGGTTGGGAATGTTTTTTTTTTTCCTCATTGAGAGATCGTGTTTCTCTTACCTCTTTAACTAGTTGGCAAACGGTTCCTCTAATTGCAACATGATAGCCAGGATGGCTTTACCGCCATTCTACATGTGTATTGTGTATAAAAACCCGTTCTTACACAAAAGTAGACGAATTAGCACACTATTTACATGCGATGAAAACACAACGAGTTACGAGAGCGTAAAACACTCGCTGAACTAATTACAAGCTGCTACCTGCACTCCCGCACTCCACCGGCCTTAACCCCAATAATCACACTGTCCCTTATTAAACAAATATAGCTTGAAGTATATTTATTTCAGCTGGTTCGCATGCCACCTTTTATTTAATCTAAAGTTCATTATCTTTACAACAGGCTATAAGCGTTTCTCTCAGTGCTCAGAATTCCCTGTTATTTTGCCAAGAATCTCAGTTGGTAGCTTGCTGACCTCACCTACGAACCTTCTATTCGATGTTATTTTTATTTTCGCAATAAATTTTCACCCACCGCGGGAGATGATAAAACCGCTGGTGTAAGCAAAAATTGTGCTTAGAGAGGCCGCATCAGGCAGCGAAGAAAAACACCTACCCATACACAAACCACTACAGCATAAACAATAGGACGAAAATACACTACCCATGCGATGTGGAAGACAACGCTTTAGACAATGGGTTAAATGTTCGATAAAACGAGGGCCAATCTGCATGCTCCATCCTTGACGAATTACTAATTGATCTGAAAGTTTCATTTCATGCCACAAGAATATCTACAATATACAAAAGCCGTTTTTGCGCACTTTCAGGTTCACACATTGTTGTATTACGCCATAGATGCTGATGAATTAAGTACTAACTTATTAAAAAAGGTAAACGAGTCGAGCAAAGATAAATCAAATACTTGAAAAACAAAGAAACTTCTCCTATCAGTAACTTCGGAAGAATTTTCTGAGACTTACACGATATAACAAAAGAAGATGTCGTGATTTTAAACGTGGGAGAACATTCTGTAAAGATGAGAATGTCTTTGAAAATTGTCTTAACAGAAGAAAACATAAATAAAATGCAAGAAGGAGATTTGCAATATTGACTAGTGATTATTTAGAAATATAGTGCAGAAACAGACATCTTATGAACTAGAGCAACTAACGACAATTGGGGCAGGGGGAAAGTTCATGGCTGCAATGCAGAAAACCTGTTATTTACATTGTAACGCTAGGCAGAGTTCAACTTTAGTTATGGTTGATGTTCAGGTAACTTCATGTCAATGGTAGAAATATTCTATTACTAATTATCACATCGTGTAACCAATATTTTAACTTAACAATTACAGATGAAAAAAGAATTAATAGATTCGTGATTCGAATCTTGAAACATTAAAAGCACGTGAAAGTCAACATTTGTAATTAATATCAAATAAATTTTCCGGCGAACAAACAACATGGTTCATCTAGAAACCAAAATTCAAAATAAGGAATGAAAACATAAGGGAACTCCGGGCTTCTAGTTTAACCGCCAGCTATATGGGAGTTAATTTATACACAGAAAAGTTCTTTCACACGCTTAGTTTGAAAGAAAGGACATAAGTTGGAAATCGGAATCCGGCCATGACTCGAGAATTTCAAGTCTCATTCTTCATTTCCAAATTACGCCCTACACACAGAACAATTTCCATCCACTTTTAAAAAGCTTGTAACCTTCTTAAAAATATGGATTAAATTATCTCCTGAAAGTGGATTGGGAAAAACCTCTTTATCATCAAAACTATACAACTAGAACAATATGAAATACGTAAAAGTACCTTTAGCAATTGATTAGATATTGTATACCGCTATTTATATTTTCTTGTTTTAATGCAATATGTTATAAAGTATGTGTGAAAAAATATAATTTCAAAAGACATAAACCCGAAAAGATAAGCACCAGAAGTTAAAAAAGTTGATAGCACACATGATATTATGTGTATTGTTATTTTTAATATAAGGGTCATTTGAAAAGTTCTCGAAATGATCCATAGATTGCAGCATTTTTGTTATCAAGACCCATGGCGGGTCTAAGGAAGATGGCCTTCCTTAGAAATATTTGTGCAATAATACAGGAATCGTAGCAGCTGTCAATTGCAGTGAAGACGTTTACATACGGAAAAAATGACAAATTCGAACATGGTAAAAAAGGGTATGAAGGCAACAGAAATTCATACAGATATGTCAAACACCCTAGGGAACCCTGCACCATCATTTTCAACCGTTTCCAAGGGGACCATGAGTTAAAACGCAGTCGACAGCTTCGAAGATCCACGCAGTGGAAGACCAACATTCGGCACATCAGAAATTGTCGATAACGTGCACGACGTGATCGCCGATTAAAGGTGTACGAAATTGCTGGGGCTCTGGGCATTTCAGGGGAACTGGTATTTTTCATTTTGAGGAAAGAATCGCGTTTGAAAAAATTATCGGCAAGATGGGTGCTGCTAATGCTGATCGAAAGCTCATTAGAGTGTAAATCTCTCTGCAAAGTTTGGCCCGTTTTCAGAGAGATTCCACCGACCTTATGTGTCGATTTGTAACAATGATGAAACATGCGGGCACTACTACATACCTTAAACAAAACAACATCCTAAGTAATGGATTGATTACGATTCTCCACCATCTTTTACAAAATCTACAAGCGTTTTCACTTGCTTGCTGCGTAAGGAAATATTTTGCAATTATAACATTACAGGTATAAAAAACTTGTGCAAAACTTCTCTATGGCATCGTTCTATTGTACTGAAATCATTAACAGCTTGCAAGTACATAAGGGCTTCAGAAGACACAAAAGCTATATCTGTTTTCTTAGTTTAAGTAGCACTATTAGAAATTCAAAAATCTGTTCAGTAATGCCAGCTTTCAATATACAATCTTTTGTCATGGATTTGACAAACATGCCTCGGCAAGAATTGCTAAACTGGCATTACAATCTGGCGAGCGATAAACTGACGGGTAAACATCTCACCCATGTTGCACCGCGTCCGGCACACTTCCTTCTGCATTTGACACGTGTACTTGGACCTCGTGTCCTCTCCCTTTAATTCCGTTAAATAGCCTACTAAGGATTGGTAATTCTCAAAAATTGCGCACTACGCATGCTTTTCTTTGCCTACCATTTCACGCAATTACTCAACCCTACTTACGTCAAAAACACAATATATTAAAAGGTGACAACTTACTAACCGACTGCTGAAACTCTATCCTGTTCTGCCTCACTGCCTCCGCTTGTAAATCGTAGCTCATTTAAATATCTACTTTGGTAAGTTGGCTAACTGGGTAGCAGTTAAATCATTGTCAAAGATTAGATTTAGACTCCGTAACAAGAATTCAATATGATCTGCAAGATGCATTGCACAACCTTGAGCTCAAAAAGAGACTTAATAGTAAAATACCAGCAATCAGCAAAGCGATTCCAAATTAGAATTAAATACGTAAATTAATAACATGATTCAAACCCTTTCAACCAATCACAAAAACACACTAGGCTCTACATTCACTTGTGTGAAATCGGCTGAGTAGATCATGGGGTTGGTTTTCTGGGATGCCCAGGTTGTATTTGCTTATTTTCCCATTGGAATATCTATCCCTAGTACATATTGGGCCTACTGAAGACAAAAACAGGCGGGAAAAATCGGTTTTATCAAAAAAGAAGTTTATCATGCATCAAGACAATATTCCCTCTCTCACATATGTCATTTCAATGGCCAAAAGCAATAAATTGGGATCGATATGCTGCCGCATCTGCTTTATTCCCCTGATTTGACTCCATTGAAATCCACCTGTTTCCTAAACTAAGAAAATTTGTTACTTGCAAGATATGTTAGTCCAATGAAGAGTTTAAATCATCAGTTGAGACGTATTTTGCAGGCCTGGAGGAACCTGACTCTTGTAATGTGATAAAGGCGTTGAAGCTTCGCTGGATAATGTGGATTAGTGTCAAGGGAGACTATCTTGCAAAATAAAATTACTTTCTCAAAGTTGTATCCTCATGTGACTCTCGTATAAAATTAAAAAAAAAAGGGGACATGAATCAATTCACTTACCCGCGGATTAAAAAAAAAAAAAAAAAAAAAAAAACAAGACTGATTGCAATGTGTTAATATTGTAATATAAATTGTTTAATTATCTTTGAACACGAGGGTCTGGCCATTGCGTTCGCAACAAGAAGTCGGCTGTACTACTTTGGTATGTGTGATAGTTGTCGATATCAAGAAGAAATACATAAGGATTCTATACTCGTTTACCAAGGAACACAAATCTTAAAACTAGATTTGTCTTTAAAATTATAGATTTTACTTCGTTTTATATCCTTCGTTACATTTTTAGAAAAATCGTTTATATAAATTTTCTTCAAATCTTGAAATAATTAATGATAATATTTTACAAGCTTTAAAATGAATTATTATGCAACTTTTTAAAGGGATTTTAGAGCTATGCGTTTATAAAACAGGCAACAAAGCATGGAAACGTTGGTTGATTGTAATGAAAATGAATTCTGGCCAGCTCATATTGCCCGGATATCCAAAGTGACACCTGTCGCCATTCCACAATCTGGGCGCTTTTCTTCAAGAACTCTCTTCATTAAGCGCCAGGATCCAAATCCGGGCTGCAGAATTAAAACCAGATCCAAAGGCCTTGCCAGAAAGTAGGGTAGAAGATTCATATGCAGTCACATAAAACATTCCTGAGGCTTCTGAAATGTTTTTAGGAGTTGTGGTGAAAGTAATCAAGAAAAATGGCCGGGCTCTGATAAATTAAATCAAGGGATGACTTTACAGAAATGTATTTGTATGTCCAGACTTTAGTTTTTATTGCTCCCTTTCTCTATGTGGAATAGTCATTTCCCCAGTTTCATTTCACCAACTTTCTTTCGTTTCATTTCGTTTCATCCGAATGCCGTTTCTGACATCATGCCATGGGGGTATTCTTAGTTCATCTTCTGTGTCGTCCTGAGCTTTTAGTTCTGTCTTCCGTTTGTTTCTCTGGGAACTCTAGTTTCTGGACAAAGGGAAAATATCTGGGGTGGTTTGACACCCATGTTCCGGACTGGACGACAACCAGTTCTTCTCACATCTCTGTCTGGCTTCGAAAGCGATATGAATTCACCAGATATCAGAGGACGGCTGGTAGATACAGCTTGCGTTGCCATAAGATGCATTCATTCTCGAGGGGCTTCAAGATTTACTTAAAGCTCTACTTGTTCTACTCCTGTGCTTAAAAACATTAATATTAAAGATACGATTGAAGTTGAAGAGATACTCATTTAAATTATTAAAAAAGGCCAATAATAATATCTGGATATGCTAAAAATTGTTGTTGGAATTAAGAGGTTATGAAAAAGTCGAAAATGGATAGAAGAAACTGGGAGGCTTCCTCGCTGTTTATCAGTGGAAAGTTGGCTTTTACAGTGTTAGCTGTTAAGTTAGAAAAAAGCGTATCTGTTTTGTGGTATTGAATAAAGTGAACGTTTTATTGCAGACTCCATTTTCATCCACCAGCGTTCTGGTGAGTGTGGGATTAGGACCATTGACAAGGGCTTATCCTAGGTAATTAGATCATCGTATTTTGTTTCTTTCTAGCCCATAAATTAATTGTCCTTACTGTGGGTTTACTAACTCCACAGGCCGGTTCCGGTCCTATTAAGAGCTGGTTGCTCCTTTCTTGGCCAGTTTATTTGCTGCTTCATTACCCGTCACTCCTCTATGACCTAAGCAGATAGAGACATGCGGTTAATTTAAAATACGCGGGCACTCGTTGTCAATGCGTGCCAGAGATGGCAGCACGTATAACACACAGAACTCTAGCAGCATCTTGAGAGGACTATTTTCGATACCTCAAAATGGCGTCGTTTTCATTACAAGAACAACGTGTAATCAATCATTCGTTTTCTCCAATTGCGTGCTTTGACTAAGATTGAAATTCATCGCCAGTTAAGTGGGACATGTGGTGATTGTGTCATGGATGTGTCTAATGTGCGTTCATGGGTGCGACAGTTTAAGGAAGGCAGATCGTCATGTGACAAACCAAGGCAATTGCGGCCTCATGTCGTCAGACAAGCCAGTCTGACGACATGATCCAGTGAGTGGACAAAGTTGTTGGAGGATCGTCGAATGTGGGGAATACATCACCTCCAAAGTTGGCATTTCCGTGTGATCTATGCACACAATCCTGCATGAAAACCCGAAAATACGAAAAATGTCGTCCAGGTGGCTGCCGAGAATGCTGACAAGACTGAGCGCGTGGCATGTTGCCAGGTAGTGTTGACGCATGATGACGGCATGAATGAGACACTATTTTCATCGATTGTAACAATGGATGAGACATGGATGCCGATTTTCAATCCTGAAACGAAGCGGCAGTCTTGTAATGAAAAGTCGCCATTTTGAAATATCAAAAACAGTCCTCTCTCTCGCCCCTGCCGCTAGAGTTCTATGTGCCATACAATGCTGCCATCTCTATCACGCATTGACGAGTGCCCGCGTATTTTAAAACAAATCCCATGTTTCTATCTGTTTCCAGTCCTGAGGAAAATATCGGAGGTGTTATAACTTGAATGCACCTAGCAGTTATGCCTCTGGCATGTCCTTCCACGGGGGCAACCAGCCTCTGTTTGTAATAAATAAAAATGGTTCACGGTTGCTGTTTCCGTGGTGGTTACTTTGTTATGGCACATTCTTAGTATGTGCGTAGTTACATTTGTAAAACTACGGGCTTTTTTCGACTAGTCCATGTTATTTTATGTACTACTAGTACTAGCAGCTCTAACAGTTGCCTACCTCCTTTCTGGTAATTCCAGCTGGTGGAGGTATTTGTAATAACAACATAAGGGATTTAATTTCTCCTCCATAGGTGATATTGCTTTCCTGCTATGACTTTCTGTCCCTCTACAGGAAAATTCTCTTCCCTTACATACCTCGCGAGCTTTCTCCACAATTTCTCTCTGACTTTACCTAAATGTGCCGCCATTATTTTCATAAGTTGGTCTCCTTTTATACTTATGATCTTCATTTACATTTTTCATTCTAAATTATGGCATATATCTTGCCAGAGCAGTTGTATACCACTAGACAAATAAGAAACAGATTTAAAGAGTATCTCATTCGTTCAACGATGCCACTGTTTTGCGGATAGATGCTAAATAATAATAAGAATACAATTATTAGTCAATTTTACTGTTAAGAAAAATTTCACCAAGTTACACACATGTTTTCTGAGGAGTCTGGAGGGGTTAAATGTTCTTTATGTTGCTAATGATAGGCGCGGGGTCTAGTAGGCACATTATAGCGATCGCATTAAGGGCTCTAAAGGGAACCGGGAGTAAAAATGGGGGCTGTTGGAGTAATGCATGCTACATATCTTCATTACCTGGGAACCCATAAGAGATGTGCATACTTAGTCTCGAAAAATAAATGGTAAGCCGGTGCGAGCACTAAAATGATGCAATTTATACTCCCGCAAATTTTGGAGCGACGATGCAAATGGTACAGCGAATACAACGCACCTGCTGAATAAAAGGGAGCAGATATTTAAGGATAACTAGTTTTAGGACGTGTTCTGTAACAGTGTCACATGTATACTTATTATATCCATATATAATATCCATAATACTTCATTTCCTTAATGCTAATGAACAGTGAAATCTTGCAAATATAACGATATTGCTATTTATACGCCTATAGCACCGTTTAAAAAGCGATGATTTTGTAAAAATAGCTATCTGCCAAAGCTTTTAATACTATTTAAATATTTAAAAACTGAGATAAGTTATGGGTGCAACGTAATCTATACATAATAAAGCAAACATACAGAAAAATTAAAATGAATATATAAAAAAAACTGAGGAAAATATGAAAAAACATCATTGTTGTTACAAATTGTTAATTTTACAAATCTTCACGTTTCTATAAATGTTAAGTAAGATTTAACCCCATATTTTATATGAAACAGAGTCAAGAAGTTTTCTAATTAACTATTAATTAATAGATTTGGGTTGGAATTGCAAGAAAGGTTTGTCTTTTGTTCTCCTCGCAGTTCTTCATTACATTAAAATAAAGGTTGGATAAAGCGAATGTTTATATTGTCTATTTCCAGCGTGCTTACATTTAAGTTATGACATTCAATCTCCTAGCAAATGAGCTAATTTCCTTTCTTAACTGACATAGCAGCTAGTTCAAATTTTGTTTCTACACGAATTCTATGAAAGGATGTAAATATACATTTTAAACTAACAGATTTAAAATGTGTCTTTCATTAGGAAAATGTATATTTATGTGCACCAAAAAAGTTGTGCTTAATTTGTAGCAAGTACTATGAATGGCAAAATAATTGTCAAGATATGCTTGACCGCAGTAAATATATATTTGCATGAAAACCCAATCCCTACAAACAATTGATATAGCAATACTTGTCTGTTTATACTCTTGAACTGAAATTATGCTTTCAGTAAATTTTATCTCGCCTGCTTTTATGGATTGATTCAGAAACTGCGGAGGTGTTTAAGAGGTAATAGTCCTAAAACCTCACAATGAGGTATGAAGGTACAAACTTATCAAAATGTAATTAACTCTGCATTGGCATTTTATATGCCACAACTAAGATATGAGGACAAAAACCTCTTAACACTATGCATGATATTAAACAAATAGTGAAAGATAAAGTTGGCAATGCTTATTTTGATGAGGCCTTAATAACTGGCTGATGAAATTATCTACTATTACAAATAATAAAATGTTACCACATTATTCTTTGCAAATGATAAAACTTTTATAGAAATCCCGGAAACTTAAGTCTAATTAGCTGTGTAGGTGTAACAAAGTGTACAAATAAATTAATTTAAATAATTAGGGTACCATTTAATCTTAACAATTTATAATTCTATAAAGTCATCGTATTCGGCTGTTACTACATACTGGAATCTTAACCCAGATCAAATAAGAGATATTAAAAAAAGAAATGAGATTTCACCGTGTTGCAGCTGAATACATGTTATTAAATCAATAACAATCGATAATGGACAAACATGTAATGCATATATCCAGTTGCAATTGAAAAATATAAGATTGACTTAGGAGATTTTGTTCCACAAATACAAGATGCGAGAAAAATTAAGATGGCAATTCAATCTATATTTGAAAAGATATAAAATACAATGACAAAACTCTAAAAGAATTGAAAGTAAAGTAAGTAGTTCGCTGAATATGGTTTAATAAATTATTTATTATATTATGTTATTGTAAGCATCATGTTGTAATTGTTGAAAATTATAGAATCTTACAAAGGACATTTTTTCGAGTTGGAAAAAATTAAAAAAGAATATAATTTAACAGCATTTTTTGCAAAGATGAAAGTTATGCTTGTCGAGGGTAACATACATATATATATATATATATGTATTTATATATATATATATATATATAAATTAACAATAATTATAAAAGCAGAAAAGGACAAAACACTAAGGAAAAGTCACCTTGAAGTAAGCAAATGTGAGATACTAATCTAATATGTGTTTGAGAATTTATTTGTAATTTGTAATAAGAGTGCTCTGAAGTGTTCAGAAACCGTTTGCGTTAATACAATAACAATTAAACTATAAGTCAAAGATAATGAAGATCCATGTAACATTCCATTATTTTTATTTGCTTTGTACGTTGTAATTGTATTTAAATAGTATAACATCTTTTTGTTTTATTGAAACATATGAACGTCATCTTCTTAAAATACACAATGTAACTAGAAACTTTCTATTATTTCTCTATTTTAGTGACTGTAAAGAAGTTATCAGGGATTCAATTCATAAACATAGTTATATTTCATTTTTTTTTTAAATACTCATACAGTGTAGCTTTGTCTATCACATTAGTCATAAAGCTCATTTAATTAATATTATACCATTAATTTTTGTTTAAACTCAATAATAATTATTCTAAAATGTGGTTTATAATACTTATATGTTGCAGGATATTCTAATTTTGTTCCCCTAATACCACACAGTAATGCTATAAGTTATTTTACTTCATTAATTAATAAGGTCTAATTTGGATTTGGATTTCATTTTATTAAAAATTATTCAACTTGCTGAGAAATTCGCTTAGTTTACGCAGCTCCTGGGTGACGGACTTTCAATTCCTTGGAGTCAATAGAACAAAAAAAAGGAATGAAAACAAAACCAGTAGTCGCTGCAATTGAACATTTCTTAAATTTAGATATCATTTTTGAATCAGTGGAAAGGTTGTCTACGTGTTCTTTAATTGCATCATTGATAGTTAAAAGTCCAGCTTATTATAACATTATTTATTGCCAGCACAGTCCAATAAGTTGGAGCACTAAAAACACAATTACAGCACTGGGAGTTTCCGAGTATTACACTTGACGGTTCGAGAGTTTGGTTCACCGAGTTAGGCGTGTTGTGCCGAAATATTCTGGGGAAAGGTTTACATCATATTGAGCTGGCGGTCCAGCCGGGAGAGAAGCTGCATCACGAGCTTCTCTCTCAAGACATCCGGTCGGTTCCACTGCATTGCAGTAAATCGTGACGTCACTTCCCGTGGTTGTACTACAGCATGCCGCTGGCCAGGGAGCGAGAGGAAGGGAGGGGAGACCCGATGGTTTGCGATGCAACACACGTGGCACTCAGTCACAACTCTAGACCGGGTCAATCCACCCTTGTTCACAATGGGCCAAATTAGCACACGCACGCACACGCCAACTCTTCCGTTGCATTCCTCTTCCGGGACATAACAGCATCTCTCAACTCGCGGAACGTGACCAAACTAGGAAAAAAAAAAACATGATGGATAGGTGGGTGAGTGAGAAGGAGGGCGGAGGGCGAGAGGGAGGAAGAAAATGTGGGTGGGGAAAGGATGGATGGGAAGGTGGGTGGATAAATAGGGAGATAGATGAATCGATAGGTGATCAATGAATATATGGACTAATTCATGCATGAATAAATGAATGAATATGCAGGTGAATGAATCAATGTTTGAATGATAAAATGGATCGGTGGCTGGATGAATGGCAATTTATTAATAGCATTTAAGGGAAAATGAAAAATGGAAGGATATTTTTTTGTAATTTTTTGGCATTTTTCAAAAATGTTAATAGCATTTAAGAGGAAATAGATTTATTTTTTAACATTTTGATATTTTTTTAAAAAAATTATACCATTTAAGGAATTTTTTTAATTTTCGTAATTTTTACACTTTTGGTCGATAGTATTTAAATGGAAATGCAAATTTTTTACATTTTTTGGACAATTTTTAAAAAAAAATTAATAGCGTTTAAGGGGTTATGGAAGTTTTTAAATTTTTTTTATACTTTTTGAAAAAATTAATAGCACTTAAGAGAAAATGGAATTTTTTAAAATTATTTTTGCCATTTTACAAAAAAAATAATTGATAGCTTTTAAGGGAAAATGGAAGGAAAATCACGAATTTTTTTGTGATTTTTTTAAAAAATTATTGCATGTAAGGGTAAATGCAAGATATTTTTTTGAATTTTTAACGTTTTTTAAAAAAGTAATAGCATAAGGGAAAATGGAAGAATTTTTTACATTTTTTATATTTTTCAAAAAAAAAAATAATAGCATTTAAGGGAAATGGAAGGAAAATTTCTAATTTTTTTTTTTTTTTTTACATTTTTTAGAAATTTAAATAACAATTTTCCAACATTTCTGAATTATGTGACATGATTTTTAATGACATATATATACTAGAAGCAGTTTTGTTTATTTGAAAATGTGTCTGCATAGATTAAAAAAATCCTGACTTGACACCATCCATTTTTCAGTTACATAGCTTTCGAACCAATTGAAATAGAAGGTTCTGGTTTTCACCATTCACTAGAGGAAATTTTACTTTTGTTATTGGTTATTCTGATGTAAACATTCTGAACAGATCTTAACTATGTTGCATTAGGTTCCGCTCGGACCAATGAGTGAGTTTTTAAATGGTTTTCTTTTATAGCAAATTTTTAAAAAGTTAATGAATGCACCTCTAGAGAAAAACTGCTGCATCAATTGCCTTGAAAATTAAGTGGTATCTCTAGATAAAACAATACAGCTACTGAAACAAAGTTATTAACATTTATAACCTAGGAATTACTGAAGTTTTTGTTAAAAATTGACAAATAAATAGGCTTCAAATAAAAAAAATGATAATTCTGCTTCACTGTAAAAGTAATAAAAATAAGTTGTCAAAATTTCAACGTTACATCCCTAATGGTTCTTCCTAGTATGAACACAAACTTAGCTAATTTAACATTGATTAGATAGCGCCTTCTGACTACCCTTAAGTTTTTATTACTGTGGCATCACAAGCGATGGACACAGATGATCCACGAGATAAAATAATAAAATAAAAAGGGAATTTTGAGAAGGAAGTGTTCCAGGCAATAGTACTTCCCCAGCAATAATCATTGAGAGGACAGAGAAAATATGGCAAAACCCTTGTGGGATTTGAACTATAGTTCTCTCGTTCAAGAGTCCTTGGCCAGCTCCCACTTGTCGGTGGGAGAGAGGTAGAAGATTAGCTGTAAATATTAGTATCAATTAATACTTTATTAGTTAATTACCTCAAAGAACTACGGATCACCCGGTTTCAACACAACCGAGGTTGATTTATAAGACGTAAAAATCTCGAACGCAGTGGATTTTAAGCCGTGGGTTCCGGGACGTAAATAACTTTAAAGTACTGCATACGTCCTCGGCAAAATTGTTGGCCATTTCACGTCCAAGTAATACGCAAGCATCGCACTAGATGAACATCTATTCCTTTGACATTTGTAGGTGCCCCGTGTGACTAAATTCGAATGGTTTATATTTCATCAGAACTGGATACGGGCCTTGGGCCTGAGCATTATGGTTGACGATTTCAATTAAAGCTATACATTCCAGCTGCTATATATTACAACAGAGTCAGCGTAAATATGACCGATTGCAAAAAGTTGTACTTCCTATGAATGGACATGAAGTGTAGAATACAAATGCAAAATGTAGGTGTCATCGCCAATTACTCTGTAGGTAGATTTCAGGCATAAGGGACTAAGTCTAACATCATACCACAATAATTGCAGTGATTTTAGACATTTAAGCATTTCGTCACAAGCTATTTCGCTAAGTAATTCCCGCAAATCTTGTAGTCAACACAGGCATCCAAGTTCACATGATAAGGCTGTCAAAGCAACAGTTATTTGTACTGTAAATGCGAGTTTCACAACCAGTACATTCTCCGATCGTGACTAGTCAAATGGAGCAGCTAGAAACCGATTTACATAGCGAAACTGTTCACTCTCACTAACGAACTCCCGTGCTTTTATATATATATATATATATATATATATATATATATATATATACTATTTTTTTAAATAATTTTTAACGCCTGGTTTTATTACTGAGGCACCACAGGCGGTGGACACTGATCATACAAAGATTAAATTACATATTGGGAAAGGACTTTTTTTAAGGAAGAGAGCATCCCAGTCTTAAGTTTAGGGTATCTCCCCGGCATTTGCCATTTATGAGGAATGGGGAAAACCTGAAAAAAACTCAGAGAGGATGGTCCTGGTGCGAATCTAACCCCAGACCTCCAGCTTAGGAGTCCGCGCCTTAACGACCTCGGCCACCCTTGGCGGTAAACCCCCCCAGGATGGAGAAGTAAAAATTCACAAGTTCAGCAATAACTATTTCATTATAATTTGCTAAACAATAAAAGTATATGGACATTTTATTTTAAAATGTGTGAGGTGCAATATCGACACGGAAAGTAACCGAGTCAAGTTTTATTGACGGAAATCTCGATAATAACAAGCACTGGCTCTACTTCAAGAGGGTACTCCAGAAATAATGTGTTTTGATAACTCTGATCAATTCTACTTCCCGCATGATGGGGCTCCTGCGCATTAAACTACATTGTTCGGATGTAGGTTAATAACGTTTTCAGAAATTCCACCTCGATTTACTGATCTTACTTCAATGAATTTTTCTTCTTTTGGGGTACAATTAAAGACGTAGTTTATGGAAGAAAATCACAAAGCTGGCTTTGCACATTTAGGACGCCTTCCACAATCTGGACAACATTAATCTGTGTTTACATGTGTTTCAGGGTGTTCCGGGGAGACCCTAACGGTGCATTAATGCAGAAGAGAAACAGTTTGAACATAAAACCAAGTGAAATCCTTTGCTAACTGCAATTCAATAAATGTGTAGTTATTTTGCAACACCCTGTACACTCAAAACGAGAAACTTAAAAGTAACCAACTCAATGGAATAAATACAAACAATGATATAAATGATTACGAAGGAATTTTGTTTTGGTATGCATATTTACGTTAAGAAGTGTTAGCTGTGTCATACCCCAATTACTCGACATTATTAATGTGTACATATTTATTTGCAAACTACATGAATGTAGGTGTCCTGTATATAGAAACAGCTGATAGCAAATGCGCCTCTGGGAGAGAACCCGGCACAAATTGTGGCAGAGTGTTATCGCAACATGAGATGCATTTCTCATAATGAATAATACATCAGAGCAGAGGGAGGGCGTGCTAATTTCCAGCAACACGTGGGACATATGGACTAACTTGCCAGACGGTGCACGGCGCGAAACGAACTTAACAATAGTAACGACCTCAACAAGTATGCGCATCGTCTGCTTCGCTACTTCCTCCTCTGAGGTTCGAGTCCTTAGAGAACTAAATTCTCTGTTAGCTCTTTAAATGTCTCCCATGATTATGTATATAATCCCAAAGTAGACATGCATTGTGTTAAGAGTCTAATGGTAAATGTGGTAGGAAAGATAAACAAAATGTATTAGAAATGTAAACTCCCCGTGGTCTTGTTGCAATGACAGACTACCATCTCAGTAAGTTATTATACAAAGTGTTAAATGGTTATTAGGGGACGACAAAAAACATTCCGCTATATTACACTTTTAGTAATGTTTAAATGTGATGTGGATGTCACGGGTGATTTTGTAAGTAGCTTGGCTTGATATTAAAAAGCGCAAGTTCAGTCTTGCAACGTATTTTATTTATCGACATAGTCCCCTCGAAGTTGTTCCGGGATTTCTCCAGTATCATGATTTCTTGTGTTTCTTCTAGATCTTCAAAATACTTGTTCACTCCGTATGACCTCTTCGACCTCTTCGTTTAACCAAAGTAGTCAGTCAGGAAAGTTTTAAGTTTCGGTAACAGATAGAATCCGAAGGACGAGATCAGATGAATAAAGTGGATACGGAAGAATTGCAAATCGTAATTTGGTCATTTTGTCCTTGACGCGGCTTGAATGCATTGGCATTGTCATGGTGAGCTAACACCTTTTCGACCATTTTAGGACGCTTTTCCGCAATCGTTGTCCTCAAGTCTTCTGTACACAGAGGTGTTCTTTAGTAATAGAATTCCCCCCATCTCCAAGTAGTCAATAAAGAAAATTCCTTTTGGCGTCCCCCTCCCCAAGCATCACTTTTCCAGCAAATGAAACGCACTTCTGACTTTTTTGGAGCCGGTTCGACTCGTGTGGGTCCACTGTTTACACTTCTGTATCCTTTAAGATGTAACCCAATGAATCCACGTTTCGTCCATAGTCACAAAATGCTGTAAAAATCGGTTAAATTCTTCTTTAACATTTCCAAATAGTCGGCCCTTGTTCGTATGCGATTTCACTTTTGCTTCGGAGTGAGCAGGTTGGCATCATGCCCAAATCTTTTTAATTTGTAATCCATTATGCAAAATAAAATGAATGCGCTCAATTGAGATCCTCAATGCCCGTGCTAATTCGAATATTTTCATCATCTGACAGCCAAAACAATATTATGGATTTTATCAATGATTTTTAGTCTCACATTTAATTTTTGGAGCTTCAGGACGCTTTCGATGCTTATTTTGCCACGCAACTATTTATCCAGTCGCAAGGTTTCATAGGAAGGGCATGCGTTACCCATTGTAGAACAAAATCCTCTGATGAATTTCCTTTCTGTTTTCCCTAAAAATAAATAATTAAATGAAAATAAACCAAAAATAAAATGAGTCACGCATGAATTTCAATATTATCCATGTTTCACTGTCACTCAAAATGCTTGTGTTTAAACAAAACAATTAATATCATTATGACTTGTTAGCAGAGAGCATTGGTATACAGAAAACAAACTTTATGGCTACATATAGAGATGTTACTGTTGCCGTCCATTAGTAAATGAAAAGTTACTTACCAAACCGCCGTCGTACATTACATAGTTTAGGCAGCCAGCGGGTTCGGCATTTGTGGTATTAGAAGTCGGGATTCTTAGGGTTTCTGCAGTTTCATTCCGCTCTTCAGTTCCTTTCTTTCTATCTCTGTTCCTCTTTCCATCTTTATCTTACTCATAGTATAACTAAATTATAATTTTATGTGATTGGTTCGCCCGCCTTCCTCTCCTTGATGCCTTGGACAAGTCATGTCTTTCAAACAGAGAAACTGAGTAATTGCGAAACTTTTCCTTGCTCCAGTACCAAGCCACTTCCGAGCGATAGCGAAGAAAGCCGAAGGTAATGAACTTTCAGAGAACTAGGTAATAAGGATCTCAAGCCCCATGGCATGATAGCCCAGACGGTTAGAGCGTCATGCTACCTTGGTTTCGAATTCTCACATAGTGATTTACCTCCCCCCCCCCGCCGAAGTTAAAGGAAATCTGCTACCATTACAATTACTAACATAGTACCACGATATAAATTAATGTTTACAATTTTTTTCTACTCGAATCAAAGGAGATTTGCTACTATTACTTTAATTTACCCACCCGTATCAATTTATATTTACGAAAAGGAGGCGAGTGTAGGCCGTCAAGCCATAGCAAGCTTCAGCAAATCACTGGATCCAACGGGTTCTAGGATTTACCCGAGTTTAGCGTTTAGGTTAATGTATGTGTATACTAATTAATTGCGCATTCCAATAAGACAACGCGTGGTAAAAAATTAAAAACTCGGATTTTAATAAGGATCAACATATTACAGTCAAAAAGTTACGGAGGAAACATATAAGTTGCGCTACGTTTAACAAAAAAATAATATATGCAACATTTATACTGTTACAAATCGCCACGAAAATGTTTTGAGCTTTATATTTCCAGCTAATATTCAACACCCTAATTTACAAATTCTCAGAGGTGCTAGGAGCTGTTAGAACTCCAGTCCTGAGCCACTCCCGAGCGAAATTATTTGGATATTTTCCGTTCAGGACTGAGGAGTTTGCCTCTCTGCGCTGCCGCTCGGGACTGAAGCTCTAACAGTTCTAGGGTAAGGGTAAGTGTAGCGAGTAGCGTAGCCGGAGCAGTGGAAAATACGTGTGACACATTTACAGCAATCATCAC
This sequence comes from Metallyticus violacea, assembly GCA_030762175.1. Classification (NCBI taxonomy): domain Eukaryota; kingdom Metazoa; phylum Arthropoda; class Insecta; order Mantodea; family Metallyticidae; genus Metallyticus; species Metallyticus violacea. The sequence goes on from CM060833.1 coordinate 42,458,582, forward strand.
GAAGAAACATGAATATCGATGATAGCCGAATTACAAGGGTGCACTGGTTTTTACACAGACTCATAAGCATAGTCAGTGAATTTATGCTGAGCTCTGGATTTATTATTGATGTCAGAACTGTCATATTTCAGTTGAATAATCAGAACTGAAATGCATAATGCAAGCAAATGTAGCGGTTAGCGGCGTAACCCAGAAATATTCCCCCGTTTCCCATTACTTTAAAGTTCGTTGAGAGGAGGAAAGACTGGTGAGCAAGCTTGGCTCCTATTTGACCACTATGAGTTGACTACCCCTAGACTCACCGGATTGTTGAGGGGCGATGAAAGTGCCGCCCACCCTCAGTTCGTGAGTACTGTACACCTGTTCAAAATGTCAGGGAAGCCTGTGTGGATAACATGAAAATTTGCAGTTTCTTCGCCTCACCTTCTTTCGTCTCTTTGAGGAGTAAGTGATGACGACAGAGGCTAGGGCTACTGCTTTGTTCTGCATCAAAAACCACCACCCATACAATCACATGCTGGCATAGAAAATCGTTTTAGGTTAAGCTTAACATAGCGAACTGAATTATGCTTAAAAAGTGTACTGTTGTGACCAACAGATTCCAATTTTGCATTACACACCACTTACCACTTGAGCATTGAATGACCAAAAATAAATAAATAAAATAATGCCACACACTCTCCCAAAAAAAATTAAATTTAAGATTTTTAAAGTATAACAATCATCGAATATTGCAAAAGCTGCCTGTACAAAAATATTAATGGATACATAAAATATGCAAACAATATTCAGACTTAAGCAAACGTTATAACTTATGGCCTGTTCTTCGGTTTCTATAAAGTTGCGGATTTTCTCCAAGTATTCGCGCGTGAGAACAGTCCACACAAGGAACACCTACTTTATTAAAAAATCAAATCTTTAGGGTTGCCATCTCTTTGTTCCGTATCATTTTTATGTAATGCTGCCTTACGTAACAACTGGTTTAAACGTGATGATCATATTTTCATTTATATTTGGCTCTAAGTTTTCTCCTATAACAACCTGCGTCAGTGCTAATTTTTGAATAACATTTTTTTTCTTAAACTCGTCGTATTCATTAATGGGCAATTTCTTGTGTACAATATACAACAGAAAGATAAAATTTCGAATAAAATATTTACATTGTAACGTATGCCAACTTGAACATTCACAAATGGGAAATAGAAATTAAAAATTTGGCTCAGAGATCCCTTCTTTCAGGTTTGCATACCGTAAATCTACGACATGGGAGCTACATCTTTACTTCCCTTCCGAAGGAAGCCATACTTAGGATTTTTACGCCCGAAAAATTCCATCGATCCTGGCCGCGTTTGAACCCGCGATCTTAGGTTTGGCAGGCAAGTATGGTTACCACTACACCACCAGGGCTAACTCTCAGGGAGCAAGTAAACAATAAATGACCATATATTTTTCAAAATGGATATATCAGGTTTTCCTAATTATTAAAAATTCACCATAGGAACAATACAACTCCGCCATATTATTGCTTAATCAAGGTTATATCTGTGAATTTTCTCGAATGAAGTTTTCGAAAAACTGTTATCTGAATTTTACTAGTTGAAACAATTGTTTATTCGACATCCTTTTGTTTCAGAAACCGGGCCTAAATACCCCCCGATATATTTACAATATGTAAGGGGCCAAGGGAAGCTATCGACAGAATAAAATGTGGGACATGTTGCAATACCATCTTCCAGCTGCATGGAGTTCTCCGGTGTACCCAGTGCGTCAGTTATCAAAAGTGCCAGGGACTTTCAAAATACCGAAAGAACTTCGCGTTTGGGTTGCATTCTGAGTTTGATTGATGAAAACAAAATTTGTATCTAAACATACAATAAATTTGTATCTTTAGCCTCATAACGAGCAAGCATTTCTGAACAGTAATTGCCGAAGAGAACTCATTGAAGATTCTATCTGTGTTGACAGGGTATCAAGTTTAACAGCAAGTTGTTTCGCCGATCGTTTATGCACGTTGCATCATTGCTGTTGTGACTGCAGCGTGCGGCCATCCTGATCGTGAATTATCAATCCCTCTTTGACTTAGGTGTTTACATCAACACATCTGTCACTTAGTGGTAGATGCAGAAATTAAATGAGGTCATGTAGATAGTTCCAAAGCTGCCACACATAAAAATTATATTTAAATGCTAAAGTGTCTTGTACCCTATATTAAAACTTCTCAAACTGACATTACACAACAAATAGAATTTTTGCATCCCGATTACGGGTTTGGTTTGTTTCTGACAGTTATGCTTGAATCACAGATTTTCAAATAAAAGTGTGTTTTATTAATTTCATCAAGTAAGAAACTGGCATCACAATTACTTGGTAGACGAGTTAAAGAGGGAAGTAGAAAGAATTGGGAAGGGATGGTTACGGGAGAGGGGAATGAGGAACAGCAGTAAAGTATGGAGGAAAGCCAGAAAAAAGCCAATTGACATGAACAAGGAGGACATAGATGCAGCATGCAGAGAAAAACATCTTGGAACTTAGTAATGAGCTAAAAATAAATTGGGGGAAGGATTTACACATACATAACCAATCAGGCATAGCTTGGCTTAGACTGGGGACTTGGAAAGCACAAGAAGACCAATTACCAACAAACCAATGAGTTTGCCCACCTTGTGAAAACCTGGAAGACTGGCAACATATACTGGTAAATTGCCAGACCACAGAACATAGGTGGGTAAACTTTGGAGTCAAGTTTACATACTCGAATAGGGGTAGATTAGCATGCTGGGACTTGCTTGAGCAGGAAGAAAATTGGTTAAACCTGGGCGAGTTTTTATTTAAAGATTTCTAATAAGAAGCCGTGTATGTTTAAACAATGTATAATTGTGAAGTACAGGCGTATGAAAGAGAGAGAAAGTGTATGTGTGTGTGTATGTGTGTGTGTGTGTATGTGTATGTGTATGTGTGCGCGCGCCTGCGTTTTCATATAACTACCTGGTAGTTAATAGGTGTATATAAATATTCTCATGTGATATAAGTCTTTTATATTAATAAGATTGGCATATAGGTATATGCAGTTTCTTTCCACCAATATAACTGAGCTTATTCAATGAATTTGGACACATTTTTTTCAGCAGCCTTTAAATAGATTCGTACCCATTATATATGGGAGATTTTTCCTCGGCCAGTCTTGAAAGAGTATCTCGAAGTCAGGAAATTAAAATAAAAAGTAATTAGGTGTAGTAGTTTTTCTTTACGCAGAATGCTGTAAAACGGCGTAATGTTTTCATTAAATTTCTGCTGTAACTTGACAATGATAACTGCTCTGCATTGGAATGAAATTTCCGATGTATAAGGCTACGGATCATAATGGCAGTGATGGGCCTCATTGCTAAACGCTACCAGAACACTAACGTAATGCCATACTTTGCCACGCCTGTCACACACGATTCGCATTTGTTCCGCGCTACCACCGCTGCTGATTATCATGAAAATCTCGACTACCACCAAGAATCAGCACAGCTGTCAAATTCGCCGCACAACACGCACTGTCAGATCTGACAAGAACGCCTATGATTGAAATGCACATAAGCGTCGGCCCGCTAACGTTGTTTTCGAGACCCGCCATGCAGCAATGGGTCAGCGAAGGCATCCTGCAATGTCTGCTTGGAACAAGGCAGAATCGCGATTCAATTTACTGGTTGGTTACGATACTGTCCAAATTCAAATGATATTACTTTTCTTTCAAAGTTAACCGCACATGAAATTAAGCAAAACACTATCAAATCTCCAGCACTACTTTACTATTTTAAACGCTCCCTTCATTCCAAAATGGGTACAAATATCCAGAAACTGCAAAAAAAATAGTAGCTTGATGGATTTCTTATAAAGTTTAAAATGTGTTATGTATTTCACATTTATGATTTTCCTTAACTCAAATGCTTGTGGGTGCTATTTGATTTCTTCTGTTAACTGACACCAGCCCTTGATCTTTCCACAAACTTCTCGTCTTCTACCCTTCTGAACTGCTGCATTAATTACAGAATTGCATTACCACACCTCAACTGTCAGATGTTGCACCTTTGACTTTCTCCTCCCACCTAGCTCGATTAATAATTGCTGGGGTTCAACGAAACACCATTGCAGATGACCACTTGATTTCTGTCCATACTGAGTTCTGTTACAGACCGCAGTTTGATGCTCTATAATACACTATAAAACAGTCAATGCCCGACTACGTAATATTATCAACACTTATCCCTGAATGCACGATAATGCTCCTATATTATTTCTGTCGGCGACAGCACTCCAAGCAATCCGCAGGCTGCAGCCTGTTTACAACCACAGCATAAGGCTCCAGTTTTCGTAACCGTATATCCTAATTTTGCAAGCGAAGTCAATGGAGCATCAGGATGTGTTGTTTATTGTAAGCAGTTTAGGTCAGAGGATGCACCAGCATATTAGGAAGGTGATCATGTTTTGGCTCTTGTCGGTCCTGGTGGTGTAGTGGTTACCATACTTGCCTCCTATACCCAAAACGCGGGTTCGAACCCGGCCAGGACCGATGGATTTTTTCGGGCGTAAAAATCCTAAGTATGGCTTCCTTCGGAAGGGAAGTAAAGCCGTGGGTCCCGTGTCGTACATTTGCGGCACGAAAAAGAACCTCAAGCCTGAAAGAGAGGCCTCTGAGCAAAATTTGTCGGCCGTTTCACGCCCTGAGTTGAATGGGACGCTGATGACCTGAGCTGTTAAAGAGCGTCCTTAAATAAATTAATAATAATAATGTTTTGGCTCATTTATATACACTATCATCCAGAGCCAAAAAGTGATATACACACTCAGATAATGACCACACAGATTTAGCATCCTCGTGATGCAACCGATACGATTACAGGAAATATAAATATAAATTAATTAGATATTTTCCTATCTAACGGAAAAGTATCGTTGCACAATCAATGATGCACAAACATACTACAAACGATACGACCAATCACGATTAAACGCTCATTTTTACTCTTGCAGAAAATGAGTTACCGCCCTGTTTGATAGAAGCACATAATGTTAATAAACACGATTTTGATTGGCGTGGTTTACATGTTACGGGAAGGGGATGAGAGTGTATTCAGGTGTTGGAAAGAGCTGGGAGGGAGGACTGATAACCCCACTATTATCATGTTTATCGTATTAGTTGATAGCTAACGGGATGAAAAAAAAAGGCAGAACGCGCTGATAATGTTAAAGTATGCCTGTTCAACTGAACATGATTTATAAGTGGCTGTTCCATTCTCGGTCCAATAAATCATGTATTTTATTAATTATTAATTAAGGCACAGTTGTATAGTTTGATTGATTGAAGCAGTTTTAACAAAACTTTCACATTACATACAATAAAGAAAAAATATAAAATATAAAATGCTTGCAGATCCACGTTAAATGACAGGAAATAGATTATGCCTTATATATACGATTGCTTAAAGAAAATTTTAACGTTATTTTTCGACAGACAACTTGTCCTCAAGCTTTTGAATGCCCTCAAGAATAGTACTGATTTTGGTGGGCGGTGTGAATTGTCACCCCCTGACTCGTAGTAGAACATAATCCTAATACAGTCATTAAAGTATACCATCAGAAATACAAAAACTATTCTGACAATCTACCTAGTTAATGGGCATAAACGAAATAAAGTTATTTCTATTTGCGTCTCAGATTAAACACAGAGAACCCTCCCTTCCTCTTCATTTATCGCTATCTTGACTTCAATCCAGCTCGGTTTCACTCTGCTCGCATATTGTCTGTAGCATTTGGTTCTAATCAATAAAAATTCCTTCCTAAGCTCGGCTAACGCAAAAATAATGTATTGCAGCGATTCTTAACTGTAACGCGACCTTCCAAGGCTATCATGAAGTGTTAAAGCACTGTTACAGTATTTATCCCCAAATGTACAGATACTAACAATGAATTACGAGAAAACTAAAGATGACGCAAATTTACCGATGTGTATTATTTGAGGTGAGGTGAATCAGAATTGTATTGAAGGCGACTATTTATTCCGGAAGGACCTTTCAAATTGATAAGCCTAAAAAGTGGACCATATGTATATGTCATATGTATACCATCAGTTTCCCTGGCAACACTGTGTCTTTGGCAACGAACTGAGTACACTGGGGCTCGCCTGCTTCTATGAGGTAGGTTAGACCCCCCCCCCTCCCTGTATTATCAAAGAACATCATGAAAGTAACGGGGTCTTTCGTCACACTTTATTTGTGGGAAAATCTAGATTCAGAACTCAAAATGCAAACGTTGCATATGAAGTTATATTACGGCTTGTCAGTATTTTTTTAAAAAATAGTGTTTAACACTTTTTTTTACCTCTTCTGCCGAGGCACCACAGGTGGTGGACACTGATGATACACGATATAAAATAATATATTGGAAAAGGGTTTTATTTCAAGGACAGAAGTGTTCCAGTCTTCCCCAACATTTACCATTTATGAGGACTGAGGAAAACTTAGAAAATATCTCAGTCAGACACTGTGGTCCTGGCAGGAATCGAGCCTCAGTGAAATGCAGTATCATCCTTCTCGTTTAGAAATTAAAATTAAGGAGTAATGTTGTATCATCATATATTGAAAATGATATTTAATATTAACGTTTCATGCGTTTTATACACTTTTATGTATGTAGTATTGGTGTTATGATTACTGTGTGATCGCATCCTTAAGTCTGTTCTTATCGCTGCTGTCAGCTGACCGAGAGAACGCGAGATTCAATTACATTTTTTCTAAGTTAGGGAGGTCTGGAAGGGTCCACCCAATCTCTTAATGACAAATGCCGTGTGAAAACGCCCGACAGAATGCGATATGCAATACTGCACCTCGTTCATTACGCTGCAAGAAGGACGTACAGATCGTACGATTAGATTTGGCCCAAAGGGGCTATTGGGTTCGGAGTTATTTTTAATTAACATTATGTAAGCATACATACAAACTTGCAGTTTATCTTGAGAACCGTTACAATATCATTGTTACACATCCACTTATATTATTGTAATATAAGTGGATAAATTGATATTTGGTCTGAAACTACGTGACATGTGATCCTTACTCATGGCTGTCCATTTATGGCAAGGGATAAGATGATGGAGACATCACAGACAGTCAGGATCTACGGACAGTGACTGCTAGGACGCAGATGGGCTCCCTAAATATCTTCCAGATAGAACTACCCACTCCTGAGTTATGCGAGCCCCTCAGAAAGTTCACTTCCATTTCCTTTCCAAAGCGCAAGCCACTATCACACCGCACCAACCCACTTCGCCCTGGCACTTATGACTCAATAACAGAACCAAAGGGATAAAATTATATGAAATATTAAAGAGAAAAGTAGTGCAATGTCAATATCCATCCCGGTATTGGCCTAAATGTCCGGAGAAAACTAGTCAGGATATCCCGACACACGGGAATTGAAGCCGGAACCCCGAATGCGAGTCTTAAACTTTACTGCCGGAGTCACCTCGCTCTGTTTATTAGTGCTGAAAGGCAATGTTTGCACATTGGAATGTGACTGGTTTACCGCAGCTGGCATTATCACAACGAACTTTTCAATATATACATTACATACTATTTGTATAGCACCATTATTTTACAAAATAAAAATATAGTAGATAATATTATCAAATGACTACATTGGGTGGTCCAGTTCGATTCCCGGTACCTGCCTAGGAATTTTTCTAAGTTAGGGATGTCTGGAACGGGGTACACCCAGCCTGGTGAGGATAATTGGAAAGCTGCCTTATGGAGTAGTGGCGTTCTTCGATCTAGGGAGCCGGAAACCGTCGGGGTGCCGGCATGCAGATCACATGCAGTACTACCCTCTATTAAATGTTTATTTAATTTGACAAGTAGTGCTGCAAGATCGCTTTGCCACATTGACCTTCGATTGCCACCAAACTACTATTTTCAATTCTAAAGTCAGATACACAATAGTCGTATTATATGGCAATATTTAAAGAAAAATGCTTCTTAATGTATCTTTAACCAACTTTAGCTGCCTCCATTACCCCGTTGTCATTTGCAAACTTCTGGGTCTGTAAATGTTTTTTTTTTTTTTTTTTTTTTTCAAAAGGTTCAAACGGAGTGACTCAGACGAGACCTCTTAGGAATCACATTCAGGTGGTTTGGGTTCAAATCCCTTGGGACCGGCCATTCTGATTGTTCATCGTTTAAGGGATTGCAAGGTAAGGTGACATGCGTTAGCGGTGAACGGTGTGCAGCGATAGAATTTGCTCATTGAAAAACCTGCCCTCGCGTCTGGTGTGATAGCAGCCGTTCCGAGGAGTTCCAACTTCTTGGAGATGGTCTCCGCCGGCGTCATAACAGAATAAATCGCCACGAGTGGCCGAGTTGAGCGGGAGGTCAGGGGTTCCAATCCCGCCAGGACCGTCCTCCCTGACTGGTTTTTTTTTTTTTTCCAGGTTTTCCTCAGTCCTCATAAATGGCAAATGCCGGAGAGGCACTCTAAATTTAGGCCTGGAACGTTTCCTTCCTTTGTAAAAAAGCTTTCCCAATTTATCCTTTCATTTCATGTCTCATCAGTGTTCACCGCCTTTGGTGCCTCAGTAGTAAAAACGGGCGTTAAACACCATTCAAAAAATATAAGAGTATAACAAAAGAAAAAGTATCTGAGAACTTTAGCAGCCTATCTGTATCCGTACCTGCCGCCCCTTAAATTCGTCGCTCTTCGCATCCCTCACCTAACACCGTCGCCCGGGAATTTTAGAAGGATACGCAAGTCTCTCTTTGGGTTTCCTGTCTGAAATCCTCCTTCTCAGCATTTAATCCAATCCAAGGTTCGTACAAGTGAAAATCTGATGGCAATAGCCGAACTGGATATATTAACCCCTCAAATTTGAGGTCAATTAGAACATTCATTGTCCGCGCAGCAGAATGGCACAGAGCATTGTCGTGAAGTGAAATAAGTCTTGGGTTATAATTTATTACACAAGATAAAAATAATATTTATTTATAAACTCTTCTACGGAGTAACAAGCCTTTTACATAGATATTCTGTAAGAGCAGATTTATATTTTCGTTAATTATAAAAATAACTGAAATTAACTAGGAGAACATTCACTAGTCTTACGCATTCATTTTAATAAATTATCAATTTGTCTATGAGATTTATTTTTTGTTTAGTATTATGCATATTATTATATCATAAATCCCATAATAGAAGTTATATGTCCATAAGAAAAATTCAAAATATTTCTCTATTTAAATAGGCTTTTGCATTAAGATTTGTTGTCAACATCACAAATTTTCACAATTGAATAGAAGTAGGCACAATGAACAATATTAAATATAGAACAGGAACTAAAATCAGAAATCAGACCTTAGTTTTGCAATAATATATTCGAAATGAATTTTCCTATTTACATATCTACAACTTGGAGACGTAGAAACTTGACATATGAAGGCTGTTTTAATAGTTGATAATTGATTCCTAAATGTAAACTGAAATCTGAGCAGTTGTATAGGTTATAAATGTTATAAGTTAATAATAATAATAATAATAATAATAATAATAATAATAATAAACGTTATTTGATGATAATTTGTTAGATTTAAACCAATCTCAAATACATTTGATCACAAATCATTTTCGATATTAGATGATTACTGTTTTTACTGGTGTCACTGGGAAATAGAACAGTGGCAGCTACATTCTTTTTAGCTATTGATCCTTGTGGGATTCCATGTTTAACAATTTCCTATTCTGAAATATTGAATTTTAATTAATCTACGTTTACCATAATAAACAACTTTTTTTTAAAAAAATAGGAATAGCAACAGTAATTTAAAAATATTGCATAGCTACTAGGTATTTACAGCAGTCAATCCGTCCTTGTAACTAAACCCTCAATGTCGTTTGACAAGTGTTCCTATTAGCGCATTTACTGAGCATTGCCACTTACGGTATGCGGAAAATGGCAAAAGCCTGTTCATGGCATTTGTCAAATGACCCCAACTTTTCCCTGTTTTGAGATACAAACTGCGATTACATTCGGGAAAAAGAAGTTTTCATTCGACTGGATTATATCCCGCTATAACAGCCTCAGAGTTTAAACATACACGCAAACATTGCAGCTGATGAAATATGGGTACCTTTTTACATATCTTAATCTGGGCCTCAGGTGTGACGTGAACCCATCGAAGTTTTAAAGATAGTTTTTAATAACTATTACAGTGCCCCGACCTTTGCCCGACTAGTGACACTGTAATTCTTTGCAACGTTCGAATCGAGCAAATATTTTTTACCTATCTTTTTTCACCGAGCGGTTTCACTTTTCGGGAGGTGGGCACACTTTGTGCTAGACTGTTCTTACGAGATAATTACATAAACAATGACTGCGGTGCACGCTTTAACACGCAAGACATATTCCTGAATTTATCCCTGAATGTAGCGCTCCAAAGCAGAATTTGAGGGAAAATAAACATATATCTATTTCAAGCTGAAATGAATTAGAAATAAAAGAAACGTACTAAATATAAATCATTTAAGAATTTTACTTTGACACTGTGCCGTTTTTGCGCGTATTCATTGTCCAGGAACTATATTTGAAGGCATATTTCAACTCCTTATGCCTTCCAATATTAGCTTCTTGAGCTATTATGTGCCTATAGGTTAATCTTGAAGGTGTTCACCTAATGGCTATTGCACATTGCTGAGTAACAGAATTAACGGTGAACGGCAATGCTGCCTGGTTAGATCTTCAGTATCCTTTTCTTCTCTTCGGATAAGACCCAACTAAAAAGATTCCGGGGTTTCGCTTTTTATTACTAAGGTGCGTTGTAGAATAATAAGAACTGATGAAACTAGTCATGTACAGAGAAAAAATTAAATCAAACAAATGAGCACTTAAATACTTCAAATGATACGATATTTATTGTAGGGCTAGTTACAAACTTATGCATTTATTACACACAGTGGGAAGACAGAAAATATTCTTGTTGCAAAATGATAAAAAATGGTTAAATACTTCATGACCTTCGTACAAAAACACTTTTCTGTAGCTGCAAAGTGTGCAGTTTTGTGTCTGTTATGTTCGTGTAGAGTGCACGATTAAGTACGTACATATGGGTCGGAATGCAAAGCTTCGAACAAGGCCAGTTTAAAGGGATTTTCGTCTCGGGAAATAGGCTTAGCAGGTCACCTTGCTTCATAAACAACTTTCTTAAGCTAAGAAATAATTATGAAATGAAAAAGTCGCCTGAAAGACCTCAAAAATATGCACCTCGGTAAAAGAGCCAAGTGCCAGAAAGCTTGATGTTGGTGGATCATCGTTGGGACAACTTGCTCGTGTTCCTGCGGTCAATGTTCGCAAATGGACGTTGTGCAGGCTATTCCGATTACAAATAACATATTATAGAACGTAGGCTTTCACGGCCGGTGTCAATTGTGTAAACTGAGTCTTTCGGGCTGTAAGGCCGTGGTACAACGGGATTCTTCGTCTTCCCAGATGTTTCGTTCACGACTGCGGTGTTTAGATACGCTTCGTGAAAACATGAACATTTGCTAGGTTCAAACTTTCTAAAAGAATCACAGCGTCACTTAGTCGGCATAGATTAGGCACCGTCATAGTGATTAAAAACCATCGAAACAGGTCTTCGCAATGCAATAGGAGAGCAGTGTAATGCTATGATTACTAATATGATAAACCGTATTGAACACGCGTACACAATAATGGAAAGCATGTACTTCTTTAAATGGCTCAGACTGGCCTCTAGGCGTGAGTGAGCCCGTCGAATTCGCAGGTTGTTATAAAATAAAGATGGTGCATGTAGAACACAGTTAGTTGTACGAGATAATAGCCGTGTACAAAATGTTACTAAAGTATTTTGGTTATCATACGGGTGAGCCTCCCCGTATGACTTAGAGAGAAGGGGTTGATTGCTAACGCCGGCTATTTGGTCAATCAGCCGACCGACTACTGTGGCTCACGCACATGGCCGGCAGATGCCTGATTGTATTAAAGAATAGTACATTAACTACCTTTAATCCATTAATTACATGCACTACCTATTAATATTATGCTATTGTAAAAACTTACTATTCCTACGCGTTCCTAAATTGCATTCCGTGCAGTGTAAATTCAAATATTCATTTAATTCCTAACAATGCTCTAAAGTACACTGCTGACTTGCGAGTTTCTGTCGAGTTTGATGATCCAGAATGTTCAACCTTCTATCTGATCCCTCCTTGACTGTCACCATCTACCTATTCATATAACAAAAATCAAAAAAGAAAACGTTAAAATATATCAAAACCCTTGCTCTGCTACTATATTTATGTCATCTCCTCATAAAAAGGAAATAAGATGTAGGGATAGTAGAAAAATCTAAAACACACCAGTTAACGGAAGAAAGGCACATAATTTTCCTGTAAAGGCAGAATAACCAGCAGACGTCAATTTCCTGAACAACGGAAACTCCACCTGGTAATAAATCCACTGACAATGGTGCTATCTGTCTGAATACGGTTATCAGATTTCCGTGATGAAATGTGGATAAGCGGTCTATGGTGAAGTGATTAAATCCATGCTGAATATTCACAGACGCAGCAAGATGAATACGAATATATTTATGCTTATTTCACACACACACACACACACACACACTCCAGTAGGTTATGTAAAACATATATTTTACATACCGAACTTTTAGCAAACTTATTTTCGGAAAAATAATTATATTTATAGAGGATGAAGGATCGTTGTCACAATTTTATGTAGTAATTTTGCACCGTAAATGAAACAAAGATTTTTCATATAATTTTGGCCATTGACATGCTCTCCCCCCCAATTATTTTTTGCGAAATCTTTCATGATAACATTTTTTAATAGTGTTTAACGTTACTAGTGGGGCACCACAGGCTGTGGACACTGATGATATGTCAGATGATAAATTGAGAAAGGATTTTCTTTTCTAAAAGGAAGGAATCGTAACAGACTTAAGTTTAGGGTATCTGCCCGGCATTTGCCATTTATGAGAACTGAGGAAAACCTGGAAAGAACCTCAATCAGGAAGGACGGTCCTGGCGGGAATCGAACTCCAGACCTCCCGCTCACGAGTCCACGTCTTAACGACCTCGGCTACCCGTGGCTGTCTATAATATGTTAATGTGTCGAAATTCAAGAATGCCGATTATATTAAAACATACAGAACAAAATTAGATATATGTATCTTGCTTGCTATTTTCTCATAATAATAAGCTTTTTGGTATAAAATCGAATCAATTTCCAGGAAATAATATTTCGTATTCATGAAACTTAATGCTAAAACTATTTTATTTTTGGTCAGTTAATAAGAAAAATGTTTCACGTTTAGCATGGAATCACCCATAAAATGAGTTTTCATGCAACCTGTACAAGGAGACTCGAACTTAGTGTACCTTTCAAAGCCCTATTGCCGTCACGTTACTCTAGCTGTTGACAGTAAACTAATCAGTACTAAAAAAAGTAAAATTAAACTTAAACTGGTTTTTAAACTTTATAAACTATTACTTTTCTTTTCCTTTTCCTTTCTATATTTATTTCTTTCTTTGTTATTCATATCGTTTTAATATTGGAGCAGTAATTGGGTGCTCGGGGGATGTAGTTGATGGCTGAGCTGATGGTGGTTTCGAAGTCTCGGCCGGGCTGCTCGCTGATGACGTCGTTTGCTCCAATTCTGTTGAATTTTATCTCAGGGTCCACTGGAGTGTTTCGGGATCAGTATAGATCCACGGGAACGAGAAATGTATTGCCCAAAAATACACAAGGTTGACTTGTTTAAAATATTTTATTCACATGTAAAGTACTTCCTAACCGTTCGCCGCTGACTTCGCTACTCACTTAGACTGGCTTCCTGAGTGAATATCTGGATGTCTGAATGTCCCTCTGAATCTATAAATGTGTGAGTGTAAATCTGGGAATGTATATCTACTGAATGTCTGAATGTGAATCTATGAATGTGTGAGTGTCTATCTTCTGCGAGTGTCCCTCTGAATGCGTCTCTACCGAATGCGTGAATTCCCGAGTGCTCCTCTGACTTCTGTACTCTAGTTTTTCTACTACATTGCCACGCCTTTCGCTAAATTAAATTCCCTCGTATTTTATCTATTTTCGTGCTGTACTTTCATTATTGGTTATTCCAAAATTATTTAGTTATATCTAAGTTCTCCTGATTCGTTAACTTTTATCCGAAGACCATTGGCTAGAATTATTCTTTCCCCCCCTGATCTAAGGTCTTCCCACGAACTTGAATTTTCCCAGAACAAGCTGTCATAAATTTCGGCCCTTTCCTTACATTCTGATTTCTATTGAAAATCTTTTGCCTTCCTGAGTTTGTAGATTCCTAAATGTTCCCGGAGATAACGCACGTGTTTTCGGCTTTCCTGTAATAAAACATTTTCGTCTCCGTTCTGACATTTTCATTTTCTCTTAAAATATTTTTAAGTCTGACTTTGTTAAATACTGTCCCGTTACGGCCACATGTTTCTCTTATTGTCAACTCCTAAGTATTTCCCGGGTAGAAGGTTCGTGACCTAACAAAAGATAGTTTACCCTTTCTTCAGCCTTGTCTAAGGAGCGGTCAGTGAGTGGAGTCAGGTATACATATTCGTCTTTCTCACATGTTCTACACAAAATGTATACAAAACCCTTTTGTGAAATACCATTACCTGTTAAATGACATACAAGTTACAAATTATTTCGATTCCTGTTATACCTATCTCAAAATGATTTTCTTATACATATACATAACAATTATCCTTATCAAATATAATGCCTTTATAAATATCGCTCTGCAGCCTCAATTTATAAAATTAATATAGGCAGCCTTAATTCCGGCTTCAAATGCCCCTGTAATCAGATTTTGTTGTGGTAACACAACAAAATATGATTACACAGTCCCGTGAGATTATTACTATCTCATTATTGCAGAGTTATATTCTTATTGTTCTTAATACTATATTAACAAACTTGAATCGAATTGATTTTATATTTGTGACACATATATTTGTACTCCGAGCCTATTGTTCATTGTTTTTTTTTATTGTTCTTGGCTCTGATATGAGTGTTGTTTTGCCTTTATGAGTTATACCATTATATTTTAGTGTAAGTTTTGACATACAAAATTTTAAAATATATTTGTAAATGTTTATGGAATTTGCTATTCAGCTGATACGCCTTGCACTTTTATTTATTTACTTTTGCACATCTGTCTGCACTAAGCATGATTCACTACACTTTTTTTTTTTCACTGCACTTCACTTGTTTTTAACTTAGCACCTTTGTTCGCGTATCAACGCCACTGCTATACCATCTTTCATTTTTTTTTATATTGATTATATCCTAGCATGCGAATGTTTATTATTTACAATACCCTGAGTGTTTCTGCAAGTTAGCTTCCTTATAATCTATTCTTATATTATGTAAATTATCTTATTCAATTACTGATGCTGATTACAGTCTGAATACTGAACTTTTTGGTTGTTACTCAAATAAACAAATCTATATCCTAGCTAATTTATTCAGTGAACTTTTGAAATTAATCTTTAAAAGTATTACATCACATATATTACATGAAATTTGTTACAATTACAGTTTATTCAAATGCATTTAACCCAATAGCTACACCTACATCATACCTAATTTAACGAAATTATTCAGGACGGTCTGTTCTTCGATTGTTATTTTTACCAAAAACATTTCAATAGCACAATCATATTGTTAAATTTTATTTTTGAATCATAACTTTATTAATTGACAACCAGGTAACTTGTAGTACGTAAAGAAATTATATTTGCAATCCGTTAGTAACTTTATGTTTTAATAAAATACACATTGATGGACATTCTATAGCCTTCTGTTTTCTAATTGATTTTAACTACATCACTTATTGGTCACCAAACATTTTATGAGCTTCTATGCGATCTGGCTTTACTTTTAATCAATCGTCCACAATAAACCTTGTAAGACACTTAATAACATTACCGGTAACATATATATGATTCTATTCGTATATCTATATGGGAGAATTTTCCATCCCATTTCACAGTGCAATTTACTACAGATTTTAACTACATTACTATTCATTACATATCTTGGATCGTTTTATGAAGCTACCTTAGGTAAACAATACATTACACGAGAATTATTATTCATCGACGACTTCGTTATTTTCTTTATCTGCTTAATTCATTAATGCATTTTCTTCCCTTATTACCATTATTTATTATCTATTTTTCATCTTTCTCATTTCACTTTATTTCACTTCATTATTTGCCCTCTACTTTTAACCGCAGCATCATAATTAATATATTTTTCTCGTTACTTGATTCACTTTTCTTTCTATTACCCCTATCTGCTTCCTTTTGAACGTCACCAAGATATATAACTTTAGCTTCTTATTCCTTTATCTTTCTTTAGTATGCTTCTGCTTATTCTATTATTTCTTAAACTCTCTAATTTCAATTATTTACTTTCCAATAAGTTTCCCTCTGTAATGTTACTAATGTCTTATTAAGCTTTCACTTTATATTGACTTTCCTTTGGCCTGATTTGATTTATCTTATTTCGTTACTCTCTTAATTCGCCATGATTACAATATTATTACCTATTTCCCTATGTAAGGTTACTAATACGTTTTATTAAACCTTCATCTTATTTTGAATTTTCTTTCACTTGATTGCAATTATTTTATCTCTTTACTCTTTTAATTCACAACTACCTATTTTCCTGTATGATTTCTTAACGTTAATATTTTATTTCCTGAAATTTACGCACCTTGCAATATTTATTTTTTTTTTTGACATGATTACAATTACTTTATTTCTTCACTCATTTAGTTTATAATTATTTATTTTTCTATCTGGTTCCTTGGAGTTATTAACTTATATTATTTTCGTCACATGTTTTCCTTTTCTATTAAATTTTCTTTGAGAATTTTGTAATTATTTAATTCTGTCCTAACACTATTCGTTTTCCATAATTTATTTTCCTACTAATTCATGTGTCCTATAACTAACCTGCTTGCTTGTTTCTATCCCTAATACTTTTTTGTATTACAATACTTTTGCATTACTTAACTATAAAATTGTATTAGCTTTCCTATCTTATTCCCTTATACTTACTTATTTACATGCTCAATCTTTTATTCATCTACATTCTTTTACATTCTGGTATTGATTTCTCTTTGGGATCCGAGTTGAACGCTAATACTCCATGGGGGTCTCCATTCGCGTGGTTCGGTCCTGAGTTCGGCTATTTGTTCTTTCGCGAATTCCGAGGGATTCTGAACGCTTGCATTTATGCAATTTATTTTGGTTTGGGGTTTCGCAATTTTTGCCTCAAAATATTCACCTAAATTTTCCTGAATCAAAGAGACTTGTGCCCCTGTCCCGTGATGTCTTTGGATCGAATCCTGATCACTAATTTGTTTTCCTTCTACTTTGTCTGAACTCATTACCTTCTCCCGGTTTATGCCTATCTCGAGTATTTGATTTTGTTCTCCTTCTATTTCTATGCCTGTTTCCTCATTACTTATCGTTTTCCCCTCTAGTTCTAGCTGACTGTTATCATTAATTTCCCCTAACTTCTCGTTATCGTCCTTTTCGCTCTCTATTTGCTGCCTATCATTACTAAGTTCCCCCGAATTTTTCTCTAATTTCCTTTCTATATCTGTGTTAGGCTCTAAGTTTAATTCCTGGTTCTGTTCATGGATACTAGCGTGCTCAATTTTCATGTCTTGGGTTAAACTATTGCTAACTACGCCACTAGTTTCTATCTGAGACTGCTTTATTCCGCTATCTTCATTTTCTTTTATTTTATCTGTGGTTGCCTGACCCTTCTTTAACATATCAAGTTGTACCTGGGAGTTTTGAAATACCTTTGTAAGTCCAGCATGGTAGTTTTGAAATTCCTTTTTCATTTCTGCATGGTAGTTTTGAAATTCCTTTTTAAGTTCTGCTTGGCCTTTCTCTAACCTATCGTTAAGTTCTGCCTTGAACAACTTGAATTGATTTATTAATATTTCCAACTTGTCCTTGCTAATATCGTTATTAACCCCTTTTTGGCTAGCCTTTGTAGCTATTCCTTGATTTGCTTCCCCATCCTGACTTTTCTCTAATTCTATTTTATTTTCCTTCATAACTATTTCTTCCCCTGTTCTATTCTGTTCTGCCATCTTTTCTTGTAGTTCCCTCTGTTCACTACTAAACTCTCCACTTAACATTTTATTCCCTACTGTAATATTTTCAGCCATGTTGCTGCATACTATTTAAAATCTATCACACAATGTCTAATACAACTTTCTAACTAAATTAAATGATTATTTCAGTCTTTTATTTCTACCTTTATTCTCTGCTCTCCCAATAGTCGGCGGCATGTTGTTCTTGTAGTGGCTTCTCGTTCGAAGTTCTCGCGATGATGTCCAGTTACCAGTTCCGTCGTATCTGCTCGTAAACCTTGTGTTTACAGTCGGTCTCTCTGCGATGTCGGCCGGCTATCCGCTTGGGCTGCTCGATGTAGCTCTTCATGATGTCCACTATTCTCCTACGGTTGTGTAGCAAGCAAAACTTTCTGGTTCCTTCTTGGTGTCGTCTGCGGCTGCTGGGCTGATGTCGTCCGCTTCTGCTGGGCTGTTGTCCGCTTCTCGTCTCCGTCTACGAGCCTCCACGTTGGGATGCCATCTGGAGCAGTAATTGGTGGGTGCGGGGGCGTAGTTGATCGCTGAGTTGATGGTGGTTTCGAAGTCTCGGCCGGGCTGCTCGCTGATGACGTCGTTTGCTCCAATTCTGTTGAATTTTATCTCAGGGTCCACTGGAGTGTTTCGGGATCAGTATAGATCCACGGGAACGAGAAATGTATTGCCCAAAAATACACAAGGTTGACTTGTTTAAAATATTTTATTCACATGTAAAGTACTTCCTAACCGTTCGCCGCCGACTTCGCTACTCACTTAGACTGGCTTCCTGAGTGAATATCTGGATGTCTGAATGTCCCTCTGAATCTATAAATGTGTGAGTGTAAATCTGGGAATGTATATCTACTGAATGTCTGAATGTGAATCTATGAATGTGTGAGTGTCTATCTTCTGCGAGTGTCCCTCTGAATGCGTCTCTACCGAATGCGTGAATTCCCGAGTGCTCCTCTGACTTCTGTACTCTAGTTTTTCTACTACATTGCCACGCCTTTCGCTAAATTAAATTCCCTCGTATTTTATCTATTTTCGTGCTGTACTTTCATTATTGGTTATTCCAAAATTATTTAGTTATATCTAAGTTCTCCTGATTCGTTAACTTTTATCCGAAGACCATTGGCTAGAATTATTCTTTCCCCCCCTGATCTAAGGTCTTCCCACGAACTTGAATTTTCCCAGAACAAGCTGTCATAAATTTCGGCCCTTTCCTTACATTCTGATTTCTATTGAAAATCTTTTGCCTTCCTGAGTTTGTAGATTCCTAAATGTTCCCGGAGATAACGCACGTGTTTTCGGCTTTCCTGTAATAAAACATTTTCGTCTCCGTTCTGACATTTTCATTTTCTCTTAAAATATTTTTAAGTCTGACTTTGTTAAATACTGTCCCGTTACGGCCACATGTTTCTCTTATTGTCAACTCCTAAGTATTTCCCGGGTAGAAGGTTCGTGACCTAACAAAAGATAGTTTACCCTTTCTTCAGCCTTGTCTAAGGAGCGGTCAGTGAGTGGAGTCAGGTATACATATTCGTCTTTCTCACATGTTCTACACAAAATGTATACAAAACCCTTTTGTGAAATACCATTACCTGTTAAATGACATACAAGTTACAAATTATTTCGATTCCTGTTATACCTATCTCAAAATGATTTTCTTATACATATACATAACAATTATCCTTATCAAATATAATGCCTTTATAAATATCGCTCTGCAGCCTCAGGTTATAAAATTAATATAGGCAGCCTTAATTCCGGCTTCAATATGAAGGCCCATTAAGATATATGAGTCTTTAAAAAATGTGGTTATATTTTAAATGGTTGTAATTTTGAATTTCATTCCTTGCGTTTTTATAGCCAAAATGTTCTAATTTACAATATACAATTTTCTTCATCTAATTTAGAGAAAAAGTTTCATAGAATCGCTCATGATTTAACTTAATCAACTGTGAAAAAACATGAAAAATGTTAAATTGAAAATTTAAGAAAATATATTGAGATAATTAGGGACGCACAAAAATCCTATGTAGCCGTTCGTTTTTCTCAACATAAAAATGAACATGTTAATATTTGTATTTACTCCAACTTATAAATTCTGCACCGTGTGAAAATTGCGGCACATTTGTGTATAAAAGGAGTTAATATTTATTTGTGTTATGATACAGGTATCCCCCCTCTAATGCTTCCACTGCCCATTTGGACTTGCGGCATGCTCCCCCAGCCTGGCGAGAGTATAGTTCACTTCCGAGATTGGGGTGCCTGGAAGGCACGGCTACATTGAAAAGAGTAAGGGGAGGTGATATGATAATTTGGCCGAATGAGCGTGACTTTATGGCCTAAGTTTCCCAGGCATTTGCCTTAAGATTTGAGAGGAAGCTCCTGAAAAAGCCCGTCAAGAAACTGACCAAATCGGGGATAAAAAAGTCCGCCTCGTAGGAAACACGAATGCTACTATAGACCATGGTTGTGGTCAAATAGGATACACGTGTTAAAAATGGCTTTGCATTTTAAGTACGCCTGCTTTCGCAAGCACATGAACAAAATAAAATAAATTTTAACACTTGTATCGTATCTATGTATGCACAGTTCTCAACATTTATAAATAAATTAAAAATTATAAAAAATGCATGCCAGTTTTAAAGAAATTTTTTGCTTAAGTCTCGCTAGGAGGAACAGATAATCAGTGTTTTCTAAACATATTTTGGTATGACACGATTAACAAACTACATTATTATTTTATTTCCTTCTTTTTATTTTCTCTTTTATATATTTTACTAAATTGATGTTTAATTTTAGTAAAATATATAAAAATACGATGATGATAACAACAATAACATTAATAATAATAATAATAATAATAATAATAATAATAATAATAATTTTGTTCTCCTTCACATCCGGGCTTAGGCAAAATTGCCTGCTTTTCCTCAATGCTTCTATTAATTTTTACGTAGGCGTTCTTGTAAACTTTTCCTTTTGACTTGTAGTTTCAACTTTTTTTCGCCAATCTCTCGTCGTCCATTTTATCTAGATGTATTTCCCACCTTTCTCTATGTTCTTAATTTCGTAATTCAATACGCTTGTGTTGAATTCTTGGATGTCATTATTTTCTCTCTGGTCTCTTCTTTTTGTCTTTTTACATCACTTAAGAATCTCATTTCTGCTGCTTGTATTTTATTCTCTATCTCTATCCCTATAGAAGAACAGTAATAACAATGTTTTTATAAAAGTTTAGTTTTACTTCTATGTGAGTATTTTCCCCCAGTGTTCTATTTGTTGTCCTTAGATGGGTTGAATTTTTGTATTTTTTTTCTATATATTTATCATTGTCATATCTAATATCGTAATCCAAAATTGTGGATTAAGACACCTGATCATTTATTATTGTTTTTGAACTTGGAGAATATTTTCGTTTGAATGCCATTACTTTTATTTTTGTTATAAAATGTTAATGTTAAATAGTTTGTATGTTTGACTAATTCTGTAACAAGCCTTTTACTGTGCGTTTTCATTATTCTTAAATGTTACTAAGTCTTCTACAAAAATTAAGCATTTAAAATGGTACTTTCGTGTTTTTTTACCCTAATGCTACTTCACTTTTGCATTGTTTCATAATGCCACCTATATAGATTTAAATGCCAAGCGATAAATTGCACCGATGTCTAATTCCCTGACCTATGAAAATTTCGTTTGATTTACTAGGCATGCGTTGTAATTTTATTGGACATGAACCATGATAAAATGAGATGTTTTTGAGTTTGTGCATTCTGGTCAAAATTACTAACATGGTTACTTGCGCAAAAAAGCATATAAAATAAAACAATTAATAAAACATTCAATGCGTTTTAAAGTATGTAGCTTTTATCAGCTAAAAGTAATAACAATATTGCGTTATTAAACCAAGCATTTTTTTTTTCCTGAATGGTGCTGAACGGTCGTTTTTGCTACTGAGGCATCACAGGCAGTGGACACTGATGATACGTGAGATGAAATGATATATTGGGAAAGGATTTTTAAGGAAGGGAACGTTCCAGGCCTAAGTTTTTAGGGTACCTTCCCGGCATTTGCCATTTATGAGGACTGAGAAAAATCTGGAAAAAACCTCAGTCAGGGAGTACGGTCCCGGTGGGTTTCGAAACCCAGACCTCCCGCTTACGAGTCCACGACTTAACGACCTCGGCCACCGTGGCGGTTTTATTAAATCAAAGATATAACACTGGAATATTATAACATTTTTATAGCACTGGGTGTTGTAAATTGCAGTTTCTAATTTTCAATGCCTACTTTTAGTGTGTGCTATGTAAAAATACATTTTTTATAAAAACACACGGAAATTTTATTATAAATATGGAAATTTGATACTGGTAGAGCATCCTGCGGTAAAAGTTTAAAGACATTTGCTTGAAAATTGCAACATTTAAAAGGTTCACCTGTGTGTATCCTTAAAACGTCATTGCTTGGATCTTAACATAAAATCTGAAGTAGTGTTCAGTCCGCTTTCTGTGGAATAGACTTTGTAGCATAGTTGCCTCCGTCTATCATCCATTTCTTTATAGCTCTTTTTAACGCTAAATTTTCTTTAGGGGGTTCGTTAAAGATTATGCGATATCTTTGCCTTTTAGACTGTGTCATATCTACCAGGTACAACCGCACTCTTGGGACTGCTCCATAGTAGAAGCGATAGGTAGGATGATAGCATCCTTTTGATAGTAAACTGTTGAGACATAAAGAGGGACAGAGACGTAGAGAGAGAGTTAGAGGGGGAGAGTGAGGTGCTCTCAAAGGCTACGCGATCCGAAAGAAGGTTAAGAAGCCACGGTTTGAAGGCATCCCGTTTGATGTGCCCTTGGCTTGGCGGGGGAGAAACGGAATCCCTTCTTAACACGTATGGTATATCGAACCAACCGTAATCAGTCTGGAAAGCATGTTGCAGGGGTAGAGAGGAAAGTGGGATTGCTCCGGCTACCGATCAGATAAAACTGCGCCAACAGGAAGAAGAAAAGATGGCAGAGGGATGAGACCAAAAGTTTCGTCATCGTTGATCGGTCGATTACTGCTCGAAGGAAAGTTATTACGAGCTTCCATCGGACGACCGGTGATAAAAACGAATTATATTGCCGCAATTTTCCCAATAACTTCCAGGAATCAATACAAAATTCAGACTTTACGTCGGCGTACAAGCTTTCCGAGTTTTTTTACTTGTTTCTTTCCTTTTCGTAAGCTACTCTTCTCATCTTCGAGCATTGACCTTGCCACTGTGTAATAACTATCACTTAGGAACTGCAATCATTCTGAGAGACAGCTATTAGCGATCAACAAAGCCTCTGATTGTTGTACTGCTACTAAATTTAAATATAAAATTATATAAAACTCTATATTACACGCTAACTGCACTTATTTTTATCAAAAGCACTACAACTAGAATGCAATGAAGCGTTTCGTAACTCTTTAATATAAATTGATTTGTTGGGATAATTTAAGTACAGAGTGTTTCAAAATGTCCGTTACAATTACAATCAATTACAACTCTGAAACTAAGTGACATAGAGCAGTGAGGATTATTGCAAAAGGTTCTATAACACTTGTAGTTTTATTGCATGAATAATTTATTCAGTGCTACATTCAATTACAATATAAGTTCCCAGTTAGAAATTAAACTTAATGAATATTGTCTTTATTTATTTCCATCACAACTTATTTTTAATCTTAGTTATAAATTGTTCTAACTGTTGCAGCCTTTTTAAATATTTTCTTAACTGGAATCAACCTATTTTAAACCACCCATTTTTAGCTAATTCTTTATTACAATCATTACTTTCGTCACACTGGAATATTATATGTTCAAATAAATGGAACTGAATCTGGATGACCCCCTTCCGTTGTTATTTCTTTCTATGCAACTAATCCTTCTATTTGTTCTTTATTTACCTTGTCTATTATCCAACTAACTCTTCATGGGAACGTAAACAATGATTGGGCTCTAATGTCAACTCACTTGCCGAGTAGGCATTGAAGTTTCGCATACCGAGAATCGGCGAACTACATTACGTTGAATGATGAAGGTGGAGATAGGGATGAGATAATGGCTGAATGAGTGGAGGGGAAACCGGAGCACTCGGAGAAACCTGTGCTTCAATACCCTCACATAGTTTCCATCAATTTCTCCATGTCTCCATATGTCATCTATACCATACACAAACAATTGATTTTCATTATATCAATTTATTCATTGTTGCTTAGCATTTTTCTTTGAATTTCAAACATTCTTTTAGAACAGTGTATTTGCCCGTCAATCCGAAGGTTCCGGGTCCGAATCCTGTAAGGTCTGTAGCATAGCAAGTTTTATTTTTTTCCTCTGGAATTTTTCCTTACCTTGGAAAAGTTGAATACCAAACAAATTTAGGCATTGTGGACTCCGGGTTCATTTACGCACTCATTGCATTAAACATTTTTTTTAAAGGACTTTGTTGTTATGAAGGGAGTTAAAGTATACCAAATAATTTCAAAATGATGTAATATTTCTTGCTACCCGTCCCATTTTCATTTCCGCTACTTTCTTTGCAGTTGACTTAGTAATTGAAGTACATATTATAACCTAAGAATGCAGTTTTGCACCTCCCTATTTCAGTGTCATATAACCAGCTACTCTTTATGTTTAATAAAATGGTTAAGTAAACATATGAACTAAATTTATTAATATATAGAATAATATGCGACTAGCATTTTTATATGAATGATGGAAAACAGAACAAATCAATATCCTATTTATTAAATATTCACGTTATTTAAAATAACTAGAATATGTTGTTACTGTGTATAAAAGTCAATTCATTTTCATTTATGACAATTGCCTATTTACGAACCAATGTATTTATGTTGTTTTGAAATTTTCAAATGTGAAACTGAGTCCATTGTCCTTTAAATTTCTTTAAACTCACTAAAACTCCGCTAAACATCATAATCAGTATTAGGAATAACACAAACCGAGCAAATTCTTGTTGTTTATAATTTTCAAATGTAATGCTGAGTCTACTGTCTCTTAAAATTGTCCTGTACTCACTAAAACTCCGTTAAACATAACAAAAAGTAATGGGGACTACTCTAAACATAGCAACATTTTGTTTTAAATTTTAAAATGTCAAACTGTGCCTACTGCCTCTTAAAATTTCTTTGAACTGACCAAAACTTCGCCAAAAATCACAAGAAGTAAGGACCACTCTAAACCTATCAACATCTGGTGACGTTAAATGCAGACCTAGTTCCATATTTGATTCAACTCTGAAATTTACACTGGTATTATTCAGCTCGTTATGGCTCACTGTAGCTACTTCTGGGACTTTTCCACTGTAACAGTTTAGGCATTCTGTCACTTTCCTCAGAATGTAACGGCTTTTGGACAGAGGAATGCTTTTGAAGAGTTTTGATGCAGTGATGATGCATGAGAAGTTCTCTTCGATATATGTTATATAATTTTTACTGTTTTATCACAAAGAATGGATTCAGTTGAAGCAGAGCTGCCAAACTATGAACACATCCTCGGTGTTTTCAATGTTAAATGCATATTACAATTAAGTTATATTTATTATGGATTATTAATGTAATATTAATTTTGAAAGTGGATTTAATTGTAATTTTTGAAGATTGTTAAAAACAATTGTAAAAAAAATAGAAATAAATAAAGCACTTGAACATAAATAAAATATTTGATCAATTCTAAATAACCAGCCAAAGTGAGTAAAGGTGGATAAACCCGTGCCCCAAGAATTGTTGCCCAAACGTATAGCACATTATACTGCCAATAATCACGTCCCGTTCCTAGTTTTGATGGGTTTTCTGCTTTCCACATTTCATGGAAAAATCAGAATTCAAGTTTAATTTACTGCTAGTAAAATAACATTTAATCCGAAAGTGATACTTTTCAACAATAAACATGGAAAGTGTTTCAAATAAAACGTTTTAACACGCAAAGATATATGCGCTTTCCTCAAATATGTAAACACATGTACTATATCCAGGAATATACAAATACAAATAATAAATAATAAAACATGTTCAAATTCACTCCAACTATATTCGTGATAAAAGTTAATTTTCATTAATAAAACAAAATTCTTCTTATTGGCACTACAGCCCACGGTGAGCCTTGACCTACCGCAGTGACCTCTGCTTCCTCTACATTCGTCTTACGACTCATTGGTAGAGGGCAGTATCGAAAGGTAAGCATGTGATCTCCCGTCGGTCGCCTGTCCATCAGGAAACTTCCTGTTATCCTCATAAGGCCCGTGGATCCCGTTCCAAACCTCTCTTAACTTAGAAAATATCTAAGCAAGTACCCCAATCGAACCCGGACTTCCCCGCCAGCAGTAATCAATTCTAAGGACTAGACCAAGGAGGTGGAAAGAAACAAATGTACCGCCGAGGTCATCAAGGCGCGGACTTGTGAGCGGGAGGTTTGGGGTTTATTCCTACTAGGACCGTCTTCCCTGACTGTTTTTTTTTTCTCCAAGTTTTCCTAAGTCCTCATAAATGGCAAATGCCGGGGAGATACCCTAAAATTAAGCCCAGAATGCTTTCTTCCTTAAAAAATCCTTTCCTAATTAATTTCATCTTAGGTATCATCAGTGCCACCGCCTGTGGTGCCTCAGTGGTACAACCGGCGTTAAACACTATTATAAAAACAAACATAGTTATATATACGTCTTTGGTTACTTGCCTTATATATATATATATTCTCATAACTTGGCTACCTTTCGTTTAGTTAATGAGATCTTTTGTTTTTCCATTTGCGGCCCCCATAAGTTTTAAACACTGGGTAGATAAATTCTGGAACAATTTTATAATCCTTGCCCGGTTTTGACAATCTTTCATGCCTACTTAGTTTCCCAAATTTCTTTTTCCTCTCGACAGTTTTTTAAATCCCACTCCTCACAATATTTATCAATTTCGTCCTGGATAATTTAGTTCCCTTACTGTAATAATTGATCTAGCTACCAAAGCAACTGCATATTATTTACAGTTGCATATGGTTGTTATTTCCTATACATATCAACATGTAATGGGTAAATTAAGTAATACTGAACTAAGTTTACACCCCTGCCTTGACTCTCTTTGTTAAAATGAATTTTTCCTGTGTAAAACCTTTAAGAATGCCATATGATTTGTTTATTAATTCCTTCCATTGCCAATTTATGCCAAAAAGGTTGTATCTCAATTCTGGCACATGCTTTTTCTTTGTCTGCAAATGCAGTAAATATTTCTTCTTGTGTTCTTAAAATATTTATCTGTCACAGTTTTTATAATGAACGTATTACAAAGTTCTTCGTCTCTTCCTAAAACAATTTTGAAATAGGAAAGAATAACACCGTTTATTTACATTGTGCTGGAGAATGTCAATGCCTGAAAGTGACGACACCAGCATTGAAGGTCCAATGCATGCTGTGGTAGTCACCAGATACCGTTTAGTGACGATTTCGCCGTCAAATTTGAACTTGAATTTATTTCTTCCAATTTCCACCCAAATATAATGATTTAACATACAAATAGAACCAGTTTCATGCAGTTTTCACAAACAACAAACATATTAAAATCAAAGCAAACAGTTTAAATTTTCATATTCTCAATATATGTGAAGTTACTACTATTAAAACATTTTAATTTCCCACTTAATCACCCCCAATTAATGGAGTTGCATTCCTTCCATACCCCATTACAATTACAACCAGGTTGAGTTATATAATGGGGATATACATTCACTCCTAAATAGTTTAACTGTCTATATCGTTGTTCCCATTGTATTGTCCACCTTCCATAACAAGTTTTGTCTCGCTTTGCTTATGCATTTTAAAAATGTGTGTATAATTTCGTCCGAATTTAGATTTAAAATTCTTCTGCCTTACATTTCATTTGGTAAGTTTTCCCCCTTTCGAAAAAGGAACTGTTCCCTCTAAAAACTTGGTTTGCTTACATTTTAAAATACAATGTCAAGTACTACCTGGTTCTTCACACATTGGAGATTTCCTCTTTATATATCCATTTTGTATTTCACTTAATATATTACTCCTGCTCTAAACCATACCAGTCTCTCTCTCTCTCTCTCTCTCTCTCTCTCTCTCTCTCTCTCTCGCACTCTCGCTCCCTCCTCTCTCTCGCACGCACGCACGCACGCAACGCGCACGCACACATTTTTAGTGTGCTATATGTCTTCAGAGATTTTTTGACATCATGACTAGTCCATATTTCCTGTTTTTCATTATCCTTAATTCTTGTTTTTATCTCTTTCCAAAATACTTTTCCCATTCTTTCCCCTCATACCATATTTGGATTTTAGACATTTAGTTTCTCTCCCCTTATTTTCCTTGTGCTATCAAGCAATGTTTGATGATATCCTCTTTCACTCTCCCTATACCAATATTTCAGTACTCTTATTACCTTGCTTTTAGAGCCCAATTTTCCTAGTTCCATTGGAGCAACAATGCTAAATGAAGATCGAGATAAACCTAGAACCATTCTACAAAACAGTCTATAACGTTTATCGCTTTTTATCCTCGATCTAGTCCCCAAATATCTATTCCATACATCATTCTGCTCTCTACTATTGAACCATTTACTCTCTCTAACCATTTTACTTGCACACTGGGTAATTTCGCCGTCAAAATGTAAGAGGTTCTCCCTCCAAATTCCGCACTGCGATAAATACACAACTTTAAAGCAACTGCTAGTGTGAATGACTTGCCCTGAGTGAAAGATTAAGTGCGTCTTATCCAAAATGTGCCCAATATGGAAGCTGTATTTCAACGAACTCCCCCATAAGTCAATTCGTCGAGCTTCTCGGGAGAGAATAGAGTTCCGCATGAGCGCTATTATCTTCATACTTAAAATGCAAATCACTTCAAATGATCACCCTGTTTCAAACTGCAATTAATCGAAGAGTTCATGAATACCTTCAAACGGTAATATTTTCTGATAAAGCACTTTCTAGTGTCCGAACAATTTTCTGATATAGGATCCATATCACTCATGAACATATTCGTAGTGATCCAAGCTAAATATTCATCGTAGGCTAAAGCAAGATAGGGCGACAGCATCTATTTATATCTATTGAGAACAGTATTACCGTATGTTTTACTGTAATATGTTTGAACTGTACCATTCCCACAATTGGACGAATTATAGCTCACCGCAATTGTTCCATATGATGAGGCACTGTTAAAGTCGCTTATGTAACACCTGCTGCAAGCGACGGGCTGCCTGTCGATTTTCTCTTCCACTTGTCTTTCGTTGGATTCTTCTTACACCATGATCGACAACGATATTCAACGGGGACTATAGAGTTTTTTTTTTTTATTTGGTTTATTTACGGACGCTCTTTAACATCTCAGATCATCAGCGTCCCATTCAATTCTGAACGTGAAACGGTCGATAAATTTTACTCAGAGGCCTCTTTTTTCAGGTTCGAGGGCCTTTATTGCCGTAAATGTACGACACGGGATATACGGCTTTACTTCCCTTCCGAAGGAAACCATACTTAGGATTTTTACACCCGAAAAAATCCATCGGTCCTGGCAGGGATCGAACCCGCGATCTTGGGTTTAGGAGGCAAAGTATGCTTTTAAAACTAGTTCTGAAAGATTTTTTTTCATACACAATGACTTTCCAAGTGTAAACAAAAGCCCAAAAGTTAGGCGTAGGTCTAAACATTTCAAGCACGTTCATTTGTGTGTGAATGAAAATGTAATACACCATGACTGAACAGGATTAAGCTCAGAATACTATGTTCTTTAAAAGTGCACCTTTAGATATTAAAACTAAAACTGCTAAAATTAAATTTGTTGCATTAATTATTGATTTACCAATAGATTTTAAGTTAAGCCTTTAGTGGCGTGTTCTTATTGCTTTTCACAGCGACTGGCTGGAGGCAAAATGCTGCTGAACACCACTAACTTAGTGGAGAATGTATTAAGAAAATCGATGTACATAGTTAGCAAGGAAAGGATTGTGAAGTAGCGATATGAACTGTGTTGTGGCGATGTAATCAGATTCTCGCAAGGGTTCATTCATCCCTCTCGACGTTCCTGCGCATGAGCGGTAGAACGTTATGCACATCATTGAAATGGAACCTAAATAAGGTACACTTTTAAACTATGTAAATGTTCGAAGGAAGTAGAAGAATTATAATGGGCATGTTTGGGGAAAGAAAATATAAAAACCTTATTTCAATATTTACACAATTTTGTCAAGTGGTTCTTCGCAATACAAAATGTTACCAGAGCTCTTCCAAGAGCCAAAGATCATCCCAAACGTGTTCAACTTTGTATCCGATTTACAGCAGCTGCCTGTAAAATTCTTGATCTAACGAAGAATCAAGTTTCTAACATGACTTTTGTTTTCAACGCAATGTCCATACTGGTCACCTCAAGTCAATGGTGGCTTTTGGAAATAAGTGACAACTGCTGAAAAGTGGAAATGCCTAAACATATGGAAGTCACAGGGAGCCAAATCTCTGGAGTATGGTGGATGATCCAACAATTCATGCTTTAAGTCTGTCATATTCACATTGCTAAAACACTTTGGCGAGCAAGCATTGGAAAACATTTTTATTCTGCAAACCGGGTCTGTCTCATGTAGTGCTTTAAAAGAATGGTGTAGTACTCTCTGATTATGGCTTACGTTTTGAGAATAATCAATAAGTAAACTACCTTTAGTGTCTCAAAGACTGATGCCATTGTCTTTTTGCATGATTGTTTTCTTTTACGATAAACAACCGGCTTCTGTTTTGACTGCTGTTTCGGTTTTGTGTGATGGTGGATTCAGAGCTTATTTATAACCCTAAGTCGAGGCACAAACCAGTTGTGCTGATAAAACGCTGTTGCGATGTTTTCGTACGAAGTGCTTTTCATCTATTAGCAAGCACGACACTATTGCGTAAAGCTTTTTCATATGTAACTCTTTTTGTAAAATTTAAATTTCACGTTTGTTTGAAATGCCCATTGCCTCAGAAATTTAAATCGCCGGACATTTGCTATCATATCATGTATCCATCCCCCGCTATCTGGTAAGTTGCTTTCATAAACTATCTCCACATCATAGTCTCGATACCAGAAGCCATCACTCTTTACTATCGATACCACGAACCACTTTGCACTCCTCCTCTTTCCACAATTTCTCTTGCTTACCTTTGGAATGCCTTACTTGCAATATCAGGGACAGACAAATCATTTTTCAATTTAAATAACACATTGCTGTTAATACTCCATAAATTAAACCGTTATTAGAGCTTATTATTAATGTAATATTTTATTTGTTTTATTTGTCACATATAATTACCTAATTCATATACCTTAAATGTAAGTATAATTTTAATATAATGTATATAGTAATTCTTGCATATTTATTTTATTAATTGTAATAGCATTTTTGTTAGTTGACAGGGTACTTAAAATTACTTCGCAATGGGTTTGCTAATAAATTGTTCATTTAAATTATCAACTTTATTGAATTATTTTGTGTAACAGGTACTGTAAGTGTATTGGTAGTACGAAAGAGGAGAGCTGGTCTTCGTAATAGTAGTTAAAATAAATAATCTAATCTAATATGATTTATTAACTGAAAAAGTTCTGCTGTTCCTGCCCTTTTTTGGTGTCTTTCACGTTGGTCTTCTTCACGGATAGTATATATTTAGCAGCCTACATTTTAAGCATTGAAAAAGAAGGAGAAGTGTCCCCACAAACTTTTATTAAGTGGTATGAATATTCTTTATCGTTATTATCAATTTCATCCATTTTACGGAACACTCACAACACCTCTAATGTAAAAAATTGCATTAAATAAACTAATTGAAACATTGATTTGGTATTTCAAACTAATGCTTAGGATTGATATATGTACGTAAAAATACAAAATAAACAAATAAATAACTTACAAAGGCATGGATGCCTATAGTCGAGGAAGAGAACTTTTCAGATGGCCCTGATATTTAGCTTGTCTGGGATGATATCGGATAATTTTTAAGTGGTTTATCAACCAGTAACGCAATAAACTGTCCCAACAAGATGACAGCCATTTAGCAAGGGGAATCATCATCTCCAAGGATTGTGCCCTTGATACTCATTCTGGCCGTTGTACATTCTTGTTTCATTCCCCTCCACTTTATTTTCCCCTGAGTGGCTATTTTTTTTGCTGCTGTTATAGTGAGTGTTGAAGCGGAAAATATCCGATTTAAGGTCGTAAACTCTCATTAGTAGCAGTTGTTTAATTATATTAATTTAATAAGCTCATTTTCATATGTTTTATATTAGGTAAAGGCTCAATGCTTAATAAAGTCACAAACATTTAATGGTAATAGCTATTTAAGTTTTGTTATTTTAAGAAGTTAATTTGCGCATGTTATTACGTAAGATAAAGGCTATAGTGTTTGATTTAAAGCTCCAAACATTCAATGATAATATGTTTTAATCATATAAATGTAATAATTCATTTGCACACATTTTTATGTTAGGTAAAGGCTCTAATTTTGAATGCAAATAATATATATTCGTTGATAATGCGTTTCAAATCGTATTAATCTAGTAAGCTCATTTACATACATTTTATGTATCAGATAGGGCTATTACAATGTATGTCTTAATGTTTGTTTGCTGGCCTTTACGGCAATAGTCAATAATATAAATGCAATGGTTCAAACAATCACACACATACCCAAGAATATGAAACGATTAACTACAATAAAGAAAATTAAGAAAATCAACCAATGCTAAACATAAAAACACTAATAATGTGCACCAAGAATGAAACACGAGACACAGCTTTGTTGAAACTAAATAGAAATTGACGAATTTCATTCGCTTAGTATGCGTATGTTGATAATAATACATAGTAATGAATTATTACAAGCCATTGTAATAAAGTGACAGTTTATATTTCAAAATATTTAGTTGTGCCTTGATTTCCGTGGAGAGAAAAGTGCTTTGTATTCCGTAAGAACAAGTCATGGTTCGTACTCTGTAAAGAGAAGTTGCGATTTATATTTTGAGGCACGAATTCACAAATTATTAGACGTGGTGAATAATAGAGTCACGAGTTCCAATTAGTATCCGTATAGGAACATATTATACGAGTTATACCAGGACAAAGATAAAATAAGACGTGTTAAATAACAATTAGTAATTTGCGGGGAGTATCGAATAAAATCAAACGAATTATTGTCGGTATTAAAAACACGATAGGAACATTACCACTAAAACACATTTGCTGGAACAGAAATATAAATTCCGGAATGTCTGTCTAGTAATTAGTATACCTCTAATAATATTCTCAGATAATTGTGTGTTAATAACAAGACATTAATAAAATTCGTAGATTACTATCCAGTATGATTCTGACATACTTAAAGTACACTTCACCCCAGAAGTATCAATCTGAAGAATGCAGCTATAATAATAAATGTGAGCTAGCTGTGCATGTCGTGGTGGTACTAGTGAACGTCGACGACCACACCCACACACTCCTCATAATTACCGTCCCAATGTTGAATATTTATAATATTGTCAACTTTCCCTGGTGAACCTCAACATTCTCTAGCCCGTCTCTAAAAGCTGGATATAGTTTACAGTTTACCTGGTAAAGTTTTCGAAAAACTGTAAGTTACTGCGGACGGAAGCTATCTATGCCCATATCTTACCTGCTGACTTATAAAACTATAATTGTTCTCATGTAGCATTTCTAGAATCTAGGTCTTTTTGTTAAATCGGACTTGCTATGCCCTCTAAATATTATTTTAGGTAAAACATTTACGAGATGGAATGTAAATTTTAAATTAACGTCAATATACTTACCGTGCTGCAGAACTCGCTCTCACCGCCCCATTATCACCGATCACTGCAGCAGCAATAATATGCATAAGGTCAATCGGGAGCTAAAGAACCTGTTACTACCGAAAGTTAATATTTTCGCTTACATGAATAATGAAAGTATCATTTTATTGAGAATGTAGTTGGCTTCAGAAATATGGGCTGCCAATGTCAGCTTTAATTCCTAGTGCTGGCAGCGGAATAGTTCAGAAATGTACTTAAATTGAGCTTCATTTTTAATAAGTAAAAGTGAAATTTCCGCAATCAATGACGAATGCAGTAGCGCTGACGGGAAAAGAATTTTCATTTTTTTCAAAATCAGACATTCTTATATTTTCAAAATAGCTGTTGACTACATCACTGTGAGTATTATCACAGCAAGGGGCTATAAATTTACTCTGTCTGTCAAGGTTGTTTTTAATCCTACAATGCTTGTGCGTACGGAAGTACAGCAACGAAACTTGAGGGATGAGTTGGCAAACATCCACACCTGCTGTACTAGTGAGCTTTTTATTTTATTTTTTTTTTTCCAACAGCCGGTTTTAACATGAGGGCTGTAATGTTAATTATTTGTTTATTAAATTAACACATTCATTTCTGAATGGTTGGCTACCATAACTTCCACTTATCGATTGATTAAAATTGTGAAAATTAAACACCCCAGGGCATAAAAAAGTGTCCAAATGCAACCTTGAAATCGTTCCAAAATTTGTTGGTTTAATTTATTTATGTGCTCAATGTAGAAATTGACAAGTGTGGAAAGAAATGCAAAGTAGTAATTTAAAGCCGTCATTATAATCCACCTAAAAACTGCCTCTTTATCAGCGAAGAGTGTTAAGTGACCGCAAAATCCGTTAAACCGTTTTCATCTCCATTTATTGTAATTTAGTAAAACATGACATACATTTGATTGGTATTGAGAACGAGTACAAAACGTATTCCTTTTCAGTTTGATCGCTTCAACTATTGATGCCTGTGCTCACGTTGAAAATTGTGTCTTTTTTTTTTTTTTTTTTTTTTTGCTTCAAAATTTCAGTTTTTATAATCTGGCATCATAAAAAAAATACCTAGTCTTAGATTCGGAAAAATTATTAAAAAAACATTTTCTATCAGAAGTGAGTTTTTCACCCAATGTTAACTGTCTCTATGATTTATACTGTTTCAAATTCTACATATATATTTCTAATATTATATGTACAAAATTCAATATTCATTTGTTATTCCTCTAAATAGCTGAATAGCACCCGAAAACGAGGTATTTGTTCTTTCGGGTTTCAAGCACTCACTTGTATCTTCTGAATAATGCACTTAAAAGAAATATTAAAGAGAAGGGGGGTCAAAATCATATTTTAATTTTTGTACCATTTTAATATTTGGAATTTTCTGTTTTTTTTTTTTTTTTTTTTTTTTGAGCTTCATTAACGTTCCTTGGTTATAAGTATTTTAATATATTTTAATTATATCACTGTAAAGGCATTTTTATTTTATTTATTTTATTTCGGGAGCACTTGCTCAGTTAAAAATATATATCTCAGAAACCATTTGCTCTCGAAGGCTGTGATTTGTACTGAATGATAGAAAAAATTGCATTTTACAAATTGCCGCTTTTGTTTCAATTACATCCGCCTTTGTTGTTCTACAAATTTGGAAGGTATTAGCTGGTGCTTCCGTTTTTATGTAAAAACTTTTTTTTTGCTACAATTATTGAAAACCTACTTTTTTTGCATAATTTTCACATTTTTCAGGATGCGTATAAACTATTACTTAGAAACTTTGACCACTTAATCATGATATTATTGTGATGATGTGGATCTATTATGGTAGAGCTAGGACATAATGTAACAATGAAAAAAATATAGAAAAAAAAACAAACAATTTTAAAATACTTTGTAATTTGCTTCCGAATTGTGGGATAGTACTGAAAATATTTCAGCAAATTTTAACTATGTGCATCTTTATGCTGTAAAAGTTTAATTTTATTAGCTTTAATAGTCCTCGAGAAAATGGGAAAATGGGAACTGGAATTGGTAAATTAAACATTACAAGGATAAGCCTTTTATACTTTCCTTAAATGAAAATAGTGTTAAAAATTTAGCATTTTCTCAGCATGCGCTCTTTCTATTGGCAAAATGGGCACGGCACAGACGGTAAACTACATTTATAATCGTTTTGTTAATTTAGTATGGTATCTAACATTTTTGTCTGCTTTACTTCTCATACTTCTAAGATTGGCAATGCAAGAGTTTATTAGGGTGCAAAAATACCTAATAATTCCTGATTTGTTTTGTTTTATGTGCTTCAAGTGCAGAGTTTTAATTCTCTGCTGGTTATATGTGCTATAACAATGATTCAAAGCAACAAAGCACCAGAAATAAAAAGTCAAAATATCGTGGCAATTAATATAATAAAAAACAAAGTTAACGCTTCAATGTGTAATATAGTGCTGAAAAACATTCAGAGTCTTTCAAGGACACCGAAACCTTCTCTTCTATTTTTGCAATTAAATGTTGATTTAAGTTTTAATTAGCTTTCATTGAAAAATAAAAGCCAATGCATAAGTAACAAAATCAAGTGTAGTACTATTTCAGATTGTTAAAATTTTTTCTTGTTTTCAAAAATTTAAAAGTCATCAGCATGGATCTTTCAAAAGAGTATGCTTAAAATTAAGTTACAGACTTTATTCTTACATTATTTGGAAGCTTATTAAACAGTGATTTTAACCAGCGTATACTCGTATAACATTTAAAGGTTTTGCACAAAATCTTCAATTATTAAAAATAATTTGTAAATACAGCTAATTCTTACCAAAGAAAAGTAATAGTCATTTAAACAAGTACTTTATGCAGAACAAATTACGTTCGTATCATTGTCCATGAATAAAGGAACAAATTTTTGCATGAAACATTGAGATATTGCTACTTTTATAAGTCCTACAGTTTGAAAAATGTGTAACTTTTTCAAAATGTTGTTATGCTTTCCAAAATAATATTTTAATGATTCCTAAAATAATTTATTACAAACAATAAGTTAAAAAAATTAGTCTAATTCAAATAAGTAAATTATCACTATGTTCGTAAATTTATCAGCAATCTCGGACCCTCGAATGATATTTATGAGAACTATTTCACGAATAAAATGAGAATTTAAATATAATTTCCGTAAACTTGACTTATAATTTTGTAATAATTGTACATTTATATTATGAATACCCTTTTCAAGCCATCTAGCAACAGATAAATGTCGATTGTCAGAAATGCCGATAGAGAAGATTCAAACATGGGTTTGGAACTATTTCATGAATAGAATAAGAAAAAAATTAATATACATTTGAAATTCTCGCAAAGAGTATTGACAATTGTATAAAATAATGCACTTACTTATGAATGCCTACCTATTCAGAAACCGTGAGAATGAAATAGATGAAAGTCGACTATTACAATCGCTACCGTTAGATTTACTAATACCTACTGAGAAAAAATATACAGAGAAAGCATTTTACATTCTTAACATGTTTATTAAGATTTAAGGTTGTTCAGGCAGATATTGTTACAAAATTTATAAAATGATTGCAGACTGAATGCTGAATGCGTAAAAACAATTGCTTGAATGAATACACATTAAGCTAGTTAAATTTACAATTACTAAAAACAGAAAAGTGGTCAGTGATGCGTGCTCAGGAATTATATAGTGAAGGTATAGAGTTGGCTACACTGACCACAAGACAAATGCACGTCGAGTGATAAAATGAATTTGATCATTTTTTTCGATAATTTCACTGCAATATCCGGCTATGATTGCTCAAAATTCAAAATTTTATTTCGTTTAGTTAATTTTAAGATGGCGTAACATAAGTGAAATAGTCAGAGAAATTAAAAGAAAAATCGCGCAAATGCCGTGTATTTTTCTCAACGTTAATAATTAAACTATAGGAAGTTCACTTCATTCGGCGTTTATTCATTTGTACACTCCTATGATTGCCTGCAGTCAAAAGATAAAACCGCAAACTAATCAGATTTCAGCACATGGTGGAACTGTCCACAGAACAGACGAAACAAAACCAGAAAAAAGCAATAATTAGATTTTTACAAAACATTAGCTATCTCTATACGGATTTATGGTAGTGAAAACTGGGTTCTAAATAGAGCAGTAAGAAAAAGAATTGAATCTGAAGAATTGTCTTTTTTAAGAGGTATTGAAGTTACACTTTAGAAGATCGCAATAAGTGACTAAATACACCGGGTGTAAAAACAAGGCACGGCCAAACTTTCAGGATACATTTCTCTCACGTTGGAGAAGAAAATATGTTATATAGACATGGGCATAAAAACTCTTTATTTCTATGCTAGAATTCATTTTCTATAACTTTTCTTAATACATCAATCATGGAAAAACAGGAGCAGAACCTGTGAGCGTACTACATGAAACTTTTTCTAGCATGAAATGTTTAAAATGCCTCTTGGTAAAGCTGTAACTCTTAGGTTCACCGGCAGTGTTTTGTGTTCTACTTGAAGGAAGGAAATGTTGGCATGCGACTCACTTCATTGCCATTTGTTGGGGTATTTGAGAGTTCTTGTGTTTCAAACCCCGGTACAAGATGCAGAGAGTCTTCGTGCCGCCGTATTGTGGAAGGCTGCGAAACAATATGTAGTTCTCCAGGGATACATCCGGGATTCAATGTAAAGGCGGGTTGATGCAGGTATGAATGCTAGCGGAGGGCATTTTGAACATTTCATGTAAGAAAGAGTTTCATGTGCTATGCTGGTACGTTCTGTTCCTGTGTGTTTCCTATGATTAATATACTATGAAGAGTTGTAGAAAACGAGTTCTAACATGGAAATAAAGCGTTTCCGGACCCAAGTTTGTATAACATATTTTCTTCTTCTAATAATATAAATACATGGACATCCAACCTTTAACTGACCAATCGTTGTGGTAAATGAACACAGAATAAACATGTTTTTAAAAAATAACAGGGTACTCTTCAGAGAGAACAATAGATTCTTGAGAATTATCATCTTTTGATATTACGTCAAATATCACGATGCGGCTTCGTTCAGCAAAAATCATAGTTATAGTTTCGATGTGTTCATGGGTACCTTGAAATCAAGACTGAATCTTACTTGTTAAAATATTATTTTTGTTTTGGGCACCTTCTCTATCGCTAACCAAGAGAATATGCCTGATATTTGGAAAAATTTCATTCATTGGTCAGGAAATGATTAACAGCACTTGAAAGTTCATTTGCCCCTCGTTCTGACTGGTTTACTGGTTCAGTTATATGCAGTTTCAGTTGACAAGAGGAATAAGCTTCTTTTGATAGAGCCTGGGCTTGCCGTATTGTTACAATGCTATGCAACAGTATATTAATAGACCATCCCCATGGTCTAATGGTAGCGTTTGCACTTAGTAGCCCGGAGTTCTGATCAAGCTGTCTCGGTAATGTTTTTTGTTTGTTTGTTTATTTTTTTCCTTCGCAATTTTTTCTTATCCTGAGAAGGTGAGTGGCAGATAGCTTTAAAACTGCAAGGACTACGCCCTCATTTGCACCACCATTAATTCATTTCGTTTTGTTCATCTCTACAGACTTAACACCTACAGTATTCAGTCCATCATCTACAGACTTCGAGAGAAGATCAATGCTATCAAGGCGAGGATGATTACAACTTTCAGAATAATGCATTAATAATCAAAGTTTGAAAGTCAAGCCGTACATTATTGCTAAAAAAATTAAATAAAAATAAATAAATAAAGACAGAGGGAGAGAGAGAGAGAGAGAGAGAGAGAGAGAGAGAGAGAGAGAAACTAGAATGGATATAATTTCAAATAAAGCAAATAGCTTTATGGGTGCAACTTGTTTTGAATCAAACGCAGGTTTTAACTGCTTATAAATCAAAGAATATAATTTTTCTTGTGCACAGAATACTGCACGATCATGCAGTGGTGGCAACAACGTAACATTTCAAAATAATATTCTTTTACATATTAGCTCTTCGAATTACAGGAAGCCCCCCCCCCCGAGTGATCTTTTAAGAATTTAGAACCACCCTTACTTAATAATAATATTTTCGCTGCATGTCTCAGAATCTCAGTGAAGTGCACAAAGTCTCTCGGGTGGAACGGTGCCGGAAATGCTTCAAAGATACAATAACGGAAACTCTAGATGTTTGTGAAATCACATTCGGTATACGAAGGTAAGTCCATAAGTTTCCGGCCTCGCCGTTAAGCATTATCGTCTTCACAAGCGTGAGAAGTGTATTGCAATTAAGGGTAACTCTACTGAAAAGTGAAATATAGTTTTTGTCTTTATCATATCTAGAAAATGGTTAGGATCTACTCTCGTATGTTAAAACAAACCGTTAGTCATCATTTGCATCTTTCCATGTCTCCAACGAAATTCAAAAGAGTAATTAGTTAAGCGAGAAAATTGCGGTGACATTCTTCTC
Source organism: Metallyticus violacea (assembly GCA_030762175.1). NCBI lineage: Eukaryota > Metazoa > Arthropoda > Insecta > Mantodea > Metallyticidae > Metallyticus > Metallyticus violacea. The sequence continues at coordinate 42,499,100 of CM060833.1, forward strand.
TATTAGCCGTCGTGAGAAAATAATTTTCCTTAGAGATCGAAGGGCAATTAACGCAGAGCGGCACAGAATAGTTTACTTCCCGAAAGGTTTATAAAATGCATGAGAAAAGTGGCGCAGAGTGGGAAATAGAGGCATGAGACGCCCCTGCCCACATTGCCACACTTGACTCTGAAGATGTTCAAGTCCAGAAAATGCTGAAGCAGAACATCGATAGAAGCTTAGCGGCACTGAGCACAATGAGTGGCGGCTATACTTCCGGTATTTGAGAACGTTCTGAGCACCGGAATTTTAAAATTCTACGCAAGAGGCAGTAGCAAAAAGAGACTGTAGCACAGGTGAGCTCTGTCATTGACGAAACGCCTCCAGTTTACCGCTCAATGTTATCGTATATCAGTCGAGTTCACCGCTACTTGCTCTGCGATTATTGAGATAGCGTGATATCATGATTCTCATGCGGCCAGAATTAATAAGATCACCCATGAAAATTGGCACCTGGCTGTTGGAGCAGTTTCCGAAGAGTAATGACATTTCCGTGCAATCGTGTCATAAAATCCTGTCAGAAAAGCTTGGTATTCGTGTTGGAACAAAGTGTGGACACAAATACAGAAAGACAATCCCGTCGCGTTCTGTCAGGAGCTCTTGGATCGCGTTAATGAGGATGCAGCTTTTATGAATCACTGATGCTGAAGAATGAGTTTATGGCTACAAAGTTTAGGCGACACTCAAGCATCGCAGCGGGTCGGAAAATCTTCACCAACACCCAAAAAAGCTCGTCAGGCCAAACGTCAAATTGCTGTCATTATATTATTCATCGCGAATTTCTGCCGGAGGGTCAAACTGTAAATGGCTGGTATTACCAAGATAAGACGTCAGACGTCTCCGAAAAAAACGTGCAAGGAAGAGACATAAACTGTGTTTATGGTTTCTGTAACATCTGATTAGCAACTTAGGCGCGATAAACACTGTAACTACCCACTCTCCATACTTCCCCGTCTTAGCACCTATGAACAAAACTTGGCGCAATATCGAAAAAAGTATATAAGGACTGCTTTTTGAAGCTAAGACGCTAATGTGTCAATAAATGGAGAGATTATTTCGAAAGGGACAGACCTCAGTAACCTCAATGTAACTCAAAATCTTAAAATATTAAAAAGTTAGATTATTTTTTACCAAAATTCGGTAACTGTGAACATGCTGTAACAAGAGACGCTTGAAAATTTTCCGCAACGGAAAAAAGTACATGATATATACTTCTAATGATAACAATTCATTCCTAGCTTTGCCAAGAGGAAGAAAAGACACAATAACAACCGTCAGGTTCCCTAACATAAAATGTGTTCAATAAAGCACGAAAAACCTTCCAACCCTTTCATAAAGCGTGGCAATGACTGGATTTGTCATCCGTCAGATTTCCTCCCTATAGATGATTCTAATACGAACAACGTCGCATTCGAATGAATATTAATTACTAGCTTTCAAATGTAATTGATAAATACCCATAAACGTCGATATCGAATGTACCCCGTTTCTATGCGCCCGATGATATGCGATGCAGTGGGACCGTGATATGCCATCGTTTGTCCGCTGTGCGTTGACAAATGACTGTGTATAGCGCGCACGGGTCAAGTCATGCCTCACTGGTGATAGAATACTTCATTCAGCGCCGCTGATCGCTCTACACTTATTAATTTAAACTCGTCAAATGTGGCGTTTGCTGCACCTTCGCTGCGGTGCAGTGTTCATAAAAACACATAGACTTTGAATGTACGGCTGTTACTACAGATCCCGGTAAATTTTCTAGCTCTTCGGTCACCTTTTTTTTTCTCTTGCCATTAAGATATTACATGACTACGCAAATTGGATAACAGATACGAGAAATTATGAGTTTTGAAACAGTCCTTATGGCTCACCCTCACTGAAATGTATGTAAGCCTAATCATAGTGTTTTACGTATTGCAGTTAGTGATGTAGATATCTTATATGTACATGTTTATAATATGGTATAGCTGTAGCCTGTATATTGTATGTCAACAAAAAGAGAAAGCTTCTTTGATGTGGTAGCTTGGAGGCTGAAAGGATCATATAATCTTTGCAATAGGGAGGATGAACCCGAGGGTCGCTGTATGAAGCCCCTTCTTCTTTTTCAAAAGATTAGCTACAGCAGGGTAATAAAGTTAACGACTTTAAACAGTTTGGCCCTTTAACCCCGATCGATTGTCATACTGCTAGCCCTTTAAAAATGCCGACAAAATATTTTAAAACTTTTTAAACTTTCAAAAAACAAAGAATGGCAGGGGTAGTAGGCGAGTTTGAATCAGTCAATGAAGAATGTATGTTTGAACCTTTAAAGATAAGCGCGAAGATTGCGCGTGCTTGTGTAAGCTAGTAGCTTCATTAAAAACCAACGATTGCTCGATTTGAAATTAATATGAAAGGGAACGTTTGCCCGGCTGAGACACTCAGTTTGAAGATATATACCTGGCAAGTTACAGTCAGTTCAGCTCAGTTCGTATTTGTCATCTTTCAGTAGGCAGCGAGACGCATTTCTTCACAGGCAGTTATAAGATCTACACGCGATGAGAAGACGCTCTCAATATGCAGTTTCAAGTTTTATACGCGGCGAGGCATGCAGTTATAAGATATTCAGTTCGACGCAGAAAACAGTTTGCAGTAGTCATTATGATTGCGATTTTAGTTCACGCGCTGCATAGTTCATCTGTAAGTTTCACACGCGGCAACTGAGTTTATGTTCAATGTAGTAAGTTTATTATAGGCAAAACACCAGAGGATGCAATTACATATTATTTCGCATCGCGTGCTTATTTACACTATAGAAACCCTTTCTCAATCCTTTTACGAGTCAACAAATTAGCAAAATACCTGAGAATTTTTGTTATTGAAGCGTGGTAACAACACCAAAGCGACAAATAATCAATCTACGAAACCACTTCAAAATTGGCATCACAACGTAAGGCCACACGGCGACAACAGTAACTAATTGAATCCATTTAAAACTTTTTTTTAATTACATAGCTTGCCAAATTTCTCTGTTTTACTGTGCACATTAAGTGTTCCAAAGCAAATATTTACCTTAAGTTTCAACCATTATAATTGCGTGTCTCGTCATGAGTCAATTTTACTTTTCATTCTTCCCAATAAATCATTTTCTTTGCACTTTTACATGTCAGGATGTTTGAGATCCCTCTTCACTGTTTATTGGTAAGAGCATGTGCCTGTACAGTATTGATTATTTTGGTTTAGCGATATCTCAATTGTTGCCCTTTAGTGTTCAGAGATGCCGTGAGAATAGCTTGGTTTTGCAAATCACTTCGCCAATACACTGTTCCTATTTTAGAAAGCATTACACTAAGTGATGTCTACTCGCCGAGATTATCTCTAAATTAATTAGGATATGGGGCCAACTCTAATATCTTTGATACGGTGGCCCAGGTATTTAAAGCATATTATTTGTTAATATTTTTATAATTAGGATTTCTAATTTCAATTGGCTTATCTAGAGAATTTGTATATTCTTATATATTTAATTAATTTATTCGACAATCTGTGCCTATTTTATTGTGTTTCACTATAATTTCCTAAGCAATTTCTTTCTGATGTTGAATTTTTATTATATTTTTGAAGAATAATAGGTTTTTATGTACGCCTTTCTAAATTGTATACGTTTAATTGGCCTTATCACGGTGACTTTCCCGTGTGTTTGGGCGCTAATGACCTAAGTAGTTTTGCGCCCTTTAAACAATAATCATCACGGTGACTTTCCATTTTAGTACGATTCTAGCTAATTTACTTTGCTATAACATCAGCAGTAAAGTGCCAACGAATAAACTTTAGTAAGGAAATGAAGTCACCAATAAAAAGGAATCTGTTTAAAAATCCTACAACACATTTAATTGTCTTTTCATCATTTTCTGCAATTTTTATTAGAAGGCAACAGAATCGCATTAATATATACGTTCAAAATGTAACCGCTAAGGGTGTATTTTCAGAATTAGATAGGGTTATTTTTTCAAAACTCGCTACCTATTTAAAATAAATGTTTTTTGAAAAGAAAAAAAAAGCACCACCAGAATCTGACGAACGTTCGTTGGTTTCCTACATTTCAAACGTTCAGAGCAATTCTTTACCGATTAAGCACGTCATGCCATCTATTGAACAATGAAGGCATTGGCCTTCTCTAAGAAAGTGGTCTTCCTGTGCAGAAGTTTGAAATCCCTGGATTTTCGATTCATGAAATACTACCACCGATTGGGTTCAGATAGACGGTAGCTTTGGGACTCGTGTTCGGCATTGGATTGGATTAATAGTGACAGAGGATATTTCAGCCTTGTTCAACGACTGTTCTTTGAGCGTACAGCCTCCAGTAAGGAAGAGATGAGGTGAGGGAAAGATACACCGGATGGCCAGAATCTACCGATGGTGAATGACGGGAGAGGTCCCTTAATTGTGTCGATCCCGGCTGTGCTACCCTTTCAAGAAGTTCAAGCCCATTAGAAGGGTCACTTCCATAGCAGACTCCGAACCATTCTAAAACGCAAGCTGCCGTCACGCCGCATTAGTCCACCTCGCCTGGCACTTTCGAACAAACAGAATGAAACAGCGTAAAGTTAGTCCAAAGGAAAGATCCATTACAGCATTCATCTAAGCGATGAAGAGAAACCATGTAAAAACCCAAGATCAGAATAGCCGCCCCCAAGGGATCTAAACCCATGATCTATCGAATGTGAGTTGATACAGGCTGAGGCATTCCGGAAGTTCCAGGTTCAAACCTTCATGCAGATTAAGTTGATATGTTTTCCGTTGTTTTCCTTCAGCCCATTTTACGAAATGATAAAGCTGGGTTAGTTGTATCTCTCTGCCAAGGATTCAGCTTCCACTTTAACAGTCGCCTTCATTCCATCTATTTGAGTGTCTACGTTTTCTGTGTTTGCGATGTCATCGAGACGGCCCTTATACACATGCATGTGTACTCTACGTGCGCCCAGATAAAACGCTTCCGATAGGCGACTGAACTGGGCATTGGTGATTTACTTCCAGGGAGTGTTAAATTCTACAAACGCAGGAGAATAAATACAACAGAAGAAATGCTGTTTATTTTGTAATTAACAGTGAAATTTATGTTGTGGGGATTTAAATAAGGGACAAATTCTTGTTTTCGTCTTAGCTGCTGTTATATTTGTGCAAATTAATCAATATTATATTTAACAATATACTGAACAAGTTAAAGTCTTGTTTTGTTGGCCAGACTGCACAATATGCGAATATTGCAAATTTTTAGGAAGGGGGGGGGTAGGGAATGAAATCAGAACAATAGAGTACTACACAGCTACATTTTTCGCTTGGTTCTAAAGAGCGATTATGCAACTTGATTCATAATGGACCAGTCTTGAAGTAGAATTTTGAGTTTTCATATTCAAGCGAATGAAATTAAGGGAAGTGCCGGTATGTTCAAAATTTAAAGTAACGGATAGAAAAAAAAAAGTCATACTCGTGTTCCTCGTCGCCAAAACAAGCTACATTATAAGGAGATATTAAATGTGCCATTTTTGTATATCCTCATCCCTTGTCCCATACACTCTCAAGTTCTTGAGAAATCATTCTACAATTTGCTCCAGAAACACTAAGAACTCTTATTTTTTGCACACTTTTCACGATACAAAGGAAAAGGGCAAAAAAAAAAAAAAAAAAAAAATACCAACTGTGCTTAAGAATGAAGACTGACAGTTTCACTAATTTATTGGGGGTATAAAATATGGTATAGTGCCTCCTAGTTGCCATCTGCCGGTCACGTGTGTCGGCCTTTTCGATCCGTAAACTTTCCGTGTGTTAAATAATCACAAACTTTTTGACTAATGAAACCATGAGCATAATTTTATTTGTAATTCATTTTATTCAAAATTGTGTTGGCCTGCATACAGACATTTCTGGCGGCTGATAAACTAATGTTCACAAGCAAAAGTTCTGCTATGAAAATAGTTAAAATTTCTATTCCAACACCATTTTCCAATTCATTTAGATTTTGAATGCCAACTCAGTTATACAAGTAGAACCACCCCTTCTTGCTTAAAAACTCCAATTGAGGGCTAAAACGTGTCATGTTCTCTCCTCTCCTCAGTTTTGAGACTATACATTTCTGTATTGTTGGGCGAATGAAATTGCAGTATTTTTGTAGAGATTGGCACTGACTTCCACCATTGAACTACTTTTCAGGAAGATAATTATAATCAAATTACTGCTCCTGTTAATACGTGATTTCTTATATTTATTTTTGTGTCTAATATTTAACCCATAGTTATGCATTTGTTGACTGTTAAGTACACAGGTACAAGAAAGCTGAACTGAAATATTTTCTGTTTATTTAGTTTTTGTAAATTTGCATAAATGAGATCTCTTTGTTGCACAGTTAGTTTATGAACCATGACTGAAACAACACAACACACCGATAAACACGGCAGACTACCATCGACTGGCTGCTGTTCATTGACCTGCAAATTTTGTGTAACCAGACTGTAGTGTAATTCTGATGATTTTTGCCGAACATTTTTGTCACAATAAACAAAAGCATTTAGAAAATGGAATTTTGTACTAAATATACATCACCTTCTGCCTCTGGGGCAGATTTTGCATTGAATGGAGAAGCTTTGGTCAGGCTATAGGTAGGAAAACTTGGTGTTAGCAGCTCAGCTAGACAGACATGTTATTCCTGGCAACTTACATATTAATGAATGCGAATGGTATGTTGTATGCAATTTTATATTTTGGTATAACGATCAATACGCTAAAATACGAAATTACTTCCAGGCCCAGTTGTACTCTGTTGGAATGAAAACCGAAATGTCATGAACCAAATCACAGATGAATTACTACTTTTGTTATCTGGGCAGCATTTGGTCATTTTAAACGAATGGCAGATCCCCTGATGCGATTTCTATGCTTCCGAACTGCAACTAATGTCATCGTATTTTTCATAACTTTATGACGTTTTCTGAAAGAGTTTGCAGGGGACAGAAATTAAAGTCACTAAGATTAATGAACGTCCATTGTCCTAGCGGAGAGAAAAGGCGGTGAGAAGCGGAGGGTCGGTCAACGGCCCATCCCCTCCCATCTCGCAACGTTTCAGGTAAATGAAGTCACTCAGCGACGCGAGCGAGCGAGGTCACGTGACTGACCTCTCTCTCGCTCTATGCCCTACTCGCTCATTCACTTCCGTACACTGGCCACACGCATGCGCGGGGGCGACATCTGGTGTCAAGATAACGTAGCTGAATGGAGTTACGGCAGCTTTCTTCAACATCAATTCCCACGGGGAGATCATTTGCAAATAAATGGGACTAGGAACGTGCAGCAAAGTTAAGAAGTGAGAAAACTGCCTCTCCTAAATATTACTTTATTTATGAAAAAGGCATTCTTAACCTGGCACGCAGTTTGGATGCTGCAAAATTATGGCAGAAATTAGATTAGACATAACCCTAAAACTACATACAAGCGTTTCGTTATGACCATTTCTAGATTATTTCGTGAAAGCACTGGAACAGAAGATTTCAACAGAAATCGAGATAGCTGAACCGCTAGAGATGACAAAATACTTACAGGAATTTATATTTTGGATAAATAAAGTTAACCTTATTAATTTTATCCAGCTTAATTCCTTCTTTATTTCAAATCCTTGTAGTTCAATGTTTCTTTTCATAAAAGGTGTAATTAATGATCGGAGGACTGATTGCCATTCTTAAATAGAATGATCCCCAACGAAATAAACCGTGATACTTGCAGGTAATCCTATTGCAGCATTAACTGTAGTGTTATAAAAATACGCGTTATCGGCAGTGGGCTGCATACGAAGATTTGTATTATGCTAAGTAAGAAACTGGTTGTTGCGCATTGTGATAACTAGCTTTATCACAAATAATGATGGTGAAAGATTGGGGACTATTTGAGTAATTAATACTTAAGTAACATTTCTAAAATTTGAATTCCAGTTGTTTTATCTGCAGTCTGTGGTATTCTTTTCCATGTTCTGTTACTTTTTGTGCATCGTTGAGCTTGCTAAAGATAGGCAATGTCTTCCAAAAGGTATAAAATTCATAAATTATAACTCTTATTTGACCCTCAATCAATTCAACTACCTTGTTCTTTTCTTACTTTAGCTCGATAAGGAGAATGTACCTTAGGTTTGATATCATCCATGCGTTACATTTGTTACCAACTTTAGACACGCCAATACCTTGTACATTATATGGAAAACCACATTCTTTTCTAAATTTCTTAAATATAGCGTAACTTTATACACCATTTCACGAAACTGGCCACCACGGGAACAGCCCACTATAAAACTTGCTTTCTATGGAGTAGTTTATTTTTAGATGTCGAGGCAGTGGTCACTGAAAAATGAAAAGTAAATCAAGAGCACATTAAATGAGTCACTAGTAAAAACCTTCTCTTCACGTTAAGACCACACTTTATACCGAACGGTTCCGCGTGTTCAAAACGCGTCGGTCCTGGTGGTCAAGTGGTAACCATTCTTGCTTCGTAGGCCCTAGATCGTGGGTTCAAATCAGGCTATCGATGAGTAAAAATTCTAAGTTGGCTTCCTTTGGAAGGGAATTAAAGCCGTTGTACCAATATCATAGATTTATGGGCATGTAAGACTGAAAGAAGAGGCCTCTGAGCAATATTTATCGGCCGTTTCACGCCATGATTTGTATGGGGCTCTAATGATCAAAGATGTTAAAGAAGGTCCTTAAAAACCTATATAATAATAATAATAATAATAATAATAATAATAATAATAATGATGATGATGATGATGATGATGATGTAATTGAAACGTGTTCGAAACTGTCACGAATTGCTAAGGCAGTACCGCATAGAATGTAATACGACGTTGAAACAACGATGAAGCTTTCTATTCGCGCTATCAATCTACAGTCTAAATCGGCTTCTCTATTAAAAGGATACGTTAGATAGGCTATTTATATGCGACAGAAATATAGGGATATCAATACCGCTAACATCAGCCTCTCTGTTCTCCAGATGGATAATTTGAGTGTTTTAGGTAAGAGAAGGTATCAAAAAGTTCCCGGACAGATTCTGCAGCGCGCCAAGATGGCATTATAGGGTTGCATGCGCAGCGCTAGGAAGCTGTAATGTCGAACTAGCATTGTGCCAAGCGACATCGCAATAGTTATATCGGAAATATGCAATTCGGCATTTTTATCATCATATGCGTACCCTGTAAGGGTTAAGTCTAATATAAACATGATTTAATTCTATGGGAATTGTGGCCTATTTGCTAATGTTTGCCGCATCAACGAACAGAGTACACTCAAAGTATATGTACTGAGCGTATATCAACTACTGTACTGAACTGACGGTAATAACATATTGCTCCAATAGATCCAGTAAATAGTTATAAAGGTTTTATACAATACTTTTTACGAACAATGATACACTAAAAAAAGAAATTCACTTTTTTTTTTTTTCATAGTAATGCACATTCACATGATTCTGCAATAAGCCCTGAAAGACTCGCTAATCTATAACCTTCCACTCTCACATCACTCTGCAAATCAATTAAGTGCAAATGGTTAACTGCAGCCTACTGACCTAACAAAAAATTAACATTGCGCATTTGTGCTCCCACTGTGTATTTGTTTGATAATACAATTTACGAATACACTCTACACTGCTGATCTTAGTGCACTGAGTTACGGCCGTTGCGATAAAAATTCAGAGAAGTAGATCTCATAATGAGGAACGCTTTTGCACAACTTATGTTGTAACGCATTGTTTAGAAACTGTGCATTCCTATTTGTATGTGTTTATGTGCACTATTTCCAAAGTTGAACCACGTGATGCTGCCTTGTCCTCGCCGTGTACCTCATTTATAGTTCATGCACATGCAGTTGAATGCAAGCGTCTATTGATAATGAAGGCGTATGCTTTCCCTGAGTTAACTGACAAGATGATGCGTTACGGGGAGGCTACAGGAAACAGCCATCTGACTTAATACACTTGTTTTCTTTGTGGGCATGTATACCCTTGCTGACAAAGACACAAACTGATTGAGCGAATATTCACTGCTTTTGATATGTGATACAGGACTAAAATATCTGCCAGAGTCCGGCGGGCACTACTGCGAAGGTGTAATGAATGTGATCAGATTTAGGGCAGACACTTTGAACAACAAGGGAAGAGGAAAGAAAATAAACCTAGAATAGGGATGCTAATATGGAATACCAAGATAGATGCTGCACAGCAATGAAGGTCAAACGAGATAGTAAACAGCAAGAATCCCGGCCATTGCAAGCAGTTCCTTTGGTGCTGGAAGTCATACTTAACAATCTCAAGAAAGTTTTATTATTTTTTGAAGAGTCAAGGTTTGAGTAAGTATCTATAATGGTGTAACATATTTATTGTTTATTGCTTTTATCGAAGTGAATGGTACATCATGCTCTCGTACATAATCAGGAATCAATGCTATATATTGCTTGTCTTTCATATGCGTTTCCGCATGTTTTCAGGTTAGAATTTCAATCTTATTTTTATTATTTTTATTTACGGACGCTGTTTAACAATTCAGATCATCAGCGTCCCATTCAATTCAGTTTTGCTCAGAAGTCTCTTCCTTCAGGATTGAGTTTCGTTTACATGCCGTAAATCTATAGCACAGGACCTACGGCTTTAATTCCCTTCTGATTTCATGAGCATTTTCTTAGTTACCTTAGAGGCCTCTGAGCAAAATTTGTCGGCCGTTTCACGCCCTGAATAGAATGGGACGCTGATGACCTGCGATGTTAAAGAGCGTCCGTAAATAAACAAATAAAAAAAATAGTTACCTTGATAGTAGCAGTCGAAAATAAAATGACATTTCATATTTGTACCTCTTCTTCTGCTTGGAGAATAAAGTAATATCATAGTTGCTAAATGTCGTAAAACCGTGTTTTATTTGACAGTGCTTCTCTTCTAAATGATGTGTCAAATAACATGTTCTTTAACAAAAATGTTTCTCATATTTAGATCTAATCTCTCCCCCAAATTTTAAAACATTTAACATATAATTACGCAATTTACGGAAATTGCAACATACATATTACCTTGAAAATTTATAGTCACTAAAAATAAAAGGCATGCGCTTTTTGTACCTAAAAGTTAAAGATTTAAAACCAGTGAACACAAGAGTAGAAAACTAACCAAAAGCGTCCATTTTAATAATAGCGCAGAGAAACAGAACTGAATAACATTAATGTTGAAAATACTCATGTTCCCTTTATGTAATACAATTTCATTTATATACACAAATGTTTAAGTATTTATTATGCAGACAATACGTTTTGAATGAAACTGCTATTAGAGCGTACCCATGAAAAATAATATAGATTAAAAAGTCAGCATTTAATCTCTGTTAAGATTTATAGCAAAGGTACTTGGGGAAAAGGAGGAAAAAGTATGTGAGTAAAGCTATATATTTAACACTTATGTTAAATTTCCATCATGGGCATTAGCTCTAAATTTTAATTTCCAATATCAGAGACTTAAATGAACAAGATACACCTATGTGCTTCTATTGAATAATAAACATTGTATTAATCGATATAATATTGAAATTCTTTTGTAAATAAAATTATCAAGAATTTGATTGTTGCACATCAGTAGCACATAGTAATTTAATGCAAAAAATCTGATTATGAAACGTTAAAACAAGTGCTTTTGGTATTACTTTCTGTTTTCTTTTCTCTCTTTTTCTTTTTTCTTTATTCCATTTTCTTATTATCCCTCTTTAGTCTTTCTCTTTTCTTTTTACTTGATTTTCCTTCCCCTATTTCTTTCTTTTCCTTGATTTCTCTTTCAATCTTTTGGCCCTTTTTAAAATGTTATCTTTCTTCATTTCTCCCTTTTTCTCATTCGCTTTATTTCTTTTGTTCCACGTTTCATTTCGTTCGTATATCATTTCGGTGTTTCTTTGCATCTTCCCCTATTCCCTTTTTCGTTCTATTTTTTCCCCTATTTCCCTCTTTATTACCACCTATTTTCTTTGCAGATTTTTCTATTGCTTTTTTGTGTTAATTTCTTCATTCTTCTTATTCTATACACTGATTTGACATTCCTTTTTCCTATACTTTTCCCTTCCTTTTCTTTCCTTTCGGTCATTCTAGTTCTTTCTTAATTTTTCTTTTTTTTTTTTTTATTCCTTCCTTTTCCCCCTCTGTTTAGTTCTCCTATTACCCTCATTCCCCCTTCCTTTTTGCTTTTTCTCTTTGTTTTCACCGATTTTCTTTTCTTTCCTTTTTTCAATCTGCCATCTTGTATCGATGTCCAATGAAATGTTTCTCTCAGCACGCAATGTCAGTGATTTACAATATTTTAATTAATTTTTAAACTAAAATACATCATTAAAATTGCTTGAGCCAATAAATACAATGGTTCATTGATTATATATCGTAGATGCAGCACTAGCGTGATCAATGAGAATGTGCAAGAACTAAATGTGGTTTACACTTCTCATATTTGTGTCAGCAGCGGTTTAAGCGTTTTCCATTTGGTTTTACGTCACGCAGAACAAAAGAATGTACAGCTCAATTTGAAATGATTTACTGGACATTTGCGAATCTAGCATTATGATTAAAGCTAATTCATAATTAATGGATTTTGTCGTATATCACCTCGAGTAAATGTATCTAATTATACTTGGACCCGATTGTACGAATCGTATTTATTCATTAGTTTCCCAAACGATAATTCCAGAGTGGGAGGGTTAACATAACCGCAACGATTGAGCCTAGACGCATGTACACACGCATAAGCAGGTAATCGAATGGAAACACTTTGCGGATGCTACCAACCGGGCGGTATGAGGTTTAATCTTTTCCACACGAACAAAGACTGAAACAATGTGCCCACTAAGCCTAACTTTATACGGGGTTTTAGAGGAGAAAATAACAACAATGCATTGGTCTGCTTTTGTTGGATTTTCTATTCCTATAATGTTGAACGCAGCTCTTATACTCGGCTTAGCAAGGATTAAAAGTCGTTATTTTTAAACTTTTACACAGCGGTACATAAAAATATTCATTTTCACTGGAAAATCTGGCCAAGTTTTGCGCAGTTTAGAGAATCACTGCCCCGTTGTTTTCAAATGTTTTCAACATTCTCAACTCCGTCTAAGCAGATATTACCTCAGTGTTAAAAAAATAATCATTATACGTGAAACGGTTCCTCCCATCCACCCCCAACGAAATATAATTATCGTGTATACTTATGTAATCCCAATCATAATATTGTATGTATTAAGTAATGTCGACATCATGTATGTATAAATGTTTAATACCATGTAACTATAACGTCTGAATTCTGTTTGGTCAACAAAAGAGAAAGCTTCTAGTGTTTTGTTACGGTTTCTTGGAAAGGCAAGGCCATAAAATTTTATTGAAAAGGAGAAACCCGAGGGTCAAGTGTAAAAGGCCTTTACACTTTAAAGCCTGGTGGTGCAAGGTGAAAAAATTGATGGACCTTAAACTACTTAAGGTCTCTGAACCCGACAGGGCGGTACCGTTCGCCCTTTAAATCTAGCCATTGGTGATGTATGTTTTAAAACTTAAAATAATAATAATAATAATAATAATAATAATAATAATAATAACAACTAATGGCAGGTGTAGTAGGTGAATTTGAACCAGTCAATGGGGAAGGTACGTTTGACCTTTTAAAGATTGCGCGTGTATATGTAACAAACGATTATTTGACTCCAATTTAATAATATACGGGAGAGTTTGCTCGGCTGAGGAGGACGCGAAAGATTTCGGACATAATAAAATACTACTATATATTATATCGCTTATTTACACTATTAAACTCCTCTCCCGGTCCTGCTGAGCCCAATCAACAAATAGCAGATTTCACCCTGAGAAATTGTTGCCTTGAAGCGTAGGCAACTACACCGAAGCGACCAATAATCAGTCTACAAACCACTGCAAAATTGATATTACAACCTGAAGTCACTCAACGTCAACTATAGATAGCTTCAAGATTGATGCTCAACCTGGGGATCATAGCCGAAGCCATACCACACCATATCAAATTTTGGCACCCAACGTGACTGCCATACCAAACTGCTTCATAATTTGGCTCACCAAACCTGGGGCAACAATAGCGATAACAACATCCCACGATCAAACCACTTCAGCGTAATGTCAAATTATAACGTAACCTTTTAAACTCCACATCCAAATTCTTTGGCGTCTGCAAATAATCATATCAGTTACTGAGCTACAAACAAGAGATCTTCAACTTCAAGGAAGTAGTTGTGACCCGACCCAATTTTACAAGAAACTATTCTGGCACCTATTACTTGGTCTTCCAATATCTGTATAGCCTTTTTAATAATGTTTAACTTGTTTACTACAAGGCACCACAGGCGGTGGGCATTGATGATACATGAGATGAAATAATAAATTGGGAAGGTATTCTTAGAAGGAAGTTTTCCAGGCACCATGCCTAAGTTTACGGTACCTCCACAGCATTTGCCATTTATGAGGACTGAGTATAACTTGAAAAAAACTTTCAGTCAGGGAGGGCGGGTCTAGTGAGAATCAAACCCAAGACTTCCCGCTCACGGGTCCGCGCCTCAACTATCTCGGCCACCTGTCTGTAGCCTTTTGGTCAGTATTGGTAGGTAAATCAGCTGTGACAGTGATTTTAGTTTCGCGATTTGTTAAAAACATATCCATTTAATTGTGTTTAATTTCTGTACTATTACGAGTTTCGCAATTTCGTTAAATATTTTACAGGCCAAATAATTAGAACAAATTATGTTTTCCTGCCATTAGCGATCATTTTTATCTGTAAGGTTGTTCTTAACCGAAACATGTTACTTTAGTTTTATTGCCATATTTCAGACTGATACGGATGGCCCAGGTCGTTAAGGCACAGACTGGTGAACTCGTGACTCGTGATATGGGGTTCGATTCCCACCAGAACCGTCGTTTCTTTTTTCGTGTATTCCTCAGTCCTCATAAATGGAAAATGTCGGAAAGATGCCTATTTAGGGCCTGGAAATTTTCGTTTCTTTAAAAAAAATATATTTTTCAATTTGTCATTTCATTTCATGTACCATTAGCTATAAAACGGGTGTTAAACCAAAATAAAAAAAATAATATATCGATTTAAAATCAGTTATTATTTTGGTCACGTGGTTTATTGTTTTTTATAATTTGTCGTCAGGAGTTTGCTTAGGGAAGGCTTTTCAGTGCAGAGCTATGACGTAGTATATGCATAACACCTTAGATATTATGTATACCTGCCATTTTACTCACCGAGTACATTGTCTTGTGATTTCTTTGCTCATAAAAAATATTAAAACTAATGTCAATTGTATTTTACAATATATAATGAAAGAGGTTTGAGTAGACTATAAATGTGCGAAAAAATCCTTTAATAACGCTGAGACAAAAATTTTTCATTTGAATGTTTTGTTGTTAAGAATATGCCCATAAAATATCTGACACACAGATTTATATGAAGCTTATACAACAAGAGAAAAAAATTAAAAAAAAAAACATGGGTACTGAAAATTTAAAAAACGCCGTCCATGTAACGCCAAGCACAAATTACTAATTTTTTGCAAGGAGAGGCTGCGAAGATTTTAATAGAATCGAAATCTAATTAGTTCAATTGGTAAATGCAGTGTTTATACAGGTTCTCATTCCGCTAAGCAATCAGAAATTGATTTGGTCAACAGGAAGCTACTGTCTCGCCAAATGCCCAAGAAAATCGTGTGGAGCGGTCAGAACGCATATGTTTTCCACCTTATTTATTATTAGTAAATAGTAATTAACATTTTACTCATCATCACAATAAATGTACCAAATACCTGACCTCCACTGTAAGACATGCCCGAACGTTTTGAAAATATTTTAAGACACTCGCTGCAGTTGATCCTCCCAAATATTGTATACTGCATCCGAATATTTTGTTTCAATGCCTACAGAGGTTTTGTTTATTTCAATGCCTACAGGTACTGCAGTAATATCAAGAGGCAGCAGCTGAGTAGTCTTATACGCACTACCGCCACATATACCAACTTGGTGGGTTAATCGTGTTAGACTATCAAAAGAAGTTTCTTATCGGCAGGCTATTTCATTAAACTTATGCTCCGTTAAAACAAAGTTTCCCGCCTATCGGTTTCTTGTGGATAAAAACACTCTACAACACATTCGAACTTGGTTCACCAATTTGAAAGCTGCACTTCCCAAATGAAGATGTTACTCATGGAAAGTTGATACACAATTCTCTACTATGGTACTTGTACACTTTCTTTTGCACATAACAATCATATATAAATATTACGTAAAACGAGGATTCCGGGCTGTAAGGCTGCAGTCCAATGGAATTCTTCTTCATCTTCCCAAACGTTTCGTCCACGACTGCAGTGGATTTCATCAGCGGTAATCATATTCGAGACGAGGCAGCAGTGACTGATTGAAACGTCTGGGGATAAGATCCCATTGAATCGCGGCCTTACAGCCTGGAAGACTTGGTTTAATTGATACCGGTTGTGAAAGTCTACGTTCTACAATAAATAAATAAATAAATATTGATTATTCCAGCGTACACCTCACTTTCGGCATTCTCTACAATGCACAAATACCAGTAGAAAGTCTACTCGCGCTTCTTACAAAAATGAAACTGAAATAAATGACGTGATAAAGACGATAGAGCAAGCTCAATTACCATTACCTCATTTAACGGCAATCGTGCGTACACTGAAAGTCAACCAGTTTCCACAGGTGTATACGAATACAACTCCGATTGCGTAGCGGAATGAAGTCATGGTATATGTACCTCATGCACCACGAGTTAATAGAAACATCCACAACTATCGAAAGCTAATTTCAAATTTTTCAAGAGAGCGCACGGCAGTCTCACTATTAGAACGTTCCGGAGACCCAGTTAGGTAGCAATCTGAAAACAGTTCAGGTATAAGGTGGTGCTTGTAATTTAGGTACCAGTAAAACTGCAACAAGCACTTCTATAGCAAGTCAATGGAGTTCAAACTAATCTCCCCAAAGAATTATTATTTGGGGGGGGGGGGTCAGGGATGACGATGATTCGAATGAGTATGGTTCGAAAACAAAATGCTGGCCTAATTTTGCTATTTAGAATTTTTAAATTCAATGTAATACAGATATTTTGCTACATTTTTGTGAATGTTCTCAAATTTATCACATTTAATAACGAGGAACAAAACGGATGGAAACACAGGTTTAAAATATTAAATTAATTCTCTTGTGAAGCAACAACCAACCGTACCTGTTAAAACTCGCGTTTAGCCTTATGTGCAATGCCACAAATATGAAAGCCGTGTACGCTGGTGTGAACACAGTATTATTTGCAGCCCACAAAAAGCAATAACTGCCACAGTCGTAGGTCCAGCATACATTCCTAGCAATGCCCGGCAGCAAACTATAAACCGGACACCACTCATCTTGCACCTAACGACTAAAAAAGCGGACGCTTTTCAAAACGAAAATGGCCTTTCTGTGCCCGAAATTCATACAACGCTTAATTTCAGTAGCGCTGCCCTCCACCTCCCGCAGTTTTTTGTAGCCCTTAGAGTTTGGTTGTGCTCCAGCCAAATCGCATTTTCGTACTTCTGCCTGTGCTTGTGGCGGTACAAATTACTTTTTATGATTACTATAATAAATTTGGAGACAAACGATAAAGAGAACAAAAGAGAAGGCACTCCAAGAGGAGGAGTTATGGTGACAGAGGGGCGAGATTAGACGGAAGTTCACGGGATTGCCGTGTTTACAACTCCTCTCATAGTTCCACGTCCGCCGCATAGGGTACCATAACTCCAGCGTCTGGTCGGAATCGTTATATCCATCAAGTTGGCCAACCTGCACATAGTTCCACTGGGAAATGTGCAACCACATTCCGCGTATCTCGGTCGGGGCTAATATAGCATGGTCTTTTATTTATGTGGGCAGCACCAGAGATGATGAAGTCAGATTTGCATTGCCCTCCTCATTCAAGCAGCACAAACCGAGTACAGAACGATCTTCAATGTTGATTCCATTTACTAGCTGCTATTAATCTAACACGTAGCAGTTTTCCTGTTCACGTTCCTCAGCAATACCCTTCATCGCCCAACAAACCTAAACACATTTGATTAATGCATGTCGACCCAGATAACAATGACTCAAGAGGCGGCAAAGTTCATGGTAACCATTAACCCTAAATAAGAGTTTTTCATTTCTCTTTTAAATTTACACTCCTTTAAGTTATAAAGTTTGATGCTTTGAGTGAAGAAAACAAATTGCGTTGATATTCCTTACTTATATGTTGCACAGTTTTCTGACAATTTGGCTAAGACGAGACTTCCTGAAGAGACATGGGACGCAATAAAGTAAAAGAAGCGATAAATTAATTCACTCTATACCCGGGCCACCGAAACTTTGAATTGACAGTTAGCGGCAGTTTATGTAATATTGGCTATGCTGTGGTTGCGATGTTGCAACACCCACCATTGCTTAAAAGCTGTTGTGGCTAAGTTTTCAATATCACCTACAAGCTCTTTTTTTTTTTTTTTTTAAGTTGAAACATGGCGATTTTGCTGCTATCTGAGCTGTCTAGGAGGAGGGTGTGCTAATGACGGCCAAAGAGGCTGAGAAGCACTGTCACAGTCGTCCTACACTGGCATAGTCTCTCAGTGACAATTGAGCATGCAATACGTGTTGTGACAGGTATACCGTTTGGGAGAAATGTTTAGCCATGCGAATTTCGCTGGCTTTCGTATTATTACAAGCGGAGGTTGGGAAACGAGGAAAACTTGTGCAATTAGATCCAAGAGAAACTGTGTGTAGGGTGCTCACATTTTGTAATGCTTTTGAGATCATGCAGTTAAGAACTGCCTACTCCTGTGCGGAATATAGTGTGCTCTCTTTCTAATTTCCATGTAATGCATTAAAAGTAAATGCACTATAGTAAACATCTGTGAAACACCTCGACGCAAAGGATTAGAATCATTCCATGAATCGATCCGCAAATGATCTTTTGGGACATTTTTAACTACTACAAATGAATCAGTTCAGTTAATCAGAGTAACTTAATTGCAAACATTTGATACAAATCAGCTACACACTCAAAAAGGAAACCCTGCAACATTGCAGCTGCTACGTTACGACCGACTGACTACTTTGTACAAGGTTCAGAAAATGTATCCGGTACCATTCCTCATTTGTTAATCTGTAGTAGTGCCAACTGAAAAGGTAGCTGTCAAGTACAAAGTTTCAGAGGCACGGGTATATGGCTATAATTTTGCACCCCGAGAAGCTCCAAGAAATGCATAGCAGTATAGCTCTGGTTGGAGAAGAGCAGTAAGTTAGTCGGGGATTCCTCCCCAGTTTCAGCAAGTGTAATTCAAAGACCTGTTTCCTGTTTTGCACGTGGTGTTTTTTTTTTTTTTTCTCTTCCCCTTTTGGATGGCACCTGGAAAACTAATCCGATACGCCATTAAGGCTGGGGAGCAATTGTGTTGCGCACGCCTTAGCCTTTCGGCTAGACTACTAGTACCCACTGGTTCCACCAACAGCCTACTCATTTTACAGGTGAGTAACCCGACCATTAAGTAAGCTCAACTCCCCCTCCGCAACAAGGAGCGCTTGAGCACTCCCCTTCATGGCCGCTGCAGGGTACTCAATATCCCTTGAATCGCGAGAACTACATGCGGTACAAATGTTTTCAGAAAAGCAGTCTGGACTTGACGCTCTGCTATATAAACAAAGCAATTATAGTATCGGAGTGACGGCTTTACGTTAGCTTGAATTGTTTTGACTCGCCGTGCTATTCATTCAAAGTTAACTATGACTGACAAACACGATATATATCTAACGTCCTTCTAATAACATTGCAGTCAACTACGTGGAACTTTAAAGTGAATGTCGATAGGTTAAATCTATTAATATCTTGATTTCTATGCCCATTGCTTGCGCATATAGATAAAGATAGCCTGTTGTGTCCCTTAAGGGCAAAGGCCTTCTAACAAGTAGGGAAAGCTCCTAACGTGGTGAGCTAATTCCATGCTAGTTGTTTGTATGCTGTTTAAGACACTCTGTCTGCTTTGCTCTTTGGTTACCCCATTTCTCACTGCACGAGTTGCTTCCATTTTTCTCTTCCTCTTGCTACTCTTGACCAATCTGGACCTGCATGCTACTTGAACAGGTCTGTCCATCTTCTTCTGGGTCTGCCTTGTGCCCTTTTTCTTATCCGAGGGTCCCACGTGGTGATCTTGTAGGTCCATTTATTGTCCTGCTTTCTTGCGACGTGACCGGCTCATTGCAGTTTGCTTCTGTGCGAACCTGTTGTCTGAGATAACTGATTTATTAATGCTGTGTATTTTGTCCTTCAAAGTTACTTTCAGGATATTGCATTGCATACTTGAACTTACTCCATCTTACAAGTTATTCTAATATCAGGCTCCTTAACAAAACCTCACAATTATTATCACCACGCCCATCACACACTCAATATCAAAGAAAGCCGCAAACTTACGATAGGACCATTCTGAAGTATACGGAGGGTTGCCCTACCTAAGCTCAGATGACTTTTCAGTTCCTTGTTTTTATTGCTAACACTTGCAACTAAATGTGTGTCTGTAGACACTGCTGGTACATGGGATAAATAGTCAGTTATGGCTTTAAAATTGCTAATTTGCAACAGAGGTACATTACTCAACTTTGCAAAGCGGTTACAACCTTACAAAGAATGTAAAATGATGTAATGAAAAAGCCGTAAGTAAGTCGTGGATGGGCCACACAATACAGCAAGACGAACGTGGATTCGCATCTGAAGCCCCCATATGCAAAAAATGAACAAGGAAAAGGTTCAGCCAGCAAACAAAAGGAGTAGCGGTCTGGGAGGTGAAAAGTGGCAAAGAGTGGTTTCTCTGGATTTATCTAATGATACAAACAAACCCATTTCAACTTACTACTGTCCAGTATGCCAATGTCAATATGTGTGTATGCAGAACCTGAAGAAGCACATCTCGTCACGTGCTTTCGCAGTAAAGTTTGCCGCGAAATTTATATACTTATTGTTGCTATTACATACTTTAATAAAATATTTTAAAAACTATTAAATATTTACATTAAAACAATATATTGTTGACAACACAGACAAACATTAAATATACTAAAATTTGTAATTATTTCAATTTCAAATAATAATGCACTTAAGAAATATTACTCCCCGTTCACTCTCTCCACCAGTCTTTTCGTTAGTAGCATGCTGTTGCTAAGTGACATGTGAATTGGTTAAATGCTCGTTTTTGTGTGAATTGAACGTAAAAATTAACACTGTACAAAGCTCAGGTTCTAATCCCTTATATTATTTATATTATTATTTTTGCAGCTATCGGAAGAAAATATAGATATTAAAAATGTAGATAGATTAACCCCAAGTATGATTTTCAGTCAAGCCGTGATCTCCAGGTATATAGGAAATGTTTTCTGTAGAGACAGACTTAATCCTGCAGATTTCAGTCCTTAATCCAATGGTAATGAATTAGTTTGCTGGCATAAAAGCCAGGAGAATAGAGTTTTGTTTAAATATGTGCGCTACCGCGGTAATTTTATTAAAGTCTCTTTCACCATTTCTCTTTTGAATGTTCAGCCACAAATATATAAATGTTAATTCTAGTCATTTAGATTTCACAAGCTTGTAAACAGTAAAGTACTAAAGTTGTACATAACAGGTCTACGATTTCCCGAGCCGCCACTGCTACCTATAATGTGTTCCAGATAGCTGAAGTAGACATTGACTCTACGAGTTTATGAGCATGATTCACAAGGTATCAAAATTAACATTAATCACATATAATATAATCGAAAAGCCGCGCTTTAACAAAATGAATTAATGGTGATGCCATGCCAACAAGTACTGAACCTTAGAAAACCACAATTTAGCTGTTATGTTAAGATTGCTATCAGAGTTATAGGCCGCTATCAGGCTGCAGCCAATGAGTGATGTTTCTGCTGCTTTGGTAAAGAAACGTGTATTTGTTCATTCCCATTTCAACTCATCTGGGACAGGTGAAGTAAATAAAACAGGAAATTTCATTTGCCAGTATTAAAACTTATAAAGTAGTTTCTTCAATTCCCAATCCTTTTCAGAGCCATAAATGACTAATTTTAAAAGTTTGCACTATAATTAAAATGTTCTTTACAGATCTATTTTCAAAGATCAAATCAAACTCATTACCTAAATAAAGGTCTTAAGATATGTTAAAAAATTACTAAAATAGTAAATAGTATATGAGACAGTTGAACTTCAGCTCATGCTGCTGTTTAGGTTTTTTTTTTTTTTTTTTTTTTTTTTTTTTTTTTTTTTTTTTAACTCTAATGTTTGGATAGAATCTAAAATGTTTGCTATAATTTCAAAAGATGAAATAATTCCCCAAATGCTCCAGTGAAATATTTTTCTTTAAGATCCTACAGCAGAATTCTTATTACCTTTAAACCAAATAAACGATAATTCTGGAATAAGTATAGTTTTGAGGCTCAAAGTTTTGTCCCAAATATCTTTAGTGAGTTTTTTTTAACAATTGGCAGCCTGCACAACGATACAATTTAAAAGTCACGACAGGCAACAATCTTATCTGTTGTTATCATCTTTTTTCCAATAGTGTTTTAACTACTGAGCATCACAGACAGTGGATACTGATGATACACCAGATGAAATGATAAACTGAGTAAGATTAATTTTTAAGGAAGGAAGCTTTCTACGCCTAAGTTTAGGGTACCGCCCCCCCCCCGGTTTTGTCATTAATGAGGACTGAGAAAAACCTGCGGGGGGAAAAAACTTCACACAGGGAGGATGGCCCTGGTGGGAATAGAACCCTAGACCTCCCACTCATAAGCCCACGCCTTAACGACCTTGGCCACATGTGGCGGTATTATCTTCGATGATTTGTTAATAATTGATTTTTTATTGATTTATTTATGGTCGCTCTTTAACTTCTCAGGTCATCAGCGTCCCATTCAACTCAGGGCGTGAAACGGCCGGTAAATTTTGCTCAGAGGCCTCTCTTTCAGGCTGGAGGTTCTTTTTCGTGCCGTAAATGTACTACACGGGACCCACGGCTTTACTTCCCTTCCGAAGGAAGCCATACTTAGGATTTTTACGCCCGAAAAAATCCATCGGTCCTGGCTGGGTTCGAACCCACGATCTTGGGTGTAGGAGGCAAGTATGGTAACGATTTGTTGATGTGTTTT
The DNA here is from genome assembly GCA_030762175.1 of Metallyticus violacea. Lineage (NCBI taxonomy): Eukaryota > Metazoa > Arthropoda > Insecta > Mantodea > Metallyticidae > Metallyticus > Metallyticus violacea. The sequence continues at coordinate 42,522,388 of CM060833.1, forward strand.
ATTTACGGACGCTCTTTAACATCTCAGGTAACAGCGTCCCATTCAATTCAGGGCGTTAAACGGGTGATACATTTTGCTCAGAGGCCTCTTCTTTCAGACTTGAGGTTTTTTTCGTGCCGTAAATGTACGACACGGAACCTGTTGCTTTACTTCCTTTCCAAAGGAAGCCATACTTAGAAATTTTACGCCCGAAAAAAATCCATCGACCCTGGTCGGGATTGAACCGAGGCAAGTACGGTTACCACTAGACCACCAGGACCGACATATTATTACTATCGTGAAGTTTGGAATTTTGGACCATTGGTTTTACGGAGAAAGATATTTTAGATTTTCTTTAAGCTTCACTAGGTACAGTCGGAAGCAGAAAGAAGTAGTAAATTGATAATGCCAAATCTTGTACTTGAACATAGCATAAAATTAATGTCTAACATAACTCATGGCGTTTCGTTCTGGTGCCTGTTATGCAGCTTCTATTAATTCTTAATTGCTAAAATGACGTGGTATCTTTAAGATCGTAACGTTTAGCTCCGAGAAAACTCTGAAAATTACGATTTTCGATTGAAGTGTTGAAACACTGAAAGCTTCATGAAATATTATAAACGTGTAAACACTTTATTCGTAGATAGTTTAGGTCACCATTAATTTTATTTATTGTGCCGGTATATGTATTAAAGAAAATGCAAGAATTTTTCACGCTATCTGTTTATCCTACTTCACGTCTAATTAAAACGGTTGCACAAGTTTTACTTTTATATTTATTTCCTTGAATAAGTGATATTCCATAAGTGATTCATTTAAATCAATGTCTGTTATGTTTCTTGTTATAATTATATCAGTTATTAGAGCTACATTGCCAAAATTAAACAAGTGATTTACAATGAAGATCAGCGCTAGAGAATGGGTAAGAACGGCGAAATACCTCGCGCTGGATGGCAAGCGAAGTGAAGATATTCAGAGTGAGAAATGGCAAAGCTTTTACAGTAAGCGAAATTGTTAGCGTTAGCTGTGTTTCCCCCGAAGAAACGTCGATTAAGCGAGATCTGATGACAGTGATTACGATCTCATTGCACGTGACCTTGTGCTTGGTCCTAATGACATCAGAGGTTCCTTACTTGCCTCATGTACCCAAGATCACGGGTTCAATTCCGGCCAGGGCCAATGAACGGGCGTAAAAATCCTAAGTAGGACTTCCTTCAGCAGGTAAGTAAATCCGTGGGTCCCGTGTAGTACATTTACGGCACGTAAAAGACCCTCAAGTCTAAAAGAAGGGGTCTCTGAGCAAATTTTGTCGGTCATTTCACGCTTTGAAATGAATGGGACGCTGATGACCTGAGATGCTAAAGAGAGCGTAAATAAGCCAAATCAATAGATGTCCCTTAAATATGCCTCAGCTCGAAGGGATGCGCATGTATTCAAAATTTACACACAGAGAAAAGTATATTTCTTACAATATGTTAATGAACATCAGCAACTTCTAGACCTACATATAAATTTGAAGCGGGTCAGCCTATATTTTAACAACTAAACCTATCTTATCTGATCATACATAACTACTACTTTATGGATTTGAAAGGATTACTTAAATATAAAATGTTAACTAAATTATATTATTTCGTTTCAGAAATTTTGAAGTTGCTTAATTGCACATATTCACATTTCATATTATAATCTGTTTAAATACTATAATGTATATGTGTATATATTGATACGTAAACACATAACTTTGAAAATGAAAAAATAAATATTAGTGTAACGTTTCTATTCTCAGAATATCTTATATATGCATGAAATACAGTGAAGTTATTTGAGCAACGGGCCGCCCAAGCGTGGTTACTTAATGCGGAACCAAAAATGAAGATATACCGCGTGTGAAGTTAGCATTTGCATTTTAACTAAAAGCATAAAACGATACTGTGTTTAAACTGATAATAAAAACAACACTAACCTGTGTTAAAATAGTTGTTGAAAGTGATGCCTCTTAGCGGCAGTACATTGCCATTATCTGCGTAAGAAATTCTGTATTTTATCTAACTTTTCTTCCTACGAAGGTTCCGAAGCTGTTCTGTCTCGCGTAACTTTTTTACAAGTTAGCGAACAGTTCTCTAACTGGTACACCACTGCCAGATATATATATGCCTTAGCACTAATCACTAACGAAGAAAAATTAGCACACAATTTACACATAATAAAGCCCCGAATAGTACACAAACGCACAACTATTGGTGATTAAACTTCCCTCAAACTTATTACAAGCTGCCACCTGCACTTACGATTTCTCCCAGTACGAATCGCGTTCTGCTGGTCCATTACTCACATAACCTTATTGTACTTCTTACAACCAAACTTTTGAGGATCGTATATGAGCAGTAGGCTTCCTTAAAGAAAAGAGCTAAAACTGCAACGAACTAACGGAAATTGCCTAAGGAACATCTAATTTTTCTTGCATTCTGAAGGCCTCACAAACAGTTTTAAAACAACACACAATTAATTATAGAAATGAAATTAACTGAAATATTATTCGTACAAGCCGTGGACATTTAAATTCTATAAATTCCGTTAACTGTATAAATTTGTTGAAAATCGGTGTGTTTATTATGACTTTGTCCTACTTTTAACAGAGATGCTAGAATAGCGGACTGGTGTTTACAAAGTTTCAATTTATCACTATCGTTTTTATTTCCCATCTAACTCATTGTTAAAGATGTCAAAATGTCACATCCGTTACAATGGGTTTTGCTTTTATTACTTCATTCAACGACGCTAGTAAACGATTTTGAAAAGCACACTTTATGCCTTTTAATTTCCAGTACAGGCCAAACACGAAAGTATCCCAGTTGGGGAGCATCCGGTAGCCATGCTGCTGAAACAGCTTCACCACTCCATTTTCGGGGTTAAATATAATGGCAAATCGCGCTCTCCCCTAATTGCTTTAATTTTACGATCAAACTCGGCTATAGAGCCCACATAAAAGACGGCCTTTAATATATATTCCGTGGTACCAGGGATGTAACAGAGTCCATAACAGACTTAATATAATTGAATTAATAACCGGGAGCTGGTTCCTGCTATGATCAGTTTTCAGAAGCGGCTGCTGGGGGCAATTTGGCGCCCCCCTTTCCAACTTAACTTTAAACATAAATATACTGCCCTAATTTGGGCATTTCTGTCAAATACAACTGTATGGCCTGTGCAAGTGTGGGGGGAGGGGCAAACTTTTTGGTACTTTAAGCTATCTACTGCACATTACACATACGCGATATTGAGTGGAATATCGAGCCAGATGCAACATCAGATTCCAATGGATACAGTTTATAATGCATTGAAAAACACATCACGGCCCATTTCTACAGGAATAAAGCAGCTATAGTTAGCAATGCTTTATTATTGTAGCTATATATGTTTTAAAACACAGTGTCACTAAACCTCGGGCCATGCAGCAGCTCTTCTCCGTTATATAACATACGAAGGTAGTTTCCGCCCTAACCAATTTCAAGTATGATAAAGACAAAAACTATATTTCACTTTTCAATATAGTTACCCTTTATTGCAATACACTTCTCACATCTTTGAAATAACATTTCAACCCCCCCCCCAAATAGTCATAAGTCTTGTCTGCAAAATGGGCATAAGCAACATCCATCACATCTTCATCACACTTAAATGTCCTTCCTCGAAGGCTGTCCTTGAGTTTTGAGACGAGGAAATAGTCATTAGAAGCTAGATCTGGGCTATAGGGTGGATGGCGATCTCCTTGAAGCCACATTTCTCCACAGCTTCCTTTGCAACAGAGCTGTGTGCACAGGCGCGTTGTCGTGAATAAAGTGCACACCACCATCCAGCTTTCCTCGCCTTTTCTCTTTGATGAAAGCACGTAGTCTGTGCAATAGGCCAGCACAGTACTCCCCATTTACTGTGTTCCTGTCCTTGGAGTCAATGAAGTGTATTCCTTCACAGTCCCAAAAGATTGTGGCCATGATCTTCTTGCTTGACTGAGTGACCTTGGCCTTTAAGGCGGTGCTTTATCAGGTTTACGCTACTCCATTGATTATCTTTTGGACAAAGGACCATAGTTTCATCTCCTATAACAATGGTTTGCAGAACTTCTCTCTCGTTGCCACGGCAGAGCTCCAACATCTGCCTGACAACAGATGACTCGTTGTTGCTTTTGAACTGAGGAAAGAACTCTAGGTACCCATCTTGCACTAACCTTATTAATGTTTAAATATTCATGAATAATTCGAAGAACTGATGTTTTAGAAAGACCAAACCTTGCTGCTATTTCTGTAACTTTGAGCCGCCGATCTTCCATAATTTCTCCTTCCACAAGAGCGATGTTTTCAGGAGTATCTCCAAGGGCCGACCGGCAAGCTTTTCGTCTTCAGTGCTTTCTTGACCCATTCGAAAATGTTTGGTTCATTCTTTTACGATAGAATATGAGGGCAATGCTTCCCCATGTACACCGTCCTATCGCTCATTAGGAGTAAGTCATTCTTTTGGGAAGAACTTAATAACAGCTCGAAACTCCATTACATGTCACAATCTTCTATGCAAAGCCTTCTTTATGCAACTATATCTGAACAACTGAAAGTAGCGGAATGGAGGTTACAGCACCAATTGTTTTATTAACAGATAAGGTATGATAGCAGATAAGGGTTTTGTGAAGGCGATAACCCTTGTGGGCGAGGCGGGAAACTTATGTACCTACTCTCGTACAAGTGATGTTTATCAATTGTGACATGATTCAAATAACCGTTGATTGAAATTAAATGTAATTTAATTTATCACCATTATCGTCGTTGTCGTTCAACCAAGTTGTCCTATTTCGGTTCAGAAGAAGTCTTCTCAATGGCACCTAAGTCTTTCTACATCTCGTTTTCCTTTCGGTCGATACTTTAAAGGCCTGTTCCGCTAAACTTTCATCAGGCATCCGGGGAAATGATCCACCCATTTTTCTTTATTCTGTTGTATTGTAATGTTTATATAAAATATTGCGTTTTGATCTTATTCTAGATATGGTCTTTTAAAATGCAGCTACACGTATTTTTCAATTCAGCATCATTTATTATCTACCACTTTTATTTATGGCCCAAATTTCAGACCCGTAAGTCAATGATACCGGCAATGATTTATAAAATTTTAAAAGCATATCCTTCCTATTTTAGTCTTTAATATAACGTTTCATGGTACCACATACAATCTTGTGCAAATTAATGTGAACAAGCAGATAAATTTAGCTTTATAATTAATTCAGTGCTAATAACTATTTACTTCCAGTTTAACACCGTTATACCCATTATTGAGATAGTTAATTAGAGTTATTGTTTTATTGGTCATAGTAGAAGTTAAGCAAACTGCTTTTAACATTTTATTTAGTAAGGGGTGCTGTTAACAATTAGAAGGAATATGAGATTGGGTCAAAGGAAAAGACGACGTGGTCAAAAAAGATAAACGTCCGCAAAATATGTTTGGCATTCACAGGCACTAAAGGTTTCACTCCTCTTAACGGAATGATGAACAGCGACAAGTACATTAATTTTAGAGAGAAGAACCGCCCCAGAACTGCAGAGATTGGCAGAGGAACTAAACATTGAAAAAGTGATTTTCCTGCAAAACTTTTCCCAATGTCATGCATTGAAGACTTCATGGCGAAAAAATGGTTTTCAGTGTTTTGGACTAGCCTGGAAACCCACCGGATCTCAACACTATAGAGAATCTTTGGGCGCTTGTCAAGATACGGAAGCAGAAAATAAGTTACATGACCAAAAGAAAGATTATTAGCGCTGTGATAATAGTTTCATGGTCCAGAAATAAGTTAAATATGTAAGTAAATTCATTGATTCTATGCCCAAATGACTGAAAATTGTAATTAAGGCCAAGGGTAGGCACATTAAATACTAAAAATATAAAACAACTGAAAATACAAAATATCTTTGTTCACATTAATTTGTACACGAATTGCATATTCTGAAATGTATAGACCTTTTGTTTTAAATCTTTGTCACAATCATGAGATACATCACATCCCAAATAATTGAAAAGTTTTACTTGTTCCATTGAATTACCATCAAGTATTATTTTGGCTCGCTTTTGATATTTTCCAACAAAGGCTATTACTTTTGATTTTAAATGCAGACATGATGCTAACCAAGTTGATCTTCATTATTTGCGAAGACGACTTGGTCATAAGCGAACAAAAATGTATTTAGAACATTAGATCCTATTTTACGATGGTTTATTAACTCAGCTTGCCATTCAACTATTGCTGTGCCTAAGCAAATGTAAAAAAGCGCTGACGCTATCGGGCCGCCTTATTTTACTCCTAAGTTAATAGATTTTATATTACAGCTTATAAAATTTATAAACTAATAATAATAGTTTGTTCATAAATTTGCTGTATCATCGAAACTAGATATTTGGTATATCTTTTATTTAATTAATTTATCAAAATTATCTTCCCTCGAACCTAACAGTTCAATCCGTTTGTGAGGTTATGTGGGATGCAGCGATTACAGATATTACTGTGAAATATTCTTTACAGAATCCTCTTAACTGCTGCTCAAGGATTGGCCTCCACTAGAGAGCAAAGGAATATATTTTGCCAACATTCTCTTCAAAATAGTACCGAATTATACGCTGTTCCCAACATCTGTTTGCATTTGTGAAAGTTCTCAGGAAGTTCTGATCTTGAAGTGTGTCAAGCCAGTTATATGATTCTCGCTGGATTTCGACCACGGAGTCAAACAGCACGCTCCAGCTTCAACCCCATCTTATGGAAGAAGAAATAGTCGCAAAGAGTCAAATTTTGTCAGTTGTCGCTGGGGTCGTGGAACTCAGTAATGTTGTGTGAGCGGGTGCATTGTCGTAAACTGCGGCCGATCCAACATTCAAGGCTTGCTGAATATGAGCATCCGAAAACCAGCTTAACATTTGCCATGTTATTTGTGATCTATTTGTCTTCAAAGGAACCCCATTCTCTCTCAAATTCTGCAAATATGGTTAGTGAGGAGCAAAAATGCACCATGCTATCTTTCGATAATTTCTCACCTTCACAAACTTCAAAGACGTTGAAAATCCTGATTCAAAAACGCCATTACCTAAACCATTTTATAGATAATAATTTGGGCATCTAGCTAGAGAATCACTCAGTATGACAGAGGTAAATCCGTTCTTATTTGCCTTTCTCAATCTATTTTACTTCTCCCGTTTACCTACCCTATCAATTTTAATTTAAAATATAATCTCGTTGCCCTTTATAGTCATTGCTTTCGCACTACCATTTCTCATACTCACTCAATTCTCCTCCCTTCTTAAATATTACAATTTAATATCAAGCAATATTTCTTGCAATTTAATTTTAAAGCATTAAAATTGCCAAATAGCCTGCATAAAATAAACTAGGAATTTGAATAAACATAGTTGGTAACCATATTTTCTTAACATATAGTATACTGTATTTTTAAGATAATTAAAAAGTTTCTTTCAGCTGAATAATAGCTCTCAAATTGCTCAAGTAGTCAATCTCAAGACGTGACAGAAAACGCTTAGAAGGCGTGAAATGCCAATTGCTGTTTCCTATCCGGCACACATAAAGAAAGATAATTGTTTTAGGTAACTAAATCTATTAAATAGGAAGATAGGAAATGCAGAATATTCTCATAGTATACATTTGGAAACTAGGACTGTCTTAGGGTGTGTGATGTTCATCAGAAATACTTTAGAAATGTCATGTCGACATGAAAAATGTGGAAAACGTCAAAGAGGAAAAGGCTGTTTAAATAGGATTACTAATACAGACAGTTGTGTTAGTCATGTTCAAGAGACTGTCAGAGTACGATGTTCCTCACACTGGAACTCTGGCAGTGAGGAACAATGACTCTCGCTGACAGCACTTGCGAAGATAAAAGGAACAACAGTTTTAATACTAGAATGAATGAACGACTCACGCGCTTTTCTTACTTTAGATATCTAAACAATTTATAAGCTACCTCTTCTGTCATTTATGTATGGTGTTAATGATATCAAGAATATTATGTGCCAACCATCCATGTAAGAAAAATATTTTAGCTTTCCATTACTTTTGTTCTCACGATTTGTACAGACGCTCTTCGAGCTATCTATTAGGGATCAAATCTCCATTACAATATAACCTATGACAGGATAGGAGAAATTCGCGTTTATGGCCAAACAGCTCACAGCAGCTCAAGAGTAAAGAATATCGGCACGGAAAGACAAGTTGGAGGGGTGACTCTGAATTTTTTCTGACTAATGCCGATTTGAAATTACAAGCAACACATACACAATGTGTGAAAACAATCGATGATACATTATTTATTTTTATACCTTCAAACGCGCGTACTTATTCGTATATGGAACCAGAAAATGAAATATTAACACTACACAAAATTGCCATTTTATTTTTTTTATGTAACTTTTATGCAAATTTCCCAAGTGTAATTCCATTGGTTTAAAATTGTAATACCACAATATGGTGGTGAGCTGCTTGATTTATCAGCACCTTTATATCTGTTTATGGAATACAATATTAAAAATGTTAAATGTTAATGAAACATTTTTATTAGGGATACAGCATGCAGCCACAACTAAATAATGGCTAGACTAAAAACAAAAGAACTAAGATTTATGATAGCTAAAGAGCTAAAGGATTTTTTACTACAGCCGAAATTAGGCTGAATCCTTCTGCCACTCTCTAAAGCTTGCATGGCGTTTTTATATGCAAGGACGAAATATTCAATTTTAGAAAGCTGGACCATGGCACTCGTTTATCACTCAACTGTCGATACTCTGCAGCAGAAGTGCTTCAGAGCAAAACATTCGACCTGCCTAAGAGGCTTGGTACACAACAAACACACAGAGCTTCATCATTCAGCTGTCATAAGGACCTGTCGTTAACTTTGCGGGCCTGCTTCTGCTTAGCTTTCCTTCATTACAGCCTAGTATTGGTCCAAGCGACAGATTTTCGTAAAATGTCAGGCGAATTTTTAATGCATTCTGCTAAAAGTCACATGTCAAAAGTATTGCCTTATATTCGTTTTTGTCATCTATACTTTCTTTCCACTCCAGCACTCTGTGTACCACACTGACGTACACCGAAGACTTTCGTTAAAGCAGCTAAATCATATTTGAAGTATGCTAAAATTTGAAGCAGTACTAATGAGATGCCGTCCCCAATTAAAATATTACAAAATGTTAACATAATCAATTACAAATATTATAATCAGTATTACAATCAGTGTGTACAATTTATGTGTATTCATGTTAGTAGTTAAGCTATATGTGTATTGTATATTTATTATTGGGTATTTCTTGGGTAGTGAGAAAGGAAAACCTGTCAGACAGAATCTTTATAAATAAGCCAGAATATGCAGATAGTGAATGTGTTGTATAGTGGACAAAGAACAGATGATCGCATGCCCTCTTTTGTATGTAGTTCCAAGTTCTTTTGTGTTACAAAAAGGGTCGCCTCCTAGGGGTTCTGGTAAAAATCAGTTTTGTTACACTCCGAAGATACAATAGACAATAGAATCAGGTCATGAGGGTGAAATAAACCAGATATACCGTCTTGTTGGAACCCAAGGGGAGAAAAATGTAAACTTAAGGGCTATGAAAGGTCCAATAAGGAAATATATATAATGAAAAATGAAAATAAAGAAACACTATTAACAATGTAACAAATTAACACTAAAAATAAAAGTAGACAAAGATAAAACACCGAGAAAGAGTCACACTTGAAATTGCTATATTTCGAGTGTGACTCTTTCTCGGTGTTTTATCTTTGTCTACTTTTATTTTTAGTGTTAATTTTTATATATATATAAATTAACACTAATTAACACATTAACACTAATTAAAACACACACACGTGTGTGTGTGTGTGTGTGTGTGCGCGCGCGCGCGCACCCCTTGGCGAATAGAGAGAAATTTTAACAGGAATAATAGTCGACATGGTGGGAGATGGTCTAACGACTGGATGAGGAGATTTTTTATAAAAGATTAGGATTTCGAGCCAGGGGGGAGTTGAGCCATCGAAGAAAGAGTGGGTTTATCGAAGGAAAAAAGAGTCGAAACATCAATGGGTGTGAATTTAGTGCAGGTAGGATGAACTTAAATCATCAGACAGAGGAGATATAGAAACTGAAAGTAGAGCAATAAACGGGAGTGTGTTATGATAGACAATTAGTTCGGTTAAGGTAAGTGAGAATTAAGAACCACTGAACAGAACTTAGAACGGAGATTCTTAATATTGGACAAGTGACAAAAGTAAATAAACAGTGTCATCTACAGTCTTAAACTTTGCTTTTATACATTTCCTAGTTCCCGACTATTTCCCCCGTTGAACTGAAAAGATAACAAAATTTCCAGCACTCTACCGAATCTAGCTGTGGCAGAGCGGTGCATCGAGACAGCGGCGGGAGAAAAGAAGAACAACTTCATTGATCCTAAATAAAATACTATGGGTATTCTGAATAGTTAAAACCCATCCATTTTCTTCCTTCTCCCTCCCCCAGTAAAAATCGTCACAAAGTGCCATTAAAATAAAAAGATCCCAAAATATTTGTGTTTGTGTTATTTGTTAATAATTCTTCGCTGCATATTATTGCATAATATTTTTCCAAATTTAACCGTTTAACTTTTCTTTCAGTCTTTCGAAGTTTAAAACACCTAACTCCACATAGCCACACCCACTTCTACAAGGTTTGAACGCCTGTTTATTTTGAGCCAATTTGACGATCTAGTGACTTTTAAGGATGTATGTTTTTACATGCTGCCTTACCCGGAGTGCTACCTAATTTGAAAAAAAAATGACCCATTTAGAGAGTCCTTTGCAACCTATAGCGTCGAAAAAGTATTTACATGGGAAAGCTTAAAATGTACACGATTCTCTGAATTCCTTGATTTGGTATAGACGCCCTAAGCCAAGGCAAACTAATTAGAAACAGCTGCTACTAAGGCTTTTTTTTATCTGATTTAATTACGGACGCTCTTTAACAGCTCAGGTCATCAGCATACCATTCAATTCAGGGCGTTAAACGGCCGACAAATTTTGCTCAGAGACCTCTTCTTTCAGGCTTGAGGTTCTTTAACGTGCTGTAAATGTACAACATGCGGGACCCACGGTTTTACTTCCCTTCCGAAGGAAGCCCTGCTTATTATTTTTTCGTCCGAAAAAATCCATCGGTCCTGGCCGGGTTTCAACCCGCGATCTTGGGTTTAGAAGGCAAGTATGGTTACTACCACACCAGCAGGACCGACTGCTATTGAGGCTGTAGCTTGCTTCAGTAATAGGAATATAACACAGAGTAAAGCTCTTAAGGAAATTGAGAATTATTTCTAACAACTCGTGTGAAAAACTAAATGAAGCAAATGTTCGAAAGTAGACTTTAAAATAATAAAAAGTATAGAGCAAAGAAAGAAAAGAGAAGGGGGAAAAGTTGTCATGAATAAAATGATGAAGAAAAACATAATTATAGATAGAAGACGATTAATTAATACCAAAAAAAGCCAGGAAGCATTTACTCATGTTAATATAACGCTGTTTTTTTCCGCCATTTTCTAAAAACTTTTTTTTTTTTTTTTTTTTTTTTTTTTTTTTTTTTTTTTTTTGCTTTGGGGTAGGGGGCGGGTGAAGTACTTTTAGTCAGAAACTATTCAACCCAAGCTTTGATGTTCCTTATGCTTCTGTTTCACATGTATTAAAACATCCGAAACATTTAGAAACGCAATACTGAGTAGCATAAACTTTTAAAAAATGAATAACTATAAATTATTGGTAAATATTTTTAACAATTTAAAAATGTTTCAAATGTGATTTAGGGTTAAACTATTTATAATATTTGCACCGTTGTCAACAATAATAGATAAAGAGCAGTTGTATTAATGTTTGTGCATCTAGTTATACACCCTTAATTATTAAAATGGTTTAAAGAAAATGTGTGCTGTAGTTAATGCCTGCTTAATTCAATCATCATTTATATCAATAAACAGTGCTAGAACCATCTATACTGCCCTCGCGTAAAACGGAACAAATCATCATTTAGAAACAATAATGCTTACTCGAGCAAACATAGCAAAGTGTTTATTGTTCAACATTTACCCAGAATCAATTATAATATCGCCTATCGGATGGAAGCTTTCAGCACAAACTACAGTAACAAGAGAATAAACGGGTTAGCTGTTATGTGGCACAGCTTCACGTTCCAAGCCCACTAACGGGTACCGATAAGTTCGGTATGCAAGGACAGCCATCCGACTAAAAGGCAGAGAAGTGTCTGTGGTGCTGTTCAATTGAGAGTGTGACTCTTGAACAGAACAAAGAGCATTCATTTGTTGGAACTTTAAATGTTAACAGAAGAAAACATTGATATTGGTGACCGATTAGAACGTTTGCCACGAAAGTTTCTCTCTCTAAGTTAGCACAGAAAACAGAAATCAACTGTGAGTCAAAATCAAAAATAGAAGCAACAGATGTGTATAGGGACGAACAGGAGAATATATTTCTGCACCTGATTTCTTGAGTTCGTACGTGGCGGAAACATAAACCCGTAATTGGTGTTATTTGAGGACGACGTGCATGGACTAGTTAGCATGCTACTGTGCAGTACAAAACCCAAGAACTGTACAGAAGCAATATGTGTGCATAGTCTGTCGAGTGCTTGGAAACTGAAATGTGTGTGCCTGTGGCCGAGAGCGAGCCCTGTTAACGAGTGATCCTATAACCGCAAGCTGCTATTATCTTCCCTGAGAAATATTATTGTTAACTATCCAACAGCAAGTGCGCGGACGCAGTTCATGTGTTTTTATTATGGAATACATTACTAAAAAGATTCATTTTGTCTGTTACCCTTATTTACATTCATTTAATATGTATATCATTAACTCACCAGGATTAAGCCTGAAGCTTATTCTGTCATAGCAAACCATAGCTGTACTTATTACATACAGGTAGCAGAGAAATAGGTGATAAGTCTCTTCCCTCTAGTGCGATGCTAAGGAAATACTTGGACATGAAAAGGCCGGCAGGAACCTGTTTTTTCACGATTTTAATGTACCATTAGGTAGACACGAGAATATGTTTTACAATTTCTCCCGGAAGACCTCGATATATTAAAATATACGCAGTTCAGTGTTTAATTTTCGGGATTTGAAGAAACTATGAAAGATATAAGTTTCCTGTTCTCAGCACCGGAAAGAGCATGTCTTGATTAGTAACCGTTGCGTGAACTTAGCGTGCGGCACCCATTGTTGCAGCTGATGCAAAATGTTTATTGTGGTCGTGCGCTCGCTATACGATGTTCTAAGATGGTAGTGACCCGTTAAGAGTAGTTTACAGGCTCTGAACCTTCACCTACAAAAGTCTGTTTATTTGTGTTACTGTTTAGTTAGCCGGGTCTCAGGTTTTTATGAAATCTTGTACTTAAATCGTTTAACAAGTAATTTAGTGTGCAGTTACATTTAACATCTTTAAATCTATACAGTCACATATAATACTGACTGGGCTTCTAATAAACAATTCTTTGTAATAAAAGCCTTGAATTTTGTGAAAATCCTTACATTCTGTTTTAACGAATCATAGATACTATCACGGTTTCTTTAACATTATTTTTCGGCACTTCATTCACATGAAGCCTTAATTATTACTTGCCACAAAGGTTAACTCGTATATAACCAGTGTGATTATTAAGGAAATGATTAAAATAAATTTGCCACGCGCTATGTCGCAAAGTGCAATATAGCAAGGTGACGTCACAGGTGGTTTGGAACAATTAAACCTAGAAGTTACTGCTAAGTAACCATAACCACTACCACCAAATAAATAAGAAATAAACATGTACTGTTACACTATATCCATATATAAAATTGATTTAGCTATGGTTATCTAAACCCCGTTTTTTTTATTTGATTTTTATAACCAATTAAAATTATATCCGTTCTGTCGTGAAGTTATAACGACCATTCGGTCCAGTTTGCATAATTGCTAACAGAACCGCCTGAAAGATACAGACAGGCAGCTTACAATCGAGCAATGTAGGGAGAAGATCTCATTAGAAGTGCAAACGGGGTTAAAATCTGAATGGGGGACGGAGCAGTACATCAGAACAGGGGCCAAACTCATTAAAAAGGGACTCGCGTAGTTTAGGCTTGGAGCATGGCTACAGATCAGAATCTCAGGTGAAAATGAACTGAGAATTTACCCTTTATGTGGAGAGGAAGAATCGTGGTCGTACATCCTAGCGAACTGTAGCAGCACTGAGGGTTTGAGAAAAATGTGTATGCCGCCTTCTGCGTTAAGCAATGGAAGTATGAAGTATTTACTTGTTTATTTAAATAATGTATGTACGTACGGTCCCGTGGAGTCGTGCGAAGGTTGTAAAGTTATTAGTATGTTAGTTTGAATAACTATATTTCATTCTTTAATTTGCCAAGACGCAAACTAGATATAGGTTACGCATGCTGATTTGTTGTTCATCTCTAACCCTCACGCACGACAGAATGATGACACGACGACTGTTCTTTGCGCAATCGTGACGTCATCTAGTTATCTTCACATACTGGAATTACGTGCAGTGCCACAAACAAATGCTGGTGTCATCTTTTAAAAACATGTGGTTCTCCTTTACACTATGGCCACAACGTTCGCGAGTTTTTGTATTGTCGGATCTTACATCCATAGATCCGTGTATATTCGTGCCACCGTATCACACACTTAAAAGATATTAATATGTAGGACTTCTGGTAAGTTGGTGGTGCATTACTTATGCTCGTAGAGAGAGCCAAAACTTCACACAGTTGCAAACGTGATGTTTCCAATCTATAGCTAGTAAACTTGGTTACTGAACGAACAACATAGTCCGGATAACAGAAGAGGTGCAAATCAGAATTATATCTAAGACTTCTGAACAACAATGATATTGAAACGCCTTCAACAGACAAGATGTGAAATAAAAATGAAATCCATGTAACTAGGAAGCCTAGTTTCGTAATTATTGAACTTTGGTCATTAATGCTCAAAAACACTTAAGCATTTTGCCCAAATGTAAGCTCTATATTTGAACAAATACAAGGCCCTCTATAAAACCATCAAAGGTGCAATTATTACAAAGCAATAGAAGAAAATTATCAAGATGCTCAGTATTCTAGTCTTTTAGCGGAAGCTTTGAGGAAGAGAATTCTGAAACTTTCCGATTTGTATTCCAATCAGCAAATCGGCCGGGAGATTCGTATTGATTCAGCGTGCACCATTTCATTTCTCCAAGTTTCTCTTCTTCAGAATAGGGACATGGCTAGTCGCTATTTCAGAGACGTCAAACTAAATTCTTTTTGTCCTGCTTCAACCTTTCCAAACATGTATGAAAAATATATCTTATTTTATTAGCAATTGCAATAGCGATCTTGCTGTAGGGGGTACGCGGTTCCTTTACAGTGTCTGTTAAAGATCTACGGATACCATGAAAAAATATAAAATTAAACTTTTCTCGAAATAATGTTTTGATCAATTCTACAAATATTTAAAATCACGCGTTGTTCGTAATCAAGGGGCTCTCCATTAGATTTAAGACATGCTCCCACGTGACTTGACAGAGTCAATTAACTTCAGCTTACTGGTCAGAAATCGCTCTTCACAAGGTGTCAGATGCAGATTCTTGGGTTATATTTAAATATTTCACACATGTTTAATGAGATTAAAGTCAGATGAATATGGTGGCCAAGATAGTAGGTCCATGTTATTTGTTATCCTTGAAAGTTGTCTTATCTTAATGAGAGGGGGGAAGTCCTATGCTGGAATCCTGATATCCTCTAAGATTCATACATCTCTCTGGATTATAGAAGTTATAGATCAACGACGTGGATCAGCACTCCTAAATAATCGCTGCGTCTCCTACAGCTTATACTTTCGATACTTAAAGCGTTTTAACAATCTATCGGGTCAACCTAAATAAATAGTTTTACTTGAGTATCTAGTACCTTGTCAAATCGCCTTAGGAATCGCCCTATGGCAGAAGCGTTCTCTCGATGGTTTACGCGCCTCTAAATTTATAAACATGCAAGGGATCGAGCCTTTCTACGTATCTAGAATTTTTCTTGAACAGATGCAATCAAGACGCTTCGTGAGGAGGCTAGTCTTTCCGTCTGTGGTACTGACTGCTGGTCGGGAATTCTCAGGTTCGATCCCCGGTGTCGGCTTAGAAAATGTCTAATTTAGAGAGTACTAGCCCTGCGTTCACCCAGCCTGTAATTACAAACGGGTAACCAATTGATGGTGAGGTAGCGGTTTCTGATCAAGAATGCCAGTGGTCGGCGGGATTTGATGTGCTGATTACATGCCCCCCTTACTACACTCTGCCCTTGATGTCACAAGAGAAAACAGAGAACGCAGCGTTCGGCGGTAAACCTTTGGGAATGTTGAGATGAGGTTAGTTTTTTAATTAGAATTTTCAAGGAGTCTCTTGGCTGGATAGCCCGTAACCCAAGTATTTAAGTTGGAAAAACAATAGGTGTATAATGCTTCTGACTTTAGTAATTTGTAAGAAAGTTTTTTTTTTCTTTTAACTAATTTTACTAGTGTTTTGTTAGGTGGTATATAAAACACACAAAAAATGTTTTAGAGTGCACTTTCCTTAACAATTTATTATAATCATACCTTTTACATTTATTGCAGTACTTGTTCTTTGAGACATGAAGGCAAGTAGCGTGTAGCCCAGTTAATGAATATTATTGTTTGCCCAAGATTTAATACAATTTTGTAGTTAAATGAGCGATATTTTGTTAAACGTGATGGTGTTTAATGTCAATCTTTCATAATTTACTACTATTATTCTCTGGTACGTTTAGTTCACGTCATAAAAATTTAAATATTCTGCGTTTATTATCCCTTGCTTTGATTATTTTAAATGTAATAAAATGTACTCTCGAGTTTTAAAATGACCATATTAAGAGTCAATGGAAAAGTTTACAAATTGTTACAAATACTAGTTGATGTAAAGTTTCTGGCAATGTAAAGACAGGAATTTGTCTCAAATAAATGTCACGTGTGCAAGGCGTTACTAAGTGAGAACCCAAAAATTTCGCGTTGCTTGCAACTGAAGAGCAATGATGGGGAAATTTGCGGATATTCCATGCTGCGTGTCCTTAATAAGAGCCGCATTTCATGATAGTTCAAAATGTGTTTTAACTCCATAAACTGTCATAATATTTATTCATTTACAAGTTGTTTTAAAATATTAAATAATATTTGCATTATTAGATGGTATGTAACACAGTATTTTGAAACCATTCATTCATTCAGTTACATTACCCCCAAATGGGTTTCGGGGTCTTCTGTTAGACTTGCTAAGAGAATGTGGCCAGCTATAAATTGAAGAGCTCAGAAGATTTCTGGCACAATTTAGAGGACCCCCTATCTAAAACGAAGAAAAAATGCCATAACCTATTTACTGGCTAGAGCTGTAAACGGAATCGGGGAGGATCACAATAGCTGTAAAATGAAGAGCGCACGATAGGGAATGATGACGCTATAACAGTAAAGAAATAAGCATATAAACAACTAGCCGCCCCATAAAAGTAATCGTGACAAATAGTTCCCAGGTCTGCCATAACGTCCCCTCAGACACAAGACAGACCGTTCTGCGTATCTCACGCGACAGTATCGCTCCTATGAGGAAACTTGCTGCCACAATAAATATTTGTTCAAGCCGATATGCCATCAGCCTTCTCCTGTTGCCCATTAAACCAACATGATGGGTATCAACTCCAATACATAACAGTGGAAAAAAAGAAGAAAAAAACTCTGATTTCAGAAGGGTATTTTTTTTTTCCCCCCGAGAAAGGTCAACCAGTGTTTATAGAGAAGCTAACTGCCCTAATGTTAAGATGAAAGACAATGGGATATTTTTCAGATCAAAATGTAAACTATACTGCACTTATATTTGTTTATCTTATGAAAATTAAATCACTAGGGGTGCTTGTGTTATACCGGTGAGGATGACTACACTTCTCATCATTTCAAGTGCAATTAGGATCTCTCACATTTTCCACATGAAAAGCAATTCTTTTCTTTTCTTTCTTTTCCTACAACACATATTCCAATAACAGCGCAGGACAAATTTTAGTGGTCTTGTTTTCTAAAACCAAAATTACATTTCTCATTCAAATGTTTGTTATATTAACAAAAAAAATTGTTATGTTATATTGTTATGAGGTGTATCAGAGTTCACTGAGGAAAACAACGTTGTCACGTCTCGGGAATCTCTTCCTGTGCTGTTTAATGCCAACAGAGATCGGGTGCGAAAGTGAGAATAAATTATTTATCCAATTCGTTATTTATTAATTAAGCCACTCTCAGATATTGTTAATAATATGAAAAACAATAAATTTTAATTGTTTTCTCTCAATCTTTAATGTACGACAGTTGACAGTTGGTTGGAGAATTTCCAGGTACCTCATGATGATGTGCTACTGTAGGGAAATCTGTAACACTAGACACTCGGAATCCGATGGGATGAGATGAAATTGAAGTTTATCCCGCAAAGTATCACCTTGTTGGTATAGTTCGATAGTCCCTTTCATATATACGAGTTCAAAAGAAATGCCCATAAAGTAATATTTGGTATTCACTATTTGACGATAAGGGTTTTCTTGAAGACTCTTCCTAAATGTTTGAGCTTCAAGAAATCGATCGGTTGTTAAACGAGATATGCCTATAACCTTTCCATTTCTTAACATGGATTTCTTTACAAAAATAATCAGATGACATAGGGCGGATAGGCTTAGAATTTGATGCGGGGTTAGTTTTGATTTTCAACGGTCCACAATATTTGGTATCCGAAGATTACGTTTTCTTTAAGTTTCAGCAAAGTTAAGACAAAACATCTTGACAGCGTTCCTTATGCTAATTTAAGAACATTTCATATAAAACAGTTTCCTAATATTTTGGGCATCTGGAAGCACAAACATAAAGTAAACCTGCACAGAAATTACATTCTGACATATTATAAAAATGCACCTAATGTAAGAGAAATATAAATACATTATGTTATAGAGAAGTAAATGAAAACATATCCTTATGTTACCAGAACTTTGTATTTTTTATCAAAACGAGTAACTAGTAAAATTTTTATTTTTGTAATACTTTTCAACATACTTTTCTTGAAGATCGGTGCACCTCTAACATCTCGACAGGTGTTTTGAATTTTTAGCACATCTAGAAATTAAAATAGACCAAGGCATTTTCTTAAATTATTAAACGTGCAATGGAAATAAAAGCATATTAAGAGGAACATTGACCTTTAAAATAATACCGAATAGAAAACGATGTATGCCCTATGTATGTAAGAAGTTCATTCTGTTTTCTTTTAAAAGTTTCTGAGTTTGTTTTTATCTATCGCTTTCTCTCTTTCTCTCTTTCGCATCTACAAGCGCAACACCCTACTAACCAGCTGATCTTGAAGAGTTATCCAAAAGTGCATTTATTTTCTAGCCGCTATTATTAATTTCGTTACTGTACTATATAAAATCGTACTACTAAAACAGGCAAATAACGTAAATAAACTGCCACGGTCTTTTACAAACGTTTAAACAAATAGAAATATAAAATTTTACATTTGGCAAAGCACGTTCGTAACAGTCAAGAAAACTACTATATACTTTTCTTTGTCACATGCATGCTACACACAATTCCCGATAATGCCCTAAGCCTGGAAGGTCGAGAGAGGTCCTTAGTTAGCCAGTAATATACGATTATCAAGTTCTGCACAAGAAATACGGAGTAGAAAATTAAACGTCATATGGGGATAAGAGAGGTATTAGAACTGCTGCAACTGTAAAGCAATCCACTTGCACTTGCTGTTTTTAATGCTCCTACCAGTAATAGAAGCAGATTGCTGCACGGAGCATGCAGCCACGTGATCATCTTTTGCCAATTACTGCACATCCCAGCAGTCTTACCAGGTCGTTTTGAGGTCACGTTTGTTTAATATTTATAACTTTATCGTGAGACAATGCTGTGTCCTTTTTGCCCACAAGAGTATGCTTGAAACATTTAAGCGTTCTATTACAGCTTAAATGGTATTTGCTTAACCGTTGTACTTATGGCGAGCAATTCTAAGGTATTCTCATAAAACTCGTAATATACAAATGTTTTTGTTATGAAAAACGATTTTAAAAAGAATTTTATACTAATTTTATGAATACTGTAAACAAATTTGATGGTTAAGAATTAAAATAAAAATACAGTTTTGTTCAAACTGACTAGCGTTATTTTACTGGAACTTTGAAAGGAAAAGATCAGGTAAGGTAGCGAGGAATACTAAAGAAGTTTAATTGTCATTAAAGCTACCTAATCCGTCCTAGCCTTTCCATATATCCTCTATTTCCTTTTTCAGCGCTATGATATCCTTGTTCTAATTTTTCTAAAAATAATGTTTATCCCTCATTGGTTGGAACACGTAGCAATGCTTATTATTGAGAATTAGAACACGTGACATCATCATCTCTTTCTGACTGCCTCACCGTTGCTGACATCGAAGAGATTATAGCTTTAGCTTTCTTTGGGTTAAGCATAATTTCTATTTTCTAGTTTGAGGACTGGAGGAGCAAACGTTCCATCTTTAGTTTTTATTCCTAGCATCTCTACAGTGCTTCTCTGGTGTCCCAAACTCAAATTTTCTTTTCTTTAGTAGCAGTCCACTTTCTACCTATTGTATCATTAGTGTAGGCATTCCAGTTAAATAAAGAATTATGGAATTTTAGTTAAATGGGGAAATTAGTAGAGTTCCTTTGCTAAACCATTCTTAAATACAGGTAATATTTTTTAAAACTATAAATAAGGAATTACTTTCAGCATATACTTTCATGTGGTAAATATTTATAAAAATCAAATATTTGTTATAGTTATTGGGTACCAGAATTTCGAAGAAGTATTATTCGTTTTCATTTCTTTTTGCTATATTACTGAATATAAAATTAATTACAACTATGACGTTAGTGCGCACGGCCTATTATAGCTTAATTTATAAATTAATTTTATTGTTATATGGTCCGTGCTTACAGCATGTTTTAATAAACAGGAGAGCATTGTTTCAGAAATTTGTTTCCGCGCGATGTATGGTACAAATATATTCCACGACCAAGTTCTGAGGAATGTATATCAAAAGTAGGCTTCCTTAAATAAAATGGTTAAAAATGCGATACACTAACGGGATAGTATAATATTCGTCAAGATCGATTTAACTTATTACAGAACTATTTAGATACTTTCTTACTTCACGTATATCTTTCATAAAAAGTTCTATTTTCCGGTTCTTCAAACTCGTTTTTACTCAAAATATTATTACAGTTAATTTCTTCATAATCAAGTTATTGGGATACAGATGAGATAAAAACAGCTTTTCTAAACATCCACTTCAATTTTCATTCTTTTCCCGCATAGTTGTCATTACTTGAACAATCGAGTTTTCCATGTGTGTTAAGTTGTGGAGTTGACAACCATAGAGTTAGTTCTACGTCTGTATTTGTGTAGCAATATTCAATTGTCATTTGCTATTAGTGTTCTTTGCATTCTGAGCCTATTAGAACCGTAATAAGAATAAACGTTATGAGCAAGCAAAACCGTAATCGACGTAAGTGGTCGACAACAAACGTCAGGGGGGTGGGGGAAGAAAAGAAAGAAAAGAAAAGAAAGAAAAGAAAGAAAACTCGTTGTTCAAAGTACCCTAATTAGTCCTCACAACTCCTCCAGAAAAAGCTCTTTCGAATTAGAGATTTATCATTACACTTTAAGAAGTCTGTTATATGTTTCGAAGCTGTGAGCTGTAGATTAAGTTCTGCAAATGCTTATTCGTGCTACAAGAAGTTGATCATAACTTGAAAAAAACAATTTTATGGACAGATGAAGTCTCATATAATCTGAATGACATTTTAAACAGGCATAGTTGTGTTTACTGGGCTAGTGAAAACACATATAACGGGGTCATCGACAGGTTCCTCCGCACTTGGGTGATGGGCACCTTACTCCTACATTCTGACATTCTATCCTTCCTTCGAAACCGGTTTTTAGCAGGTAATCCACCCACCATTGCTAAAAATTTGACTTTGGAGTGTGTGCTTGCATTGGTGGTTAAGTAAACATAGTAGCTGTATGCTCGGAGCGCGGTTAGTGCTGCCACCCTAATTCGTTCCCTAGTGAAATCCCGGGTACACAATAGCTGCGGAGCGACTTCGCCATAACCCTTTAGAATTAACACAGAAGACTAAAAATACTTCTGGTGCGTGCATGAGTAGCGTTTAGAATGGAGAGTCATAGGAACGGTTTTCAATCTTTAACTGCTACAGGACGTGGTTACTCCTTAAAAAGTCTCGTTCATACGGCATTGCAACAAAATGGAGCAGCTGCTCAATGTGGTTTAGAAGTGAGTCATGTCTTGAAAAATGAAACTTAAGCTCAGAAATCATGTGATTGTCCAAGTATTCGGATATGAATCCTCAGTTATGTTCAGCCATCTGTAAGCCGTATCCGAACTATGCGAATGTTGCTCTTTTTTAAAATTTTGCAGGAAGCGATTCGTACTTAATTTTAACAGGGAAATATTTTGCTGTTTTAATTTCATTATAAACATGCAAGAACAGTTTTAAGGGGCCAAACGTATTAAAATCAGTAAATTAGTAACGTGTTTTTACAACGCTACTTACACAAACTTTTGTTTGTTTTATTATTACTTTTCAGATAACGTATATAAAATTATAAACATTGCTTAATTTTGTGTCCCGTTATAATATTTAAAGTTTTTCAACTTCTTCTTGGCTTTAACCTATTGTTACTTAAACTGTATGCTTAAAAAGTTAAGTATCAATTTCTTATTAATATATTATTTATAGAGGAAGGGGTACAAATATGGAATGCTATTTTTTCCGCAGCCACTATCAGAGTAACTTGGAACAGGCTTATTAAATACTACACAAATGTACACACATCAAGATTTTAAACAGTGTATGGAATATTACATGCGTACTATGACTGAAAATGTAGAAAATGCATCATTTTTAGAGCAACTGTATTTTAAGTGTTTTTAATAGGGCTTACAAATATGGAGTACTGTTCAAGTTTAGTTAGTTAAAACTATAGATTAAAATTATGAAGCGACATTTTTCATGCGAATGTAACAAGAAGGGGGCATAAAACACGCAGGCACGCACGCACGCACACACACCTACTATTATCATTCTTTATTTATATAATCAAATCGGCATGTGTTCACAACTGTACATTTTACATAAGAGCTTGATCACATTTTTCCTGCTTAGTCGGAAAGAAAAGGTAGTGCGTTTCCTGAAAGATATTCTATCCAACTTTTCTTCATTAAAAACCGCAGTTGCACCCTTTCTGCCTTCTCACTTAAAAATGATGTGAGTTTGTTTCTTTTTGCTAACTGGAATGCCACGGTCTACACGTTTCTTCTTGTTTGCCTACAGAAAATTGTTCTTCATTGTAAGAGCGTATTGAAGTAATTGTTCTGCCATTTCATGAGCACCACCGTATATTAGCTGAGTAGCTTTACTTGCTCACAGTTTTTTTTTAATTTGTCAACCTAAACAGTATATTTTTGTTACTTTTGATATTTTTGATGCTTTAAGAAAGCACATCTTCATTTCCCTTGCTTGTTTCCCTGGGGAGCGATTACTATTCCATATTAGTAACACTGAACCTTCGAAATTCTAACCTCAAAACTTACGAAAACTCGTATGAAAGACAAACAAATAATACATAGCAATGAATGAAAAAATAGTATTTAACATCCGTTTTTACTACTGGGGCCCCACAGGCGATGGACACTGGTGACACATGAGATGAAATTATATATTGGGAAAGGATTTTTTTTAAGGAAGGAAACGTTCCAGGCCTAAGTTTAGGGTACCTCCCCGGCATTTGCCAGTTATGAGGACTGAGGAAAACCTGGAAAAAATCTCAGTCAGGGAAGAAGGTCCTGATGGGATTCGAACCCCCGACCTCCCGCTCACGAGTCCGCGTCTTAACGACCTCGGCACCCCGTGGCGGTATACGGTAATGACCCTGATATGTGTATTTAGATCATGATGTACGATTCACTGCGATAAAATTAACAAAAAACATTTATCCATGATGCCATATTTCCTCTCAAACATTCTTGACTGTTCAAGTATGACTTTCCCCACCAAAAGAGTGACTTGTAATGCCCGGGATTGACGTTGTTTACCATCTTTTGATCTCCATCAGAGTGCAGCACCTACAAGCCAAAACTTTTGATTATTCATATTAGCACCCCTATTCCATGTTGTTCCTTTTAAAATATGTAAACATTGTTTTAGAAACTTGTGAGGCTTCCAAAAGTGTCCTAACTTTTGAAATAAACTATAGTTTAATTGTTGCTGTACTACAGAAGTCTTGTATGCGTTTTTTTTTCTGCAGCTAGATCGTTATCAATGACTCATGCATATTTATTTTCATTCTTTTGCTAGGGTAAGCGTAACGTTTTTAGTTAATGGTAACAACTGCTTTACAAGGCAGTTTCTAAAGTTATTTCGGTATGCTATTATAATTGCTGCTTTTTGCAATAGTAACTTCGTACATTATAAGTTTTTTAAATTAGCTATTCTAAAAGACAGTGCAGTAATCTTGTTACAGCAAAGGCCTGGTGAAGACATATCCGAGATAATAAAGCGGAGGGAAAAAATGGAGCATCCAGGCACGATATCTCGAACTCGAGTCTCGTGAACAAAGCTATTATTTCATCAGCGAATGTATACAGCAAAGAAATGGCGTGCCGTAAACTGCATCCATAATGAGTCCTTGATGTTCAGGAACGCAGTGTTATATCGCCCGGAAAGGACTTAATGTAAACAACATTCAGGACGGGAAAAGTTGAGCGATTTTCATTTTGAAGCTGCGTACGGGCGACATCTGGAATCTAATGGGGGAAGAAATAAAGGGAATGCCAAAAGTTAAGAAATAGATAAATGTAATAAAGTCTAGAGGAAGAAACGCGACTATATCATCTGAATAAAATAAACCGGTGCTTGCGTAGAAGATTATGGCACAGGAAAGATACATTGAACCTGTAAGAGTTAGGAGGAAAAGGCTGCTTCAAATGAAAAGGAAAAAGAAAATAAATAAAGGTTATACATGGGTAGACACAATTTTCTCGATACTCGATACTTTCATACCGTATCAGATAAAATATAAATTTATCATTTATTATTTTCACAGTATTAATATCTGAAACAAATAGATCTGGATTTCTTTATTCATCGATCCCTAATGCTCAGTAAAAATGCTTTTATGAATTAACGTGACATGTTTCTTTAAGTCGCTTGTGTTGACAGATTTTCGCCTTAAGAATATATATTTTACAAATGCTGCAAAAGACTCAGTTATAACTCATAGGATCCAACTGACATAGTTTCAAACTTCACTCATATTGTTCAAAAAAGATAAGCTACGAAATGCGCATTCTTCTCTCTTCAAAAAAAAAAAAAAAAAAAAAAAAAACTAATTGAAAATTACAACTAGGAGTAAAATCACTTTATGCTGAGATGCTGAAGTATGATGAAAAATGTGCTAGAAATTAATATGATAGTGCATTTTATACCTATTTCAAACTGCTATTCATCTCGTTTGATTGTCCCGGTACTGATTTTTAAAGAAATGTGTGACTAAGACATATTGTTAGCATATCATATGCCGCTTTTATTATGTCATAATAAAATGGCATATCATATGGCGATCGAGCAAAGAAGTGCATCCAATTCCTTGGTACATGCCACCTTCTATTTAGAAACTTACGAATTAGCATTGCGATTCTTGCGACCACTTTAAAATGTGACAATATTAATTAAACATTGTTGTGCTAACATAGTACCAAAAATATAGACTTTATGTATAGGGTTATCCCTGATTCTGATATCTCGGAGTATCCAGCATAATGAGAACATATCTCAAATAAATGTTTTGCTTTTTCTCATTTGGCACTACAGCCCGAGGTGAGCCTTGGCCTGCCGCAGAGACCTCTGCTTCCTCTACCTCCGTCTTACGACTTCATTGATAGAGGACAGTATTGCAGGAGGGCATGTGGTCAGCATGCTGGCACCCCACCGGTCGCCTATCACGCGGCTTTCATGATCGAAAAACGCTAACTCTCCATCAGGCATTTTCCTAATTGTCCTCACGAGGCTGAGTGGACCCCATTCCAGACCTCCCTAACTTAAAAAAAAAAAGTAGTTATCGGGAATCGAACCCGGGACTCCCGGCCAGTCAGCAACGCTAACCACTAAACCAAGGAGGGGGTTATCTCAAATTAGTGCATCACAAAATTATACCCTCTAAAAATAATAATAACGATTCCTGATGGCAAAAAAGTTTGATAATTCATATAAAAGTGTAGATTTTAATCCGTGCACACAGCACACTTTTAGAAAACACCACTTTAGAGCGATCATTAGTCGACAGCTTCGCATTCATCCGTCTACATGTTGAACCGACATGCCTTTTCTCTAGATATGCTAAAACAACATGAGCAACAGCGTGGCGTCAGTGTTTCTACATGTTTTTTCCAGCCCTTGTATTATCGTGACACACTAAGTAGTGTATTAAAGAGCATTTGTTGCAGCTATGCTGGTGTGCAACTTTAGAGACTACAGTAGTACGACAATACCGTTTTTAAATTTAGGTTAACCAATCAAATTTCATTTTAAATGAAAAATGTAAGAAATTTTATTCCAGTGCAGCATTTTTTATATTGAAAAGTGTAGATAATTACAGAAAGGAGCCAAGGAGAACATACATTTCTTATATTAAATGTCTATATTTCGTGCCTAATATGAATGTAGTTTGGTGTGAAAGAGTATATAGTGCAAGCGAGGTGCAATATGGTATACAGATATAGTGGAGGATAGTTGGAAAGAGATGAATAAAATACTAAATAATGTTTTGTAAAACTATGTTAGGTATTTTACTAAATGCAGCCACTGCTGGTGCCCTGTTAGAAATGGAAAAGATTAGTGTAAGAATATGGGCGATGGAGAGAGTATTAAAATATTGGTTAAGAGTACAACAGATACCACATGGTTATATTTTAAAAAAAATTAAAAATTCAGGAATCCTCTTTAAAAGAAGCTTGGGTAGGGAAAGTAGGATATGAAATGACATGGAATGGGATGGGGGAGGATTGGTTAGAAAGAGACAGTTTGCCAGGTGGATTTTGGAAGATTATTAGAATCAGATTCGAGCATATAGACAGACAAAGATTATGTGAGGAAATAAGAGAGAAAAGTTCCTCGCTGCTATTTCGAGAATTAAAAGAGAATTGTATGAATGAGGGTTATATTGATAAATGTAATAAGAAAGAAAGGGAAGGGTTATCATGGTTTAGATTAATAATATGGATATACTAAAGAGAATTAGAAGAAGTCTGGAACAGAGTATGTGTCATATATAGGAGTAATGAAAATGCCATTGATATCCTATCTTAATGTCCAGATACAAGAGAGTGGAGCAGTCAATTGATCAAAGTAAAATTGGTTCGTATAAGATCTGAGAAGTAAAGAAAATGCGTGGGGACAAATCTTAATTAAGGAATTTAGGGAAACGTTTGTATAGAGTTAAAATAAATAGGTATGGATAGTTAATAAGCAAATGATTTTTGGTTTTAGCGATTTAGATTTTGATATGGAATTGTTTGAATTGGGTATTAATCAGGAACTGTATTGTATTGTGAATTTACTATTTTAAGGTGTTAAGTAGAGCACTACAGTACATATCTGAGAAATAAAGAAACTAGTAGTTTGTAGAGACTGTAGCTAGCTGATGAAACAATAGTATAGTTAGAGTAATTGAAATATTTTACTTTAGTACCTTGGGTTGGGTCAGAGTCTAGTACCCTGGAATTCTAGTGGCTACAGTTGATGAACCCGGGACTGGGATCTGATGCAATTAATGTGGAAAAATTTTACTTTATTATTTAGAATTTAGATGAAATCATTATTGGATTAAACAGTTGTTATTAAACATTTTGTTAATTAAGACGGGTTACACCTAAAATGGCATGGGCCAGATAGTTGGAGACCACTTTAGAACTTGTATTGATCTTAGCATTTTAAGATATGTCGTATAGAAATTATTCTTTTACATTGTAGTTGGAAATGAAGAATTGGAAAATTCGGGTCACGATAGGCACTGAACCACGGGATCTTCTGCCTTTCGATCTGAAGCTCTACCAACTGAGCTACCGCTTCCTCCTCCAAGCACTTAAACATATTCCGGAGACCTTCCTGGGTAAAAGCATTCTCCTAGCATTACCTGTAAAATCTTGAGGAATAAACCTCTCAAAGCGAAACCTTAGGGAGGATTCCGCGGTGTAAAGAATCAATGAAAGAGGTTCGCGTTTCCGTGCTTGGAGGAGGACACATTGGTAGGGTCTCTTAGGATAGAGTGAAGATCCGTGGTTCGAATGCCGGCCGTGAATAGAATTTTTCAAGTCTGATTCTTCATTTCCAACATAGTTTATGTTTACATAATTCCAGAATAAATGTAAATGGAGAGTTTTACATTTCATTAAAACAGAATTGTAATTACCATTACTTTACAATTAAATCCAAAATGGCAATAATGTTTTTAATTTTATATTTTTACTAGTTTTGCTTGTCATTTTCACTCTCTTTTATGATTTACATATTTACTAGTTGTCTTCGTTACTACTTGCACCATTATTGTCTTATTATTATTATTATTATTATTATTATTATTATTATTATTATTATTATTATTTCGTTAACTTTTTCATTAAATACTTAAACTATTTATGTTTACTATTATACTTATTTACACTCTTATGTTTTATATAAGTTTATATATATATATATATATATATATATATATATTGTTCTTGTTACTGGTTAAGCTATAATTGTGCAACAATCACTGGAAGTTAGTGTAACTAATAGTAGAGTGAAGAAAAGGTTTAATGGCATTAGCTGCGCAACAATAAATAAATATATTCTCTACAGAAAGAATTAAGGATATTTTTTCTAAATGTAACAGAACACATACCAAGAGTATTTGAGGGTATGAACGGTTTAGAAACAGAAATTTTTACAAATGCAACATTAATCGTAGTTTATGTAGCTACCAAAACATTTCATTATAAATTATGGTATTTTTGAAAAACAAATCACTTGAAATTAATTATTTTAAAATAGCATTCAATTTGGGGCTTTCACGCTCTGGAAAGTACGAAAACACTTCGTACAATGGAAGGTGCTGCAAGTTTTGGCACTCTGTGTAATCGCTTCGGTTGGTATAGCCTTAAGCCAAGGGAATGTAAACCCCCAAGAGCCGCGGTGCGTGTGCAGACCGGAAGTGGCGGAGCAGGGAACCACACGCACAAAGGGGAGATGTATAGAGCTTACTTACCTCAGGCAAGTATCACAACTCCTTTATTTTGCTTACCTGTAAAAAGAAAAAAGAAAGAATTTTTTTACTGGTAGGGCACTTTAAAGTAAAGGAACAAATAATTTATCAGTATAAGTAAAAGTATCAATTTATATAATTTACTAATAACCTTGATAACGTTACAGTGGAAAGAGTGTAAAAGCTGCGATCCTAAAAATTTTAGCGACTTTAATGCTTTTCAATACAGACTACAAACTAATAAAATTATAAGTCATTAATTTTCTATTTGCATTAACAAATAAATGAAAGTTTCTAATTCCCAATAATGATCTCTCTGGAAAACTGTGCACAACTGGAAAACTTGCAAATACCATATAGTTCGTACATGATATCTATTAATATAAAGTTAGAAAAATATAACTTAATTGTAAAGTAATTTAAACATAAACTTTGCAAAATATCACTTGATGTAAATTAAATGTATTGCCTGTAGATTGCTAACCATTTGTTCCATATTGGAATTGATGGTGAATTTTAATTCAATTGACTTGTAAATAATAATCATTTCTACTCGAAAGCGCGTAGCAGCATACCCAATACTTAGCTCTGTATTGCAATGCTATTTCACCAGTAATAAAAATCTGTATTGGATTGCATTCACATTGCCAAATGCATTAATTTTGGGGGAAATTATGTTCATTCTATAAGAGTGTTCAATAAAGAATGACCAAAATTTTTGTTCATAGTAAAACTTATCCTCATAATGTTGATGATCTCCTCAAAGTAGTCCCCGTTGGATGCAATGCAACTGTCCTAGAGTTTCTGCCAAGCTGGAAACCATTTTTTACAAGTCCTTCAGAATAGTCTCCACAGCCTTCACCACTGATTTTATTGATGCAAAATACCTCCCAAAAATGTGTTTCTCCCATTTAGGGAAAAGGAATAAGTCACTTAGGGCTAAATCTGGACTATAAGGAGGGTGAGGAATACGCTTCACGTTGATTTTGGTGAAATATTTAGATACAACATTTGCTATTTACGGCCGTACATTTATTGTGTTTCAGTATGCAGTTTGTTGTACGGGAATGTAGCCTTTTGCTTGTGATAGGCCTTGTACAAGTATGAAAACATCTCTGTAGTATTGACAAGTTACAGCTGTGTGCACAGATACGACATGGTGGTAAACCATTCCTTGATATCGAAAAATGAGATAACCATACTTTCCCAGCAGAAGCAACTTTTGTTTTATTGGGTGTTAGTCATGACGGAGATTTCCATACGGAGTTTAAATTCTGCGTCTTCATGTAACATGATCTTCAACTCCACGCGAACGTCCTTTTGTCCGGGAATAAGCACAGTCTTGGAACTCACCGTGACAAACACGTCCCAAGTGCAACTTTTCAGTATTTCTGAAAGTGTTCTTAATGTTATTCGACGATCCTCTGTCACAATGTCAGTCCTGGTGGTGTAGTGGTAACCACATCTGCCTAATAAACCCAAGATCACAGGTTCAAACCCAGTCAGGATCGATGGATATTTTCAGGTGTAAAAATCCTAAGTATGGCTTCTTTCGGAAAAGAAGGGTCCCGTATCGTACATTTACGGCACGAAAAAGAACCTCAAGCCTGAAAGAAGAGGCCTCTGAGGCAAAATTTATCGGCCGTTTCACGCTGATGACCTGAGATGTTAAAGAGCGTCCGTAAATAAAACAAATCAACAAATTCCCTAACAATAACAGCAGCGGAATATTTTCTTCTGTTAGAGCACAAACTGGAACATCAAGGCCACGTTCCGCTGATATTAATTGCCTCATCTTTTTATTACTTTAAACAGCTAACAACAAACTTTCCATAGGCCTTTTGCAACAATGCATAGGCCTCAGCTTAAGATTTGTTCAGATGAAAGCAGAATTTCGATGCATCATATTGTTCGTCGCGTACAACCTACAAATTGCTGTAAGCGGAAAAGAACATGTCTCAAATTGCACACCTCTTACAGGCGAGAACCGGAAGTGACAACAATTAAACTAGTACCACGTGTACATTGCGCATTAAGGTTAAAAAAATGTAAAGTATACAATTTTGAGATTATGTCTGTAAAAAGTGTTGGACAGTCATAAAATATGCTCATCTTGTAAAATTAAATAACATGAACAATAGTAATAAACATGTTAGCACTATCAAACGACATTATCCTTTCATAAATTATCTTTTACACAATTAACTTTAGACAAAATAGATGGTAGCTACAATGGCATATTGTCACAAAAGGGTTCGTTGTAACTTCCGTGAATTTCCATGAATTACATCTAATATTTTCACGCTGCACAATCAATCCTTACACTAGATTTGATTTGTGAATGTTCCTGCTGAGATAATTGTGATATAGTTTTGGTAGGGCAAGTGGCGTTTTATTACCACATGTCGATGTTCTAAGTAAATTATATGAGGGAAAACTAGGCACATATTGACAACAGCAAGTAATGGATGGAAAAAGTATGTAAAAATATTCATTCAGAGAAGCAATACTTTTTTAAAAACGTTAACACAAAAGAATAAGTGAGCCAGCTACCAACCTCTACAAGCCCATCGCCTCCATCACCATCTAGTAGGGAACTAAAGTATTATTTTGACATGAATCGGCCGCTAATATAATTCAGGACTCTTTTTTTCAGATATAGGGTTCTTTAGCATGCCGTAATTCTACGATACGGGACCTACGGCTTTAAGTAGCTCTCGGAGGATCTGAACTTAAGATTTCTTGAAAAATCGATCGAAAAAAGACGGGATCAAACGCACAAAAGTTGAGTTACAAGATGGAAATTATACAAATTTTTCAAAAAGAAAAATTTATTTACGTGTTGATAATCTGCGAATGATGATGTTTTTACTAAACTGCTGAATAGCATGCATTCATAGCCTTTTAATTTCTTTGGGCATTTGAATTCGTGTTGTAAAGGATTATTAGGAAAACTAAATATGATAATTATTTTAAAATGTCAAAAATGTATGCTATACTGTATAGTATACATTACACTGTATAGGAAATTTAAAGTCATTTTTATAGATTACTTTTCATTCCTTTTTCGCTGAATGTCTAACCAATATGCAAATCTGTGCGTGTAAGATGCAGTGTAGAATGTGTATGTTGTGAAAGAGACACACACACACACACAGAGAGAGAGAGAGAGAGAGAGAGAGAGAGAGAAATGAAAGTATCTTTGAATTTGTATATAAAACATAAATAATGTTACATAACTTTTCACAGAGCTTATTATCATCAGACATCAATATTTTTAATACACAACCTTCTTAAAACAAATGGGGTACTAAAGATATGACACATTATTTGCAAATAAATGCGTTTTCTACAGTTAAAAAGAGCTTTCGTGCACGCAGTAAGTCAGCCTTCAATGGGCAATATATTTCTGGATCCATTGTTAAAAAAACTAAAAATAAATAGATAACAATAAAATTTGAAGATTGGCATCGTGTAATGATTGTGTTTCATCTGTAAAAGCTTCATTGAAACAAAAACAATATCATTTTCTTTCAGTAATAAACAAAACAAAAACATGTAATTTAAAACGACATAATGGAGATTATAGTCTCGTGACGAGAAATAATATAGCCCTTTAAACGATTAACATTTAATTACTCCTATCTGATTCCCAATTAAACCTTTGTACTAGAATGCAAATGCTCCCTTATAACCCCTACAGCTCTCTGAAGCTACAAGTAATTAGAAACTGTGCATTCCGTCGTATATACAGCAATTTCTTAGTTTAACTAATGCTTCACAAATTAATTAAACTTTCAGTTCCTAAAATAAAACATTACAAAGCAAATATTCCACAGAAAATAAAGAGGATATAATTAAAATCAGATTAGGGTGAGCTCGAATAAGCGTATTATAAAAATAAGACACAAAAATACAACTTAACAACGATACCTTAAAAGCATAGCGTTCACTGAATTAGGGAAATATATTATTTATAAAAAGATTATATTATATTTATATGAATTCGAACTCTTAATACTTGGACGATTTAGTCTCAAAATACTAGACAAAGTTTTGTTTAAATGAACTGGTGTTTAATCCGCTAAAACTGTCTGAAATATTTTCTATAAGCCTTATTGCACTGTTCCTCAAAATAGCTGTTATTGTTACTACAGAGCGAGCCTGAAATGCGACGTTTCATTTGCTTAGAGCACCGGTTAAGTTTCTTTGATCGCAGACCCCATTTAAAGATCTCTCGTCACGGATCACTACTATTTCATTAAAAATTTAAAATTCTAACTTTGTAATCTATAATGTTTTAAAGATTTTCATCTGTGGCACAATTAAAATTAACAATATAATTTAACAAATAAATGCACATTATTTGGCTTTATAATATAGTGTAGATTTATACAGGGTGTGCCATTGAGATTTAACATACAAAATTAACAATAAAAATACACATTAAAAAGTTAATACTGTTATATTACACTAAGTTATTGAATGCCATTTAGGGACGAGATATGGGTTTCTAAATAGCACACCTCTTAAATATTTCTCCTTTCACTTAAAATACATTGTTACAATCTATCATGCAAATTCTGTATCGCTGGTATGGCTGTGATTTCCTTCTGTATACCTCCATAAGTTCTTACTGTCCGTTGGTTACCTTATTTACAATTTAGACTTGAGGTAACCCCAAAGGAAGTAATCACATACTGATAGGTCGGGAGAACGTGGCACCATAGAATGGATGTCACATGGTTTGGAAACATTAACTTTAACCATGGTAACGGACACGTTGGTAGTGTGAGTTGCAAGCTCTATCTTGTTGAAACCAGATGGCATTGAGATCGATTCCACGATAGTGAATCTCTGGAGTAAACATATCCCCTAACACCTCTATGTATCGATCAGAAATTGTTGTTGATTTGGTTTATTTACGGACGCTCTTTAATATCTCAAGTCATCAGCGTCCCATTACAATTCAAGGCATGAAACGGCCGACAATTTTTTCTCAGAGTTCTCTTCTTTCAGGCTTGAGGTTTTTTTTTTTTTTCGTGCCGTAAATCTACGACACCGCTTTACTTCCCTTCTGAAGGAAGCCATACTTAGGATTTTTACACCCGAAAAAAATCCACCCTGGCCGGGATTGAACCCATAACTTGGGTTTAGAGGCAACTACACCACCAGACTGATATCAGAAGTCACTGTGACAGCAATATCATTTTCTTAAATAATAATGACCTAAGATTCCAAAACTGGCAACTATTAATGTGGACTATGGAGAAGGTGCATATGTAGCTGCTGTGGATTTGAATCAGACCAATATCTAATTTTTTTTTTCACTGTGTCATTTAAATGAAAGTGTGCTTCATCACTCATTAAGAGAACCATGTCATCAGTAAAGACGTTGAGAAAGTTTTCATAAAACGTCATTCGATCTGCTTTATCACGCTCATTTAACTCTTGAACCATATCCATCTTGTAAGGAAGAAACTTTAAATCTTTATGTAGAATTCTTCTCAAACTGGTGTGGGCGGCGTGTTTTCTGGTAGAAAACATTGTCTGCCTGACTCTTTCGATGTTTTCTACTGTTGTCACAGTGTGTAAGGACCTGGTGATTTTTTCTTCATTGCAGAAGCAGTTACTTGGAGGTTCCATAACTGCATAATGTTCCTGCTAGGAGCGACACCATGACGGGAAACGTTAAAACGTGGACAAAATATTCATAGTGTAATGACAACGGAGTCACCATTTTTAAAAAAGGTTTCCAACACAAAAGCACGAGGTTCAGCATTCCCTAGTGGCATTTTACAACAATGGCAAACATTGCGCGTGCGCATAATAACGCATGTATTCATATATATATATATATATATATATATATATATATATATATATATATGTCATATTTACCAACTTATTGTAAGTTAAAAATGGTCAGGTTCCCATAGTCCATTCTGTACAATGGTAATAATAAAAATAACAATGCATGAAAAACATAAAATATGAATAAAAACTAAATATATTGTTTGATAAAATTTATACGGACTTCACCGTTAGTCATTTTAAATGAACGACGTCACTATTGCGCAGCGAGTATATAGTAGGTCTGGTTGATCTAGTTCTGATAATTCGCTGTGGAGAATTAAACTACACCTCCAAGTAAGGAAAGAGAGAACGTCGTAGTTATGTCAGTTTGTTCACAAAATGCGGCCGTGTTAGTTCTTCAACGACTTGTTTTGTTGCTCAGTATTGTATTCTTGAGGCTATATCCTTCAAGGCAAGATGCACTGACTAGCAATTACGTCATCCATTCAAAATGACTTGTGGCAAAGTCCGTATAAATGTTACAACATTACTCGTTTTTAACACGTTTACGTCCCGCCAATTGCCATAGTCCGTCGAGACGATAAATGGAATGGATGAAAAGATGACGTAAATGAGTACCGAGTCCTAGTATTCACCTTCGAGAAACTTCGAAAAAACCGTACCCAAACTACATCCCGACCGGGAATGAAACTGAGCCCGCCACTAGAAAGTAGAGGCACTATCATATGAGCCATGTTTTGGACAGCATTACTTGTGATTGTAATTTCGGAATGAAGAAAGGGATACCACTTGCATGCCGCGAAAATATCGGGCTTAATATGAAAAATTTGTACTCTGAGTACAGATTCTACGTTTTTCAAACACATTGTGTACTGTGAAATATAGGCAGTAATAATGCATTGACAATGCTCCAGAGCACTGTGTAT
The DNA here is from genome assembly GCA_030762175.1 of Metallyticus violacea. Taxonomy (NCBI): domain Eukaryota; kingdom Metazoa; phylum Arthropoda; class Insecta; order Mantodea; family Metallyticidae; genus Metallyticus; species Metallyticus violacea. The sequence continues at coordinate 42,558,580 of CM060833.1, forward strand.
GTATTATTAAAACATTGTCAATGCATTATGAGCAAGGGCAAGGGCAGAGAGGAGATAAGTCAGAATGACCATTGAGGGCAAGAGATGGCGTGGTTCAGTGAGGAGAAGGAAGTGAAAAAGGATAGGACGTGAACGACAACCAGCTCCGGGAAGCTATTAACAAAGAAATATGTAAGTTGTATTTTAATGTGAAATGCTTTAAAGAATAAATCATTGTCAGCGTATCTTAATCATAAGTATGCTTTGACGTTTGGTCCATTACGCTCTTTCGCTTAATGATTTTTAAGATGCAAATTAGATTAGATTTAGGTAGTTTCTTAGCGTAGCTAAGAATTAGGAAGTTTTAGGAAATATAGCGAGTAGGCTTTACTGGGTTGCGACTATATATATATAGAAGGGCAGAGAGTGATTTTTCACGCAAGTAAATTGCTACAAAACGCTTCAATGTTTTCATGACCTTCCTTGTTTAGTGCGGAAAAATATAGGGGCTTCCATGCCTTAACCTTCGCAGGTACCTTCCGAATGATTCCTGCTGTTGTAAAAGAAATTATGAAGGTACATGTGGGCACGTCCAGATTTTGAAAGCTTTCTATAGAACAAATACTGTCCTCCAGTTTGATTCTAATGTATTTCACCTATAGGTGCTACTTAAATGTTAATTAAATTATAAACACATGTTTGACAGACACTGTAATTCCTTCTAGTTGCCTTGTGGTTGCGTATAAATTTTCTTGGATAGACAGTAGCATATTAAGGGCCTTTTTAATATATTCAGAGCTGATTTTAGCCTTCCGGGTTTTTAACTTGTTCTTCGTGCATCCCTCTTTAATTGAAAATTAAAAATGTTTGTGTGGGCTGTGTTATATTTCTGTTCGGATTCATCTAAATAAATAAATAACACACCTCTTGCAAATTTCTCACATACCAATCATCATTAAGACTTGTATTCTTTTCCGCTCAGTGAGATTGGCCGTGATAAGTAATATTTTATATTAAGAATGACTAGTTTTGTTTTTGAAACAAAACAGCATTCCTAGCAGCATGTAATCTCTTAAATAATTTAATATTCAGTTTAAATTCCCTTACTTCTCTGCGTAAGGTTAGAGTCAAATAAAAAAAAAATTATACAAGAATGAATGTAATAATATATTCACAGAAATGAATACACAGAAACAGAATTGAGCAAACACAAAAAAAAAAAAAAAAAAAAAAAAAACAACGTAAAAATAACTTAAATGTGTAATTTAAAGAAAAAGTTGTTTTTGTTACCTATGTGTATCTGCAGGTAAACGTCTTCTAAATTATGTGCATAATATTAGATAAAATACATTAAATTAATGAGCAGTTTTAAACAAATTACCAATGTATAAGTTATTAAATATTCTATACTTTTTGTTCACCCTGTATAAAAGACAAACGAGGAAATATTACTGTTTACAGCTTCGCACAATATTTCCTTGCTCCATACTTTCTTGATCGATGTTCTTCATCAAGCGGCTCACAAAAATCCAAATAAAAGACGAGAGAACTTGGCAACATTGCTTACTTGGGATGGCGGAGTGGGAAATCAAGTATCTTGGTCTACGGTCGAATCAAGGAACCTCAGCAACAAGGTGTGAGTGGAGAAGCTAATGCTTTGTTGCCAACTTAAGTTTGTGGCTTGATCAGCACTAACTTTCCCAATTTCTACTAACACGAGTACAAAATGTTTCCGAGGTTGCAAAGCCAAGAGAATATCCACCTATAAGAGAACGTATATAAGCTGTGCTACAGTTGGCCCCTGTAAGAATTCCTCTTGCTGACACACGTTGATTACGCCAAAAGATATGTCAGTTGCGCCAAGAATAAATTCATTAAAATTAGAGTCGTGTTATTTGCTATCTATGAAACAACTCCAAAACAAAATATTGTAAAATGCTTGTTTTAGTTGGTATTATATATCTGGAACATTTTTAATTAAGTTGCCATTTTACATCACGATGTCAAACACCGCCACGGGTGGTGGAGGTCATTAAGGCGCGGACTCGTCTGGGGTTCGATCCTCGCCAGGACCGTCCTCTCATTGTGAGATTTTCCTCAGTCCTCATAAATGGAAAATGCCGGGGAGGTACCCTAGACTGTTCAATTGTGGAAAAGTGAAAAGTCACATTGGGCTAAAGCTGGAGCACAGTTCCTAACTATCTCAAGATTTCTACAACAATGCAATGTGGAATCAAAATGATTCGCACACGAAAACGTCTAAGGAACAATACTATTTTTATAAAAGCAATCTTAGTGTATCTAAACAATTGATAAAAGCCAGTAATATATATTTGTTCATTTGTACCAATTAACTACGTTAGCAGTAAATTAATAATTTGTTTAATTTATTTAAATTGTTAAATTGTGAATGAATAAATAATAATGGTATAATATGGGATTCTAACAGCTTATCTCTGTTACAATAATGAGAGAAGCGGTAGGAAACATTTTTAATAAATGAAATGCATGTTCATTGACGCATTTAGTCCTAAACGAAATGTGTGTATTGGGCATACATGCAAGGACTACAACGGCTGCACAAGACAGATTTCTGTGCAGCCGTTGAATCCCGCTGTCGTCTTCATTCAGATTTCATAAGAAATAAGCATATGAAGACGACTAGGTAGCACAAAAAATAATAATAAATAAACACCTGAGGCGTATAGAGAAAGTTTCAAATAGTCGCATTAAAAACGTTTCTGCAAAAATCTTTCTCATTGCTGAAGCATCTGGTCTGAATTCCTTTACATTATGATAATGCCAAAACACATGATGCAAGGTTGGTGTCTATCCGATCGAGCATCTGCGAGAAACTCTTCAACAAAGATTTTTAAAGAAAGGATAATGAAATCATCGAGACCTATTCATATCTCTCGAAGCCCGTGAATATCCTGTATCAAGCAGGATATAGGTGCCTGATACGGTCACTAACAGAAAAACAAGAGAACAAAATTCAAATATTGCATAGAAAAATGGCACGCAAGGTCCTGGGAATAACTTTGAAGGACATAAATATCCATGGTAGTAATAATCATTCTCAGACCACAAACATCGCACATAGCCATCAGAATCAAATGGGAATGGGGCGGTCACGTCGCAAGAATTACCGGGGATAGCAAAAACCACATAAGACAGGCCCGAAAGAAGATGGCGAGACCTCTTCAAGAAAAATGCAGGTTCAGATTGGTAAAGTGAAGCAAAGGGAAAATAAAAATGAAAATCTCTCGAGAAGCAACTTAAGTAGTTAATAAACAATGCAATGAGAAATAGCGTAGCCAAAGACCAAATGAAATAGAGCATCTTAAACAGCATACAAGCAATTAGCGTGAATAGTTCACCAAGTTAGGAAAAAAAACGAGCTCCCCTTAATTATTGGGTCTTTGCCCTTCAAGAGACATAATAGGCTCGCTTTATCTTTAACGTTTAACTCTCCATCATCACTGACAGAATCTCGAACAAGATAAAATCCTTAATCACATTTCTTCATTGCCAAGGAGGTATGCGAGTACTTACTGCAATAGGTAGTGGTATAAATTACTGATGGTGTAAGCGTCACGGGTAACTTGAGAAAAAGGACAATTTTACATATTGTGGTTTAAGTTAGTATCTTTAGTTGTGTTATTTTCGTTTTGCTTTTGTGGACTTTTCCGTTGTATTAGACTATAAATATTGTTTGCACAACTTGTATTATGAGATTCCCTATGCAATTATACAGAAGTTAAGAAAAATGCTGTCTGTGTTCCTGTGTTCAGAACTCCTGAAAATGATCTTAAAGCTTAACTTGGTCAAAAGCTCGAACTTGCTGATATGGACACGACTGATCTCTCGTGAAACCATGGTTACTACTGAGCTTTTGTTTATGGTTTAGAGATGTTCTTACTCAGAATACTGACATTTTAGGTTTACAAATGTAGCATAGTTTTATCTGAGCAGTACCTGACCTCCCAAAACATGCGTAAATGGGCAACACAAAATCCTCATACTGTAGAGGAATGGGGTGGGAGGGCTTTCAGCATAGATAATGAGAAGGTCCTGTTTTGAACCGTTGAAGGTATGTTTGCATAACTTTGCAGGCATTTCATGTATAACTGCACATAATGAAGGAGTTTGTGCACTTTTTTGATTTTTGTTTCAGCAGTTAAGAGATTATAATATAATATTTTTAAGATGCAATAAATGCGGGAAAACCGGTTAATGCTGATAAAATGATTTCAAAAGAAAACGATGCTCTACAGCAGGGGCTATAAACCTGTGGTACTCGTACCATTGATGGTGAGTTACTAACATGTGATATGTATAAATTTTTGCAAATAATATAAATGAACATTTATTTTACAAACAACAAACATTTGACAATTCTACTATAACTAAATGGAAACAATAGATTATCATTTATATTATCACAAAAACTTTGTGTGAAGCTGTACAAAAAAAAATATGGAAGTTGAATTTTATTCCTACAATAATGACTGACAGCAAGTCCAATATATTTGATTAGACAACAATGGGATACATTTTGTCCTTTGTTTAGGTGCTAAAAGCATTTACAGTTAAGAAAACAGTGGAAATATATAATTGTTGTTGAATGCGACATTTTATTTGTTAAATCATATGCTTTTTGCACCAGATTCAGAGGACAGTTCTAAATAACAGCGTAAAGTTGTCAACTTCACTAAGTCCAAAGTATTAATTCAGGATTATTTTATTATTTTGTGGAATGAAGGGTGCTGAACATGGTTCTCTTTTACTCCACTCTGCAGTTAGGTGACTGGCGAAGGGAAATGCATTGAGCCGTACGTTTGAACTTGTTCACAAATGCACATTTTTCTCTCCGACTCATTCTCAGACTTCAATTATTTCATTGATGAACCGTGGCTTGCCCTGTTGGCTTATTTTTGAAAGATGTATTTTGCCGCTTCAATGGTACGCTTACTTCCATACTGTTGGGACAGGATAAAACTCTTAAGAAAAAACCAACCTTCATGATAACAGAAATTAATATTGGAAACAGAACTATATTTCCATTATTGGTTGCTTTCTTTAGTGAAAATGAAATTGCTCTACATTGTGAGCTGAAGTGAATATTAAGAAGCATCTTATATTTCAACGTATACTTCCCTGAAAACATGGATTCAGAATTTTGGATTAGAGACCGGTTTTCTATTGCTGACACCTTACCAGAAACCTTAACAGCAGGTTTCTCTTCCGAGAAAGAGAATTGATGAGAAGTCTCAGGAAAATGATCAAGAAGATGAATTTAACAGACTTCTAGCTGGAAAGAAAAAAAAACCAACATCCAATGATCTCAGAAATTTTTGAAACCTTCTTGTTGGTGTTTGTGACTACATGCCTTTGTGAATGTGGATTTTCTTCTCTAATTTCCATCAACAAGAAGTTTGGAAATAAGACTTAAATTTAAGTCGGTTGAAACCAAACGTTAATGAACTGTGTTTAGCGAAAAAGCACAAACTTTGCACCGACATTAGTTGTAAGTCTGACTACTGGAGTGCCAGTATCAGGAAGATACCTTTGACGAAGTTTATGTGTTCATTCACTATTTTTAATCTTTACGAAGGAAGTTTTGAGGTATTTCACAGAACAACCATTGAATAGGTTGAACAGTTTTCCTCCAATAAATACCTAATTCTAAATACTGCATACAAGAAATAACTAAATAAGACACTAGTGTTCTATAAATGTAAAGAAATTGTTATTTTGACCCTTGCACCATAAAAGCACGCGTTGAATTTGCTTACTGGTACGTCTAATATCCTGCGTTGAATGTAATGACAAAGTGGAGAACCCCTGCTCTACAGTATAGAAAATGACAACTCTTTAGTTGCTACCCTTAAAGTAAGAAAAGATACAACACTTCCAGGGAAAGGAAAAGTACTTGCAAATAAGACAACTGTGCTTAATATTAGCTTGAAGGCACAGATAATAGAATCTTTAGCTTCCAATGCGCGGTCTTAATGCACACTGCGGCTTGTATTCCACTTTATTGTTTCTCGAATGACAGTGTTTTGAGTCCGTATCGCATATTTATGATCGACTGTAGGGGCTCTTGACGCACACAGCAGACAGACTCTTAGTTCCTTTTCATTTTATTGCTTCTTTTGTTCTTTTCGTCTTTTGCTCTTTAATCTAATGTCTCGCTTTTTATTGCTTATCTATCCACTCTCCTCTGTCTGTTTTGCTTTTCTTTACACACTCTTTCCTTTAATCCCCGCCCCCCCCATTTTCCTTTTTATTCTATTATTTTCTTTATTGGCGCTCCTTGTTTCGTTCTACAATAGAGCAAAATTAATGTATGTTCTATACTGTGCAGTTTTTATTTGTACATTCTTTAATGTTTGCCGATTTTCTTTGCATTTTTTCTTTCTTTGGTAGCAGCGTCCGCATACCCGATTCATAAATTGTATTCTTCCTGAATTGTTGCTGTGTAAAGCAACAATTGGTATTTACTCTCAATTTTTATTGGAAAAAATTATATTGTACCGGTTATTAATATAATTTAAACGACATCCTCCCGTAGGTATTTGCAAGATTTTTTTGGAATGTGCCGGAGGAAACCCCCTAAGATAGTCCATTCGAAGGGATTCAACAATGCGAGAAAATAATTATAACTCACAAATTTCAGCAATAACAACTTAAATATAATTCCTAAACAATATCAAATATATATGCAATTTTATTTTAAATTAGACGTAATAAATAAAAATGCACAATAATCAAAAACGCAGAGCAGCAATACAGCATGATAAATCCAAAGTTGACTAATATTTTCAAAAACAAAAATAAAAACAAAGGCCCACATAAGATATCTAAAAGTGTTCGCCCATTTAATTTGAAAGTTATATAACACACTTGGGCGAACGAATGACAGACACCAAATAAATCCTTTCAATTTAAAAGAAACAAAACTTTAGACTTTTGCCAAGATTTAACACTTTACAATTTTCCTGACAGGATACATTGATAACAATTACAAACACACTTAAACAACGTTGCAAATGTTTACAATCTTTATCGAGTAAAGAAATTTTAAAATTAGAAAACCGTACTACTTACAGTTACTTACTTAAAATAACCTAATGTTCATTTCAAAACGCCTCGGTTACTGGGTACACAATGAAGAACATCCATATAAAACTTCTAATTAAAAGAGACGAATGATTACCAACCTACCAGAGTTTCTTGGCTACGTCTCAATCGGAGACAAGAAAAAAAGGCGTTGGAGGAATTAATTTTGAAGCATATCCGCTCACCCTTAATTCGTTATTAAATAATGTGCTTCAGCCAACAGGCGAACACTTCCCAAAATCAGACTATGACTACATAATAGCTGAGGAAAATAGATAGCGCGTTGGTATATTTATCGCAGAGAATAGATGCGTGCAAAAACGGCAACATATTTATTTTCCCTCAATATATTTTATATTTCAATCAACTTTGGCACCTGGTTTTCTAAGACTCTAATTACATGGATTTCTCAATTTTTTATTATTTAACTTTTTAATAATTTGGTAGAAGCAAGAATAAAAGACATTATTTAAATTAAACTATTATTTGCAGACGACAAACATTGTCTCCATTTCTAAAGAAGAGCTTCAAAGACTAAAACATAACTCCAGAGATTGCCCGATATTATAGAAAATTACAAGATAATATTTGCAGAAAAATTCAAAGTTTTCGCATTTGAGGGAAAACTTTCAAATGAATCCAAGATGATTGTAATTAGTAAGGTAATTGGGTATATTAATAAATGATATTAATTATTCAGGCCGCATGATCAAGAATCAAAGTTCAGTTTTGAATGATCTATCAATGTGAACCTAATTACATAATTATTCTTGAAAACTTAGCGAATATTTTAATTGCAATAAACTAGATTTATCCCCTCTGTCTTCCTATTTCAGTGACTTTAATATTGGGAGATTTTTCGGTACGCGGGAACGATACGTACAACATACGTTACTCGGTACAATGTTGTTTATTATATCCAAATATTTTGCACAAAAAGAAGATATAATATTATGAAAAAGGTATTCTCTGATATACAAAAAACAAACGGACAACAATCTTCTCTATTCAATTTCCAATTATTTTAAATTTCTTAATAGGATGAAACTGCATTTGTGAGTTGTATTTATAGCATTGTATTATTTGTTTCACTGCTTTCTATATTTCATGCACTGAATTTAATAAAACTGTATGCAATAAAAGATGTAAAAAATATTCTAACTTGATAGATAAAAGTAAAAACTAGATAATTGAATGTGCTGAAGATATTTGGTTTAGGTTATGCATTATTTTTACTTTCATTCCTGATTCGTTTGACATCTTCTAATTCGAAATAGCTTCTTTGATTTGGGCATTTCTTGCACTTTTCCTGCGTCTTCTATCGAGATACTATTAGCTGATTATTTTACTAGAATACAGTTTACTTACGCACCGTGTAATGTTGGTATGCATTGCTACAGCTGAACCTTTCCCACAATTTCTCGCTAACTACGTAAGTAGCAATTTCTCTAATGCATGAAACGTAAGAATAAAACAGATGGGGGGAAAGAACTGCTCCTGTTTTCCAGGAAAACACGCTGTCCCCTGCTCTGCGGTTGAAAATAACTTGGTAACGAGGGTTGCTAAGGCATTAGAGACGAACTCTCTCCATATTTCAGCCCGGTTGCTGATACCTACCATCAGGCCATCCTATTTGAGGGCAACTGATTATTAAAATTTATTTCGCACACTATGAGAAGTTTTGCGCTTTTGCAGAAACGTATAGCTACAATTTTTTAATTAAATACAAAAGCCATTAGCAAGAAATCAGCCGCTTGGTCCGATTCATCTGGAGGATTTCTTAAGCAATGTGAAAATCTGAAAGCATTTAGTGTTTAATGAATTAGCAGAAAAATATTTTATAACGATCAATGCACTCCACACATACCTTAATTGTGAATTATTTAATAAAGTTAGTGAATAGATTAATTTGTTTCCGCAAAGTTTATTTTAAAACGCCATTATTAAAGTTTCTATAATATATTCTTCGTAAGAAAAGAGTAACTTAATTATAGACTTAGACTTTTAAGTATTGCTCAATTAGTGGAAATTAATACAGAAAATTATTTATAAAAAGAATACGAAAACATAAAAAGAACTATAATACAAACTGCAAAAGAGGCCCTTGGTAGTAAAAAGAAATAAAAACAAATAAATAAAGGCTCCAGTTGCTGGAATAAAGAAATATAGACAGTAGTTAAAGATAAAAAACAAGAAAATTTTAAATATTTACAAACACCTAACGAAGACATTAGAGTATCTAAAATATATATATAGCAAAAGAAAAAAATAAAAGAGAGCCACTTAAAATCATGGAATAGGTTGACAAATACAACACATGATATTTATGGAAGACAAAAACTTGGAAAGAAACGAGACACCTTAAATCAATAGAACAAGACAAAACTAAATTTCCATACATCTCAGAAAAAAAAATGCACACTCAAGCACACACGTAATATAAATGACATGCAATATGAAGAACAGGAAATACAATAGATTTAATAATATAAAAAATTCAAAATGCAATGCAGAGAATGAAAAATAGAAAATCCCCAAGAATATATATTACAGTGGAATTAATAAAGTATGGAGGCTTGATATAACAACTACACCTATTACATTTATTAAATATGTGTTGGAGAATGAAGAAAATTGCAAAAGAATAGGATATAGCTAAAATATCTCAATATTTAAAAAGGAGCAAAGAAAGGAATGGAAGCTATAGAGGGATAAGCTTATTAAATATAATGCATAACCAAACGCAAGGATCATTACCTCAAAATTAAACATTTTATGTAATCAAAAAATTAGTGATGATCACAGTGGATATAGAACTAGCATATCAGTATAGGTATGGTTTTATAATAGAACACTTTATACAAAAACGAAGAGAGCTGGAAACACTTGTGGCATTTATTGACCAAGAAAAAGCCTTTGATAGAGTAGACTGCTAATTATTGTGTAAAATATAAAGTCATAAAAACTTATATATGAATACAAAAACGATAATAGATGTAAATGGGAAGTTAACAGAAGAAATAAAAACAAATGTGGTGCAAAACAAGGTGGCGCCTTTCTCCAATATTTAATATATAGACGACATTCATTAAAAAAAAAAAAAAAGATTGTACATAAAGGAATATATTTAGAACAGAACAGATCAGTAAATATTTTGCTATTTGCAAATGATGTAGAATTAATTTGTTAAAAGGTAGATAAATTACATAAAGGAATACATCAACCCTCCCCCCAAAAAAGAACACAATGTGATCATTTCAAAGACTAAAACAAAAGTAATGATGTTTCCAGGTAAATACCAAATAAGAACAAAAATTGTAATAGAAAAAATAATAGAACAAGTATCACACTTTTAATGTTTAGGTTGTGATGTTACATATGAAAAAGATCAGGATGTTAGTAAAAATACGAAAGTTCCAAGCGGTGTATGGAACAATTAGTAATTCTTCGTAAAACTTGAGAAAAAACACACAATTAAGATTCTACACAGCCATGACCTTACCATTTATTTTTATGGAAGTGAAGCTTGAACTTACAAAAGGGGGGGGGGAGAATAAAATCCAGCAGCAAAATTGCGCTTTCTACGATCTGTCAAATGTTAAACAAAAAATAGAATACAAGAAATGAGGATTTAAGAAAAAAATTAGAAGTGCAACCAATATTATAACAATTAGGGAATTATAAAAAGAATGCCAGAAGATAGAATACCAAAAAAATCAGCATAGGAAGATCAATTGGAAGACAAAGAACAAGATGGGTTGAAACAAAAAATGTCAGCAGAATCTAATCCCTTGTGAAATAAGAAATATCGCTCCACGCTTGTCCGTTTTGACTGCAACGCAATTGTTTTATACGATATAGTACATGTCACTATTTATATGACAACGTTTCTTTTATAATTAGTAATCATGTACGCTTTGTCTTCAATCACTCTTAAAGGGAATAGTATGCTAAATAAAGTATTATGCTTTTCAGTAAACACCAATAGAAGAAATCGCTATGATGTTAAATGAAAAACATATTTAATTGAAACGTAAAATATTCTGATGCATTAAGAGTTGCAAATTTAATCCCTAGAATGCAATATGACTAACATTTGTAGCATAACAGAGGTCAAGGTGTTGTCAATATCTTTCCAAGTATTCCTCAATATATCAATAGTGATATTTTGAATCGCAAGGCAGAATCTGCGCTTCAAATCATCGAGGTCAGCTAATGTTGTTACACTTGATCCTTTACGAATCCCCGTAAGAAAAGGCCCTAGGGTGTTAGATCTATTGGCTGTTTGGTTTAAGTTGTAACATGACCATTTTGCTGCTACCTGAGCTGTCTAGGAGGGTGCGCTAATGACGGTCGAAGGGTCTGAGAAGCCCTGCCACAGTCATCCTACTGGCACGGTGGCCTAGAACTCGTGATCGGGAGATCTGAGGTTCGATATATATCAGGACCGTCCTCCCTGACTGAGATTTATTCCAGGTTCTCCTCAGTCCTCATAAATGGCAAATACCAGGAGGTACCCTAAACTTAGGGCTGGAACGCTTCCTTCCTTTAAAAAAATATACTTTCATAGTTCATCATTTCATTTCATATATCATCGGTGTCCATCAATTGTGATGCCTCAGTAGATAAAACGGGCGTTTAATACCATTAACAAAAGTCTCCCTACACTGCATAGTAGTACGTGTTGTGACTAGTTCCACCTTTTGATAGTGAAACACGTGATATGCTTAGCCTGCTTATTTCGCTGACTTTCGTATTGTTACAAGTGGGTGTTGAGAAATGACGAAAACCTGTGCAATCAGATGCAAGAGAAATTGTGTGTAGAGTGCACACGTTCTTTAATGTTTTCAGATTAGGCAGTGCGGAATACAATGTTATCTCTTTCTACTTTCCATATTTCAACTAAAAGCAACGCACTATAGTGACCTTAGAGACCAGGCTATGTCCTCGCATCCTCTGTCAATTCATTGTAGCTGAAAATTGTAACCTGCATGCGACGCGAGGAGGTGCACCGTCCTGCTTTATAAATGACTCCATCAGGAAGTGGTAGCACAATATAGAACTCAAGCATGTCGTGGCAGTCATTGTTAGTTCGGCAATAAAAGAAGAATCTATTTCACGATATTTTAAGTCGCACCAGACATTAATTTTGGACGAATCTCGTGTTCAAACACAACACGAGGACTCTCGCTCTCCCAGGTCTTGCCAATTGTGTCTATGGATTTTTTTTTTTTTTTTTTTTTTTTTTTGAAAGTTGAAGTTTTTTGTAGAAAGTTGACTCGTCAAAGAAACACACCTGATATCAGTACAAACAGTTTCGTACTTTTTTCCCAAGATACTTCCAGTCTTTTGTCTTTATGTCGGGCTTGGTCCGCTGGGTTATTTGAATTTTGTATGTTCGCAGACCGAGACTGTTGCGTTAAACATTATGAACCATACTGCAAAGAAGTTGCAGATGCAGATCAGTTTTCGTTGATTTTCTTGGACTTCTTGTAAAGTAGATTTGAATGTGTTTAATGTTATCTTAAGAAACATTTTTCTTAGAATGCTTACCAGTTCTAGGCAACAAACTGATTGCTTGTATCCCAGCCTGTTATTCTCTTATAGTCAGCAATGAGATTGTGTCGTTGAACTATTCTTGACGAAATCGGCCCTGTATATGCATCACAGACTTCGATTCTGCTAACCAAAGAACACACGTGATTTTCTGCTCAATCGTCCACATAGATCTAGTTTTACAGAATTAACAATTTGTTATTATTTATTCATTTCTCAATCTCAATCTCCACGACAACCGTTGCTACATAAATTGCAAGATTTGCACTACCAAACCTATACAAGGGGCCGTGTTTATGCCGGCGACTCAGATGGCGAGAGGCTCGTCCAATCACGTAACAAAAACACATTATCGTCGATGACATCATCGACGTTGCAATAGTTACGGGCAGATTAGAAAGTTTAAAATACCCAATAGCAACGCGTTTTTTGAGTGCGTGCACTGGTAAAATATTTCGTATGCAAATATTTTATTAAGAGTGGTGGTTGTGTTTTGTATTAAATAAAAGCGATTCACATTTTCCTGCGCATACATACCTGTGTTCGCGCCAATGCATTCAAACCCAGCTTATTATTTCTGCCGCTAGAAAACAATACGCAAGCTCTGCTGTAGTTAAAGAAAATTTGCCGCATTACTATAATTTTGAAACTACAACCGTTGAAAATATTTCAGATAAAAGGTTTAATTATATAAGGGCATGTGAGCTTTCGTCACTATGTAAAAATATGTAAATGCCAAGGATAAATATGGAGTGTAAAATATGTTTTAAATCATAGAAGAACAGGAAGAAGTAGTTTACAGTGAGTAAGTGGAGTGCAGCCGCTGAAGAGAGTGACGGGATGTGACAACAGCTACTGGCGCTGCCATGTGACAATAGAAATGTATCACAAGGTAATTTCTCCCCTAGTATAGGTATTGCAACGATTTATGTATTTATTTTTATGCAACTGTTTAGTTGAATAATTAGATCTACGTAGCGGAGCCAATTTGTGTAATTGTCTTTGGTTTATTTGAAAATGGCGGTGGATTTACAAGATGTTTTTTTCGAGATGCTGCAGCTAGCTCGAAGTCGTACTCACCATATCTGACAGCTTAAAAATGTGATGATGATCTCAGGCTTTCTTCGAAGCTCTTTTTGGATTCAACCAAGGGAGAAAAGGACTTATGTTGGGAGTTGTGGAATGAAATACATGGATACACTGCACTTGCTATTTATTCAACACTTCCTGGACGACTGAGCAACCGGCAAATAATGAGATAAGAGGTTTTCACACTATTGTTCTCCGGACACAGTTCCCCGCTTTACTCGCGCCTCAAACTTGTGACCCATTGAATGTTCATTAGTTTCACGGAACTTTACATGTTATAAGTTAAACTGTCAAAGCGACAAACAACTGTGTTTCTATGACTTGAACGTGGCTCTTACAGCTCGCGATATCTCGATATGCTAGCATCGCTACAGATTACTCAAAACACTTTCTTTGCTCACTTCACTACAATAACTAAAAATCTTTTGTGTTGAGATTACTCGCGCGTGCTAGGCTTCTCGATGCACTGAAAAACTACCCAGAATGTCTTAGAAATTGGGCTATTTATGCGTTCTCTTAGCATAACGCTACATAGATTCAACTTTCAGAACATTCCAGAAGCGTCTTAGACGTTTTTTTAAAGGTCCTGTACTATACAATAGTTTACTTTGCGAATGGCTTCACACCGTCGCGATTAAGATACTGATTTTCATGATATTCCATCCTTCGTCACTTATAGGAAGATAGATACATAAGTTTCCAGCCTCGCCGATAAGGATTATAGCCTTCAAAAAAGCCTTATCTGGTGTCATATCTTACCTGTTAAGTGAAATTGCAGCTGTAACTTCCGCTCCATTGTGTTCATTTGTTCAGATATAGTAGCATAAAGAAGACTATCTGTAGAAGACTGTGACATGTTCAAAATGGAGCATCGAACTCTTATGAAGTTCTTCACAAAAGAAGGACCTACTCCAAATGAAATTAAACTGCGATTGGACGGTGTACATGGGGAAGCATCCCCCTTATATCCTACCATAAAAGAATGGGCAAAACTTTTTCGAATAGTTCGAGAAAGCATTGACGACGAAGAGCGTGAATGTGGGCCTTTGAAGGTGCTCACTCCTGAAAGCATCGCTCTTGTGTAAGGAGAAATTATGCAACACCGGCGGCTCAAAGTTACAGAAATAGCAGCAAGGCTGGGCCTTTATAAAACAACAATCATTTGAATTAATCATGAGCTTTTAAATGTGAATATGGATAGTGCAACATGGGTGCCTGGACTTCCTCCCTCGGTCCAAAACAGCAACGAGTCATCTGTTGTCAGGTATTTTTGGAGCTCTGCCGTAGAAAGGAGAGAGAAGTTCTGCAAACATTATTACAGAAGATGAAACTATGGTCCTCTACTATGATCCCTTGTCCAAAAGAGAATCAATGAAGTGACGTAGACCTGTTAAAGCACCGCCTCTAAAGACCAAGGTCACTCAGATAACCAAGAAGGTCTTGGCCACAATCTTTGAGACTGAGAAGGAATACTGTTCTTTGACTTCAAGGAGAGGAACACCATAGTAAATGGGGAGTACTATGCTGGCCTACTGCACAGACTACGTGCTTCCATCAAAGAGTAAAGGCGAGGAAAGCTAAGTGATGGTGTGCGCCTTTGCATATAGCTCTTGTTGCAAAGGAAGTTGTGAAGATATGTGCTTCAAAGAGATGGACCATCCACCCTACAACTCTACAACCCAGATCTAGCTCCCAGCGACTATTTCCTATTGTAAAAACTCAAGGGTCTTCGAGGGATAAAATTTAAACGTGACGAAGAAGCGATGCATTTGTTTATGCCCATTTTGCAGACAAGACCTTAACTATTTAGGGGGGGGGGATATTAAAATGTTAATTCAAAGATGTGAAAAATGTAATGCAATAAAGGGTAATTATATTGAAAAGTGAAATATAGTTTTTGTCCTTATCATACCTAGATTAGGCCGCAAACCTACCCTCGTATATCTGTGAAAGTTGCACTACCTTCGGCTCTCTCCGCTGTCGCTCGGGACTGCAGCTCTAGCCACTCTATCGCACCTACCCACCTCACCAGCAGCTCCAGCAGACGCAGAGTTTTCTTCGTCTACGAATAAATATATTTCTTTCTCTATTGCATATGCTCGCCCTGGAGGTCTAATGGTAGCCATACTTGCCTCTTATACCCAAGATTGAGAATAAATTTTCCGGCCGTTTCACGCCCGAATTGAATGGAGTGCTCATAACCTGAGATGTTAAAGAACGGCCGTAAATAAACCAACTAAAAATTAATGGCGTATAAGCTATAACCATTTATTTTATTTGTGTTTTAAGCATGAAAGCTAAAATCGCAAACACGTTTAATGAGATCAGTTTTATGAAACCTAAGATTTGTGTGACACATTTTACATCTTTCATTGTTTCTTGGTGTATTAGCATCTGCCTCCTCTAACCTCATGGCAATATAGAGAAAAAAAAAGAGGGGGGAATTACAGATGCTATAGATACAATAATATTTAAGCAAAACGAATACATTTCAAAAATAATTATCATCTTAAGTTTGGCACGCAGAAAAACGAAGTTAAAAACTTTGGATCTCTTTCTCTAGCTTGAATTTACGTACGATCAAGTGGTTATGCTGCTTAACAGTATTAGTGTTTAAAAATAAGTAACAAGCAAATACAGAAACTGTGCCCCAAATTCAACGGTAGAGTATGAGGGATATGTATATAAAAGGCAAAGTAGAAAGAATATTTCCCAAGTTGTTAAAACAAACACAAAGAATTAACACACGCTGTAGCTTTAACTAAAGCCAAACATTGGAAATTTAAACACGATTATGAAAAAGCGGATTTTTTACGATGGCAGAAAGTTTTAATACCATGGCTAAAAATAACATTGTTTCCTTGATGTGAATATGAAAGAGTGGGCGGGAGTGGTAGGGTGCCTGGTGATAAAACAAGGGGGAAAAAGTGACGATGAAAAGTTGGTCACAATGGAAGGGGGTAATTAATGGATTGCTAACCGCACAGCTTTCCTTCCAGCGCCGCCATCTGGGAGATTGTAACAAGAGGTTACGTCGTGACGCAGAAGGCAGGGGCAGATTGCTTCTTTAATGCAAAATGGGGCACATTGTGGCATTTGATACTTAATTAATTGACGCATGATGCTTTTAAAGTTTAGCTACCATCCTCTGCGTTTTTAGTGTCTTTTTCCTTTCTTTTTTTATTGCATTGCTTTTCTGCGATACTTCCAGGTGCTATTTCATTATTTCAGAATTCATTTCCTTTGTGCTGAAGACCCTTGACAAATCATACATACTATGTTATTGATAGAGGAATAGATATTAAGCCATTTTGTTTTCGGCTGCTATCACGATAACTAAGAAAAGATTTATGAAATACTATACAATATCACATCACATTAAAATTCTACGAGTGTGTGGGATATGAATTGCGTAACAGACTGAAAATATAGTTTTTACAGAAACTGTATTTCCACAGTTTTTAAAAGCGGTGTACAAATATGGAATTCAGTTGAAAGTTTAGATTAGTTAAAAATTTTTTTTTTTTTTTTTTGCATTGTGAATGTAACAAGAAAGGGGGAAAAAAACATAAATCTATTCTTGTCCTTATTCATTTTCAGTAGGCCTAATCAGCATGTGTTCAAACTTAATACATTTAACACTTTGTATGTATACAGTATATAACATCATTCAAAGAATTGGGTGCTTTAAGTATAGCGGTGTGTTTGTATATATACGTATGCATGTGGAAACAAGTATATTTTGATTGTTACAAGGACGGTATCAGCACGTAAAGCCGTAAGGCCCATCCAGCAGTTATACTACATTTGTGTGCTTTAAAACTGTCTTAATGAAAGTCCACTACTACATAAATATAGTCCTGAAGCACAGGTTTTTATATACCATACATATGTGAAAATGAATTATTGTGAGAATTTTTTTTAATAGTGTTTAAAGCCCGTTTTTACTACCGAGATACCACAGGCGATGGACCACTGATATATTGGAAAAGAATTTTTTTTTGTGGGGGAAGTAAATGTTCCAGGCCTAAGTTTAGGGTACCTTCCGGCATTGGCTATTTATGAAGACTGGGGAAAACCTGTAAAATCTCAATCAGGGAAGAAGGTCCTGGCGGGATTTGAACCCCAGACCTTACGCTCACGAGTCCGCGCCTTAACGATCTCGGCTATCCGTTGCGGTGTTCAGAACTTGTTAGGCGAATTGAAAGAAAATCATAACAATCGTGTTTCAAGTAGAGAAAATATTCGCCAACTAGTTACAAAAGTATAAGATACAGGTTCTCTCAATCTCTGAATGATAATAAATGTGATCCGAACTGCCGTGTTCCTACGAAGATGAAATACAGGAATTTCCTACATAGATGCTGCGGTAATGTATTGTCTATGTGAAACATAATGTTCAACTCTTATAACACAGAGATAAGTGCTTAATATTATTATTATTATTATTATTTTATTTTTAAAATACAGTATCATTTTATTTTACAATACAATATAAATACATACTTAAATTAAGGTACTAACTTTAGGCCCGGCTACTTTGTCTTATCTACTTACGGTTGCAGAGGCAGCACTTACACAATGAACATTGGCGCTCACAATGCCCATATCTCAAATAACTTCACTGTATAGATACAAAAAATAAAGTGACGCATGAAAAAATTTCGCATTATTTCGATAAGAGTGTGTTCTTTAAAGGAAGAGAAAAGTTAGGTGATAAAAGTAAATATGAAGTGATCCAAAGACATGAGCATAAACGTAAGTAAATACGATACTAAATATTAAATCGTATATCTAGAGAAGCGGAAATAAATTAAACATTAAAACAGTCACACAAATGCAACATTTCGAACAGCTTGTGTTCTCAGCTAAAACGATAATTCCTCCGGCTGAGAATACTGAAGAACTCAAAAACTTGGATAATTCAAGAATGTAAAGCAATTAATTAGGAAATGTTGCTCAAATTAGGTAAGCAGCTCTAAAAGAGACTATATTCATTTTACAAGTAACACAGTTTTTATTTTGGTCAAATTTAAACAACAATCTAAGAGGCCACGCAACGATAGAAAATGGGGATATAATAATAATAATAATAATAATAATAATAATAATAATAATAATAATAATAATAATTGAATCCGCTTTAAACTTTATGTACCATAATGAAGGGGTGTCATTGATAATTTCAAATGAGATGGCTGGGATGAGGGGGTGAAACAAAATGTAATCAATGTTGGTTTTAAATTTATCGCTCAATATTAATTGGCGCGTTTTTATTTATTTTATGCATGCATCATTCGACTGGCAGGTTATGAAATGATAGTTCAGCAATAAGCGATATACATATTTTTATCCTATGTATTTTCTTTATTTTCTACACAATTTTAACAATTCTGGCACTGGCTAACTGAATTGTAAGGAAGGAGGATAGTTCGGTTCTTCAGCTTTACCGGCCGTTTGAGCCTATGCCCATAATGGAAGCACCTCTGGAAAAAGGGACGAGGTGAGGAACATAACCTCCCCTCCAAGAAGTTCGAGCCCCTATAGAAGGTCTGTTTTCATACTAGATACCCAGAGAGAAACATTTCAAAAGTGCAAGCCACCGTCACACCGCATCCTTGCACTTTCGTCCCTGTAACAGAACCAACGATATGAAAGGAAAGTGGAAAATTATGGAAAGTAAAGATCCATCCCAGCATTCATGTAAGTGACAAGGGAAGAATCAAGGTATTTGAACCGGGGCCTCCCCAAAGAGACTCCTAAGCGTCACCGCCTGAGCTACCATGCCCAATTACACTGGCTTATTAGACAAGAAATACCCATTGTCATACCTTCATCCTAGATATTGTACGCCTTCACCATTTTGTAACAGCCTCTCAACACTTCCACAGTATGCATGAGCTTTCTACTAAAGTTAGCATAACCTTCAGGAAAAGCAGTCAATTATCACGAGGAAAGACATGAACTTGAAAAAGGAGAAAGAAAATGAAGAAAGGAGATATAATTTAATGCAAAAAACGGATAAACTCGAAAAAGATCGAAATTTCCATGTTTAAAAATAAAATACATCTCAAAAATACTCAAGGAGAAAAAAGAAGCTATCACAAAGTTTAAAAATAATTTACTACTTTATTATTACTTGTTAGAACATTTTGTGCGTAGTGAGGCCTTTCGTGCAATGAATGTCTTGTTTTCTCGTTCTCCCCACTATTACAGTGATAAACAACATAAATGGTTACCAGGCTATATATTTGGAGAGAGTCGGTGATAGTCACTTGTTATGGCATACAGCTCGGTGCACCCATTGCATCAAACGACTGGTAATAACCTTCCACGCCATTTCTGTCGACAGAGTCAACTTACGAGCGTACTTGGTCGAAAAGTTGTATTCAATATGCATACACGTGCACCACCGCGGGTGGCCGAGGTCGTTAAGGCGCGGACTCATGAGCGGGAGGTCTGGGGATCGAATCACGTCAGGACCGTACTTCCTGAATGAGTTTTCTCTACGTTTTCCTCGGTCCTCAAAAATGGCAAATGCTGATGAGGTACCCTAAACTTAGGACTAGAACGTTTCCTTTCTTTAAAAAAGAAAATCCTTTCCCAATTTATCATTTCATCTCTTGTGTTATCAGCGTCCACCGCCTGTGGTGACTCCAGTAAAAACGGGAGTTAAACACTACCCAAATAAAAATAAACCTACAATGATTGCTAAATTTTCTAAGCAACAGCTCCGCCGTGCTGCTTAAGAGCTGAGGTTATGGAACATAAAAAATGCTACACTATGGTTCTTTACACAATGTATGCCAATCATTCAAAAATGAAAACAAAACATGATATTCAAGTTACAGATGCTTAAATAGAAACTACAAATGTTCCAGTTAATAATTTCTAATGATATTTTGTTGTCAACCGAAAATACACTGAAGAAAAAACTTTAAACAAACATAATCGTTTTAAATGAATCTAGCAATAAAGCATCACTAAGGGACAGTTGTATAACAGTTGCTAACTGGAGATTAACTTTAACTGTAATTTAAAAAATAATTAGAGGTTGGTCATCATTTCTGTTGCATAAAAATAATCATGAGGGGGATATTATTGATTTGGTGCTACATGGAGGGGAGAGGGTTGCCAAAGAACACAATTCTATTCTGAAGACTTCTGACATTGTTACCCCCAGGCGATATAATGGTAAATTTGTTCAGTCTATAGCACCTAAAACTCCACGAAAGTTGCAAATATTATAGAAGCCTAGCCTCAATTTCTTTACATCACCCTCTTCGGTTGATATTTATACGAACTGAGGTCTCAGAGCTGCTATTGCTCGAGTAGCTTTATGGATGGCTACTGGCCGTCCTTTGAATACACCTCTGATAATCTCCGATAATTATTTGGAAGCTCCCTGTCACATAGAACCTTAAAGTTAACAGTATCATGAACATCGAATTCAAAGCATGATTTCGCTTAGTTTGTGATTGTAATCTGAGACTAACGTCTATTTTATTTATTCTACATCTTTTGCTAAGCGAAATTGCATTTTGAATTTTTTTTTCATTCAGTTCTAAGAACGCATTACGTCTCTCATGAAACACACAAGGAGCGCGGTGAAATTCATCATTGGATGAGATGTCGGAAATCAAAATTGTAAGTTTAACCTAACCTAAACTATAATTGAACGCAACTCTGTTGTTGTTACGCGGAAATGAAAAGTGAAACATTGGAGAAACTTTATCCACAATAAATTAAAATAAACGTAACTAACCATTTTATTTATAAATGAAGTTGTTATGCTATTGTACTCTGAGAGATGTTTTATTTAACAATTACAAAACTCTGGTTAGTGCTATAACTTCAGATATTTCGCGAGTTAGATTTAACTTGAGGTCAAGAAGAAATAATCTCATACAACCAAAATTTCCACGTTAAGTATAACTAATGGTTGATTTTATGTCTTAAGCTCAAGTTAGCTCTTTATACAACTGGTCCTACATGAACCATCCAACATTTCCATTATATCCCCATATAATCCCAATCAAAATGCAAATAGAATGTCGTCTTAATTCATAGTAATAAGTTATAGTTCTTTATTTCTTTTCCTATAAAACATTGCTTATTATTAATACTCTACCAGCACCTAAATCGTGTTCTTTCCCGTTATGTTTCACAGTTAATTTCCATAAAGCAAAATTCACACTGCTGTCCTTTGAGAGCTGGAAATCAATTATTTTATATCAACATTCATCTTATTTCATTGATTGTTTGGGTTTGAAAGTGCTGATCGGATGTTAAATGTGAAGAAGATAAACTTTCCTTTTCTTGATCAAGTGATAGTAAAACTTTATTCATAGAGTTATCAGATGACAAAGGAAGGAGGATGGTGTTTGGTGAGATTTGGATTTCAAAGATTCTTAATAAATCTTTGGATTTTTGAATTTTACAGACGGTATTAACACTGATAAATTAAAATATTCCACATTCGTAGTCAGTATATGATATAAAATCAAAGATTTCGCTAACTATTTCGGTTAGCATCCTCAGTGCAAATGATTGCCATTGATTTTTCATAAAAGTAGTTAGCGAAAGATTTGGTTTTATATCACAGCACCGACCACGGCATAGCATACTAAAACTTTTAATTTTAACCATATTTCAAAGATGCAGGTTGTATTTAAAACTGCTTGATTAAAAGCTGTTATGAGTGCTTGATGGAGTTTTGGGAGCTTATGAGAAAATTGTTTAGTCTTTCTCTACCCTTAATAAATAAAAATCATATCCAATTTCTTTTCTGGCATTTTGCGAGATCTCTGCAAGGAATAAATGTAAATAAGCCCATGTATCAAAAATGTACCCTGTCATACGTTAATAACTATAACCCACGCGAAGGAAATATAAATCCCATAGCAATAAACAGGTGAAAAATCTCATTAACTTAGATAATAGGGTTCAAACATATAACAAAGTAAAATATAATGATCCATCACTTAACTTTTAAAATCTAATAATTACGTTCTTGTAAAATGATTTAGCATGTCCTCATTCCACGTGTCCTCATTTGTAAGCCCTAGCGGAATCCGGTAGTTTTGTTCACGCAGGCAATTGAGCTTGCTCAGTCTTATTTATCGCGCCAATTGTTTCAATGGCACTTCTGTAGAAAGTGCGTTTTTACTGTGTATTTCCAGGAATAAAATCTCCGGAAAGTGTAATTTTCAGATTAGTGCGCAAAGCTCAGACTTAAGGCCTTTTCATTGACAAGAAGCTGAGACCAAAAAACTGAGTTATAAAGAGGAGAAGCTTAATCAAATATGTTATCGATTAGAAACTTCTGGAAATTCTTTTAAAACGACTAGCCCTGCTAATTGGTGTATCTTTAGATAGTGTATATAAAGCCACTCAGATACTGCATTTTCATCCTAATAAAATTACTGCTGTACCTGAAATAAAACGCGTGGAGGCACTGAAACAATAATCGGGAGGCAGTACAATAATTGGTAGGATGAAAATTGCGGCGAACATTTAAAATATTTTTTAAAAGATTCAGGCACGTCTAACAGTGGAGGGAAGACACTTGAAGCAACTACTAAGATGGTGGGTAGAATATTAATTATTATATTACTAATAAATAATAAAAAACAAAACAAAAAATGCGCGTTATGAGCTCCGACCGCGAGACACGATTTCCTTCGACAGGTGGTGAGGTCGACGATACGCCCTTTGGGGAGGGGGGAGTCATCTCTCCTACGCAAATTCTTCTAAGTTCTACTCGTTGCAGCGCGAGGTTCACAAGATAACCAGCAAGGCTGCGTAGCCACAGCAGCTGTGTTATATGGCATGCAATAAAGAGGCTGCCTAGTGTGTATCTTTCGTTAGCGCTGTGGCGGAGTGCACAGTGATTAAGGTTCGCCTCCCCACATGAAATAACTTTTTTTTTTAAATGAAGCTTTGTAATATATTACGACAAATTAGTATCGTAATATTTTTCCAATACAAAGCAAACTTTAAAGTTAACATATTATAATATATAGGTTATAATATTTTCTTCAGTATTTGTTCTATCTAAATACAATATGCTGCACACGCATCCCCTACACATGCAAGAAGGACGAAGATGGCTTATGGGCACAAATTCATAAAATCTGGGATGTCGTAGCCTCTCATCCACATTACTGTAAAAATCTGACATCATCTACGGCCAGAAGATTGAGGGCAGTAATGCACACAATACATACCCGACATCTATTTGTTTATTTCTGTGTGTTTTGTCTTTAGAAGACAAATGCTTCTGTTCATGTGTTTACTTGGTTTGTGATTACAATTTTATGTGTGCATAGGTAAAATTATAAAATTCATATGATACGTTAAAATATAATACGATATTAAGGTAACATGTTGTTCTACACTTATAAAATCAATAATAAACAAATAAAACAATTCTGTGGTATTTGAACCAAGGAGCTTACGCAGAAGAGCAATGCCTTTGCCATCGGTACTCTATCCCATGTCCTCTTTCTAGATGCTTATGATTGTAATCTTTACGTTTAGAGATAGCGCCCACTGCAGTGTGCACTCGCTGCATGCACTTGTGAATACAGCGTTTACGAGAGTACCCGAAGGCTTCCGATGGACACAGAATCTGGCGATGACTTTTTTTTTTTAATTCAAAAGGTGTGCGTTCCTAGTCAACATTCTAAACAGAAATATAGCGAGTTTTCTTTGTTTTATTCGCATTGTACCTAAACTAAAATTACTCTAACTAGACAAACATTAAGTGTTTGGTTAAATTTTAAGTTATGATTCATAAATTTCTAGCAATGGGTTTCTTTATTCCTGTAGATTTAAAGATGAAACGCATATAAAAACATGATGAGAATGATTAAGACGAGGATAATTTCGAATGGACAATGATATGTTTCTCAAAACAGTGGAGAAAAGAATTCGGAGAGGTTTGTGCCAGCTCTTAATGATATCTCTAGATAAATTATGGGCAGAATCTTAAAGAATTGTGCTCACAAGCATTTCTTTTTGAACGAGAAAACGTTTCCCATACTTACATTGAACCACCATTATATCCACTTTGATTACTTCTTACAGCACTTCTTTTTATGTTATATTTCCAAATGATAAAATTTAAGTAATCATTTGTGTATTCCAGTTCTTTCCTGTTCACTTCCAAATCTTCGTCACATTTATCTATAAACCTATTTCTTTGCGATAAGTATTGATTTACATCTTTTAAAATTAACATTAGTTCTCCTGCTGTTGAGTTCCGTCTCAGGCAGATTTCGAGTTAAGTACACTCTTTACATCTGCTCTTTGATATTCATAAAAATTAGCTAGCTCTTACAGATAAATGAAAAGTTTAGGGAACATTGGATTACTTCATCCAAAACTTCTTTCTAGTCTAATTTTTTCCCTATATAATCGTCCCTTTTGCTCTAGTATTGGAATACAGTGTGGCAATCATTTTTACATACTTATCATCCACTCCTTATGCTGGTTGCATTCGAGAACCATCTATCAACTTCACTTTCTAGATATGGTTACGTGAGCACACTGACGTTAACAGATAAGCTGTTTGATTGACTTCTACAGGCCCTCTCAATACAACCTTGATCGTCGCGAACCTGTCACTTCACTTTGTCTCGTCTCTTTCCTCTGAACACGCGCAGCGCTAAGTTGGTAGGTAAGAAGTTCCCATGGGGGAAATGTGTTTTCGGATTACCCTTAAAAAATGGAAATGGAGCTTCTTCCCTATTATGGTAAGCCAGTTTGATATTCTGTTTTTCTTAAAGATATTTTTATATAGGGGCTTTAGCCTATTTTATAGGAAATGTTATAAAATGTCAGAGTAACTTCGGATTGTGATGGGACAAAAATGTCTAGTAAAGACGTTATTAGTGCTGGCCCTGCTTGGTACTTATTTGATGATCATATAAAGCATTGCCTGTTAATCGGCGAAAGTGTAGTAGGGTAGTTTTCTTGTCCTTCATTCTGGAAGGTTTTCAAAGACATGCTCTTGGTATTAAGAAAATTTAAACATGTTTTAAGGGGTTTAAGTTTATTGTTAATTTTTTATCTTCCTTAATATTGTAATATTTTCACGCAATTTATAATTTACACAAGCTTAAATTGTTTAGTTTGTCGTAATATATGACATTTGCTTTCTAGTTTTTATGATAAATATTCAATAAAAACATAAAATAGATAAATCTTTATTATCTTTTAAGAAACATATGTCAAAGCCACTCCTTGGATCCTCTGGGGCAGTTGATATAACTGTAACGAGTTAAGGAGTTTTTAGCTGGCTATGCACTACATACTGTCAATAGGAGTTTATTTTGCACTATATCGAAGACTTTAATAAAATCAATAAATGTTACGACAAGGTGACATTGTGTTCTTGTGGTTTTTTTCCACAAGTTGCCATAATGTTTGAAGACCGAATATTGTTCAATACTTTGTCGGCATCTGCGCAGGAAAGTCCAGTATTTCATCTAACTTTCCTAGCATAATGGTACGAAACATTTTTTGTGTGTGTGTGTGAATGAGAGCACCTGTATCTCGTATCACTTTGACAAATTGTAACAGTTTGCGAAATGTTTTACCAATTCACTCAAGAATTCATTTTTCAAAATGTACTACACGAAAAAACCTGTTCAAGACTATACTTGTGTAGTGACGTAACTAATGAATTACAATTAGAATACATTTACTAATAATTACAGTACCAAGTAAAACACAAAGGCACAACCACTCGCTGACAAAGCCTCCCCTAAACTATAGACTGCTATCTGTACATGCATCATATGGCTTTGAACTACTGGCTCCTCCCAATATGAAGTCGCGCCCTGCCGATCCGTAACGTAATAACCTCACAGATATGCATTTTAAAACTTCACGTACTTTTGTAACCACCTTGTACATCTGTGATATGGTAATAATCTCCTCTTGTATCTATGCACAACACACCTGTCAATACATTACTGGTTTTCAGCAATTGAATTATTTCTTCACACGTAACCTGCCAGGCTGCCAAATCCACTTCTACGTTCTCACCTTCTAGTTTCAAATGCATCACAAGGAAAAAAGATGAAGAAGAAAAAAGAAAGCCCTTTTTAATCCGAACAGCAGCGACAATAATGTACGAGAAAGGGAAAGAAAAAAGATTGGCACTTACAGTAGAGACATCTACGTCGCGTTCTATAGACAAGCTGTAGAACGACGTCAGTCATATTAAAAACCCATATCGACAGTTGTCAGCGGAGCGAAGCTAACATTAATCCGTTACCTCGCGCAGTTTTCAAGCTGAAATACATTGCAGATGCCAAGACGTGATCTATTAGGGAAATCTGAGAACAACATTCAAAACAAACTTCCCTCGCAGGCGAGAATCTACCGTATGCTTGCCTTTAGATCGAATTTGTTACACAGCCCATTAATTTCTTTCTCCCGGGCATGTATCACGGTTGTAACTTCAAAAACTGATAGTGCGCTTAGAGTTTTCGATCCTTGTAAAATAATAACACAAAATCAGATAGGTAAGCGGCTTTTGCTTTGTGCTGCTAAAATGTTTTCACCGAAATGTGCTTCAAAAAGTTTGTTAAACATCTTTAAATATCTGCCCATTAGGCAAGCGTAAAGCACTTGTATTCTCGACGAGGACGTCTATGGTTATCGTTTTTAAGTATTTTATACCTGTGATGAAATTAAGAATTACTTGTTGCATTATCCTATCTACACGATTTAAAGAAAACAAAACTATTGTGAAGAAACGACTTTTAATATCATTCAATTAACACAAAACGCTTCAGATTTAATTTACATACATAGTCTATGGCCTATGAAAAAGCATTTGATTGCGTATATAGGGTTGATAAAGTTTCCAGCCATTTTCACGAAATAATTTTTCTAGTACATTAAATTTATGTGGCATGCAAGTAGCAATACACCTTTTATCACATTTCAATATGATCGCCATCCATTTCAAAGTACTGAGCCCATAAAGCGGGATGATATTGATATTTTTCTTTCTTTCTTTCTTTTTTTCTTTTTGTTTTATTTCAGACTGTCACTACAGAGGAACGATTGGCCATTGTAATTGCTCGATTGTGCAATTTGACACATGCAAAGGTGTAACAGGAGTTTACTTGGAAATGTGGATGGCATTATGAACATCGGGCCTTTCAATTTGCGTTGGATGTGCGAGAATACCTCAACCGACTATTTCCCAACAAATGGATAGGCAAAGGTTTACCTCGAAAACGGCATCATGTCCACCGATTCGATACTCTCGATACTCAAGATGTTTTTGCTTCGAAGTGTATCAAGTAACGAATGTACAAATCAAAAGTAAGAAAATTTAATGATCTCAAAAGAGAATCGTGTGCAACGCTTTCAGTTCAATTAAGATAAAACGTATATTTACGTATAAAGTACACACACTATATACATTTCATTTACGCCAAACCATGATTTCATGAAAAAAGATCGGAACTTTCTGTGCTCTCTGTACTGGTTAAAGAAAAGAACTCTGGGACCCGAGCAAGGATGTCCTATGTATCCGACTCTGTTTATCTTTTATATAGAAGAGGTCTTTAATAAAAGGCTAAAGTATGTTAACAAGTACCGCGCTTCCAGAATAAGTCCTCACCGTTCGCGGGGGATTAGCGGCTCCTCTCCCATCTGCCCGCTTACGAGTATCTATCCTTTAACTCGCTAGCAGTCGCCAGTTTACATTTGTTCGCGAAGACTATAACACGGCTGGCTTTAGAACGCTTTGACTTTGTTTCTTATTTATAAGAATAATTGATTATACAATACTTTTTGAATGCAAATCAAATGTTATGATTAAAATGTATTATATTATAATATTTATAAGTCAACGTATTTTTAGTGTAAATGTTATTATATACAAATCAGCTCGTCGCGTTCGTGAGGAATTTATTCTGAAGTTTTCTGGGTAATTGCCTCCTTCCAGAACTGCAATTCAGGATCTTGTGAATAAATTTTATATTACTGGTTCAGTGCAAAACAAAAAACACATGCGAAGACGAACAGTTTTAAGAGAAGACAAACCTCCACGGGTGGCTGAGGTCGCTAAAGCGCGGAATCGTGAGCGGGAGGTCTGGGGTTGGAATTCCGCCAGGACCGTACTCCCTGACTGGGTTTTTTTCCAGATTTTCCTCAGTCCTCATAACTGGCAAATCCCGGGGAGGTACTCTAAACTTAGACCTGGAACGTTTCCTTCCTATAAAAATGTCCTTTCCCAAATTGTCATTTCATCTCACGTATCATGTATCACCGCCTGTGGTGCCTCAGTAGTAAAACGGGCGTTAAACACACACACACAAAAAAGACAATTAGACAAAATTGGCGCAAAACTTGAAAGGTCGCCAAAAACCACTACCGAATTTGACATAACAAATTAAGATTTCAGCCTCTTCTGCACATACAGCAACAAACTTAGTGTCAAAACTTAAACCTTACAACGGCACACGTTTCCACTGTCTACGACAAAGTGATCCCGTAACACGTGTGCGTTATTGTGAGTGGTTTCTTTCGTCACTGAGTGAAGGGTTAACTGATCCACAGCTTGTGTTCTTTTCAGAGATGTGGTTACACTAAAATGGTCATATGAATATTCACAAAACTGGCTTTTGGTATCCTGAACATCCAAAATGTATATAAGAAACCCCATTTTCTGATAAGAACTTTGGAGTTTGGTGTGCAATTAGCGCAAGACTCATAATGGGTACACATTTTTCCGAGCAGAGTAAGTGGAGAGGGGTACCGAAGTGACGAAATCATAAGGTAGTTTCAATAGGATTCCGCCACTGCTCATACAGCAGAGGAGTCCATGAGTAAAATTAGGAAAGCAATAGAGCGATTAGTGTTGGTGCATAGCCCTCTCGCTCCCCAGATCTGACAAATTGTGATTTTTACTTGTGGAGTAGCCTGAAGGACGACGTGTACAAAACAATTCCTAATACAATGGAAGAACTCAAGAAAAACATACGAAATGAAATTAAACATTACAGTGGTATAACAAGTCCTGCAATTTGGAATGTGTTTACCAGGTACAGAGACTGTTTAGCTGAGGGAGGACAACATTTGAAGCATTTGCTCTAAGGGAAGATTTTATACACATTTTTAAGAAGCGAAGTCAGAGTACAGATGCGGTCGGATTCGGCATGTCCAGCTGCCGAAACGCAAACCCCAATACGAGCGGCAAGGACATAATCTGGAATCCATGTATTTTAAAATATATGACAGTTTTTACTACAGTTTTATTTGCAGATGATTGGATTATAATAGAAAGAGGAGAAAATGGTGTTAAAACCGATTATAAATCAGATAAAATAGATAAAGAAATAGCAAATCTTAACAGAGAAAACAAAGTATTAGCTCTCAAAAGTTCATAGCCATAAGAACAACTACTGTAATCAACAATAAAATAAGAAACAAGTGAGGATTATAATAATAAATATCTGAAATATTAGGATGCAGAAATTAAATTTAATTGTAGTCAATTCTGTTTATTGGTTTTACATGCATTAATAAAATATAAACAAAGATACAATGACAAAACTTTAAAAGCAATAGCACTTGCCGGTTATTTATATACAGAAGTGAAAGTTTAAAAACAGAAACAGGAAATTTTGAAAAATGGCAGAATATACATTTCATTATCTATATACGAAACAAACAAATTAAGAATGAATTAAGGCTGACAGTATCACACACAATATAACAAAATATACAAGTAACCGAAGAAGACACGAAATTAGGATGCCAAAAGAAAGACATGCAAAAGTAATAATATCAAATAACACTAGAGTGGAAGGGAACTAATGGTAGGAACAAGCCTTTGAAACAATAGCTGGCCATTAGGTTCAAATCATGCAGTTGTTGACGACTGTAACAACTTCCTTTGATAAATAGGACTATCTAGAGGTAGATTTTTATTTTCAGCTTCCTGAGGGTGCGATTAATCGTTATATATATCCTCTCTGGCAGATACCATACAAAACATCCAAGTTAGTACTGGTGTGACAACCTCGTTTGAAAAACTTGCTTTGTTCACAATACATTGCGCACATAGAGAAATTTAAACATTCACTATCAAAACATGATTTTACGATGGTCTTGGTTCCGACCCAGAGTTATAAGATTCCCGCTCTCGAGAAACCCAAAATGAAGATGAACTGCGAGGGAACTTCTATGAGAATAACATTTCATATCATCCCCTTGTTGAGACAATGAGAATCAGCAACTTTAGTACTCATTGTTTAGGCAAGGCAACCGTATAATTATATTTAGTTATTTGGATACTTCAAGTTCAACTTTGCATTATTTAATTGATTTTGCATATATTTAAATATTAACACAAAAATAAATCAAAAGTAACAATATAAACGATCTCATACCATGGAAAACATCCCTGTTAAATATCTGATGGTAATTTGTGGTGCATTGTTTTCAAGATATCACAGAAACAATTTCCAAACATAGATATTTGATTTTGAGTTTGGAGGGCATGGCACGTAAGAAAAACTGGATTTGATGCTCTTTCTGGACTATTATTATTGTTATTATTATTATTATTATTATTATTATTATTATTATTATTATGGTGCAAACTATTTTTCCTTGGTTTTTTATTTTTCCATCTGGATACATGAATGCTATAAATAAGAATGCTATAAATTCAAATATGTTTTCAGTTTTACCCTATTGGGCTACATTTTTAAACAAAATCCCATAAAATGTAATAATCGCATCAAATATATGCATTTTTCATTATAAGGGAGAAGAAAAATTCATTTTTTCAAAGCTGTGATATGTCCTTCACTAGTTTCTCTTTTCAAACATCAACAGTAATCAGTCATCATTGACACATCCCAATGTCCTTGATAACAGGTTTTCATTGTTTTAATATCTTTATGAAACCGTCACCTTGTTCTTTTCCACTACACCAGGATTTGCAAGGAAGTAATCAATATGACTGTTGAAAAAATGCACTTTAACACTCATTTTACACCCTAGATTTCTAAAATATTGTAACTTTCATTCACAATTTCTTGATACTGCTCAGATTTCCTGTTGCCAAGAAAGTTTTCTGTCACTTTTTCGTGTGTCAACCATGCTGACTTCTCTAACTCGGACATCGACTGAGGAAATGTCTCATCCTGCATAAGCTCAGAATCTGGGGTTCATCGAAAATACCTGCTGCTATCTTAGCATCAGTTTTCTGTGGGAACGCTGTAACAAGAAAGGTGAAACAATCACTATCCTTATTTACAGCAGTAGCAAATTGCTTTATCAGGCGTAACTTAATATAGAGTAGAAGAAGGACATTAGAAGGAGAAACCAATGGTTCATACTTCACATTTTTTCCCTCCAGGTGTAAATTGCTCCTTTGTGCTCATTTTTTTTTTTTTTTTTTTTTTTTTTTTTTTTTTTGTGGTTAAATGCTCTGATTTAGCCCTACTGTCCAATTCACACAATGAACACTTCATCTTCTTTAAGTCTCTCAGAATATTCATTTTGTGTATGTGCAGAATGAACAAATAATAAAAACTGCTATTTTATATGATCCGATTTCTGATAAACTGTAGCCCGATGAAACAAAACTAAAGCTGTTTTGAGAGATTGCATGTGATAAGGAATCAGTTTTCATTCAGCAAAACTGTGTAGAGCATTGTTATCATTATTGCAAATCAATGTGGTTCCAGAAGAGTGAAATTCTTTTAACCAAGGCCATCCTGCCTATTCCTGATTCATTGATTACATGAAGCAGAGTTTGCCAGCGTAAACCGTATCACAGAGAGTCACATGCTAGTGGCATCAGTCAATCTAACTAACGCCGGCTCACATTAATGAAGCAATATACGGCCTCACTGGTACTCCAGAGAGTACCTTCTTCGATATGATGATCAATTCGCTCTAGTCTTTATTTGTGATGGACTAGTTTCAATATGAAACGTTGTAGTGGTTTGTAAGAGGTCAAACCATTCTCCAGTCTTTGGTATTCTGAATCTTTTTGTGAATTTCTGGCTGTAGTAAATTGTAATTTACTTGCTTAAATATTATGTACCTGTTGTGTTGAGCAGTAGTTCTGCGAAGTTCTTATATTTACCACATTTTGTGCCAGAAAACTGGAATTGCATCCAGAAAATCTACAATATCACATGTCTTAATAGAATAATTGCTATTTTAACCAATCTCTCGAGAGAAAATGATTCTTCGTGTTAAATTACGGATTCATTAATTTTTTAAGCCGTTTAATGAAATGAAGGAAACTATTGATTATTACACATTCAACTGAATTATTATTTTCATTTTCAATTTTCTGTTGCTGTGAATTACTCCGTAGTTTTAAAAGCAACACCCATGGTTGCTAAAACTATAAGAAATGATTTAAAATTGGAATACTCCTTATTTAATTTAATGTTCAGTATTTTAAAAGTCATAATTAGTTGCGGATTGAGAGATCCTCATCGTCAATTTTTAACGTGCTCGACCAGAGACAAATGGTATGCATGCCATCAGACTAAGCTATGGAGTTAACTGCTAAAAGAAATCGCAGCAAACATCTTTGTGACACCTCTGTATAAGGTAGGCTTCATAACTATCCGGCTAATTTACCTTTAGAGGAAAGAGATAGAAAGCAATCTTATTATTTTTCAACAATAGTCACTTTGTATTTCAACACAACTTTTCATTACATTAAATTGACATTTCTATGACCTTGAAAAAATGGTTTCAAGTTTTGTGACAATATGTTCTAAAAGATAAATATGGACTCTAGGGTGGTTGATACAATTCATTGCACCCCCAGTTCTTCACAGCATCTTTTGCAATCTAGGCGATGTGCATTGATGTGGAAAACGAACACCAAGCTCAGTCTCCGCGTCTCTTTTCTTTAATTGCTGCTCGTAGTTTATGTAGTAGCCTGCGTCGACACTGATGTTCCTTTTGAAGTGAACTAATAGAATCCCTTGCAGTTCCAAAACATTGGGACCACGTTCTTTCTTCTTTAGTGGACATTGACGACCTCTTTTATTAAAACACAAACCCAACATCCCCTGTCAGAACAGATCTGCATTCCTGGCCAAACACCTTTCACAACAATCCACTAGATATGGTTTTTTGAACTGGCGAGAGAAGTCGCGGCAACACTGCACTGATCTATTTCATATTAAAAACAACTGTTTTGAAAAGATCTATCTTGCAGGAAGTTCTTTCACTTTTAAACTGCTGTCACTCAAAACCTCTTCTTCAACAAAAGCGCTGATTCAGCACCTCTTCTGATCGGCCCCTCATTTGATTACTTCAATGGTTTTTCGCCCTACGAAACTATTTAGCTCATTAATTTTCCATTGAATTTTAGGAGATACATTGAATTTTTGTTTTAATTGAGTCCTCTCTTTGTAAAATGTTCAGCATTACACACATTTGTGACTCATGGCCTCTCTGCAACACACTGTCAAACACAAGTGTTGAGCCATTGTTGAATAAAAACAAACAAATGCAAACAGTTTTCCATTATTCCGCAGCAACTTGATCAGCCTAGAAGCCTCGTAGGTCTGCACATTTTTATCGTGTAAATTCCATCGATTTGAAACACTGTCTTGCGATCAGAAGAAGATAAGAGAGAAGAATATGCAACGTAAACATTTTCTACCCTTCTTTGTATGTTCATGCACGCCAGTGCCGACAAAAACAAACATGTTGTCAGATACACGCCCATGGTTAGAAGTCTAGCGTGCGTGCAGATCTGAGTCTGAGAGGTCCTCATTCATGTGACAGCAAGGAGTATCCCACATATACTTTTAAACAGTACAAGCGCTCCTTCTTCTGATCACCAGATTGTACACTAACTGCCAGAGCAACTGCCAGAGCTAGATCAGATAGTTCAGTAGTTGTGATTGGTTTGTATGCATCAAATTGAACATTCAATACTATACTTTGTTTTTAATGACGGTGTATTTAAATCCCACACCTGATAGTTCGAGTATTTTATAAAAACAGAACAAAATTTAAGAAAGACTTGTTTTGAACAATGGACATGGTTTTCGTTGAACAGGAAGCTACCTTAAGCAGCTATTTCCATGCATTAAAATGTAAGCAGGAGACTGTTAATAACTTCATCAAGTTCAGCATGTCATTCATTAATAGTTACTGCCTGTAAGCATAGCACAGAGACGGAAATTGTCCCAGCTGTACTACACAGACCCACCCTATGCTTCAAGTTTAACTTATCACTGTTATGCAGGAAAGGGGGCTTTGGAATCGCCATTCACTCGCGTCATACACCGCCAAACAATGCTCCCGCTGTTTGCGTCACGCTAGGCCATAACAGCAAATTACAGTTCAAACTGCGTACAGTGCTCAACGACCCACGGCTTCAGTATTCCAATTATTTAATTAAAGTGACTAGGGCTCGTGTGCCGTCGTTTTGTGCTACAAGAGAATTCAGCTCCTACACGACGTAAAGCGTCTGTAAAGGCTTCTTGACCCAAAGCAGTGCAAGAGATAACATGAGCTGATGAACCAACACAACGCCTCAAGCGAGTATGGCAATTTTATGTGGGTGAGGGAATAACATAAACTATATAGGCCAAAAAAGTCTTTTGGGGTTGGAGCGCGAAATAAAATCGATAACACAAGTAATGATTTTCATTACATAATATAAAATATTATCAGGGCAGGGTATTTAAAACTTCTCTATTTTATATTTCACCTTAGATTAGCCTAATTACCTCACCTGCAGTTACCGAGACGATTTTTTCACAAATCAACAGTCTTAACCTTTATAGTACATTGTTTAAGAACTGCACGCGCAATACATATCTTAAAATATACCGATAACTCAATTCAACAGTGCTACAACTAATAAACCCATTTTTTAAAAACATTTATATTACTTGAACCCTTATTTTCTGTACATTTTCATTTCAATATTGCAATATAACATATAGTCACCTTGGGCACATAATGTGTTGAACTGATAAAAAAAAAAAAAAAAAAACTTTGAATACTGAAGCAATACTGGCACAACTCAAGATAAAGCATTATTTCACTGACTTTTTTTCTATTTTCGTTATATACAGGTCTCGGGTTTTGACGATACATCTTTTATAGAAACTCTAATTTACTAGGTAATTTTTGTAAGTTTAATTTATTTTTTATTTTGAGGTCCTTTTTTCAATGTTGAGTCATTATTTTGTCAGTTTTAGGAACTTTACTATTCTCTTTTATTCTTTTACTTCGATTATTTGTTATATTTCCGTTAATATGTCATGGTTTTAATGCATTTACGCTTATTGAATATTAAACGAACTTTCAATAAGCAATAAGAAATTCCGCAACTCCTTTATGGATATGAAGTTCTTCTCAATTGGCACTACAGCCCGGATGAACATTGGCCTGCCGCGGCAACCTCTGCATCCTCTATATCCGTTTTACGATTTCGTTGATAGAGGACGGTATCATCAATGCGTTTAAATTAATTTATGGTTACCAGCAATATTGTTTAATGTATTTTTACAGTCTATGTTTCAAAAGCCTTTTTCTCTGTCATTGTTCTATCTTTTAAATGCCTGAACATCAGGTATCTACTGATGACAGAGAACCTGAGTAGGAGGAATGTGATAAATGTTGCACTACACGCATATCGTAAAAATTTTACAGTTATTCCGTAATTAAAGAAACACTAAATTTTGTTATAGGGCTGCAATTAAAGTAAAAAATTGTGTTGTTTGTTTTGCTACGTGCAGGAGAAAACATTTGATGTACAACATTTATAAAGTTAGCTGAAATAGTTACTGGAAAATAAATTTGTAGATAAATATGTAAACACACTAAAATTGAAATGTCCATAAGAGACACATTATAACCGACCCCACATTTTCTCGGAAAAAACGAGGATGATTCATCGAAAATACGACAGCATTACCAGCAGGTATCTGAATTTGATCAAGGTAGAGTTGTGACATACCGAGAAATTGTTGCTCGCGTTGAGACGAAATGGTTCACAGTGAAAGGAATATGAGATCAGTGGACAGAAATAGGACGAACACACACACGTGAAGGATTCCAACAGCCTCGTCAAACAACAGAACCGAAAAGACAGACATAATTTCCGCATGACTATTATGAACACAGAGATTTTAATGGCCTGCATTAATTATAAGGCGTATTCAAACTTTAAATCTACTCTACTGAAAACTTCACATTTTTGAATTGATCAACATTGAACCGAGACATCGATGTGGGTTCTTAATGTAAAAAATCGTAAAAAATGCCAGATCAGATACTAAGGCACCATTATAACATTATTTTCTTCTTTTAATAATATTATGCTACGAAGAGCCTTAATCGCACACAATGATGGGATTACGGCACAAACTTAAAAAAAATTGATTAAAACAATTAAATTCTCCCGGGCTGTTTTGCCGTGGTCCATGGTTTAAATTACTACCATAGCTTTCACCAACTACTCCGGTTGGCATCTTCAGTGGACTTTAGTAGTAGACTTTAGACTCATCCGGAGTAGTTGGTGAAAGCTATGGTAGTAATTTAAACCATGGACCACGGAAAAACAGCCCGGGAGAATTTAATTGTTTTAATGACAACACCGGACGTGAGAGCCTAAGAAGTATTAAAAAAATTGGTTTTTCTTTTGTCCTGTTTCCAAAGTTTTAATCCTTAAATTTTAAATGTTGTCTATTGGATAATATTAAAATATTATGAAATAGAGTATTTGAATTATCTGAAACCATTCTTATGCGCAATTGACAGTTTCTCTTGATATTAATTCACTTTGACCAAAGATGTTGCAAAGCCTTGACCAATCGAAAGTCAAATTCCTTCAAGCCTATAAAAATATCCCCAAAGGCTGCTTGAGGCTTCTCATCTATCAAATATCTCTTGCCACTGAAAATATGTTTTTTTCAATTTTGGAAAGAGATGGAATTTGATGGAGCCAAAGATACAGAAATAGGCAGAAGGGATTGCATACCACGTTTCAATTCATTAATTTTTCCAAGTAACGACATAGATGTGGCGTCGATTCTTTTCTTTATGAAAGAGATAACCTTCTTCGATAAACCCAACTTTCCTCGGTTGGTCCAGAGGCTTAGCACAGAATCCTCCAGTAATACGGTACTAGTAGAACTTCGGACGTGTTTCTATTGTCTGGACTAATGTTTTGTTTCCAGTTTGTAGTAATGCATCTTTTGTCACTAATCGAGGGATAAACTGTGGAATTTCCCTGGGAATATACGTAACGTTACTATTCTGATTCGTAATCAATTGCCTCACTCATCTTGCAGATATTTTTTTTCTGTATAATTAATTCATCCAAACGTGACATAATCATTCACCTAAAATGCTGCTTCAGCTTCACAGCTTCAGAATTTTGATAAACTTTATGGGCAATTCTCTAACCCTCCTAAGTTTTTTAAACTTTTTCTGTTACTTTCATACTCTTCTTCACCGAATACTTAGTCATTGCACGATATTCTTCAACACTTACACGTTAGAAGTACATGAATGCACATTACAGTCCTTGCCGAATTTTCGAACAAAGCCTTGCAAACTGCCACTAAATATTAACTTGGACATGTTAAATGAGACGAAATGCTATTTCCTTAATTTCTGGAAAAGAGAGAGGAAAGTATAAAAGATTTTACAGTTATTGGAAAACCCGTTTACTGCTCTCTGACTTTAACTACTGCATGCTGTTTTCCTACACAGATCCAAACAATAACTGCTAAGTGTTACGTAAATATCAAATCCCAGAGACGAATTCACACAGTACTTCACCGAAATATGATTATTTTATTGATATTCGGAAGAAAAAAATTACACACTTCAATATTTGTTTTTGTAAAATGCCCCAAATACGACGTAAAATGGTTTAAAAATGCTCTAAAACTTTAAAATGGCTAAATATTCATATGTGATTTTGACCAGAAAACCTAGAAACATATTTAAATCAGTTTAAAAATAAAATAATGGAAAAGAACAAGAAATGTGCCCCATTAATGACACATCAAATTAATAACCATGATTTAATTCCCTTCTACTATGCCAGTTTTTTCACAGTTTGTACAAATTAACAGGCGTTTCTGCTATAAAAATACACCCATTTAAGCATAATTCAAAATGTATGTAACCTGCAACTTCCACCAGGTAATAAATCGCACCATACCACGCTATGGTCTTAAAAACCTTCTTTCCAGAAAGGAGACAAAAAAAAAAAAACAATAATTAGCATAAAATTGATAAGCTTCACTTGGAAACTGAAAATTAAACAGCGCATTTTACATTTAGGAAACAATCTTAGGTACTGCCAATTGGAGACAGCTCGTAAAATGGCAGTAAAATTGGTCGCAGTAGGTAAATAGTGGCATTCAAGCTAAACACATTGCAGCATATACTGCAGCTCTAATGACTAGCTTAGAGCGCATATCTGGGTAATGTAAACCCGAGAGCATGTAATTGGCCGAAAGATAAAGACTACCCCAGCAAATACTGTAAAACAGCCAATGGGGATGTGAACGTTTGGCACCCCGAGTTTCCGCCGCCGCACAAGTTGGCAGTTTCAAAGCTCGATATAACGATTCAGAAATAAACAGGATATAACAGCACATAATAGGGTCATAAATATGTATTTTGTGGCTACATTAACTTCAATGAGAGTTGGAACCGCAGAAGCCTACTTTGCATCGAAATGGAAAACAGCAAGTAGACATTAATGCAAGAATATTCAGCAGGTGGGTTTAAGTGATTGCACAAGAGGAGAAAAATAGTTTTTATCAGTAAGGTCCGGACTTGTAGACTTTTATTATTATGGATTAATTCTTTTTTAGATTTTAAATAATTTATTTTAGCGTTTTAATGGTAAACGTAGCAGCAACATTCTAGTAAACGTAGAAAATATTAAAATCTTTTATAAACACTTGACATACCTAAATTAGAGCACAATTATTTTATAATTTTTTCAAGTATTTTGTGGAAAATTTATCCCGTACTAAACCAATATAAACTGCAGTACAATAACTGGGTTGGTAGAGACGGGGAGGACATTTCGGTACTTCAGTCGCGCTCAAAGACTGGCAGTTTGTGTCTACGCCGTCAATGAGAGCATCTCCAGGAGAAAGGAATGAGATGAGCGCAACTTTGGAGGGCCAGGATCCAGGGGCTGTGAGACATGGTCAGATGTAGAACACCCCGACGCTTGCGTAGGACCCATCATCCCCACCAAGAAGTTCAGTCCATCAGAAGGGCCGCTTCCGCACCAAATGCCGGGGCAGAAACTTTCCAAAACGCAATTCACTGCACAGAGTATAGTCTGGCTGTCAGAAGAAGGCAAATGAGGGCATGAACCATTTATCTGCAATACTTAACTTAGCACTTCACACTTTTATTCGATGCCTTTCACTCTGCAATTGGCCAGCATTATGATTCGCTCTGTTAAGCTATTTAATAAATTGAACTAAAGACAATGGAAAGCTACAATCAACAAATATGCCCAATGGAGCACAATGCAAACATTCTTTTTTTTTTATCATCGTTCCTGGTAAAAACGTCAAGGATTCTTACCAAAACCTCATCACCGCAGTTAATAATGAGCACAGTGTATCTAGCAGGCGTATTTCGTAATCACCTCGGGCAACGGAATAACTACCGCTTTCAGCATCCAAGTTCTGCCTTCGCCACGCAACATTCCAAACCACAGAGAAATGTGTTGTGCTGTCTGGAACCAAATGAATCGAGGCTGCATTTTCTCAACAAATTTATTTAACCTCCGCATGTTTCTCATTATCTCTCGGTAGATCTCTACAACACAACTGGTTAAATGCACAGTAGGATTAAAACGATGCAGCATAATTTTCAGAACACACTTTCATACAATGGGCATAAAATATCGTTTCTAAAATATCAGGGTTGGGCCGTATCTAACATTAAACAATATATTACTCCAAGCACTTTAAGATCCAAGAAGTCTCGTACCCAGGTAATGTTTAAGTACAAATGACGAACACCCACCTCACCACAAGAAGTTCTAGTCTTCAAATCCGAGGAAGGGATTAATAATGTATTCCTATAAATCTGAACAGTCGTTGTTCATAAGAAATAGTGGCAACAGAACCATAGGCATGCATCCAGTTGATGGGCTTCAATTAACCGCCAAAAGAATATTATTAAACTGCTTGACGATCTTCAAAATATTCCGCCAGTGATGTTGAGCTATTCAATGCCACGTTGTCTATTCTTATGATTATCAGGTGGTCGGATTATTTGTTGATATCGCAACAATAGACAGCAAATTAATTCTTTGAATAGCTCTGAACAAGACACAACACACTAGTCCCGAAAAAAATACTCTCTCATACAGGAATATATTTTAGTGAATTTGCTTTACCATACTTGCCTCCTAAACCCAAGATCGCGGGTTCGAACCCGGCCAGGACCGATGGATTTTTCGGAGCGTAAAAATCCTAAGTATGGCTTCCTTCGGAAGGGAAGTAAAGCCGTGAGTCCCGTGTCGTACATTTACGGCACGATAAAGAACCTCAAGCCTGAAAGAGAGGCCTCTGAGCAAAATTAGTTGGCCGTTTCACGCCCTGGGTTGAATGGGACGCTGATGACCTCAGATGTTAAAGAGCGTCCATAAATAATCAATCAAAAAAAAAGTGAATTTGCTTATTTCCTTAAGTTATACATTACGTATACTTAATTAGGTGCTCAAAAGTTTTCCCATTTAAAAAGTGACACTGCTAAGACACAATACAAATTCCTTCGGTGCATTTTCCGTTACTATCGGTGACATGTGTTTACACTTCCATTGTAAAAGTGTCCTGTTACTATAACATTACCATTATCAGAATCTCAATTTTATCATTTTATCTTAAAATGCAGTTCTATTTTTTTAACAATAAAATTATCTTTATCGCTTGGATTGGTTAGCTTGCCCGGGTGGCATACATTTTCTTCCCATTTCTTTCCCCTCTTCGTTTTCGATCATACATATCTGCAACATTTCTTACATTAAAGATCAGGGTCGGATAACGTACAGCTCTGTCTAAAGTCAATAACTATCGACTAGTCTACTGGCAATATCGCTTTTCTAGCTCTCTGACTGTTTTCTAATTTCGTGATATCTAAACTTTTACCCCATAGC
This sequence comes from Metallyticus violacea, assembly GCA_030762175.1. Classification (NCBI taxonomy): domain Eukaryota; kingdom Metazoa; phylum Arthropoda; class Insecta; order Mantodea; family Metallyticidae; genus Metallyticus; species Metallyticus violacea. The sequence goes on from CM060833.1 coordinate 42,600,524, forward strand.
GCTTTTGGGACGTCGAAGGCTACCATCAAAATTCCTTCCAAATTACTTTAGGGATGACTGATCATGTTTTGTTTATTTGGTTGATTTTGTGTTTTTTCCACAGTGATAAAGATTTTTTCTGTAGATATTTTCAGTGTGTGTTATGTACACAATTTTCTGACGACAAAGATTTAATTTTTTGACGCATATTTACACGGGGGTAATGTTAAATAGGGCAGTGATAGTTATTTGTGTCATAATTAGGGTCATAATTTGCGTCAAAATTATGCTAAATTTGTCTTTGCGTTACATTTTCATGACTTGACTGCGTTTGTTGTGCACAATTGAGATTGGTTTAGGATTATAATTAACTAAACTATACAATTAGTGCTCTTCCCCAGCAATTTCCTCTCACTCAATGAAGAACCCTTTATAATTCATCATTCTGGATCTCTACTTCAGAATACGGGTCTTTTGCGAAAGGGGTGCTCCAAAAACAATAAAATGTGTTCATTGCCACAAAGCGATTATCACGTGCGCTACAATTACTAACAAAAGGATTACTTAAAAGTGATCAACAAATTGTTTTGTTACCATGGTATCTTAAGCCTCTTTAATTGGTATGTCATTTAAAATGTTCCTAACGTCATAACTGCACAGCAATGATTGTAAGAACATTCTGTACCATAAAAATATTTCAAAATGGAAAATGATCTATTCGAACGCTTTCTAAAAAAAGATAACTTTATTTCAGCTAATATTATGCAACATTATTATTCAAAATACCTATATAAAATGGATTCTATCATTTAAAAATTTAGCAGTAAAGAACAACTAAACATAAACTCAAAAGGAAACCGTTAATAACAAAAATCGCCGACTTCATCAATTTGTCATTTATGGACTTCAAAATGTGATTCGCCGTACGTTACATGCTCAATGATATTCAAACATCTCCAAAATTTATATATTCATATATTTGATTCGCTCTGCAGATAAGATTGCCCGGTAGTTCAAGCACTTCGCTTGGCACGAGATGACACTACAGCAAAGAACGCGATGAAACAGAACGCCGTCTGCTCTTTCCTCGTTTCCGGTGGAAGTTTACACAGCAATGACGAAACAGGTGAATGAGAAGAGCGAATAAGGCACCTCTGCAGTGTCTCACCCCTTCAGACTGTTGTTCTCAGCTGCAGTATACCCATCTGGTATTCTAACCCTGCAGTCATTCGCTTCCTACCGAAAATCACTTTTTTATCTTGTTCTCTCTTCCAATCTAAATTTAACTGGAAATGAAACAGATAATTCAAATTTCACTTTCCTCACGTATTTCTGCTGATACTACAGACTTTGTTTCTTGTATCTAATACAAGAATTTTCCGCAGGGAATTTATATCATTCAAAATTCGTTATTTTTATAAGAAACTTTTGTTTCTTGGTATCAGATAGGTATTTAAAGTTTCGTTTAATAATTTTTTTGTCTTATACCAATGCAATATTTCTAAAAAAAAAAGTACAACTATCTTCTTGGTACTCCTAGGAATAAAGAGGTACCGGATAATTTATGTGATCCTATACGATGTAAGTAAAATTAGATGCGTAACGAAAGATAAATTATTGGATTTTAAAATATTTTTTGTTAAAACAGTACGTTTTAAAGATCACCGTTGTGCAAGTCTTGGCATCATTGGAACTTTTTTTTTTAAATGCTGCTTTATTCATTTCTTTGTCTTTCTACCTCTGCGCATATTGTAAGTTAAAAACACATGTATGTTGATATATATGTTGCATAACTCTGCAACTGTGTTAATAAACCGCCACGGGTGGAAGAGGTCGTTAAGGCACGGACTCATGAGCGAGAGGCCTGGGGTTCGATTCCCATCATGTCCGTCCTCCCTGACTAAGTTTTTTCCTCAGGTGTTCCTTAGTCCACATAAATGGCAAATGGCAGGGAGGTACCCAAAACTTAGGTCTGGAACGCTTCCTTCCTTAAAAAATATCGTTTCATTTCTTGTATCATCAGTGTCACCGGCTGTGGTGCCTCGGTAGTTAAAACGGGAGTTAAATCTATTAAAACAAAAAACAAAAAAACTACGTTACCATGAAAAAGATATATTTGTTATTCTCTTTTACAGTCCTTATGCTGATGATATGATGACAGAACAAGAACACTACAGAAAGTAGACAAATAGGCACCACTAATAGCAACTTAAAATGTACAAGATAATTTCTTGTTGCGTCAACACAGCATTTTGCCATATTTGACTTTAACGAATTGCATTTACTACTGATAATGCTAACAAGCAGCGGCGACTCGTGGAAACAAAACGGAGGAGTGCACAACTTTACTACTCCTACTGCAAACTCCTAGCATATTAATGATTTGGTTTATTTACGGACGCTCTTTAACATCTCAGATCATCAGCGTCCCATTCAAATCAGGGCGTGAAATGGCCGATAAATTTTGCTCAAGGGCTCACTTTTCAGGCTTGAGGTTCTTTATCGTGCTGTAAATGTACGACACGGGATCCAAGGCTTTATTTCCCTTCCGAAGGAAGCCATACTTAGGATTTTTACGCCCGAAAAAATCCATCGATCCTGACCGGGATTGAACCAGCGATCTTGGGTTTAGTAGGCAAGTATGGTAACCACTACACCATCACGGCCTATCTTAGAATATTAATTACTAGAATTTACAATCATATGTGCATTGCTGCACATGCACAAAAAGAGAGAGATAGAGAGAAAATGTAATAATGCACCTATTTAAACAAACAAAATTTTCCGGTTTTTCATGGCAACAAACATCGATGACCCTTTCACTAAAGTGTGGAATCTGCCTTTACAGAAAGTTGCACACTTGTACACATGACTTATTAAAATAACAGTTTGTCACAAATTAAAACTTAAAAGAGTTGGTATACCCAGCTTTTTAACTTCAATTTTTTCTCCCAATTGCCTCAAAGACAAAGCCTTAGAACGTAAGCTTTATATTGTGTTCATTTGCTTTACATTCAATTAACACAAAACGATATCAAAAAGCAGCAACTTCACTAGCCCACCTTTTAGCAAAGCTGACTTCTAACATTGTTGCTTCAAATATGTTGTTTGATATTAAAAAACTACAAAATTTCCCATATTTAAATATGGCTGTGTTTGCATTAATACACTGATGATCTAACAGTCTTTTAAAAATTTATCCAAATTTGTAAAGCAATAATAACTCGTATAGAAATGTAGGCAATCTTTCCAACTGTAGGTGACTTTCAGGTAGTGCATACACATAATGGTTCTTAAGGGTAAGAGGCTCCTCTTACTACTTCCCCTCACACTTCTATTAAAAACGCTCAACAACCTTACAAGACTTTGCAAGCCAAGCCCACTACATATAATAATAGCAAGTATAAATATCATGTACAAGATATGTGCCCCTACAAATATTTTTGGAGCTTCCCCTCCCTGCTAACAACTTAAAAATATATTTAAAAATGGTTTTACTAGTGCCCATAAGATGAAATTGTGTTGTGTTCAAAGTTCCCTGCGATTACTTATTCAGCTCAGTTTGGCCGATCAAAACTTACTGGTATAAAAAATTCCGTCACAAAATGTAGAATATTTCACTAAGTAGTGTATAAAAGCTGATATATCTTGGACTTTCACGGGCTTTCACGGCCCGTGTTATAAATAATACAGTTAAAATATTCCCCTACACAAGTAATATTAATTGACCTCCTAAAATCAGTCGGAACAATGCTGTTGCCTCTTCAGCGTTCTTCATCCACTGATGATACTAACCGCAGAAGTTGGTGAAAGCTTTCATAGCATATTAAACCAAGGATCATGGCAAAACAGATCGTAAGATTTTAACTGTTTTAAACATATAACAGATAAGAATTTTAAATATTATTTTCTTGAAGACAAAAAAATTAAACACTCCATTGCCACTTTGTAAGAAAAATATACCTATGTGATTCTTAAAAGAAGCCCAGAGCGAATCTCTATAATCTCTATACACCTTAACAACTGATACATAACAACACGCTGTGGCAAGATAAGGCGCAAAATGATGCTCATAATGAAAGACAGTCAATTATGTCACTCCCGGAGATAAGCAGCACAACGGTGCAAAGCAAACTGGATTACACCGCGCCCTGACACTAACAATAACTTCACGAACCATCAGAATGGAAATAAAACCAGCGCTTGGCTTTTCCTGAAACTCTGAATCCTGTTGTTCATTTCTTCCATTATAAATCATAATAACGAGTTTGCTGCAGGGCAGTGTAATTCAAACATCAGCACTATTGAATTTATACAGGAAGTTGGTTATTTCTATAGAAGCCATTTAACATTCGGGCAGTACTTTAAATAATTTACACTAAATATATTAACTACTATACCGGAAATATTACTTTCGTTCTGCAACACCTTGGCAAGAGATACCTAACTTCACAAACTTTTCCTAAGGCTATAAGACAAACTCTGCATGAAGCAGCGTTGTCCATAACCGATGGACCAAGGGTTACCTCCGAAGTTTATAGCCGTTAGCACATGCCTAAAAGGAGCTCCAATTGTCTCTTTGTGTGATAGAAAATAGTGCCCAGGAAAAAAATCCTATCATGCTAGATTTAGGGGAAGGGATGGAAAGTAATGTAACTTTTGAGCTCTGGCAGCTGTGTAGGCATGGTGAAGAGTTAAGGAATTGCCGTTACAAGCTGAAAGCATCTGCAGCCGATAGTTCCGAGCCGTAGCGAAGAAAGCCGACTGGTTAGGAGACGATAAACGTGTATTGTGGAGTAAAATTAACCTTTTTTACGTTGTATTGTTTTCTTTAACTTAAACTAAACTAAACTAAACTAAACTAACCTAACCTAACGTATGATAAAGTAACATTTATTCGATTAAGAATAGTGTAAAAAGCATGAAGGAAAAATAAAAGGAACGAGTTAGAAAGAGTTAATATGAAGTAACATTATTATTATTATTATTATTATTATTATTATTATTAAATTAAACTAACCTGACATAATCTAACGTAAGAACTATTTTTTTACGTACTACTATTTTTTTTTGTTAAACTTAAACTGAACTAACCTAACCTATGAAAAAGTAGCATTTATTCGATTAAGAATAGTGTAGAAAAATTATGACGATTAAAAAAATTAGTAATATTAATTCATTCTGAGAAAAAAAAAAAAAGACTACAAGTAGAGGGGAAATTGCCCATGGGAAATCGAACTCATGACCTCCACATTACTAAAATCGTAACCAGTCGGCTTTTCTCGGTACGGTTCGGGGCTGCCGGCTGCAAATGCTTTCAGCTTTTAAGATAAAATGTAGGTGACGCATTCTTTGCTAAAAGACAGTGATTCAGATACCATTCTGTAGCACGTTTTTTAAGTATTCAGGTGAAGAAAGATATTATCTCCTTCTTTCTTAATGAAGATCATTTTCTGGAAAGCATCGCACTGTTGAATGTTATGGAATGTGGCAGTTTACGGCTATTTTTCGTTGAGGTTGATGCTCATTGCCATTTATTTTAGTTTTCCTTAAATTAAATTATTGCTTAAGTATAAGGTTTTAGAATATTAGAAAAGTGATTGCTTGTTTACAGTTGAATTTGATATTTATGATTAAATTTATAAGCATCGTGCATTTCTCCAGGCTATTGCATTTTCACTTGGTTTTAGTGAACTTTTATTACTTTCTGGCGATTTATTGGAGTAAAGTTGGCAACAGTGATCAGCAATAATCTGGCAACCCTGAGCATGGCTTGCAAACATCCATTCATGGATTCCCTTTCAAAAAAATAATTATTTTCATTCGTTTCATCCCCTGAAATGGTACTCCTTTTCATTGCGTTCACATCGCTCTAAAATTATGCATGAACAGAGAGAGATTCATAAAGAAATCGCAGTACCCACCCTGCTCTGACCTTCATCGTGCCAAGTTTCTCGTAATTATTTTATGAGGAAAATCGTCGGGTTCGAACAAACAAAATCGCAGCGAAGTTCAGATATACTACATTTTTTATCTATGAATTCAATGGTGGTATTTATTTTCTGTAAAGCGCCGCAGTTGCTCATTAGAGGGATCCATTTAGTCACCGTTCACTGTCTTTAGCTCCAGCAGAGATTGTGCTAAGCCTGTGCCCCAACCTTTGTCTTCAGAGATCACTAATTATCAACAAAAGAGTTTCACAGAAAAAATTAATATCACCAATGAATTCAAAAAAAAGTAAGTGGCCTATACCTGAAATTTCATGCAATTTTGTTCGTTTGAACCCAAGTGAAGATAGACTAAACAGAGGCCTCTAAAAAGCAACTCCGGCGTTTAACAGAAATATTCAAAGGTAAGTAAATGACCGGGTGAGGTTTTGTTTACTCGAGCCCGAGAGTAGGAAAACTAACCATTGTCCTCTAGTGAGGAAATTTGACGAATATTATCATTGAAGTCTGAGGTACGTAAATGGCGTGTAGCTGATTTTTTTGCTGGAAGTATGTCATTTGCCATATCCCCTCAATGGGAGAGATGCTCTCTTCAGATCGATTATTAGAATCTTCGTAAATGTTTTTTTTTTTTTGACGTAACATGAAATAAGAAAGATAAAAAAAAAACTTCTGCATAAACACTATACAATCGCCGTTTGATAAGCGCTTGAAGAAAATCTTCTTTATGGAGCATCACCCATTATAGACCGTAGTATACCTGTCCATGTGCCTTATTTATTTAGCTTACATTTTATACGTCAAGCACCAAAAACTATAAGAAATCTCCTCGTATTAACTAAACGTAAGCTTTTTCTCCTAAATTCGTTCTCCTTCGGTATCCCTTTCTGTCGATAATACTGACAACACCTGTGACAAATGTTTCTACTCTCAGCAAATCCTGTAGGAAATTTACGACTTGGCAGGTGTCAGGTATCGTTCTAACTTCACAGCTTGTACAGTGCTTATCTCTCTGCTTATAGGTTAACAAAAAGGGGGACATTGGTTACGTATTTGTTTTGAGCACTGTGACATAAAAATGCCACAGGTTTGTTTGTTTTAAACTGGAAAACAATCGTTTCAAACCTCCTACAGTGTTTTCGAGCAAAAAGCTGAAGCACGCTTAAGGAAAAGAGAATTATACGCTAATGTTTGTGGCAGTATAAAATTAAATAACGCGCGATATCTTAGCATCAATTGCTAATATATGCCATGATCCGTTTAGAACACAAATAAATCGTTCTCTCTTCCTTTAGCAGTGGATTGCAACTTTCCTCTTCTCCATTCATTCACTCACTCACCCCCTATCTCTGATATTTGTTTATAGTTTAACTATTAAGACATAATTCAGTTATATTTGAAACAACATACAGTGACATATAAAGAAGTGCAAACAATTTTATGTTGCTGGAGTTCAGGAGCTTGTGTAAGGATGGAACAAATGCCTCAATGTACAGGAAGATTATGTTGAGAAATTAAATTTTTTTCCAAATCAATACTCTTATTTTTTGAAGTTCTATATCCATTTGTAACTTACTTAACGACTAATCTGTACATCTACACACCTCTCAAATCTTGCATCTGTTATTTCCTCACTGGAGGCAAAGGACTCTTTCTTTATACCACAGACACCGGTTCCAGGAAGTTCAGTGAAATTGTAAACGAAAAAATAAACATCGTAATTTACATAAACAAAAACAGAATATGGACAAATATGAAGCAAGTAGGCAAACGTGCTGAGTTGCCAAGTAAAAAAACATTACCAGGAGAAATAATGGCAACATTGATGTGTTCATGTGAAGAGAGAGAACGCTTTTCTCGCTATGAAGGCTTCTTAAAAATATTAGAACATGCCAAATTTTTAGTAATTGTAAACTTTAATACAAAGCAAAAGACAACTTAAGGAAACTAAATGTTCATAGTTTCTTTAAATGAGTAACATGACAATTGCCATCTTAATTTTAATTGTATGGATTTATCTAAAACAAACTTTATAACCTGTTTGTTTCAACAAATACTCTACGTCTATTTTGAAGCTTTTCAAGCATATAATGCGTACACATTTCTATCATTTATAGAGCATACAAATCTCTAAGAACGACTGACAGGTCGCAATGACAAGAGAGTCAATCCTGCCCGGTAGCACAATGATGTAGACAGCTGTTACTCGTGAAACAACCAACTCCGAACAAGTAAGTAACGTTAGTGGTCATAAACTACGGCATACTTCCTTCTAACAACTTTCATCAGATATAACACGGGTAACCCATTACCGCACGGCTGATGACCAGAGGTATATCTAATGAAGCAATGCATCTAAGAAGACGGTAAAGTTGTGCCATAATACAAAAGCCTTCTGTCGCCACATCCAACCTGCAACTTGTAATGCAGAATTCCAAGATAAGTTGCCAAGTCTGGACACAGTGAACGCAAAGTTTTATTACACCGAACTTGGCTGCCATGGTTCCGAGAATATTCTCTAACTACTTAACGACTGCTGTCATTAATACACTCCGTAATAACTGAACCTGAAGTTACCAGTCTTGAAGGTATTATGTTATGGGCATAAACAGATGCTAATTGGAATTGTGGTATTCGTTATCTCCGTTCCTTTTCTTCGTGCCTCTAGTTTCTTTCATACGTTTGTTGGTTTTTTAATTCTTGCTTGCAATTCATTATTTTCATTGCAATATTTTTCTAGTACCGTTTGATCTATTCTTCTGGTTGATGACACACATCAAGTACGATCATTTGGAAAATAAAAAGACATACCAATCTTTCCATACATAGAAAGAACAATGATTAAATATGAGGAATGTTGGAAAAATAATGTTTGCTGCCCCCCCCCCCAGGACAGTAAACAATGGCAATGTTGATTGTTGATTTGTCTTATTTACGGACACTCTTTAACAGCTCAGGTCATCAGCGTCCCATTCAATTCAGGGCGTCAAACAGCCGATAAATTTTGCCCAGAAGCCTCATTTTTCAGGCTTCTTTATCGTGCCGTAAATTTACGACACGGGACACACGGCTTTACTCCCTTCCGAAGGAAGTCATACTTAGGATTTTTACGCCCGAAAAAAAGCCATCGGTCCTGACCGGGGGATGGCAATGTGTTGAGGTTACATCATTCCTCTTTTCTTTTATGGTTTCATCGCATAGATGGCGTTGGCGCAATACTTTCTTAAAGAAAGGAAAACGGAATAGTGATTCCCCGGGAGAACAGACAAGTATTGCAGTCATGGACAAAGGAGGAAGTGGCGACTGTTGTTCGATACGAATAAGGACTGGGAGCTCTGGTACCGAAAGTCATAGCCGTGAGAGGGATGCCACACCCAGGCGATCAGGAACAGTTACTGGGGACGAGAACATTGCCAAACGAGTTGATGAACTGATTCATGATTTTATGTTACTGCAAGATGTCAAGAATGATTCTGTCCCTTATATCAGCTCCCCAACTCGTCTGGCAATGTTCCCATTTCCAGTAGCTGTTGCTGACTGCCTGGGTTTTCGCATCTCCAAAACATTTTCACTTTCTTCTCGGAATTGCGGGCAACATCACCGCACCATTTGCTTCAACATTATCAAAGCCACACACTCCCACTTGACGGTTATGAATTTCGATATCGCAGTTCCCAAGTGCCTATTCGTACGGAACAACAGCCACATTTCTTCCTTTGTCCGTAATTGTAGTACATGTCTGCTCTCCATGCTTGCCAAGCACTCAATATTCCGTTTTCTTTCATAAGTACTTCATCATCGCCACTTTTGCGATGAAAGTAGTCACAAAGCAAAAGAGGAATGATGTACCACAACACATTACCAAATCAAAATTTCTACGGTTTCTCAGGGAAAAATGGGAGGGGGGGGAACAATGCCACTATCCTACTATCTTACATGGATCTGTCAATATCTTCGTTTTTACATCAGTCAACATCTAACATCTACTCAAGCAAAAACCCAAGACTTTCCTAACATACATAGAAGGCGTTACTGTACATATCTGAAGTATTTACAGAAAAAAAAGCATACGATCTATTGCCATATCACTTTTAAAAGTAATACAAAAGCTTGGAGTGCAAAAGACTCTAGGCACCCTCTTGACACAAGGGAAATTCATAAAATACAATGTGAGTGTGCCAAAGTGCACATAATCATGACCGGAAGATCTATTAAAAAGCGATTGGAAGAACATCAGGGATACCTTCGTCTTAATCTGCCTGAACAATCTGCTATAGCAGAGCATGCCATAAATGAATGCCATGGCATAACTTTAATGAATCACAGGTGGATGCAAAAACACAAGATTTTTGTACCTAGCCAGGTGGGAGTAATTGGAAATACAGCATCCAAAATATTTTAACAGAGATGGCGAATATCACCTAAGTATCACATAGAAAGAGTTCTTAAAAACAAACAAACACCACTCCCCGTTCCTCTACATATATAATATTCATTGACCTTCCAAAGCCAGAAAGAGACAGATCAATATTGTCTTTTCAGCAGTCAGTTGTTCATCGTCCACTGATGATGTTAACCGCAGAAGTTGGTCAAAGCTATGGCAGCATATTAAACCATGCACCATGGAAAAACAGGCATGTAACTGTTTTAATTATAACAGTTTAATTATGGGCCGTGAAAGCCTAAACTGTATAATAATAATAATAATAATAATAATAATATAATAACACAAGATATTAATTATAGTATTTTAAAAGAAAAAATTGAACACAAAACATTTACGAATATATTGCCAAAAGCGCTTTATATTGCGAAGGTATTTAATTTTGAGCAGTTTAATTAATACCAAACCAAACGCTTAATTTGTCATCGAATACTATTATTCCGGGCAATGATCCTTGTTAAACTATTGCCGTGTTGATAAATGGAGACTGTGACACGTTATGGTCATACCGGAACAATACGCTTCTGACAGCTGAAGACAATACGGAAAGTGCTCGCTTTAATACCACTGCTATAAAACGCCGTTAATGTAACCATTACTCATAAATCAACAAAGTTGGCCCGACCAATTTACACGAACCTATAGCTATCCAAAGAACAGAAGCATGGCACTTAACTGGATAAAATGGAACGTACGCCAGCTCTATAAAACAAGAGGAAATGGCAATTTACTAACCTCAACGTATTTTTAAGAGCTCTGTGAGTTTTGGAGCATTAAAGGTCAAACAAACAAGCTGTTTCTTCTGCAAATGACTCCTTAAAAACTTCCTGCCTCTGAATAGAAGGTCATTAATTCTATGTTCCATGAAAGCAGTGCTTGAACATTGTATGTTTGTGCTGAAATACGACAACTCGTTTATCGTTCAGTGCTGTAGTTCGATCCTGTGAAATATTTCAGTGCCTTCTTCTGAATTAATTTCCGGTATTAATAATAGATTTAATAACATTCTTCTTCTTCTTTCTCTCATCCTTCCTTTAGCTTTTACACTTGGTAATTATCGTACAAAAATGCAAAAGCAATTATAGGCATTCATCCATTTCTTTGCAACGAAATCTTTCATTAATAAATGTTTCAATAAAAATTCGATTTTAAAAATATTTCTCACAATTTACCATACTTATAAAATTAATAATATAATAATATATTTACCATAAAGACTGTTTATAAATGTAGAAGTGTAAATGAAACCTTTATTCTTCCAGGAAGTTAAGGATGTGCATACATTCTTGTACAAATTAATGTGGACAAACATTGCATTTCATTAGGGATTAATCAATTTCGAAATCCACCAAACATGACTGGTATAACTATTAAGAAAATTACAAGTTTAATTTAAATTTAAAAACCATAGCTTTAGCGGGCTACTGCGGGTAATATGATGTACCTTACTAGAAAACAGTATGTAAGCGATCTAGTCAGAAGTGAATAATAGGCCGCATAACTACAGTACTGATTGTATTATTACCCAAAATAAACTGATTTTATTCTTAGAACTGGCTTATTTTATATTCTGTTCAAATTCTACCAACAATAACAGCCCAGATTGTCAGACAACAATAGAAAATAAAAGATATGATAACAGTTGCATCCTATTTAAAATATAAACATTAAAAGGTTGCAGTATAATTTGAGATTTTAAAGTTTTGAGTGGCTGGGAGTGAGAGGGCGAAATTATAATATTAATGAACTTTAGTTTTAAATTTTCCTCTAAATAAATGTGTAGATCTTAAATTGGTAATTTTAGTTGCATTATCCACAGTCAATATAGTCAATTGCTTCCAAATAACTCCATGAGCGGTGTATACGAAAAGGATTGAGAATCATTCCAGATTCTTAATTCTTTACTACTTTTTTTTCTCTTTTTTTCCGATTAGCTCCAATTCTTCTATTTTGAATACAACTCCTAATATCCTTTCATTTTATTAGTTTAAGAAAAATTTACTTAATCAGCATTTTTATTAATAGTACAATAACTGAGTGTACATAAAACCTTTCTTTGCGAGCTTCATCAACATTTTATTTTTAATTTCCCTCCTCGATTGTTTAAGGTTGGTAAACCTATGGAAATTTCATAAGGAACGTATTCTCCCCCTATCCCTGCTGTGTACTACATTTGCGCCAAAATACAATAAAGTTTCATGTAATTCCCACGATTCATGTCGTAAAGAGTCACAAAGCAAATCATATCCCTCCGCGGTGCTACGCCACTTGGAAACACTACTGCCAAGCAAGTCCTGGCTCGTTAGGGAGCCTCTAGATTATTTCCTGCTATTAACCCTAAATGAGAAATTACTCCATGTTCCTTACGGGATCATCAAGGCTCGTATAACTATTTCTTGTAGCGGAAGCTAATGGCCGAGGCGGTGGATAGGGTAATACAAGGCCCTGATTAACGACACGGAAATATTACCCTTGCTGCGACAAGGGATGATCTCTAAAAACAACGTGTTCCGCTGACTCTAGCATATTTACTGGGAATTACCTTACAAAAGAAATATTCTAGTCTAATTCTCCCAATCCTTGTGAAGATTATGTTTAAAAGTATTCCTCCAAAAGGCATATTAAATCTCTCTCGTTTTTAAATCTATTTTTTTGTCATTTAGTACGCAAAATCACAATCTACTCGCACTAACTTACTTGCTATGACAGAGTTACACGTAAAAACTTACCGGAAGTTCTAGAAAGCTACAATATTTAAGGAAATTTAGTAAATGCTTTAAACGAAAATGAGTAATGTACAAAAATATATTCATATCGATCGATTACTTTAAACTAAGATTGGAAACAGGGTTGTGGCCTTTCACCCTTGTTCGACATGAATTCTGCCTTTGAAGAACACAAGCGGTTAGCAAAATTAGAATATTTGTGATATTATTCAAGTGTTTTATCCAGTTCTACTTCTCTAGATTTGAATTTATAGCTAATTTTTTCCCAGAGTTACTTTATTTTTCAATTTTATTGGCTTATTCCACAGTTGTCTTCCTAATAATGAATAATTACACACATTCAGTAAAAATACAAATTTCCTTAGCGGTTGCACACCACGCACTATCACATGTCAGTACTTTTGTTTCTCACTACCACCGACATTCTGCCTCCCTAAAGCGAATTAAGAGAAAGAGATGTCAGCTATAGGTTTCCAAAAAAATGCACATTCCTTCCGATCTCAATTTATCTTTATAGGTCCTATGATGTTTGTGGTTTATAATGTTTCGTTTATTCTTTGTCACATTCTCCTTTTTCCCCGTTTGTTTCTTCAAGATGTTTTTGTTTCCAACTGTTTATCGCCCTGCCAGTTACACTATTACGTTCCGTTATGTTGGCACTTGTTGCCAACCCAGTCAGGCAGCGCTCAATTGCACTTCCATGTCAGTGCTGAGGAAAGTGTATCAGGTTCGAAATGTTTAATTTTTGTTTTTTGAGGCTTCCTGTGTATGTTATATGTTCTGTTATATATTTGGGTTTTGGATTAGAATATATTGAAAAATATCTCTTTTGGAAAAAGGAAGATTTTGGATTAGATGTCCATGTGGATAAGTAACACACACAGAAAGTCACCAAAAAATAATAAAAAATCCAGCCTGATAGGTTTTCTCAGCCAAAGGTGAAAGTAAGCAAAGCATTAGAGAGCTGGCGGACTAAGGTTGCAATTGTGCCAACTTAACAGTGTAACTGGCAGGGCGACAAACTGCAGAAAACAAAAACATATTAACTAGGCTGCATAATGAAGAAACAAATGCGGGAAAGAGGGTGTGACAAATAATAAAAGAAATCTCATAAACCACGGACATTACAAGGCCCATAAAGATAAATTGAGAGCATAGGTGTGCGTGCTTCTTGGAAAACTATAGCTACCATCTCTTTCTCTTAGGGTGCTTTCAGAAGCTAAGGGAGGCAGAACGTCGATGATAGTGAGAAACAAAAGTACGGACATGTGATAGCGCGGACTGTGCAACCGATAAGGAAAATTTAGTTCTTACTGATTGTCTGTGATTATTCATTCTTAGGAAGAAAACTGTGAAAGTGGTGCTAATATAAATGGCTTGACAAAATTTATAATTATGTACGTTCTTTGAAAAACAATTGGCAAAAGATCTCACATTCAATAGAACGTTCCAAAGATCGTTGCCTTGAAGAGATCAACTAGTGGAACGTTTGAAATTCGCTGAATAACCTGACTTCTAACGAGAGGTCTTTAATGAAGAAACTATCCAAAAATAAACATATAATTCTTTTACCTGCAGATAAATGATTTTCTGTTGCAACTAAGTTTTGACTTATTATAAATCTTCTACCCATGACTTCACACTGAGATGCCAATATTTTAGCTGCTCGAGTTTCTCCTGAAGGTTTTAATAAATCTGAGGTTCCCTTCTTCTAGCTTTCTTCAACACTTTCTACTTATTTAATTTATTTACTGAAATTCACAGAGAGCTGCCCGGGTCGCCCAACAGTCACCAGTTATGGCTTACCCACAGAAAGAATCTCGGAGCACATTGATTTTTTCATTAAGCGTCTTGTTGTTTCCAGAGATTAATATATTAAGCGCCCATACCATTTTCTGAAAATACTCATAAATGTTGGTCTCTCTTCGTTCGATGATATTATATCACCTACAATTGATGTTACTTCATTAAACACGAATTTATATACTGTAGGAAGAAAGAATTGTTGCATAAAATTTGTTCTTACACAATCATCGTCTTTCACATTTTCCATAAACTGGTTTCATTTGCCAACTATTTTATCTAGCTCTTACTCTCGATGCGTTTATCTTCTCCTAAACCCTGTCTCCTATACCCAAGATCGCGGGTTCGAACCCGGCCAGGAAAGATGGATTTTTTTCGGGCGTATGGCTTTCTTCGGAAGGAAAGTAAAGCCATGGGTCCCGTGTCGTAAATTTACGGCACGAAAAAAAAAGAACATCAAGCCTGAAAGAGAGGCCTCTGAGCAAAATTTGTCGGCCGTTTCACGCCCTGAGTTGAATGGGACGCTGATGACCTGAGATGTTAAAGAGCATCCATAAATAAATCAATAAAAAAGAGCGTTTATCTTCGAAAATAAATTTTTGTAAGATTTTTATTCTTTGTAAGATTTGTGCTCTTTATTTGTAAGTAAATGTTTTTCGCTGCCACTGTATCCTCTCAATGACTTTTCATGACTTTTTTTCATTATTGCTCCTTCGACATGTAACTTATTTAAGATTTTTTCCTTTTTCAGTAGTTTACGATCCTCCAATCACACTGTTAAGCATTTTAAGGTAGACACTAGATGTCGCGTACCGCCATGGGTGGCCGAGGTCGTTAAGGCTCCGGCTCGTGAGCGAGAAGCCTGGGGTTCGAATCCCGTCAGGACTGACCTCTCTGACGGAGATTTTTTTTTTCTTCAGTTTTTCTCAGTCCTCATAAAAGACAAATGTCGGGAAGATACCCCAAACTTAGGCCTGAAACCTTTCCTTCCTTAAAAGAAAATCCTTTCCCAATATATCATTTCATCTCATGCATGATCAGTGTCCACTGCCTGTGGCGCCTCAGTAGTAAAATCGGACGTTGAACCCATTAAAAAAAAAAAAAATAAAACAGTTGCCGCTATAGTTACCTGGTTTACAACTGTTTCACTTACTTAGTTTCTTTCACTTAAAAAGAGACAATAGGCTTGAAACATTTATTTTCTTAGTGGTGTGTTTTATATCTCTATAATACAACACCGTATTATATAAACAGGGTGGCCTATTAGGCAAAGTGTTAGAAACCAGTGTCCCTTAAATGGGACAACAAAACTAATGCTATCTTTATCTAAATTTATAGCAGGAAAGGGCTTCATAAATGCGCAAAACTTAAGTTATGTGGCTTTAAGGGGTAACTTTAGAATTTTAAAAGGAAAGATTGTGTAATTTTAAGATATTTATATAGTACTCAAGAACTTAAGCCAGTTTTGAATAAAACCTTTTTTCTAAAATTACATCTTGAGAAATGATAGTGTGCTTAAAATAGCATTTTATATAATATATGAATAAAAAAGGAAATGTTGGAAAGAAAGTATAATACTAAAATTCTGGTAACTATCCAGAATCAATTACGTATTTTCTTCGGAAATGTACGAGAGAAAATGAGGTACCATCAAAATGAAGCACCGCCACACTTCGCATGACGCACATGTGATTTATTACAGCACAAACCCCATGATAAATGGATTGAACATGCTGAGTCTGTTATATGACTACACCCTTAGGCTACTTATTATGAAGCAAAAAATCATATCTACAATATCTTTCGCAAAAGACAATAAGAAGAATCGAATACGGCAAGAGTTTGTCACTATCACCCCATGTATGTTAAGAAATGTTACGGAAAATCTCCGAAAGAGTTATAAATGTTTAGCTGTTGATGTAACTTAAGTATTTCATAAAACGATGTAAACTAATTGCTTGTTTATTATCTTTTATCTAAAAGTATCTCTTTAAACACCCTATAATTTCTCAAGAATTAATTTTAGAAAAATAAAATTAATGAAAATTTGCCCCGTTTGTTGAGGTCTACTTAAGTGTTCTAAAAGTATATCATTGTTCCATTAAAAATTCTGAACTTATACCTCCGGAGCCCCATAAAGGGATGCAATTAAGTTTTACCCTTAGCGCTTTTATGAAGGCCCCTCGCTATAATAAGTTTAGAAAAAGTCAGCACTTGGTTGTATTGGTTCAGTAAAGAAATATTGCTTGATATGGGTCACTAATGTATAAATTCGTTTTACAACCTCCTTTTATTTATGCTGATTTTTGAATCCTTGTAGCTGCCCTTTCACCTAAGAACGGATGATCTGTTAATATAGATGTTCCTTTCTTAACCTTTCTTTATTATAGAAATTCAGACAAGTAAGGACCTTCTATTAAAAAAAGAAAGTATAATAGAAAAATCCTGGTAACTATTCAGAATGAACTACCCACACTTTTGCGATATGTTCCTCTAAGTCAGGGGATTCCCAATCGGTGTGTCATAGCATCTTAGGGTGCCGCGAGTATTTTGGGAATAAACAAAAATTTATTCGGGACTACTTAAAACATATATATTAAATTACAGTATATAAATTACTGGTATTGGTGATGAAGAAGATAAGGAAGACGAATCATTTGAATTAAGTTTCATCTGAGGTGTCCAACCCATGAACTAATAAGAAGAGACGCCCTGCTCATAAATTCAGCAGTTTTATTTTATGTAGTTTTGATAATTTTTTATATTGGGAAAATAGTAATATCATACATGAGGATGAAGACCAAACATCCAAAATCAGAACACGCTGGCACATTGATCATGTTTAAAACTATATTGCACAATAAACAAAGAATAACTAACTTCAAATATGTTTAAAACACGGCAACAATGATGTCACTCATACCACGCAAACTAACACAAAGACAATCAAATCCAAAACAAGTAATGGACTGCTTAGCCTTGAGGACGATATATGTGTTTCGTTGTCAAATGCTAGGGTTGATATCAAACATTCTCAGCAATTGTCAAAATCTTATATTAATAAGACAAACTTTGTTTTAATGATTTACAATTACATTGTAGTCCTCTAGTTTTGAAATTGTATTTGTTTAATTTGACAATTCATAATCAGTGTGTATTAAACATTTGTGTAGTATACTTTGTCCAATGGCAGGCCATAACTTGTATGTTGTTATTAAAAAGGAATTGTATTCTTATGTTTGTTATAGAGTGGCTATTTGAACATAATTTTACACATTATATACACATAATGTGTTAAATTATGATCATGTATATATATATATATATATCAATGAAAAATATAAATTGTGAATAATTTAACATAATTTTAAAAAAAATTAACAGAGGTGCCCCCAATTTCTAATATCAATCCCAAGCGCACGTAAAAATATTGGGAATCACTGCCTTAAGTGTACGAGAAAAAATATGATACCAGCAAAATGGAGCACCGTCACACTTCGCATGGCGCACATGATGCTAATTTTCGGATTTTCGTAGCTGCCCTGTCGTCTAAAATCGGATGATTTGCTTAATATAGATCTTCCTCTCTTAATAATTCTTTATTTTAAAAATTCAGACAAATAAGCAACGTCTATTAAAAAGTAATTAATTTAAAGTTTACTTTATTGTACTTAAATTCAAACTCATTCAAAAACTGATACAAAATTCATTTCTTTCTATTTTATCCATCTCTTTAAACTGGAGGCTAAAATTTATAGCTTCAAAATAAAGCAGAGAGGAGAAGAGATAAAGTGTTGATATGTTACGTGGGGTACATATTATTGGATCGTAAAAGATATGAAGACACACAAGAAGCATGCTGTGAGAAGCAATATGAAAAAAAATAGCTAAGGCACCCTATTGGAGGATGAGGAACACATGATAACAAATGAAGAGCACCCTTGACGATCTAGATTTAACAATATGATACCCATCTGGTTCCTCGCCTACGTAAATTAAGAGTTATCTTTTCAAGAGGCAGCTTGGGTTCATCCACTAGACAAGGTGGTGTCCCAGCGTCAGAAATACGACCACGCTCACACACGCTTGAACCAATCTTCTCGTGAAAATGAAATTTTCTCAGCATGAGGCTGTTTCTACACAGTGTCCCTGAATAAATATAAAAATATATAGCATCACAAGAAGCCGTTGTAAACCAGGCACGTTACTGTCATTGTTGTATTCTGTTGCCGTTCCTCCATACATTGTCGAAGATCGTCCCTAACTTTACGGTTAGATGCCACCGTACATTCTGTTTTAGAGCCAAATACTCTCACTGCATATGACTAAGGCACTCAGGAAGCCTAGCAAAACAAAGAAAACGTAGAACGAAAAGGTTATATAAAAATTGTTGAGCTAGGTGAAAACTCTGCAATATTCCAACTCAAACTATGAGTAATAATTACATTCATGAGCAAAAGAAGTAAGATCATCCACAGGGTGGCACAAAACCAAAATGAACATTCCTATTTAACAGTGTCTCAATCACTGCGGTCTTTTTTTAAGGACTTATGCAATTGTCCTTGTTCACTTATTTTAACACTCGTAAAAGGGAGGCTGAAGCTGTGTTTCTAACATATATCGATTAAAATTTCTATAAATCTAACAACTTTTTCCACAGAGAAATGTTAATTCCCAATTTATTGTCCCAGACAAGGTTGCCATACAGAACGAATGAAATCGGGAAAACTTTTCTTGACTCATGTTGTATTCAGTTGGGAGGGATAAATAATATTCCCCGTACAAATATAAAGAAACGAGTTCACATTTTACATTATTTAACTAGAGCAGACATATTGTTACTACATCCCAGCAGATTCTTACATTTTCAAAATATAGTTATAAAATGGAAGCAAAGTGCCCAGTAATATAAGCAGTCTGCTCTAAAAAGCAATGGCAAGCTGTAAGGAGCTGAAAGTCTTTCAAATCCTAGTCCCTGAACCAATGAAAGAAAATCATTACTTACAAAGAAAAATCAAAATGGCAGTCTATAGTTGAAATAAGTATGTTAATAAAGTTATAGTTATTAACATGTTTAAATTATGTGAAAATTAAATCTTTGAAATGCCCCTAATCACACAAGAAGTATCTTCATTTTGAATAGCCCCGTTATTTGCTGATTTAGTACTGCGAGCCAGTAATGCATATCGGAAACCCCGAACTTAACTCAACAACTGTTAAATGGATTATGGAAATAGCAAGCAAGTTTTATGAGGTTCGATGAGGATCCCTCATTAGTTCCAGCGAGATACACCTCTGGAGAGTCGGCCCAAGGTCGCGGGTTCGATCCCAGCAGTGGGTCGATGAATTGTTTTCGGGCGTAAAAATGCTAAGTATGGCTTCCTTCGGAAGGAAAGTAAAGCCGCGGGTTCCATATTACGGCACGTAAAAGAAATTCAAACCTGAAAGAAGAGACCTCTGAGCAAAACTGATCGGCCTGTTCATGCCCTGAACTGAATAGGACGCTGATGATCTGAGATGTTAAAGATCCATAAATAAACCAAATCAACAACCCCCGAGGTCACCTACCGGTAATTTTTTCATTAAGAAAGAATCCATTTTCCAAACCAGCCCCTCTTACGAGGTGGAAGTCCATGTGCTACTTACATACGTCTGAGTCATTCGAGAATTCTACCAGTACCACTAGCAGGGTGACCTAATCTAGCATCAACCTATCACATCTGCATGTGGGTAACTAGAACGTTTCAACCGCCGCGCGTACTCATTTATCATTTTGTCGCGGGAACACATTACCCCACAGACATCAGCCCATCCTGACGACTCTCCGAGGGGAATGAAAACTATGTCAACAAAATGAAAGGCCATGTTTTCTCCCCATAAAGTCTCCGATCAGCATTGAAAACTCAAAAATCAATGAAGACAGCACTTAACAAACATACGTCATACTAACATGGACCTCCCCCTCAAATTATAATTTCCTGTTTTAATTTATCTTACCCCTTAAAACACTGGGAAAAGATCTTAAGACTTTCATTTAATTATGTGAAAACTTGTGTAAACGATCCCATCATTTATCATCTGCTAGTTGTGGACCTTGAGGTTTTCATTTTTCTTCAGATTTAGCCTCACTTTACGGAAGATTTGCTTTATCCACATTTCTGATAGGTAGCAAAATACAAGCGTTAGGTAATAACCACACAATTGCTACTAGAGCTTAGTTTCCGTCAAAATTAACTAAACAACCCGTCTTTAATTAACAGGGCTAGCAGTGACAGACAAGCGATGTTTACCGAACTTTGGTCTCACACCACTCAGTGTCACTTAAACAGTGAAAGAAACAACACCTGTCTAATTCTAAGTCTGCCAAAATTAGCAAATGACAAATACTAGGCTTATTCTACTTATTTATGATTGTACATCATACCGAGTTGATACATGCAATCAGATGAGGAGAAATTTCCAGATGATCCAGTCCCAAGTGATTATGCGATTCATAAATTAGTAGTATTCACATACTTTAAAGTCGGTCCTGGTGGTGTAGTGGTAACCATACTTGCCTTCTAAACCCAAGGTCACGGGTTCAATACCGGCGGGTCGATGGATTTTTTCGGGCGTAAAATTCGTAAGTATTGGCTTCCTTCGGAAGGGAAGTAAAGTCGTGGGTCCTGTGTCGTACATTTACGGCACGAAAAAGAACCTCAAGCCTGAAAGAGAGGCCTCTGAGCAAAATTTATCGGCCGTTTCATGCCCTGAATTGAACGGGGTGCTGATGACCTGAGATGTTAAAGAGCGTCCTTAAATAAAACAAATAAAAAAACATACTTTAAACGTAGTAAAAAATATCATTTGTCACGAGATCATTTTAATTTCTCAAAGAGAATGGGTAAAGTACATTAGAATCTATTAGATTGCCACTCAAGTGTTTCTACCACCAACTTTTGTGTCACCACTTCCGGTAACTCCTTTTCTAGTGTAACCTTCTCAAAGTGCAACGATGACTTATTGGCCGATGCAATTCCTGCCGCCGCGTCGGTCATCAGACAATGGGATGACCCGAGATTTACGAATATCAGTGCGATGTTAATCCTCACGACCTCAGAGCGTCTTCAGGTACATCTGCAGTATAAAACCGCCATTAGAATTTTGTATATACGTATATGAAATAAATCGTTATGTACGTATACTGCAGGGTTTCAATATCACCTCTTTCTCCAACTCCCAAGTGCACAAATGTGCACGGCATGTACCCACTGATTCAGGAACACGATGGTGGAGGCTGCATGATGAATTGGCAAACTGAGAGCGGTGCTAATTTCAATTTTCAATTTGCTTTGTTCTAAAAGCCAGATTAGCTTATTTACCATATTCACTCCCGCAGCACAAAAGAGGGTCTGGCTAATAAACTGCTGCGTAATGTCTGACAACTTGGCAACATGCTCTTATAAATGAGATGCAGTTTCGTGCCATTTAAAACACTTTTTCAACTTCCGGAGTTTGCTATTCACATGGACGCGACTTCAGTGTCGGCAGCCGATAACTCCCTGAAGAACGTCACTCAACCGCTAAATGAAAACCCCCCTGCTGATATCAGCACGAATATATGGGGATATGTATCGCTGGGGCGGAGAGGTGTGCATGATATGCATATGTTTTCTTCGCAATGAGGTGCTTTAAACAACAGTTAACACTGTTTAGTTTAATGCTGCTTGTTATCCTGAATTTCACTGACACATTGTCTTAGGAACGGTTCATATTTTAATTTTTGGTTGTTAGAATACGTGTTACACAATGATCATAGTCCGAAGTGAGATATTTTAAATGTGATACTAATATGGAAAATGTAAAACGTCCGTTTAAAAATATTCTCTAAGTTCGTCTTCAATTTCTATTCCATCTATACGACTATTCATAACTTTCGTTATTTTTCCATACCTCAAATTTCAAGAACATCTGTTGGCGAGATACTAAAAGAAATATTACTACAATAAATATGACGATTATTAAGCGAAAAACAATGTTAAATGTATTGTACGAGGAACATTCAAAAAAGTTTGCAATCACCCTATCCATACTTGGGACAATAATGTCTACAACTAGTGCAGCTGACAACAATAGACCTTAAGCTATCAAAATATTCAAAAGTGCATGTTTAAACTTGCATACTCGCTCTCGTACAGTGTGTTAAGTCCTGTGTCAATAGTGGTGCAAAAACTAAGATCCTCGTCAGTGACGTTTTCTCTACCGGCCGCAAACTTTCGACACGCTGACGAGACATTACAATCTCTTCGTAAACCTCTACTAGCAGCCGGTAAATTTCAGTCGCGGTTACATGTTTTGCCCATAGAAATCGAATAACGGAGCGGATTTCTTCGCGAGACCAGTTTTCCAAATGAGTCGCCATTTGTATTTACCTACAACTAGTTCTGCAGGTGGCAGATGGCTGAAACTTTGCGCAGTTGGCAACCTCGCGTACTAGAATTACAGCACACTACTAATTTCTCTATAGCGCACCAAACTCCAGGAATAATTGGCCTTGTAATCTTAGATCACGCCTCACATATATTCTTTTATTAAGAAGAAGAAAGAAAAAAACATTCTTTTACTAGTGTTTCCGCACTGTTACCGGCAGCTGAATGTATAAATGTTGAGAATCGACCAATTCTAAACTTTGCGAAGATATAGGTAAATTAATTTTCTAATCATACTAATTAAATGATTATGTAATGTACTGACACTAATTAAATGCTAAGGAGATGATGAAAACCTTGGCTTCAACTTTCCACACAGACTTTACATCATCTTAATTAAAGGTGATTACAGAATCCTACCTGATTTATGGATGCAATTTCCTGTCTCACGTTTTCCTTCAGTTCCTCAGTGCGCGGGATTAGTCCGTCAGTTGCACAGCGTTACAAGTTTCTATAAAATAAAACCTCTGTTTCTTTCTTTTATTTCATGCCTAGTAATATTTAATTGTCCTTTAGACGTACTCAATTTTTCAGTTCTTTCGTGGGTTGTTTTAGTACAGGATTTACGAAGGCAGGGTGGTCTGTAAAGTTTTGGATTTAGATCATAGGTGACCAGGCATTTGGCAAGACATTTCTTTTTAAGTTAGAGTATGTCTTCGGCTTCATCTGAAATACCAAGCCATTTTTTCAAATATTTTTTCAAATATTTCATTTAAAACACCTATTTCTAGTATAGGAGGTAAAATTTTTGACAATCTCAATGCATATTTTCAAGCGAAGTTTATCAACTGCTCTAGTTAAGGGAAAAGGCTTCTTGGAGAATATATGCAATACCTACTCTGTACTTGAATGCATGAGATGTGGAGAGAGAGGAGGAAAAAAAAAAAGTCACACTTGGAGAGGAAAGGCGTATCGATCGGAAGGGCTCCAATACCACCCTTGCTTGCCCTTCCTTCCGTCCATTTCAAGTAACTTTTCTTCTTCCGGGGCTGCCCGAGGTCTTTGGCTTTTGTATGTTAATAGCGATAATACATTCAAACAGGCACCGCCCCAAACTTCACTCCCGGGATGAAAAGACGGGCGGTTGGAAGAATTTCACGGCACTTAAAGGGGCTTCTAGTGGGGAAAAATGCACTTTACTAACAAATGAACGGTGCATAACGCGATTGTTCGCTAACATTTGCTGCATTAATATATAGAAGTAATTGCATGTGTTTTGCCCAAGAAATGTGAATATTTACTACTCATAAAGGGTAAGGGCTTTATTACGTCAATATAAATTGCACCTATTAACTGTAACAAAAGCGCTAGTTAGCTTACATCTTCAGAGCCTAAATATTCCATCCTGAATGTTTGAAACTGCATTAAATGCCAGTAGATATTTTATATACAGAATCGCGATAAGTCACCGTACCTTTACATACCTTATGATCTAACGGATCAAGTGATTGTCTTGGCACAGTTGGGGATATGTCTACAAGTCCTTTACGACATTTTACGCAACATCTGCGTAGTTATGAAGTATAGGAGTTCTCACAGCATCTTTTGCTTTACAGTTTTTTTGCTACCGATTTACACTCTTTTATATGTATCCCCAAAGGTTGTTGGTCCGGTATCGTCAAATCGGAACTTCGAGGAAATCGTGGTAATACAAATTCACCTTCCAAGGAAGTTATCATTTAGAAAATCACAAACAGTTAACTCGAAATGTGCCGGCGCGCCATCCGGTTACAACCATGCCCGGTCCATGGCTCGTAGTTTAGTTATTCCTCGAAGCATCAGTAGGTAGTTTCTTCCACAAGAAATATAGCCCCGCCACAAAATTTGCAGCAACGACTGCCCACAATATAACTTCTGGTGGAAGTGAAATGTGCATGTGCATTTTCCTTTGCCCAAAAACCATATTCCGATGGCGATTGCTGAAGTAAATAGCAGGTTTATTAGTAAAGCGAACATATTGTGGAGATAACGGTGGAAACTCCTGCAGTAATAAAGCACAAGCTTCGCTACTTTTGTTCATAAGCATCACCAAGTTCACTGACAAAACAGGGGCGAAATGGTCCCAGCTGCAAGTTCTTTTTAATATCACGACGTATTGTTGAACACGGTGCTCCGAGTTCGGCTGTCCGTTTTGCGTGTCGATGTACGAGGTGACCATTCGATAGATTTTGCCACTCCACCACATTGCATTTGGTAACTGGTCGACCACTTCGCGGTCTGTCTTGACACAGCCGGAACGAACTGTTCGTTTCTCCCAAGCTTAAGTGTTTCTTTTCTTGAAAGTGGCTTACAAAATCTTTCGCGAACTCAAACACTCGCAACTAAGTTCTCTTCGATTGAATAACTTACTCCTGCATCTTGGCCAACTTCCGCTATCAACTATCTGTTATTTGTACCAAGATCCCATTGCTGCCAACACATTGTTTCAATGTTGCTAAAATATTCTTATTTTACCAATACGTGATATTCCAAGTTATAATTTATACATATTGTTTCACTTTATCAAATCCGTTTTATCGCGCGCCATGCACTTGTCTTATGGTCAGTGTAGCCAACTCTATACCTCCACTATATAATTCCTGAACACGCATTACTGACCACTTTTGCTAGAGGCGGTGGGAAACTGTTGATTAACAATAAAAGCATGAACAATCGACAATCATAACGAAAAATGGAGGATTCTTCAAAGTGTTTTTGGTCATGCGTCAAATGTGCAAATTGATCTTATTATTGAGAATTCCCAACCACGAGAGAGAGAGGCTTTGTATATCTTTTTTTTTCCCTCAGTTGGTATTAGAAAATCGAACGGTGGCAATTGTAATAGTCAACTTTTGTCCATTTGAGTCTCACGGTTTCTGAATAGAATTTATATTCATGAATATTACATTTAATACAAGTGTTAATAATCTGTGCGCGAGCAAATATATGTATCACTTTTATTCTTTTCCATTCATGAAATAGTTCCAAACCCGTATTTTGTTCTTCTCTATTGGCATTACTGACAATCGGCATTCTCCTGTCGCAAGATTGCTTGAAAAGGTTAAATACAAATACACAATTATTACAAGTTTGTAAGCCAAGTTTAGAGGAGTTATATTCAAATTTTATTCGTAAAATAGTCCTAATAAATATCAGTGGAGAATCTGAGCCTTCCAGATAAATTCACTAACTACTTTCGTGAACTAACCGGTAATCTCAGACTCTGGCGTGACATTACTTGTGATAAATTACATAAACATGACATATTGTAAAAAAAAAAATAAATAGGGCTACGGTGACGTATGCCGCATTATGTTCATTAAAATATGAGAGACATTTAATGAATTATGCACAGTTGGCGTTATACGGATTGAAAAACATAACACCAGTACAAATTGCAGTTGAAGGTTTGAGAAAGAAGCACGTATGTGCATTTTGTTCATAACACGAGATAGAAATGCAACCTGCAAGTATGTCGGATAACTGTGAGTGCTGATCTCAAAGGTCATACATTAAGATCGAAAATATTTGTAAAAACTCTTCACTCATTTAACATTTCTTGTAAATGTAATTGAATCCTTTATTCGCCATTATCTTAATGTTTTTTCGGTTTAGGTTCCATAACATATTTCACTTCCCACGAATCAATTTTGTAAAGAAACAGAAAACAAATGAACACCATATAAATATTGTAACATTATACTTATTAGCTAAAAAATACAACCACGTGATACTTGTAAAGTGGGAGGAAGGAAAGCGCAATAAGCACCTTATTTCACTGAAAAATATTCATGAGTTTTTCTTACTCTCTATGCTTTTTTTTCCTTCCCTTTAGCCAGTTTCTCCGCAAGGAGCCCTTGTTTTACAAATTGAATACCGTATCTTCAAATAACACTAAAAACATTAGATGTGTTATGATTAATATATATTAATAGTAATTATAATAGTAGAAAAGGTTGCCTTCTTGCCATAGAAGGGCTCCACGAGTTCGAAATATAGCGATCCCAAGTGTGACTTTTTCTTAGTGTTTTATTCTTTTGTACTATTATAATTACTGTTAATTTGTTACATTGTTAATAGTGTTACTTTATTTTTATTTTTCTTATATATATTCTTCTATATTTTCTCGTCCAGTCGCAGGCTCATATTCTTGCCAACAGCCTTAATATAAAACCTGTGGGCTAATTATGTCCCGATAAACTTTTCCGCAACCCACAATCTACCCAGAGGACTTCATTTGCTATTTTTTCTATTAAAAATGTCATAGATATGCTATCTTATGAGCTTTGCAAAACAGTTTGTATTGGTTTAACTTCTATTGTTTTCGTTCCATTGAATAATCATTCTATTAAAACCGAGTCTCCCTTGCCGGTTGCCCAACATACCCTGTCTCGCGTTAAAGATTTCGATGATGCTTTTAATTTAACACTTGTTGATGCGTTAACGATTCATGGCTCTGAAAGACAAAGAGCATACACCACCAGATGTAAATTTTACGTATTAATGTTTGTTGTGTATATTTCCCTTCTCTTTTTGCTTGTTTAATCTGTTTCCAGGATTACGTTACCTTCGAGATACAGTATTTATTTTTACCATCTTTATTTGTCTTCCGCATTTGAAGAACACGAGTGGTTGGAATAGAGCAAAAATTGTGTGACAATTTCTGCTTCTCTTGTTATTGTTTAGTTATATTGCCGCATAAGTTACTTTATTTTTCATTTATATATATATATATATATATATATATATATATATATATATGTGTGTGTGTGTGTGTGTGTGTGTGTGTGTGTGTGTATGTGTGTGTGTGTACATAATTTGAAGGAAAGTACATATGTATTGCAACTAATGCTCAATAAAAATAAAATAAATGTTACTAACATATACTTACTCATATTGAAACTGCACACAGAATAAAAGTAAACGTTTGCACTTTACATCTCAACAGTTACCGAGGACCGCTCTGCTTGTTTTAGACAGGCAATTGTTTGCTTGAATAAGTTTACAGTTATGTACAGTTCACTTTCTGGGAAATATGTAACACTTTTTTGTAAAGAATTGAGGGGACACAAGACAGAATAAAAGTTAAAACCACACCATTTCAATACCAATGTGCTCAAGCATTCATTGCAAAGCATAGAGATATGCGTCAATTAAGCTTGAAAAGGTAGCAGCAAGCCAGTTATGGAGAAAACATTCTTTTGATGTTACAGTACTGTATACACATTTTCTAATGACTCATTTTAAGCTTTAGAGATAAATGCTAATCAAGCTTAAATAAATTACTAGAAATACATAACATAAAGAGAAATTGTCCTAGTTATGACCAACTTAGAGGATACTGGACATGGTAAAGCATGATATTAGTCCGGTTCCAAGAAAGGATGTGCAATATAGTGATATGTCTAACATACAGGACTATCCACATTCACAGTTTTACTGTGCACACACACATACATTTTTTCCTCATTAATTAGTTTCTTTGCTTTATTTAAGGGCGCTCATTAATGTCTCTGGTCATTATCGACCCAAGCTATTCGGGCGTGAAACGACCGATAAATTTTGCTCAGAGGCCTCTTCTTTCAGGCATGACATTCTTTTATGTGCCATAAATCTATGACATAGGACCAACGGATTTACTTCCCTTCTAAAGGAAGCAACACTTAGGATTTTTACGCCCTAAAAATCCATCTACCCTGGCGAGTTTGCACCTGCGACCTTATGTCTACGAGGTAAGCATGGCTACCATTTGAGCACCAGGACCAACTTTTTCCTTTACCTTTCAAATGACAAAGGATAAATAAACTCCTATCAACACAGTTGTGCGATGCCAAAAACAAATGCAATGACTAACGCATGATCTCGCACGTTAATGCTAAATTACACAGCAATGAAATATCGGGTGATAGATTCCTTGTATCAAAGTTATCCGAAATACTTCTGAGGATTTGTCGGTTTCACCCTGTTTAACTCTTTAGTGAACCGTTTTAAAAAAAAAAATTGTCCACATGTTTTGAAGGATTTTAAAATAGAAAATTTAAACCGATACTGGCCTTAAGGACGAAGAGTGAAATCACTTTAGCTTAGTTACAATAAATATGGCGGTGCCATGAAAACAGTTGAAATATTCAGCAGAAGCAACAGAGGGAGTAGGAGGCTTGCGTGACGGTTTGGGGCTCCGTGACCCAGACTCACGCCCACAGCGGGGTCCGGGGGTTACTGATGAAATGGCGGGGAAGAAAAGCCAAAGAAAGGAAACTAGGAGAGGGAGAAAGTCTAATGGCGTCAAAGTGTAAGGAAAGGAAGTTAATCCAGCCCACCTCTAACCCTCTTTCACCTCGGTGGAGACCAGCCTCAATGCACGGGACGAGAAAAGTTTTAGTTAGATGTGTGCTGGAGGTGGAGGAGCCAGGGCAAGGCAAGGAAAGGAAAGATAAAGACTGCACGAGAAGAATAGGATTAACGGCAACGGTGGCGTAATGAATACACCTTCCATGTCTACCAACCTACCGAAAGTTTAACATTTCATTTATACTAATGTCGTATTAAACTTCGCCATGCGAGGTTGTCACCTTGGAGACGTTATGTCATGTATTCGTATTAAGGAATTAAATGAGATAGCCGTCTTCTTGCATGGGCGCCCTTTACAAATGTACTGCTTACGGTATTATAGGTGTACAAGTTTAAAAATAACTTGGTCAGCGCTTGCGCAAGAAGTCTCTCCGCCTGATTTCTTGAAAATTAATTAACTTACCCTACTTTGGGAATGTGCGTGAAATGTAGGGATTGTACATTCTGCATAAAATTAAAACATTTATTGCGTGAAACGAACCTTAATAATTTCACCCGTTCTGCCGAATTTCAGTTGCATGTTGCTTCGCTTTCATCTAAAAAGTCACATGAGACATCTGGAAATTTTACAGCTTTTCCACTTTTACTTTCGTGCACCAAAGATTGAGCAGAAACGGTGGCGGCTTGCGATTCCTATAGAAAGATGGGCCAGGGGGCTAACTACTTGGCACCCAAATGGCGTGGGAGAAGGTCTCTTTTATCAATACTTATACTTCTCCCCAACATCCTGTAATAATTGCAGCGCTATCCTACGTTTGTGCTATAAACGTCAGTTTTACATGAACTCTTTTAATTCAGCTGTTAAATTCTTAATAGTACAAGAAACTGAAAAGATATACCGTTTCTGTTCAATATTTGAAGTACGAAAGAAACACGGCAACGCTTAAGAATTCCCAGGTCTCTCGTGGCAGTTTAGACGAAACCTAGACGCCCGGAACTCGGTGGGATGGGACGAGGTTATTAAGATTTTCCCCGCACTTTAATTTAGAGTGCCTTAATAAATAAATAAATGATATACTATGTACTCTCACTTCCATTACAGATCTCTGTTAGCATTTAAGATGTACTGAAAGAGACTGCAGAAATGTTCCAACGTTGTTTTTCGGAGAGAACGTTGATAGGACTGATTTTTCATGCGTAACATAAATAAAAAACTAGATAACCGCAATTTCGGTTCCAAAAAAGGACAATCAATGTTTGTCCCATATTATAAAGTGTGGGATAAAATTCTCTTTATCCAAATAATTTTCATTTACGTTTTCAACCTTATTCAGGCTAATATAGACCTCATAATTTACCTGTAAGTAGCAGGTGTTGACAGTCACAAAAAAGCAGTGTTGATAACAGCAGCCTATGAGCAGAGATTTCCTGATTTCAAGCGATGCGAAATTTAAACAATCGAATTGAGGACGATCACGAACTATTAGAATGCCGGCTGACAGATATGTCGTTAGTAGTCCACGGAAGTCCTACAGAAGGTCTCTTAAACTTGAGATCAATCGTTTCAGTTTAAGAAGCCGGTTACACGATCTGCATCTAAGAAGACTTTGACAAGAGCCATACGAAGGTGTTTTCGACTAGTTTGGAGTTCTGCGAATGGTTTCTCGTTCACTCCTGATATAATTGGGAGTAGAGATACACTGACCAGTTTTCTCTGAAGGATCGATATATTCAAATGTTACAAAATGGGTTGCGTTTTGCTGATAAACTACTGCTATGGCAACAAGCCGTCATAACTCGAAAGAATGACCACCCAGTAAATGCGACCTTACACAGTGTGATTTCTCACTTTGGGGTACCGTGAAAGACTGCATCTTTCGTCTGACACCACGGTCTGCAGCGTATGTCGTTGAGAACATTGGTACAAATATTAAGTTATGTTCTACCATTTGTAAAGCGGTGCCCAAACAATGTAAGATGCACATCCAGAACTATGATCTTCATTTTGAACACACTTCGTAAAAACTTTGTACAAAAAATAGAGTAAACTAAATGAATTAAAGTGGATTTCATCCCATCTTGAAAAACACCTTTTTGTATTCGCATCTTAAGAGGTTTAAATAGACTTAGCGGCTCGTAACAAATACCTGTGGAAAATGAAACTGAATAGTGTTTCGGTTATATTGAGATAATATTCTTCATCGTTACTTCCTACTTGAATCAGCATATGTGCCTTAGGTTTCATCCTTGCTTTGCCATGCAAGAAATAAACTTAACTTTCAACTTTGCCTTCATAGTCTCCTCGGTCAGTCCTTTGCATTTCAAGTGAATCTCAGTACACAGCTGGTTAATGCAATCAATGCAGTTTTTCTGGCGCACTGTAATACATCGTTTTTTGATGTGCTACTTGTTTAAGCATAAACACAAACACAGCTGTCATTACTTTAAAAAATTGAGTTTTCATGTACTAAGTGATTGTATTGACATTCGTGTGCAAATGGTGGATTGATACGAGGGTCGCCTTTACAAACGACCTCTAGATAGCGGTATTGAGATATACCATCACTCTTTTCGAAACAATTGACATTTGTTATTGTGAAAATAGTTGCAGCTTAGAACTTGACCGAGTACTTTGTTTACAGTCAGCATTTAAACAAAGAAATTTTGCGAAAAAATGAAAATTTCACATGAATGTTTCGTTGGATGAAGTTTTAAGATTTAAAGGTCTACTCAACCGCAATGCCTAAAATTTGCTTCGTTCAACGTTTGGTAATCAAGCACCATCAGAAAAGACTGTTTACAATTGATTTGCAGAATTTCATCGTGCGTCCATTGGTGAATGAATTTGGTGAAGGTCGATCAAAATCTGTTGTCATTCTAAAAAAACCTCGATACTGTGCCGAACATGATTGAAGAAGATCGGCATGTGACTTACAGTGAGATAGAGATATCCTTAAGCATATTGAAGACTGCAGTGCATTCATTTTGCATGAACATTTAGCTGTGAAAAGCGTGTTCCTGATACATTTCACATAATTTGAACAAAGCTAAAAAAACACTCGTGTTAATTGGTGTAATGAAATGTTCAACAAATTCCACCGAGAAACTGCAAAATCCGATACGACATCATAACAGGTAACAAAACTTGGATATATTCGTATGAACCGGAAATTAAGCAGCAATCCACTGTTTGGGTGTTCCAAGATGAACCGAATCCCACAAATGTAGTTCGTTCACGAAGCACTTCCAAGAAAATTATCGTTTATTTCTTCGACTGTACAGGACATGTCGCAACAATCCCTTTAGAGGATCGAAGAACAATTAATGCTGAATGATATACAACAATTTGTTTTCCAGAAGTCATCGACGAAATCAGGAAAACAACCTAAAATGTGGCATCATTTTTCATGACAATACTAGCTCTCACACAGCACGTCAAGCAATTGATTATTTGAAGGAGAAAACCATCGATTGATTTCTCTTTGCTTGTCTGATTTATCGCCTAACGACTTCTTTTTGTTCCCGAATGTCAAACAAAAAGTCATTGACAACGATTTTCACCACTTCAATATGTTGTTAAAATATTTAAAACCCATTTTTTTGAGATACCAACTTCAGAGTGAGAAAATGCTTCGAGAATTGTATTCCAGAACGAATACAAAAAAGTGTATAGATCTTAAAGGCGATTATTTTGGAAAACAGTAAAACAGTTTGTTCCAAAAATAATTTTATTTCCTAGTTTTTTTTTTTTTTTTTTTTTTTTTTTGTAAAAACTTAAAAGGTGACCTTGGTAATACCAAAATATTGAGAAATAAACTCGGTTTTTTAGCCAATGTCTGGCGTATTTTTTTTCCTTAAAAATAGATTGCTGCTTAAATAAAAATTATGTATTTCTTAAGGTCAATGGTAATTTATATACAATTATTTTACAAATTGATAATCGTTAAATTTAAATTAACTTTAACTAATAGTATGTAATAGTATGGAATATAAATTTTATTACATAAAATGTTAAACTTGTTTAATAAAGAATTATTATACTACATCCGCATAAGTTTGATTATCTTTTTCAAAATAGGTTCATTGGACTGTTCCAGGTTTCTGCCAGACATGCTAGTAATCATTTTTGAGACGTCCTTCAAAATCGCCTCCGAAGCCTTCATCACTGCCCCTGATGATGGAAGGTGCCTCTCACGTAATTTGCAGAAAAGAAAGCAGTCACACGGGGCTAAATCTGGACTATATGGAGAATGAGGAACACACTTCACATTGCTTTTTGTGAGATATTCAGCAACAATATTTGCGATATGAGGACGTGCACTATCGTGGTTGCCTTTTGCATGTGATATGGCCTAAGAGTTTTAAGGACATCTCTGTAGCATTACCCGATTACAGTTATGTGCGCAGGTACAACCTGCTGGCAAATCTTTCCTTGAATTTGAAAAAAATAATTTGACCATAACTTTTCTGATATAAGCAACTTTTTATTTATTAATCTTTGAGTGATATCCTCTTCAACTGCATGCAATCCTTCATGCAAACGTTCTTTTGTTTGGGAATCAGCAATTTTGGAACGCACATGTATAAACACGTCTCATGTGCCACTTTTTAGTTACCAACGAGTGGATGGCACCAAGTGAAATGTCCAGAAATTCTGAAAGATTTTAATTGTTACTGGACGATCCTCCTTCACAATAACAGCACTGATGAATTCTTCCGTTAGAGCACCAGCTGGTAATTCCAGCGCCACCTTCCTTTGAAATTGACTGCCTCCCCTTTTAAAATGTTTTAAACCACATTCGAACTGTGCTAGGGAATCATAAATTCTGTAGAGGCTTCATGTAATATTGCATTGGTAGTTGAGATGACAGCACAATTACTGTACTGTACATTTTACTAATATGTCTCAACTTGCACACTCTCACCGGAAGTGATAACAATGATACCAATATTAAATATACATTATACATTAAGCTAACAAAAACTGCAAAATTAAATACGCCTGTAAAAAGTAATTAATTCTTTAAGAACAGTCTTGGTAATATTCCAGTTTTACCTAAGTTTTTTCTATCTTTTGTAATAACTGAACACTCGGCTCCTAATAGGAAATGTTAAAACCACGAATTGTTAGGACGGAATAAAATGCACACACTTCTCTGTTCAAAACATGTAAATCTCGCTACCTGAGTTTTTGTCCTCCGGCTATGCTACCAACACCACTGATAAGGCGACCTAATCTAGCATCAGCCTCCCCAATATAAAAATGGCGTTTTTACTATCAGAGAACGTGAAAGATGAGATTTTCACTCAGACACCGGAGAATTTAAATAACGTGTAACAGCTCTGTTTATTCTGCCATTTGTAAATCGGTGACCAAACCAATGAACTATGTTTCGAAAATCGTGTAAAATAAAAGACAAGAAAAAGTAAACATCCATTTAATTTCATTGCTATGTTGCTATCACCGGACCTGGTATGCTCGATTGACAGAAAGAAAGAATGTAACACAGTGAAGAGCAGAGAACGTGGTGGCGAACTGTGTAATAGGCTACCAATAAAAGGTTTCTTCAATCTTTGGGTATTTGAGCAGACAGTGCCTCGGGGCAGCGAGGGGGAATTTAATTTCTCACTCTAGCCCCATTAGAATAGCTAAATGCTTTACTTCACAGGAAATGATTACGCGAACTTGGCTTCTGTCAAACATTTTAAGTACCAACCACTGTCTCCTATTTCAGGGTGAAAAAGGAAAGGTGTAAAGCCTCATAATGCGTTGACCCACCCACAGAAAGAGTTTTACTGTAAAGCAGGGAGCGAGTCGCGCTACAAATACTAACAATTCCTCGTTTTCGAAAAGTAATGTACAGCGAGTCACGGCGGAGAGAGGGAGGGAAGAGCGAGAGAGCGACAGACCACGTTCCCACGAGCGCAGTTATGCAAACTATCCACCCTTGGCTGCTGCCTCCGGCCTAGCTCTACCGGGTATATGGCGGTGGGGAGAGGAGGGCTGGGCTGGGATGGGATGGGATAGGATGCGGTGCTAGTTATGACTTATGGCCTACAGAGAGAACAAGGCGCACTTTGCAATTCAAAATCTCCCTCCCCTATTACCCTACTCCATTCCCCAACTCCACCTACCCTATTCTCCAGCAGAATACTGTGTGTGTGTGTGTGTGTGTGTGTGTGTGTGTGTGTGTGTGTGTGTGTGTGTGTGTGTGAAGCCAGGTCTTTTCTCCAACATTCAGCAAGAGTTGCACAAGGGTGGCTAAGCCTGCAGATGCGTCACGCAGATTTTCGACCGAGTTTTGGTTTATTAAAGCGTCTTTGGCTTCAGCACAAAGGATCTCAGTAGGTCATGTAGACACTTGATTCCAGATATTATATGGGACACGTCTTTCATCTTAAAACATGGTGCACTAATGAAAAATACTAAATTTACAAATTTGTATTTTGTTGTCATGTGTTTAAAAAAGAAAATACCTCACTTTTAAAACTGGAGAGAAAGCTGCAAACTTGTGTTACAATTCCTAAATTTATCAGGATATAGTCCGCGTTTTAACTTTTAAAAATGTTTTTGAAACACAGCATCTGATCCGGCAATAAAATAATTATATTTTTCTTAAAATATTCATATATAGAATACACGATAGTACACTGCTCAGCCTGTCGACTGTTAGACCCCGCGATGCCCCGGTGTTCTCTTGCGTAGACAGCGGCACTGAGCGCTTTAAAACCTAAGTACAACATATTTAGTAACAGAATTTGGTGCTTACAATAGGTGCTTGAACACACAATCCACAATCTTTATAAGAAACGATCATCACATTTACTCATCAGTTCCCAATCACTAATGAACCCAATTTCATTTCAAATATTTGTTTTAAGTTGATCCAGTGTGTGAGGGCTAGCTGAATATACTCTATTTTCCAATGTATCTCAAAGATAAATCTGACAAACCATAAGATCTGAGGAAATTGGTGTAAACTCTTGTTTCCCGAAGTTTTTCTTCGGTGAGCAAGCGACTACTTCCATGAATATACGGCGACGCACACCATTACACCACTCGACTGCACTATTTTATGCAATCTCACTTTCAGCTGCACAATACAACTGCCCGACTCTTGTCGAAATCTCACTCGCAAATGACTGGAAGAGAGAATGGTGTCGCGTGGGGAATCTCAGTGATTGGAGAGAGAAATGTCAGCTGGTCGGCTGATCTAAGTTGCGGTTCTTTTAAACCGCTCTCGCTGTATAACAAAATTCGAAAATGAAGACCACAGTTTCATTTCGAAAATTAGGAGGTCTCAAGGAGGTCACGTAGATGCTTACAACTTTGAGACTTACACTCGCTCAATAGCAAAAATAAAGAAGGTACAAAGAAAAACGACTGTAGGCAAACACAAAATACAAGAGATCAGCTGATAAGGGAAGGAATTCCTCAGAACTATAGAACAAGTTCTCAAGCCCCTCTATCTAGCCACTCTGCAAGGAAATGAATGAATCTTCCATCAGAATACGCCATTTACACGTTATGCTAATACGTCACAGAAATGTCCCAGATTGCAACTCTGAGGAAAAGTGGACAACTCGACAACAAAGGATCAGAAGACTAGTTTGTCCCATATGGTTCGGATAAACTTGAAAAAGTTCTCTCCACATTGGTCAAAGCGTGAGACGATTTGCCGATGAATGTCGGTTATACCTCTATTGAATATGTGCATATCAAACACGCCAATGGTTAGTTTCGGATACATTCCACTGTGAGTTTTAGAATGTGTACTTTACATATTATATTAATTAAAAAATTAAATGTGATAAACCAGCTTAGTGCTTGGCATTCCCGATACAGATCATAATGAAACTTGCACAAATTAAAGAAAGTATCAAGATTAACAGATGTGAGAGGTTATTTGTGATCTGTGATAATAAATTCTCATACCTTTAAAATATGAAAATCCATGCATCCACAGTGGCGATGTTCATGTGTTGTCACCGAGCGTGAGATATTGCTCTGCATCGCAGTTTCCAACGCAGCAAGTTGGCGTGAAGTACAGCAAGCTCCTGGCACACTTTCCAAAGACCGTCATTGTTTCGCTGAACTCTACTTTCAAGGTCCCTTTTCAATAACCCAAATGCAAAGAAATCCACTATGTATCACATTATTTAACATGGATGTCAACGTAAGGGATGATATGTATTCCTGTTTCTCTCTCCATATCAAACAGGGCGCTTTGAACCAGGTTCCTTTTTAGGGTTGAAATTCCGAATGAAAATATTGTTCACAGTTGTAGCAATGATCCCCAGTTTCGTTTTGTGTTGGGAGATAAAGGTGATTAGAGTCTGTGAGATTTAATTTGTCAGGTGCCTTTAGACAAAGAGAGAAATGCTCAACATCTCTCTCTTCGACGACGCAGGTAGATCATACACACTTGACGTGAAACACAGCATCATCCTTGGACGAAGTCACGCCTTCTTTCTAGAGCGGCATCGGAAAAAAACCGAACGCCTCCTTCGTGAACGGCACCGAAACTTCACTTCCTTAGTGTTAGTGGAGCGTGAGTGAAAGTGTTAAGAGTGGAAGTTGTGTGAGGTAGTAGGGTAATTTTTTTTTTTGTTAATAATGAGTGCATCAAAACAGTTCGTATGCATGGTATGAGTGCAACAGTGCTCTAAGACAGCATGTCTCTACATACA
Source organism: Metallyticus violacea (assembly GCA_030762175.1). Taxonomy (NCBI): domain Eukaryota; kingdom Metazoa; phylum Arthropoda; class Insecta; order Mantodea; family Metallyticidae; genus Metallyticus; species Metallyticus violacea. The sequence goes on from CM060833.1 coordinate 42,638,853, forward strand.
CCCGGAAAAGTTGAATGTTTTCTCCCTCTTATAAAAAAACAGCAACCGTAAATGTGCATATGTGAAGTGTGCAACAAGAATTTCAATTATGCATTCAATTTCAAAGGTCATCAGCGATATTACCATGGTGAGAGATCAGTTAAAAATCAAACAATGACCTGCAGCTTATGTAGTCATGAAACAACATCGGAGTTTCTTTTAATTAAGCATTTACAATCAGCATTTGAAATAAAAGTAAAATCAGAAGTACTACAGTTTTCATCTTTTAAGGATTTTATAAGTTGGAAGTAGGAAATTGAGAAGACGACGGGGTCGAAGTTTGTAAAAATTCGTGGCTCTGGCACTGCTTCTGACAATATTGTAAGGCATTATTATGTGTCGTCGCCCAAGCAACTTCGTTCCTAAAAGCAATGGTGTCAGACACTTAAAATTGCAAGGAAGCGAGCAAATCAGTGGCGTATGTCATACAAAGATGCAAGCAATGCAAGCCGAAGATGGAAAATGCCTAGTCAAATTTAACTCAATTCATATAAGGTTCGGAATACATGCAAAAATTACATACTGTCTATAGCGCATGCCTTTTCCCGTATAATTATCGTTTCCTTGACGTGTTCTTTGCTTATTTCAGTTTCCCCAATTGCTTCCGTGCTACTAACATGAATGCCTTCGTGTAATTAGCTGCTCATGCTTCCTACAGTTACTTTTGGCATTTAGTTGCTTGTTATTGTGAGTTACGACTATTACATCAGCTGCATATTTATTGAAATTCCAGGTCAAATTCGTATAGATGTAATGCTTTCCTCGGTTTACTCCGCTATTCTCCGTTGCTGTTCGTGAAAGAAGGCGTGACCCAACCCAAGGATCGTGTATCATATACCTCGTCCAGAACAACTGTGGCATCAGCAATGTTTTGATCATCTTCTGAATGTTCATCAGAGTCGCTTGAAATTTGAGATGAATCTTGACGCTCGTGTTCATCTTCCGCGTCTTCTAAATCTATTATTAGCTTGTCAGTAATTTCATCAACAAGTGCGACTTTTCGCATTTTTTACATGTTCGCATGCTTTTCTTCAATTCTCTGCAGTTACCTTTTCAATTGCATTATCAAAAAACACTTTCATATTACATTATGTTTGACAACATCGTCCTTTACCTGCGCCCTATCTTTAGCCGCATGCATTTCTGCGCTGGTGTCTATTTCATACATTTTGCAATTTGAGTTCTTACGACAGTCTTTGTCGATCGTGGATCAAACTCGATATTCTTATTTCCGAACCGTGATTGCATATCGGATTTCAGTGATGACGAAATGGGTACCTTAATTTCTATGGAGTATTAGAGGTATTGTCATAACAATTATACTATGGGAGGGAATGTTTGGTGACAAGTTATTAACGAACCAATCCTTGAATACTTTACTCTTCATTTTTCCATGATAGTCCTTTTTTGATTTTGATTTAAAAGTGAGAAACACACTGAACATGAATCCAGAGGGACATCTGGCAATAATAAATCCTATTGGAATTTTCAGAGGAAAGTTGCTTTCATCGAGTTCACATAGTGTGATTTACATTCACCCATGTTTCATCTATGTACACAATAGGACGGCCAGTACCCCAAGTTCTGTAATTTTTTTCAAAAACCTGAATCTTTTTTAAACAACATCCCATCTTTCCATTAAATATTTCCTGCCTTGATAGCTTATAACCTAACTAAATTTGATTTTTTAAGGTTTTTTCTTAAGAACCATGTACCGCCTTTCAATAACTCCTTAGTCTTTAGTGCACTGTATACATCCTGCAAAATAAGCAACAAATCTATTCGATAAAGAGATTAAACGCTTGGCCTTATAGTAGCGGCAGGGAATGAAACTTATGTTCGGGCGCTTCTTGGAAACCACTTAAAGATACCAGTGGTAATTTGATTGTGAGTGATATTGTGCACGGAAAATGTTTTCCGAGATACAAATGCAATCTATTCCTGTGATTTTTAGTGGTCTGGTTTTCATTACGCTTGTGTTTGTTCTTCACATTGGAAAACGCGAAAAAACCGTAAAATGCGTGGCAGGGACATGATTATGAAAGTTCACAGATTTTATTGATGATTATGAAGCTTTGAAATGCGGCAAGCCGACTACCTCAGTGACAAGCATAGTTGGAAGAACTGATGCAAGAAATGATAGTCATGTTTAATGCTCTTTCGCCGTGAGCACATGGTAAAATGCATGAAATTAGCGCATATTTTATTCCTCATCCTCTATAATCCCCGCACTTAGCGCCTAGAGATTTCATTCTCTTCCCGAACTTAAAACATTGTCTAGGTGGGAGGAAAGTTTACAGAAATGAAACTTCATCGACGCCAACAATGAATATTTTGTAGTTTGACACAACCTCTTTGCCAACTTTTTCTGAAATTTTCAAGTAACATCATGTAAATTTCTCAAGAAACCATAATACAAAAATTAAGAATTTTACATTAAGAGAATCGACCTGTGAATTTAAATAGGATGCTCAAGAATATTTACTATTAAATATTACGAACAATATCCTTCCAAGTGAATGGAGTAAATTGCTGAACTAAAAGACACACTAACACAGGGACATCGCATAAAGAAAGAAAAAGGCCCTCCGCCATAGACAGCACTGAAAAAGGTCATTCATTGAGGAAGAGGAAAAAGAAGTGCTAAAGGACGGAAAACAGTTTATACGATGGGGATGAGGGCGTCGAAAAGACGAAAACAAGCACTTGGATGATTCTTGCCTTAAAGTACACTTCATAAGCATTTCCTGCTCCTCCACCCTCCGTCTCTCACTGCAAACAGGGTGAAGCGGGGAGAGCAGAAACCGCAGAGTGGCCTTAGAAGATTCAGCAGTACGTAATATCGTGTCAAAGAAAAATAAAACAGCTAATGCCGGTCTTCTGTTTCCCAATAGCATGAAAGGCTATACACTGTATGCAACCATCTCTGCTGCTATTTTCCATTTTACTTAGTTCAATCGTAATTTTTTCTACAAAACATATTTTGTAGTTTTCAAACGCAAATGCAGAAAAGTTTATTTATGATCCAAGTGTAAACAAATGGCGAAACAAAATTACTTTTAACCCCTGTGTTATTCATTATTTTAAACAGTCTTAATATTTTTAAATAAATTAAACTAATTGCAATAATTCCAAACGTTCCATGTTTCAAAGAAATTGTTCCCGTATTTAACAATAGGAGGAGATGAACGGAACGTTACCTAAACCTATGAATGTTACAAATAGCTCAGTGGTGGTAATTGTTTAAAGTACTTGGAGTAGCAAAATTACACTTAAGTTTATGTTGTTGTTGTTATTATTATTATTATTATTATTATTATTATTATTATTATTATTATTATTATTATTTCATTTTATTTATTATTATCGTAAATTGCTGATTAAAAGTGTAATTTTCTCCCGTTGAATGAAACTATAGTATGCACTTGGACATGTGCAATGATGGGATTTTCTTCCAGCCTGACAGAGTTGCAGGTTTCCCAACATGGTTAAATAAATCTTAATTGTTTAATAGTTGGGTACTATTACTAATTTCACTGTGGCCTGATTTGGAAACCACCGTAAGGAATGTAAAAATTAAATATACATAATAAAATATGTGATTTGTATTATTATTATTATTATTATTATTATTATTATTATTATTATTATTATTATTATTATTATTATTATTATTGTTGTACCATAATAAACAAATTGGTGACAACTGAGTGTTGTATTAAAAGAACTATCAGTACGAGCTGTCCAAACAAGTGAATGAATTAATGAATAAATAAAAATTTATTTGTTTATTTATTCAAATACTTCAACACTTCGCACGGGTCCAACTTTTATGACATACTGGTATGTTTGATTTAGTATAAGATTTTACATTACATATTCACAATAATATATAAAACATATATATTCAAAAATAAAAATTAACAAATAAATATAGAATAAATTAGAAATACCATAATAATAGTTTTGAAAATATTAAAAATAGATAAAAGATATTAAGAAAGCCCATTTTGGATGAAACATTGCTGGGGGTTCAATTTGTTTCCCCCAATCCCCTCACCGGTTATCAGCCTTTTCAGACCAGAGCTGTCCCACTTTCATCAGAAATTTATCTAATCTCTCCTCTTCTTCCTTGCCTGCCAGCAGAGCTCAGCATGAACATCTCCCTTTGTTCGATCCTGTAAAGAAATGTGGTAGATACTTTTCTCCCCGTAATTCCGTATCTGTGGATCCAGCCAGAGTATGTATCCATGATTTCCTCTCCTCACAGATGGGACAAATGCTCCCTCATAGTCGTTGGTGATCTTCATCCGTCATGCCGCTAATCTGAGCCATGCGAGCTCTTGTCTAGTGAGTTTAGTCTCTGTTGGATGTAATGTACCTTCCCCTATTCCGATTTTAGCTTCTATTATACTTTCAGCGAAATAATCTCTATGCATTGCGCAATGATCTACCGCCTATCCATATCCCTCAAACAGTTCCTAGCCCTCCTCCATATGATTTTTCTCTTCCTCTGACCCGCCATCCAAATTGAGCCCAGTCCCTTTCTTAATTTGGATACCCATACCATCCTATTTCCCATCTGTTCATGATAGCACAATGCTCTAATTAAAGTTTAACTACCGAGTTACTGACTTGCGCCCGCAGATGAACCCAGCACGCGCTGGGCAAAGATCACGCCTATCGGCTGTTACCTGTTATTATAGACTATTGGTGCACCAGTGTTATTAATATTATCGGAGTGAATTTTACACTACCTTTATTGAAATGCGACTACTACAGCAGAGAAAGAAAACAAACTCTACAGAACCCCCCCCCCCCCCGTACTGAGCTGCAACTTAAAGGAATAAGAAGAGCCTACGAATAGCGAATGATTGCAAATGTTATTTAATATGTCAAATGTTCGACTGCATACAGGCCATTTCGAAAAACTTGTATAACACAGGTTAATACTGTTTATGAAATAAAACCAACTTTTTGACATACTATTATTGATCAAAGTTGTGCGAGTATAAATGAGAAGGGTATTTGTCCATTAACGAAAATGATGACTGGCAGGACCTCCTGCGGACGCTGGTCAAAAATTACTCTCAGCATATCATAGGCTTAAGTTTTTTTTTTTTTTTTTTTACTTCCCCTCCTTATGAAAGTTGCGTTCTTTATATTTACGTTTGATTTTTACAGAAAGCACTATGTCGGCTAGGATTTCAAATCGGAAAAACAAGAAAATGTTACAGCCTGGAATAAAACACGGGCCTTTGGCTTACCATGCCGATGTATTTGAACTACAGTGTACTGTCCGGCCATAACCGCGAACTTTTTCCAGATGTATATCGGTAGGATAAGCCGCAGATATGTGGTTAATGTCCTAACCGAAAACTCAAATTTTTTATACTTACGATATGAAATCCAAACGTGTGGAAAACTGGGTCTAAATTAAAAAGTATCATTTATGTTCTGGTTAAATAGAAACCTAAAGTTTAGGTTATTATTATTATTATTATTATTATTATTATTATTATTATTATTTAATTACGCTTTAACATCTCAGGTCATTAGAGTCCCATTCAATTCAAGACTTGAAACTGCCGATAAGTCTTGCTTAGAAGCCTCTTCTTTCAGGTTTGAGGTGCTTTTCGTGCCGTAAATCTACGACAAGGGATCAACGACTCACTTCCGAAGTAAGCCATACTTAGGATTTTTACACCCTAAAAAGTCACCGATCCTGAGCGAGTATGAATCCACCACCTTGGATCTACGAGGCAAGTAGGGTTACCACTAGACCATTGTACCATAGGTACTCAAATGTTAAATAGTTCCTCCTTAGAGATAAAATTACTGTAATTGAATAACCTTAAGTATCCACAGGATATAGACTCAGATAGAGGAGAACACGGCAGCTCAAGTGGGCGCAGAAGGCTTGTGGTCGGTGTATCAGTCTTGACACATATATAAATCTAAATTATTTTTATAATTTTAACTTTGGTGTGAAAGTAGTTTTATTAACACTTGCGGAATCGCTTTTCCAAGTTCACTTTAAATCTTCTGTTGCCTATGTGCACCGGTTGAGGTAATCATTCGAAAGATAGTGATTAAAGGTGCATTGATACACATATTAAGTACCCAAAATATAATACGATTCAATTAACGGCATTTAATTATCCCTGGAGCAAAGCAAGGCTGAAGTACCGTTCCTAACAATCCCTTGGGGAGAACCCTTCGCTTCTTATTCGTAATGCTGCCTATGTCCAGAATTATATGAACTTGATCATGGATAATTTTACTTAAATCTTTAATACAGTAATATCGCTGTTCTAATCTAAAGAACTGACTTTGTCAGTATGAACCATTGGTGTTGCAACAGAAAACATTTGCTCATTTATGTAACACTTTCCAGTTACATTCTTTGTTAACTATCAATGTTTACGGAATAGAAGAAGCGAGAGATTATCCATCTACTGCAATTTTCTCTGTTTACATCCCCATGGATGTTGAAAACGTTTATTGCAATATACAAGGGGCCGGCCAAGAAAAACGAGATTTAAGAAAAACATTTATATGTACTTTTTAACACCCTGCAAAAAAGAAATTTCTCTTTCATCACAATAATGCGCCCTCACACACGTCTGGGTTTATTGCTGCAAAACTGCGCTTCCAAGTGCTTCCACATTCCATAAATGCCGGATTTGATAGCGATTACTTTTTGTTCAAACTTGAAGATTCACATCAAATGATGAGGTTGAAGCTGAGACGGAGACATTTTATTTTCCACGTTGTATAAATTCTATTATCTGAGTGTATTAAACAAACTGGCAAGTCTTTGTACTAAATGTATTGAGTAACTATGTTGGACGTTTAGCCAGAACAACATCCTTCAGTTGGTCCAATAGTGAAGTGCAACACTCCCCGGTGATGGTTCTGCCCTTCTGGAGATAGTCTACGAGCACCACACCATGAGCATCCTAGAAAACCGTAGACATGACTTTTCCTACAGATGGAACCGTTTTGGCTTTCTTTAGTGCACTTTCGCCTGTTGCCATCCCCTGTTTGTAACTGCTGCTTTGTCTCTGACGCTTAGTGATGAATCAGTGTTTCATCTGTTATGAAGCGCCGGAGAAACTCACTGAATTAGTTTTAAACAAGTCTAAACACTCTTGCAAAATGATCACTCGAATGCGTTTTTGGCCCATCGTTAACAAACGCGGCACCCATTGAGCGGAAAGCTTTTCATACCCAAAACTTCGTGTAAAATGAAGCATACACGGTTTATCGAAGTCTTTGTAATGTGAGTCAACTTAGAATCGGCGATTATCGAGAAGGGAATTATGAATTTTTGTCACCATCTGTTCAGTAATAGCATTTTTGGGTTGCGCTGAACACTCATCATCTTGAGTGGATGTACGACCAGCTAAATTTAGCAGCCCACTTTTTAACCGTCGAAAGCGAATGAGACAATTTTTAATGGCGAATCTTAACTCCTTTTCTTATTCTGTTGGGGTTAAATCCTTCAAAAGTACTTTATCACAGCTCGTATTTCATTTTTATCAGTTTTATAGAACATGTTAACATTGTTTACACGATCGTCACAAGTGACTATACTTGCGCGGCTGAAACTTTTCTGCTCTCCATCTAAAGGATGGTACTTAGGCATAATAGTCATTTGGCCACCTTCACAGCGTCTCTCGAGTCCGGCCGAGAACTTTTAGAAAACCGTTCGTAATATAAAGATTGTATAAAGATGTTTGATTTGTAAGTCACAAAGTTGTCACCATTAAATATCAGAAATTTACGGTATTAATAGGAAGCCAAGGGGAAAATTAGAAGTTTCTAGCTCCCTGAATCATCCAAATTGCTTCTTTTGTATCCCGGAGCTGCCATCACTTGTTAGCTCAAATGATGTTTTATATCTCACAGTTATGTAGGTACGATATATCTCCGCTTTCTAAACCTGTTTACTGCAATCCCACGATAACATACATTATTTATGAAGATGTTAAGACAGTTGATTCTAGAGCAATACCTTTTTGTACAGTGAGGTTATTTGCGTTACGAGCTGATAAAGCCTTGGGAGAAGCCAGTCAAAGGCATATAATGTATAAACAGGTAGAAGCTTGTAGTTAAGTTTGAAGGGGGTTTTGTCAGCCAGTGGTTGTACGTTCTTATGTTTTTTTGATGCTTTCTTGGTGTGCTGTTAGCTTTCTCATTACATTAAATAGTCTTGAAGAACGAGTTTTTATGTATAATACTTGTGTGAAGTGATAGGTGATTAGGAAAATATATATCATTGGCAATCATGTTCCAAATAGAGAATCTGTTCTACATATTTATAAAAAAATTACGAGACAACTAGGATATCTTAATGAAAAGAAACGTGCTTCGAACTGCTTTCTTTTTACGGAAGATAAGTGAGATGAAATACAGAAAATTCCTAGGTATATATCAGCAACGTATTGCCATTTCCAACATACCTTAAAAGATGACATAATTTAGTGCCTATTATTATCAGTTTTAAATACAGCACTATTATTTCAGAAAAATATAAATATTAGAATAAAATACTAATTTTAGCACCATTATTTAATGTTCTTTTTTCTGAGCGCAGCGGTTGCACTTTCCCAGTTAGTAGGCGCACTCAAGTAACTTAAATAACCTTACTGTATTTGTATACGATACATTTATTTTAAATATGAATTAGCTCCAGATTGAGCGCGGAATTTGTTCACAACAATCCTGATCAATTGTTTGCTTCCAGAACTACTACTCACAATAATGTGTACAAATATGAATAAAATGTTTCAATGCCAAACAAAACAGAGTAGGATAACATAGTTTTAACAGATAAAAATGGATATTTCGATATATAAAATAAAGGATTACGGTGATCGAACATTATCATCTCAATGGGAATGTATTTTCCCAATACAACGCCTTTTTAGTCGAGAGAAGACAATTTCAGCGTCTTCTATATCGTATGCGCATCTTAGGAAGCATGATTGATACCGCTTGCGATAAGCTTTATAACGGAGGGGTAAACCACTGAGTGAGCGGAAAAGGCTTATAACTAAAGTAAAATGCGCGTAATTTACTTTCTCGTTTAAAATAAATTAAACCCATAGAAAATGGCCAGTAAATGCCGAAGAATTTAAGATATCTTCACTGTGCAAATTAAGAATATCAAAGATCACCTAGCTCAGTGTTTATCCATTTCGTGTTCTGGTTATCCGGGAGAAGTGGAGGGGGGGGGGTACCGTGCAAACCGAAACACGTGATGACATTTACATGCTGAATTGGTGAACAGCGATTATGCCAGCTACCGATGTAACTCGCTCAAAATGGTTTTCAAATGCGCTTGTTATCCTCGTCCAAACATGGGCCCCAGAGAATTACAGCCCTGGCCGGCTACTCCTTTCACATATATCACGTTCTGAACACGGGACGACGGATACAGCCTACAAATCCAAATGCGGAAACCAACCGCTATGCTCTTCCGTTGTCGCCGTGTCGAGCAAATTTCACCAACTTTTAGCGACATCAAAAATTATTTTTAAAAATACAGCCCTAAAAATATTCTCTATGCAAGGGTAAAGCTTAAAACGCAGCACAGCAAAAAAAAAAAAAAAAAAGGGTAGAAGAGAAAAATCTTATGATCACTGAGACTAAAGCTTAGACGAATATAAGTAAAGAGAAAAAAAATCAAAAATAGATACTATAAAATACAAGAAGTACATCAGATAACGAATTAAGAATTTACATAAAAAGAAGATAAAAGGGAATAAAGATATATACAAAAAGCCTCGTCGAGGATTAGTCCTAAACTAGCCATGTAAGGATGAAAACCAAAATATAGATGACTTGTTTGACTGAAACATGCTTAAGTATATGCTAGTTGGTAAAGGAGGGTCATACATAACTAATACTATTTGCCAAAAATGTTTTCATTAGCAAACACTGAGTGGATTAATTCTCCATGAAACATGACAGTAATAAAGCTGCTGGCCGGACAAAATAGTAGATTACTACACTAGAGTCAGTGTAGTCAGCCTTCATTTTTCGGCATTTTTGGCATCTGCATAGGAAATTACCCATTACCTACCTTAGTTCTCTTTGAGAAATTGAACTAATTTCTTGTTGGCTTTTATTCACCAGTTCATCTTAGACATGTTCTGTACAACTTATAATTTAAATGTGACCACAGATAACACCACAAGGCGTTAGATCGAACGGACCATGTGGTGTTACTGGTTCTCTATCAAGGAGCTATCGTGAACTGCCTGCAGATACCCTTTACTTTTCATGTCCACTTTTCCCAGCGCTTTAGAGCGGAGGCTACTACTCATTGGTTGGAACATGTGCCTATAGAAACATTAATCTCTCTGTATTAGTAACACCATCCTTCCTTGGCTTATATCCCGTCACAGATATTTTGGAGTTGATTAGGGAATAAGTTCGTTTCGGCTGAAGAATTCATTACAGATTCAGTTATCATTCTCTGGTTTCGTGTCATCTCAATAATTTCCTAGCACAGACACATCTTCAGTGGGGTTATTCTAAAAGATCTCGTCATGAATATAGTAAAATTACAAGCTATCATTCTTTAGATGGCGTGCTGTAAAGTTTTACTCTCAGTAGAAACATATATACTAAAATATGTTCTAACTTTACGCGCAATGACCTAATGGCAGCCGCACTCAGACAGCCTTTACCTTGAATAACCTCACTGTATATTTGAGAAGCATGTTTACGAGTAACTTTTTCTAAACGAATTTGGAAGCTAAAACGGATAACATTAATTTATACAAAGATAAACTCCTGGCTTCTAATAGGTTGGTTAAAAATATGAAATTTATATATATAAATGCTTAATTAAGCACTTTGGCGAAGTTATATGTTGCCTTTTTGTGGACTTTTTTTAATATAGATGCCTTTTCAGTTAAGGTTATATTTTAATGCCTCTTTCCTTTAAAATTATACTATTATACTATTACTATTATACTATTAAAACTATATATATACTATAACTATATATATAGTTTTAATAGTATAATTTTAAAGGAAAGAGGCATTAAAATATAACCTTAACTGAAAAGGCATCTATATTAAAAAAAAAGTCCACAAAAAGGCAACATAAAACTTCGCCAAAGTGCTTAATTTTTTGATTTGGTATATAATATGTAAAATTAGGTTTTTCCTAAATATCCGATGTTTGATAGCACATAATTTAAGCATACCTCTTTCAATTAGCGAAATTTAGTTTAAAGAGTAATTTGAAATAGACTATATCTCGTATAAGATTTCTTTCTACAGTTTCATTGTTACATGCTTGTTGGTTTTCTTTCCAATGACGTACTTCTGATATGTTTTTTAATGCTAAAATAAATTTTCAAAAATGTCCCAGGATTAGTAAATACGTAAATAAATTAGAAGAATATAGAAGGAGAGCAAGGAACGATAGTAATAAATACAAAGTACGTGAAGGACGAAAAGAACAAAGAAAACAAATTAAAGGAAGAATGCCCAAATACTGTATATTAGTCACCTAGACACCATGTTCACGCTTTTGCGTGCTATTATGAGTTTAGAAAGATTTATATCTACATTGCATGAGATTGCAGGTGTTATGAGATACTACACTACATTTAATAAACAATTAGGGAATTAAGTTTCAAGCGAAACACAGCGTCAACATGAAAATGATATCACGAGTTAATAAAACAAATTAGACATAGGAGAGAACTGTGCCCAACCGCAGCGAAACAAACAAACAAACAAATGAAAATGAGTAGTAAAGAGTATTTGAAAAGAAGTCTGGTAAGAATAATGAAAAAATGAAAAATCTTATTTGGAGACAGAAAATGGATCCTTTCCAGCAGTCGTGACGATCGAACATTACGCGCGGGCGCAATAGCTCGTTAAATATGGCCGCACCATTGTCGAACTGCGGAAATGAACAGCGAGAAGTCTTATTCCTTTTCTGTGGTCCGAGGAAGGGAAACATTCTGAAATCTGCTGCAGAAGGTTACTAAGAAGACCGTTAAATGAGTCATATGAGAGTGTACTAAGGAGTGTAAAAAGCGGAACATAAAACATCAGCGATGAACACCGGAATGTGAGACTGCGTTATAGCTGAGAATGTGAATCAGTAGATTGGGTAACGAATCCATGACTACAGGCTAAAATGCCGTATAATTCAACACGATCCACGGCTCTCTTTAAAAGTAATTCATGATGATCTCGGGTGTACGAAGTGTACTAAGATGGGTCCCAAGGCAGCTATTCGGTGATCTGAAGCGAGCACGACACACAGTTTGATAAGGAGAACTGACTTCTTTCTTTCACCTGTCACAAGAGACAAATCCTGAATGATGAGATATTCGATGCTGTACCCTTCTCTCTGTTCAAGATAAAATCCACCATACAGCCTTCATGGGGAAAATAATAATGGTGTTCTTTTAGGTTTGATTTGATTTATTTACGGACAGTAACATCTTTAACATCTCAAATCATTAACGTCCCATTCTATTCAGGGCGTAAACGGCCGACAAATTTTGCTCAAGGGCCTCTTCTTTCAGGCTTGAGGTTTTTTTTCGTGTCGTAAATGTACAACACGGGACCCACGGCATTACTTGCCCTTCCGAAGGAAGCCATACTTAGGATTTTTACGCCCGAAAAAAATTCCATCGATCCTGGCCGGGTATGAACTCATGATCTTGGGTTTAGAAGGCAAGTATGGTTACCACTACCGCCAGGACCGATACTTTTTTAGGAGTGTCAAAAGCCCTGCCCAGGAAAAGGTTCACCCTAATCATCGATTCAGTGACGTGCTGGTGAATTAATTAAAGCCCAAGACACCATCGAAACTGAGCGTTGCTTCACGACAAAGCCTATCGCCATATTGCTGCGCATATGATGGATGTACTGTATGATCTCAGATAATCTGAGGTGTAGAAACATCCAACTTAGTTACTTGAAAGTATCTTTAAATGGTCTGAAGTTTAATGACAATAAGGTAATGGAGGGAACAACAATGATTAATATTGAAATGTGTGCTACGCGAAAAACTACAACGGACAAAAACTAACAAAAAATTGGTCATTCATAAAACTAAGATTATCTTATTGGTAAAACCATAACTACACATTATTAGGAACACTGCCGTCTGAATCTTCATGTATGTTACAGAATGCGCTTCTTTTCTTAGTAAACAAATCCTGTTTTAAAGCCTGACTACTCTCATAACCTAAGGGACAGATTTCTATGATAATTCATGTTTTTTTTTTAAAGAATTATTTTAAGGTTCAAGTAAGTAAAAACATGTATGAGGGCATTTTGATAAGTACATGCGAAATCAAAAGCACTAGATTGCTTTCTAGTGACTGTTGAAAGATGGTATACATCATTATAAACAGTTACGAAGCTTAGTTCATGTTTGAGAGTCATTTTCTAGTTTAAATTTGTAAACAAACGTTCAAAATGGCGAAACACTTGATTGTTGTTTTTTAAAGAGGCAATGCCTGCAGATACTAAGAGGAATTGAATAAACATTACGGCGAATCTGCTTAGAATAGAGTATAATGGTTGGGAGAGTTTAAAGGTGGCCGAACTAGCACAAGCGTTCACGTTGTCATATCGAAGTGACTCCCAAAACGATTGAAAAAATCCACCACATGGTCCTAAGCTACCAAGTCTGAAGTTGTGGGTGAATGCTGAAGTTGTAGGCATTTCTGGAGATCAGATTCAAAATATTTTGCGCAATCTTTTGCAGATGAAAAAACTGGAGAACAGGTTGTCACATTTTTGCAGAATTTGGAGCCGTTTAAACGAAATGCAAGCGAATTTTGGAGAAGATATATGGCAGTCGACAAAACGCGGATCCACAAATGAAAGAGCAGTCGAAACGCTGGGTTGCAACTGGGGAAAGCGCTCCCAAGAAGACAAAAGCGAAACTCACCAGGAAAGGAGATAGAGACTTTTTTGCTACTGCGAAATTTTAATCTACTTTTTGAAAAAGGGCAAAACCACAACCGGTAAATATTGCGCTTAGCTATTGCAACAACTAAACGACACGATCAAGAAGGATCGTTCTCATTTCGCTGCTCTATCATGATAACACGTCAGTGTTTGCAATTTCAAAATTATCGGACTTAAGGTATTTTACTTGCTGTAAATTTACGACACAGGACTCACTGCTTTACTTTACTTCCCTTCCGAAGGAAGTCGTACAATGGCTTTTTACACACTAAAAATCCATCGATTCTGCACGGATTTGAACCCGCGACTTTGGGTCCACGAGTATGGACCGACTCCCTCAGGCTACTTCCTGATGAAATGGATAGCAGGAAAGAAATCAGCATAAAATGAAAAGGTTGCCATAGATGAGAAAATCGTTGGAATTAGTGTACAGATTTGAAATAAGGCTTGTTTAAGTAACAAATGAACTTTTTAACAAGTACTTCTGGATTTTGTGCAATGCGCGCTTTCCCTGTTAGCAGGTAGCTTTACTTTAATGTATAATAGAAGAATTTCCTTATTAGCTCAAAATAACCTCGAACGCCTGAAACCGGCCCCTTAACAATCCTTTGTTCGGTGTCATTATGAAAATATATACTAAAGTGGAAATTCTGTTTCCTTGAAAAGGAAATATATTATGTTCCCTATCTCAATTCATTCCCTCTTTTGTCAACTTTAGTTCGATTTCAAAATGCCTAAAACAAATTGACTTGTGTCTATTAAAATACGTGTACAAAATCGAACTGCAATTTCAAGCTTGGAAATGTTGCGGTTCCACTTAGTGATGCACTATAAATTATGCAAGAAACCGAATAAAAAGCTAAAGCGGCTGAAAGTTTTGCAACAATGGAAAAGAGTGCTGCTATTCCAAGCATGAAGCCAAATTAGAAGATTTGGAGTCAGAATTTTCTCCTTCTATAACCTCGAACGCAGTTGTACCAGATAAAAGAATACTCTCTTTGGGTCCAAAAAAAATATTCCAAGTTCCACAACTTGAAAACGTATGTAATAATGCAGGTAATAATTTTGCTGCTAATAAAAACTAACCCGAGGGTGAATCTTTTATTTTTGTTAGTTATTCGCTCTTTGGATTTTTCAAGTTTGGATTAACAGTCTCCTTCGTTTATGACTATTTATTTTTTATTTAAATGTGCCATAGTATGCTATGAAAATGTAGGTGAATAAGCAATTAATATCAAAGATTAATAAATGAATGAGATTATAGCGTCATATTTTTGTCTGCTTGGGTCATATTGAAACATGCTTTTAATCATAAATGCATATTTCTAACGTTTTTAAGTAATTGAAATGCCATCTCTTGTTGTGTATGAAAAATGTTTGGTTTACCGGAAAATCTGTCTCAAATATATGTCGGTAATGCAGAGATTTACTTTTTCAATTGTAGATTGATCACTTTTTCTCTCACGTGCATAGTTTATACACAAATTTGTCCATTTTTTATATTTTTCTGTAGAAGCAAATGGATAACTTACGCACAGAGAATTAAAGGTTTAAAAAATTAAAGCACTATACAGGAAAAAAAAAGTCTAATAAACGGTGCCATGAATCAGATATGTACGACAGATGCTTACATGCATGAACAGCCTGTTCGTGACGGTAACATTATTCCCAATAGAACCGAATGCATCCCACATTCTTACCGTTAACTAAGAGACTTAAAAATGGTAATTGCGCTACTCAGGGAAAACAGTAATTCACTTGCAATTCAAATTGCTTCAATTAAGAAAAGTAGGACCCTCTTATAAAAACACTAAAAGTATTTTTAAAGGAAGAGCTGAAATGTAACAGCAAAGAAGGCTGAACGTTCCCGACGTGGGGAAACATCCCCCTCCCCTTAACCAGTCATCTTCAACTTTATGCCCCCATCTCGTTGCTCTCGCTTTTCTACAGCTTCAAGAGTTGGAACCGCCCCTTCCAGAAAATGTGTACACCTACCGCGCAATTCCAGACTATCTCTGGGTTTCAAATCATATTAACAGGTTTCCTCATTTACTTTTTTTTTTCACCTGTGCTTTGTGGTTAAAAAGTTTATTTGCAAGGCTAAATATTATTAAACGTAAAATAAATGCCTACAAAATAAGTAGGGACCTAA
This sequence comes from Metallyticus violacea, assembly GCA_030762175.1. Classification (NCBI taxonomy): domain Eukaryota; kingdom Metazoa; phylum Arthropoda; class Insecta; order Mantodea; family Metallyticidae; genus Metallyticus; species Metallyticus violacea. Next base: position 42,655,012 of record CM060833.1, read on the forward strand.
AAACAAGCAAAAAAGTTTATATAACCACATGCCCATATTTGCTTGGTGTTTTAGTTACGTCATTATTTATAGATACTGATAAACAAGACACTCATATTTTAAATAAAAGGCTTGGTATATCTAAACAAATCATAAGCAGTGAATAAATATGAGTGAGTGTTTTGTTCATTTGTGCTTACTCGGTACAATGCCAGTTAACTGAGGGAAGGACGACATTTCTAGCAAGAGTTGCCTTTTAAAGTGTTAAAACGATCACTAGCTATTGCGATATGTCATTTGTTATTGTGAAAACAGCTTAGAAAATGACCGAGTAGTTTGTTTACAGTGAGCCTTTAAACGAAGCAATTTTGCGAAAAAATGGAAATTTCGTGTGAAAATTTTCGTTAGATGATTTTTTAAGCTTTTAGTGAAGGTCTAATGCACAGAATCGCTTCGTTTCAACTTTTGGTGATGAAGCACCACCAGAAAAGACTGTTTCCAATTGGTTTGCAGAATTTCGTCGTGGTCGTGCGTCCGTCAGTGATGAATTTCGTGAAGGTCGACCAAAATCTGTTGTCATTCTAAATATATATAACATCCGTGCGCAACATGATTGAAGGAGATCGGCATGTGACTTACAGTGACATAGATACATCCTTAAACATATCGAAGACTGCAGTAAATTCAATTTTGCATGAACATTTAGATGTGAAAAACATTTGTTCCCGGTGGATTCCGCTTAATTTGGCCGAAGCTGAAAAAAGCGGCCGTGTTACTTGGTATAATGAAATGCTAAAAAATTCCACCGAGGAACTGCAAAATCCCATGCAACATCATAACAGGTGACAAAACTTGGATATATTCGTATGAACCGGAAACTAAGCAGCAATCCACTGTTTGGGTGTTCCAAGATGAACCGAACCTCATAAATGTAGTTCGTTCACGAAGCACTTTCAAGAAAATGATCGTTTGTTTCTTCAGTTGTACTGGACATGTCGCAACAATTCCTTTAGAGGATCCCAGAACAGTTAATACTGAATGGGATACAACAATTTGGTAGCTAGAAGTCATCGAGGAAATCAGGAAAAACAACCGAAAACGTCGCATCATTCTTCAACATGACAATGCCAGCTTTCACACAGCACGTCAAACAATTGATTATTTGAAGGAGGAAAACAAAATTAATGTCTCAATGCCCGTATTCACCTGATTAATCGCCTAACAATTTATTTTTGTTCTCGTATGTAAAACAAAATGCATGGATAGCAATTTTCATCACCTCAATAACCGTTGAGGCCTTTAAAAACAATGTTTTAAGATACCAACTTCAGAGTGGAAAAAATGTTTGGAGAATTGCTTTGAAGGTATGCAAAAGTATATAAATCTTAAAGGCGAATATTTTGAAAAACAATAAAACAGTTTTTTTTTTCTTTCCTAGTTATTGTAACAAATTAAAAGATAACCCTCGTATAAGGTAAGGCTTTATACAGAGTTTTAAGAAGCGGAATGAAGAGCACTGGAGCGGTAAACTGTGGCATATCCAACTGCCGATAAACAAATTTCCTTAAGAGCGGTCAGGACATGTTCTGGAAGTAATAGTAATACTACTGCTACTACTACTACTACTACTACTACTCTACTACTACTACTACTACTACTACTACTACTACTACTACTACTACTACTTCTACTACTGCTGCTGCTGATAATAATAATAATAATAATAATAATAATAATAATAACAATAATACATAACTCAAAAGATAAAAAATAACCTGCTGAGTATTAAACATTTTTCGAGTTATCTTTACACATCCTATTACTAAGCATACAGAGCCAGCAGTTAGAGCACTGTGATACATTGATCGAAGGGTAGTCAAGAGCGATGTTTACCGAGGGTAAACAGGTATGACCACGGAACCCCGAGTGCACCTTGCGTGACTCCACAAAGGTGTGCGTGCGTGATACTACATTCTCCCCTTTCTCCGCCGCAATCTCAGCGTTCCCCATCCGCGATGTATCTAAACATGACCCCTAGGTCATTCAGTACATGAATGAGACCGCTTGCAATTTATCTTTTTTAATGAACATTTCTACATGACTTGCATATGGGCAAGAGCTTAAAGCTACACTCTTATCACAAACGTTATGTTCACTGTTTGCGATAAAAATAGGTAAACTGATTACGATTTTGCCCATGAAGGAAAAGTTCGTAGTATATCTGAGACTGTCTAAATGATTGTGTAAGAACATTACTGTTATTGTGCCAGGGGAAATCAAAAAATAGCCGTACTGATTTTTATAACTATACATAATGGCAATTATTTCACTGTTTTAAATTGCTTTTTGGTAAATCCATAATTACGTTTTTGAATCCTCAATCACAACAGTCTAGTTTTAAAATAAAGAATTTAAGCCTTCCTGTACATTTTCAACCATGACTAAATAGAACAATAATATTAAAATACCTTAATTTATATAATTCAAAAGGTTTCATTACACTCTGTGATAATTTAACATTTTTAAAGTAGGTGAAAGCATATTATTTATAAACTTACAACGTCCGCCCTCATAGCATTAGTATAAACTCTGTATATTAGAGTTCACCGACATGGAAGATATGTCGTTCGAATCCTGCCAAGGACAATTCTTCTTGAAGTATTTTTCCATAGTTCTTCTGTCCTAATCATTGGCGAATACCAAAAAGATATCCTAAACTTCGGCCTGGAATGTTTCATTCTCAAATTATTTCCCGTTTATAATTTAATTTCATGTACGCGCAACATGTGTCCACCGCCTGTGATGCCACAGCATTTAAACTAGTCGTTAAGGTCGTATAATGCATGTGCAGGTATGTTGCTCAGTATTTTCATTGTATGCGAATTGTGAGAGTTAGTTGTTCTTCGTTAGTTATGCTACTATGTAAATATATTTTCGAAGAACGGATTTTTATGTACGGTACATATATGAAAAAGGTTCTTGCAGAGAACTAATAAGATGAGCAAGAAAATATCCTGGCAAACGTGTTCCAGGTAGAGAAACTAATTGCAACCTTGTTAAAAATTTACGAGAGACAGCATCTCTCAATGACAAGAAGCGTGTTCCGAACCACCACTACCGTGTTTTATAGAAGTAAAGTCAGATGAAATACAGGAAATTTCCTATGCAATACCGGCAATATACTGCCGCTGAGGTGCATCATTTTAAACTTTTCTTATAATGCTTATTTTAACAAATTTAAACATGATAACATTTATACGTTCAGTAAAAATATAGATGCTAATACTAACTTTAAACGCTGCAGCTATAGTACATAGGAAACAACAAGACTTAGATAGCCCGTAACTTAAGGTACCTTTATGTACACTGGAGTTACACTTAGTTCTTCTTACTGTTCTTTTTCAATGATTAATGTAGACTGCCGATTTAAAGAACGCAGTTCTGGCTTATAAAGACCAGGTTTGTAGTTCCTGTATATCCATTAAGGAGAAGTTCGGCATGGGAAATGAGAGGACAAAGATGTGATCAAACATTTAATAGATTACCATAAATCACAAAAACAAAGCACAAATAATTAACATTCCTAAGTAATAATTATACTTATAATAAGAAATACTTAAATTACCAATGCTATATAATTTTATGTAATGGGCATTTTATTCATAATCTAATAAACTCACAATAGCTTTTTACATATATATCGCATAGGTAATGGGTATAATTTTAAATCAATAAAATATTTGCGTTTTTTAAACTTTGTAAATTAGCATTTTTACTTTTTGAAAGCGAACGTTCTTTAATTATTGTTTTCGTGCGTTTTATATTAATTGGGATATACACCAATTCCACCGTGCTGCTCTACCCGCTTCCCTTGCCATTCTTTTTCAATTCACTGCAGCAGCAATACTCACTCAGTCCTCGCTTAACTTCCGGGTATAGGAACTAGAAAGATGCTTACTTCAAAACCATATAACAGCTTTAAAAGTCTATTGACTGTAGGAACTTTAATCCCAACAACCAGCATTTCGCAAACAAATCACCAGCTATCACTAGCAACTGTCTCCGATCCAGCACGCTTTAAGTGCCTGCTACAATAACAGTTTGCTAGGTGTAACTGCAGAAATTATTCGGTACAAGTCTAAAGCAGCGATATAGCAGCAAGATTCCCACCACTGGTAAAAATTTTCCCTGAACGCTGGTGGAGGGGGGCGGATTCTCCCGGCAACATGGCATGTATAGGATTAATAAAGGTGAATTCATGCCGATAAACTGTAGCACGTGCGGTTTAATGCAGTAAATTACGCTGAACGCGAGAAGCGCTATCTTCAATACACTAGATCATTACCATCTTCGCATGGGGAACAGTGGCAGTTTTATTATTATGGCTTTTTGCAGCATATCCCTAATACTGCTTATAAAGAGATTAAACATGAGTTACTATAGCAACTTTACAGTCTTGCAATGTCCCTGTTTTATTATTATTTTTCCTTTTATTTGTCTAATTAGTTACTCCAGTTGTTAACCCTTAAACTAACAAATTGTGGCATAACGATATGAAACACAACTCTGTGTTTTACTCAGAAAAATGTTCTGGATAGTAAAGTAAAAATATATAACTGCACTAATAAATATGGAACGCTGGAAATTTGGGAAGAATGGATAATTAGCGATCTAGAGAGGGATAAGTTCTATAATTTAAGTAAAAAACAAATGCATTTTGCTCTTCTGGCTATCTTTAGAGCAGCCATATCAAAGTTAATTCCTGTGTATGATCGATTCTACAAACCACAAGAACATTGACAGCCACTTTTCAGAAAATTATTTGCGTTTACAAGTATTGGAAAACGTCAAAAACCATGACACTGCAGATCACTGAATTGTAGAAATAAATGTATACCCTCCTAAACAGTAGTTCAAGTGTAATAAATTAAACTGCATTATTTAATATATATATTTAAATTATATTTTTATATATTAAATTTAATATATAATATATAATTAAATATTATATTTAATAAATAATTAAATTATAATTTAATATATATATAAATTATTTACATACCACTCAACTTTTGAATCAGAGGTGAAACCTTGTTGCATTGTTAATTTTATTTCAAACTTTTATTTCATATTTCCTTGTGTCTTTTTCTTCATAATATTTCTCCAAAATTCGTTGGCGGCATTTCGCAGTGCAAGCATTCATTGTTCTTCGACATCTCAAATGTATTTTTCATAATATATGAAGAAGTTTGCATACGTGAAATGTAGCCAAACATTGAGTTTTTATGTTCACTAGTGGAAAACGTTTTCCGATCAACACACACTAACCTGTGTTAAAATGATTTTAAAAACTTCACTATAATTGATTCAAAATATTTTTAAAGCGTAATGATTTATGTTAAAAGAGCATAAATTCTGGAATTAAATCATTTATCGAAATATATAGTTCCTGATCATGCTTCAAGTGAATTGCAATGCATAAACCAAGCGTGACATAGCGACGAAACTATGCATTTTCTGACAAATGTAATGAATTCAGAAAAGGATGACTTCGAAAATATTGGTATATCAATTTAATGAAATTTGATAGTGAGTTTAGCATATCTAGTAGCTTAGAATGCAATTTTAAAAAATTGTGGCAGAAGTTTTATATAAAAATGCCTATTATCAGTTAACAGTGCAAATAATGAGTATGATTAAAAAATGGTTTGTCATCAATAACTTGCATAATTTTACCTTTGATCATCAATGCTTTAGAAACTGTTGCATGCTATTCATCGATGTCTGTTTTGAACATAACTCGTATATTAAAGGAGGAAATCTTAATTTCAAACTAATTCTCATACTGAAATGCATATCTAGAAGTCGTAGATTAATGGATGGGGCACTGAAAAGTGATTATTAAAATTTATCACAAGTAATACCACAAGCGGGTCTGAGTGAGTGAACGTAGTGAGTGAATTTATCTGGAAAGCTGAGACGCTCAAGTGATATTTATTACATCATTTCACGAATAAAATAAGAATTTACATACACTTTTCGTAAACTTGGCTTACAAAATTGTAATAATTGAATTATTGCATTATGAATACTTTTCAAGCCATTTAGCAACAGACGAATGTCGATTGTCAGTAATACCAATAGAGTAGAACCAAATACTGGTTTGGGAGTATTTCATGAATCGACTAAGAATAAAAAGTAAGATACTTGGAATTCCCACACGAATTATTAACAATAGTGTAAAATATTTTACTTACTTATGAATACTATTGATTCAGAAACTGTGAGAATGAAATAGACGAAAGTGGACCATTACAGTCGCTACCGTTAGATTTACCCACTGAGAAAAATAAAACGGAGAAAACATTTTAGCATTTTGAACAAGGTATTTATTAAGATTTATTGTTGCTTAGGCAAATATTGTTACATAATTTACAAAATGATTTCAGACTGGCTGAATGCGCAAAAACAATAACTTGAGTGAATATACATTGCGTTAAATTTACAATTACTGAAAACACAGAGAAGTGGTCAGTGGTGCGTGCTCAGGAATTATATAGTGGAGGTGTAGAGATGGCTACACTGACAAGATAAATGCACGTCACGTAATAAAACGGATTTGGTATTTTTTTTCCCCCGATAATTTCACTCCGGCTGTGATTGGTAAAAATTCAAAATTTGGTAAATTTTTAAGATGACATCCATAAGTGAAATAATCAGACAAATTTAATACTTATGTTCATAGATACACAACTAATTTAACTCTATTTATTTTCACACATTTCTTATTAAAATTTATCAGATAAATTTAATACTTAGTTGATTAAAATAATTGCACACATTTATTGTAATTTAACTTTATTTTTGCACATTTCTAAAATTCTCCTTGCTAATAATGTTACCACCCGTTTTTACTAATGCAGCATCAAAGGCGCTAGACAATGATGAGAGATGATAAATGAGATGAAATGATAGCGGCAAAATGACTTTGGGAAGGAAGCGTTACAGGATAAATTTAGGCCACTTCTCGGCCTTTGCCATTTGACCTTATTCCAATTATACTGCGAATATAATCTAAGCAGAAATGGCCATAAAAGCTCGAAATAATGAGAACCAAGGAAAATCTGGGGGGAAAAAATAATAACATGTTCAGACAAATCGATTCTGGCGGGTATTGAACCCCAGATGTTCAGTTCATAAACTGTGCCTATCAGTTGTTCTTGCTAACTATTTTCATACTACATTATATGTCTTCTCCTCAATAAAATTGTATTACATCAAATTAAGAATAAATTAATTATAGAAAGAGAAACTCCCGGACTTATAGGCCGTGGTCTACTGAGCTAGACATCGGCCAGAATACTTTGTCCTCGCCCCTGCCATTCGCATAAGTAGACGAAACGGCTGGGAAGAAGCAGGAGCCCATTTACTACGGCCTAGAAGCCCGAGAGATTTTCTATCTATAACTGACACCATCCGTGAAAACCTACGAACTTTCAAGAAATTAACTATCGAAAACTTAATATTTGTTAAAAGCAGATGCTCCGATTTTAAAAACATTTTTATGAATGTCATAATTATGACCATTAAAAAGTTCAAAACATTTTAATATTTGAAAACCGATGTTTTGTTCTTCCTTACATTTTATATTTTTGAATATCCTCTTTTTCAGCAAGTAGGGAATAAAGTAAAGCAATATTTTCGATGTCAACATTTTCAAACCAAAGAAAAAGCACCATACGTTCCATTTATAGCTTGTCCATAAATTGCGTATATGAGTAGTTCTCTTGCACTGCAATGACCTCTGCACTATTTCAGCAGCGCACTAGCAGTGAATGACCTGCTCAAGGTTACGTTTATCAACTGTGTTATACTGTGTCAGTTGCTGCCTTCTGTTCGAGCTGTTAATATTATATTTTTATCAATGTGTACCTCAAAAGTGAATGTTTATTCAAGACATCTGTGTTGTGTGTGAATTACATTAGATTATTTTTATTAGTCCACTGATATGCCTACGGAAAAATTTACGCTTGAACAAATAATTACGATACATACATAAAAACCAAATAATGCAGACAGGTGTGTAGACAATTTCAGAAGAAATTTCCTGATTTTCCCGTTCCAGATAAAGCACTGTTAAATGTCTGGTTAGTGAGTTTAGGACAACGGAATCGCTAAACGCTAAACCTAAGAAGCGAAAAAGAAATTTTCTAACGAAGGAAAAAATTGACGAAATTGGGGCATCATTCGAACGCTCTCCAAAGTAGTCTCTAAGAGTGTTGCACGACATGTGGGTTCTGAAATTTCATCCGAAGATGCCAGGAATGTCTAAACGCACACCACTTTCAACACCACTTAAAACAATGTTAGTAGTCATTATAGTGCATTTACTATCACTCATGAGTATGTATGAGTATAAGTATTAGTAGAACGGAAAATTCCCGAGTATAATACACAGTGCAAGCATACGCGCGTTCCGCGGCCCGGCAATATAAGAAACGCTCTGTAGATGAAGGCACAAAAATTACAAAAGTTTATTAAAGTCTTTAAAATACTTTTCTTATTTCAGATCTGTGTGTAGCAAAGGGCTTGGTTGTCTCTGAGGTTATAAAACTGATGGGTAACTTTTTACTCAACTACATAGTATACATGAATATTACTAAATAATAAAGGTATGGACAAGTTTCAATGTGGTTATATGGTGCTAAACGTCCTCAAGTACACCTATTTCTAGAGGCAAATGCCAGAAACGTGTACAATTTAACACCCTGTATAATATGTGCGCTTCTTTGCATTCCAAGGCACGCATTACATTTGGTTTACACACATCGAGTGGGGTCATCAATATGGCAACTTTCAAAACGAAATATACCCATATTGCACATAAAAATTCAGCAACCGTGGAACAGAAGCTGCTGCTACACTTGGAGAGTTACTAGATAACAGTATATGAGAGACAGGAAGCAAAAAGAGTATTTTTAATTTAGTACGCCTGGGACCCCTGCATTCCGTCGATATGAAATATTTCGTCATTAATGCGCATTGCGTCGCGAGTCACGTATGCAGTTATAAATCATGCCCAGCTAAACATGCACATTTCTGTAGTGCGCCCATCTCATAGGGCATGACCCTCGTTTTCCTGGAAACGATCCCGATAGCAGATGCTCCTGATGGAGGAAAAATGATGTCAAAATTACCTGACTCGTCTCCTTGATGCATGACATCACTTGAAAAATTAATAAGTATTTTGTGATCAAGTGGAATGGGCTTTCTGCTCTAACAGGTAAATATTCTTAATTGAACTGTGTTAAATCACAACATGTACATAAATTTTATTTATCACATAGAAAATGTTCACGTTTTAAGAAATATAACATTTCAGATCCATAGCCTTATATTTTTGAAAATTCAAAACAAGTCAAAATGAAAAATTTTACTAACAGCTCAAAAAAAAAAAAAGTGCTTGATTGCTCGTTGGCGTATATACGCCAGATACTCCTTAATAACTACGTTTATGACATACATTACGTATTAGTACCATACTGTTTTTCTTGGTTTTGTCGTCCGTTTTACGGTAGATGGCGGATTGACAGTCACAGCCTTAACTCTCGATGAAGCGGATGTAAACTCTGCACAACATATTCAAGTTCTCCTAATTGCAAATACAATTACAATTGAAATTGATATTTTTTAAAATATATCCTAACAGAGTGCACAATATAGTACATTCAAAACGCATACTTTACAAAATAAAATAATATTAACTTACTTATTTCCTCTAGATATTTCCGTGCTAGAGTTACTTGCTTACATTCTGATCCCAATACACACAACTCCAGGTTATTAGTGTATTGATGATCATATTTATTGCTGTATTATCCTATCCTTGTTTATACTTATCTGACCTATTGTACTTATAAGGTTATGTTCCCTCTATCTTCCTCTCAATCATTCTTATCTATTTCTCTCTAACTTTGCCCAAATAGTTCCGTTATCATTTTTATATTCTTCTCTCCTTTTACAGTTAAATTTTTTCTAATTAATATTTCCTCATCTAAATTTTTCCATTTTGTTTGCCAAGTCTGTTCTCTCCTTAACTATGTTTGCTTGCAGTATAACAAACAATGAAAATCCGTATCGGTTACTGCACACATTGGACATTTTGCTACACCTTTATCATATCCTAATCTCTTTAAATTCATAACTCCAGCTCTAGCCAATACAAACCCTTCCCGACCTGCCTTATCACATTGTTCTATATATTTTTTCCCTACCCCATACTACTCTTTTTATTTCTCTATAAAGTGTCAATGAAATATTTTCTCTCATATTACCAAATATGTCTTGTTACTCAATATCTTCCAATCTTAGGTTTATTTCTTCCCAGAATCCTCTGTTTTGATATTCTCTATTTATCCATAAGTTTCCCATAACAATCTGTTACAAACTTTCCTACACTTTGAGATACTATAATCCTTTCCACTTACATTTCTCTTGGACACTGAAACATTCTTTAATAGTATCACTCTCTTACAATGTGGTAATTCTATAAATGCATTTCATAATTGTTGTAATTATTTTTCTGTTGGTGGAATGCCTACCTAATTCTAGCTGTGCTACACCATTTGGCGATGATATCAGTAAACCTAAGTTCAGTTTACAAAAGCTGCTATTTATTTTATTAACATATTCCCGTGCCTCCTCTACATCCCTATTTCTGCTTCATGTAACATTTTGACTCCTACTGTGGTTGTGTTACAATACACAGCTTAACACTGGAGATATGTAAGGTTTGCACATTCCTAGCAAATTTTCAAAATATTGTCATTCATTCGCATCAGTTCATCTTTTGAAATTAGGCCATCTTTTGATTGTCATCTTCCGCCGTAAATGAAACTCACAAACTATTAGATCAGAGGACCACGTGGTCATAACCCCCTGCTAGTTACTCTACCTTCAACATTTTCCTGAAAGAAATTTAATTACTCATTAGCTGTGTGCGCGGTGGCAGTCTTGCTAGAAATGCCCAGTCAGTTGTTAGAAAATTGTTGAGTTTGTCATTCCTGTATCTTTCTGTATTTATGATATTCTCAAAATAGATAGGTCGTATTGCTCTGTATGCATTTAGTGCACCCAATACACCATTTCCTTGTCATGCAAGGGGGTTTCGCGTGTAAAATTGGGTTTTACTGTACTTCAATATCTGTTATTTTGCGACGGAACATGACCATGTTAATGGAATCATGCTTCATCAGTAAAGAATATTAAGCCTGGGCCAATTACTCTATCCTTAACATTCTGTGTCCAATTACAGAAATTTATCCGAATATCAGAATAACCTGTCTGCAGTTTGTGTACAATATTGACGTTGTATGTTATAAGATTAAAATGGAAGATGAACGGATGTATTTCATTGAGAATTTTCTAAAAAGGTACCAACAATTTGTGAATGTGGCAGGACAACATTTCCAATATCACCTGTCATAAGGTTCGTGCTTATTTTCATTATAATTATAAGAAGTTGCGGAGATATAACATCATCCGCTTCGCCCGGAGTTTTTACTCCAACAGCCCACACGCCAGCAGCTGGGAAATAGGCGACAAACTCATGCATAACCCGGTAGATAACTCATTTTCACCATTTTCTCATGTGAAAACATTTTTCTTCCATTTCAAAATGTAATAGTACATCAAAGCTGCAAGTTATTTTCTGACTTACTCGCTCTAAAAGTTTGGCCACAGTAATGTTTCTGATTTCATTGTTAATGTTTTTCTTTACATTTCGAAATCCCTCACTTGTGTTAATTTAGGGAGTGAATTTGTTGGCAAGCTTTAATATTTGCATCAATTTTATATAGTATTTAATGTGATGAATCTATGTTTACACTCGTATTTTTTACTTTGCACTCGCCAATAGATTAAAAGGTGTGCACAATGTCGAGAATAGCAGCTGTGAAAGAAAAAAAAAAATGATCTAACCCTCATAAAGAATAAAATAACGGAAGATAAATTTGCTTTCTATGCCGATTACAAATAAGCTTTTAGATTTTTTATGTTTTATTTGTTTTGTTTTGACAGAACAGTGCTTACGAAACTCCAGATGATCAACTATGCTTTTTCTGCCTTACGTAAAATTTCTATATAATTAATTTCGGGCATTTTTACCTTCTGGATGCCTGTCATTATTGTTGAATAATCGGTCAGCTAACTAGCATTCCATTTGATTTGCTATCTCTTTTCCATAGGGGAATCCAAGAAGTGAAATTTTGAAGACATGCTACAGTAAATTTCTGCATTATGATTTTCAAAAGAACCAAAACAGATATTTGTGAATAATTTGCAAGTTGCTTTTACCACTGTGTTTAACAGCTCCTCAAAATGTTCATTATCCATTATTAGTAGCCTTAGTTGCCGCCCTATAAAAATTCCTCTTCCAGTTTTACATCCCTAACTGTGGAATATTTAAATTTCAAATGCACACATGCAGCAAGCTGTTTATTAATATTGCTTTTACATTTTTATTGGCAGTGCAGGTTAAACTTATTTTTAGGGTTCACTAAAGCAATATTTGACAATTTGTTTTGCCCTGGAATCAATTTAAGCTATCGTTTCTAATGCAGTTAAGATTCCCTATCCCTGCTGTTCCGTTGAAACAAGAAACAGCAAAGTTCAGTTTATTCAAGTTGCAAACCAAGTGATAAAGATATTCCCTTCAATTACCATAAATATTTCATAATTAAAAGCAATTTTATATTTTCATATGAATTTCACATCAGCATATAAGCTTATGTTAATGGAAATTCATTGCTATTATGCCGAAGTGCAGCCTTCAAACTTTTGGTGAGTGTATTAATAATATCAGCAGTTATATGGCCAATGTTGACGCTAAGATTCTCCATAAATGAAGAAATATTACATAAAAGCACTTCTATGAATCACTATAAAACATATTCTTGCAAATGAATCATACACACTCAAAAATCTGCTAAAAGAGTACGGATTATATTTACCTAAGGTTGGTATTAGATTTTTTAAACAGCTTTTTATGCTTTTACTTTGTAGAAAATGCAACTTTTAGTATTTATACACACTTATTGATAGGAAATTAATAATATATGCTTTCGTTGCAGTGACAAAAGTATCTGTTCTAATAAGAATGATTTTGCAAGAAAAACTAAAGCAAGGATTTAGGGATAACTCGGGACTAAAAGTCAGGTGCGTTCCTAGAGCTGCAGAAGTCTCTTGAATCCAGAACCCCTTCTTTTAACTTGTAAGAGTCTCTCTTCTAGTCAAACGGATTATAGGCCCGAAGAGAAACAAACACAGTGCTAACAGCATTCAATAATGGCTCTCTACTTATACAAGGGGCGTTCAGTAAATTATTCACCTGAGTATGAAAATGAAGTGGTTTAATTACTTTGGAAGTAATTTAATTGGACCTCCAACAAACCCATTAGTCTACTTTATGGCATCATCATTTGAAAATCTTCTGCATAAGAAGTTTTTGAGAGGGGGGTTTCGAAAGAAAACTCACTGGGGGTCACGGGACTACAGGATAGTTAAGCTCCAAATAGCTATAAATCCTTGACAGCTCTTTCTTTTTGGGATTGTGGCAAGTTGCATTATCGTGAAGCACCAACACACCCCTGTTAATTTTCTATGTCTTTTCTCCTTGATGGTCTCATACAACAACTTTATGACTTTTTGGCATGAATTCTCAACAATCGAACACTTTTTATATCTCAAAAAATTGTTGCATGACATTTCCGGCTGACACATACGGAACTTAGGGGTTTGGGTACCCAAAGCCTTGTTTGGTTTTCTTGGTCAAAGTGATGAACCGCCGTTCTTTGGTAACAGTCATAGAGAAAAAGTTATCAGGATTTTCTTGGAGGAAGTCAAAATTCCCTGAATGAATTACTGGCAACATGATTTCTGCTCTATGTCAGCATTGCGGACTCAGTTTTAGCATCATCGAAGTATATGAAATGTTGTGAAAACTTTGTTGACTGAAATGTCTAGTTCACGTTATCATCTTTAGTAGCCATACCCTTCACTTTCTGTCACATTTCTTATGAAGATGCTTTCAAAGAGCGTCTCACATACAGATTATCTTCACTGGACATCTGGACCCCATTTAAATTGCTTGGCCTAAATCGCTTTTACTGAACAGTTAGGTACTTCATATCAAGTAAATATCAAGTGAATTCAGCCCAAGCAATAAAGAGCATCAACATTTGATTTTAAAAAAATGAAAACAATTACAAAACAAATATTTTGCATAATGAAAACATTTTAATTACATGTTTGAATTCAGGATTAAAAGTGGACTAATCGTTTTCAATTTTCTTGAAAAACAATAATGTAATCAATCAACAAAGATCTGAATTAATAAATTAATATAGTTGACATAAAATGTTGCTTTATGGTAAACTGTCTAACCACATAAGCACATAATGAATACAGAAAACTGGCAGAAAGTGACATTCAAGGAGAAGTCTAGTAGCGGAGATGTAAAACATTGCGTGAGCGGACAAGATTTATAACAAAAGCCTTACTTACTAATGATCAAATAAAAAACATAAAGTAACAATAAAATGTAAGCTATCCATAGAGATAATAACAGATAAAACATTCGCATACTGGTTACCAAATACCTATATTTGATTTCATATATTTAAGAAATCTATCTACTCGCATATCCGTCGTCAAAGTAAGTCACGCACCCTTGGTGAAATTTCGTTACCGCTGAAGGCCGAGAGATCCTCTCCGCAGAAAGCCGTGGAATGACGGAAATCAGAGAAATTCCTAGGAGTGATACAGCCATGTTTCCTATGCGTACTGGCCCGTATGGAATTTCTGAGAAACCTACAGTGAGCAGTGGCGGACTTTATTAATAATTACCTCCTTGAAACCAAAGTTCTGTAAAAGATCTTGTAGAAGCACAAAAATGAAAAACTGGAACATGTTGAAATGTAAATAATTATGCATATTTAATTATAACAACTGAATGAGGAGACATCTTGGCATCATTCATCTGAACCACTTTACTTTAAAGCATAGAAAGCATATTACATCTACTCACTCAAAACTAATTTCCGTATCTAGTCACATGGATACTAAAGAAAACGAAAGTACCAAGTTTTTCTGCTTTCAAATCTGAGTGTAAAAACTTCTCACTACCGAAGTAAAACAGCTACATAGCTACATTGTTAATAAACTAAAAATGAATCATATAATTTTCTTAGTATTATCTTAACGCAATATGCTGACCTGATTTTGCATAACGTCAATTAAATACGTGCAAGTTTAATTAAGTTTACATCTGTTTAAATTTTATGTGCGATATAAATATTTAATTTATTTCACTGTTTTTTTTTTTTTGACTCATTTGAGCCGTGTTGCCTTAGATGACTCAGATTGTGTTAGAAAATAAGACTTAAATTGTTTCTTTAAGAGTATAAAATCCATTCAAGCTAAAGTATATAAGCAGTATATGTACATCTATATATAGACCGCAAGGTTATTATTATTATTATTATTATTATTATTATTATTATTATTATTTTGTTTTAGTTTATTTACGTACTCTTTTTAACATCTCAGGTCATTAGCGTCCCATTCAATTCAGGGCGAAAAAATCCATCGATCCTGGCCGGGTTTGAACTCGCGACCTTGGGTTTAGAAGGACTACCACTACACCACCAGAACCGACACAAGGTTATTAATATTAATAAATTAATATATATATATATATTAATAACCGTGCGGCCAGTGATGCATTTCCCCGCGGCGCCTACTCTTTTGTCGTCTCCTGGAAGGGGTGGCAAACGTGCTTGCTTGTTGACCTTGCTGAATGTCGCAGTCGTAACACAGCTGTTTGCCGGTGCGTGGTGCGTGTTGTGTTGTTCGATTCTTTATTTGACACTATACATGGAGCGTGTTTACAACGGCACAGAGTATCTTTATGTTCGATTCTTGTGTGTTAACTCAGTGGTGAAAGAATCATAGAACATTTTTTTAGCATACAGTTGATTCTGTTACTTATGTGAATACCATTGTAAATCCTTTGTTCAGAGAATAACAGACAAAGAGTGTGATCATGCATTTTTTCAACAGGACTCTGCCACTGCTCACACTGCGAATAATTCCATGAGAGTATTTCGCAATGTGTTTCCACAGGACAGAGTTATTAATGGGGGTTTGGGACCCCGTCGGTCTCCCGATTTAACAGCCTGCGATTGTCTCAGGGGTAAATGAAAAAATGTCACATACATGACGAACCCACAACCCATACAAGAACTCAAAGATAATATACGTCAGGAAATTGCCCGAAATTTCTCAAAATGAACTACACTGGGTGATGAATAATTTCCTAAAAAGATGCAAAAAAAAAAAAAAAAAAAAAAATAAGGACAATGAAAGCAGGCAGTCTCAACATCTTATTTGATCGTTTGGTAAGTAAAGAGCCTCTCTGGTGTGTGTATGTTGTATGGTTAGTTTGTTTTATTGTTTTACCCTACCGCTAATCACCTAGACCCGGCCGGCTAACGGGTGACTTGCTCGTTCATAGGCAAAATACTCCGGGGGAAAATAAAACTGACCGCACGGTAGTATGGGTTATAATTTTAATTATACTGTAACTTTTTCCTTTACATTATCATTAACATCATGCGAGGTTTTCATTTTCTTTGCGTTCTCAATAGATTGACCAGACCAAAATAGCTTGCAAGAGAACTCATAACAACTAAATAATTATAAATTCAACAAGTCCAGAAAAATGCCACATGCACTAAAGCCGGTTCTTTGTATATTAACATGTTAATAATTTCCATATTAACAACGGGAGAAGAAACTATAATATCTTTAATAAAATCAATGAGATTAAAATTAAATTCCATATATTTACTAAGGGACTAATACATAATTTAACAGGTCATGGACCATGTAAAACCTAATGGGACAAAATTAATTAATCTGCTAACGATATTTGTCACTACTGCGATAAGCAAGGGACCCCAGAACATGTCCCTTTTCAGTGTGAACATTATCTACAACACACCAAGGATGAATAAGAAATTTTAGGTGGCTTACAACTATCATTTATCGTAAGAGATAAACTTTTATACAAGGATTTAGATAATCTGGCTTCCTTCGGAAGAAGTAAAGCCTGAAGAAAAAGAACCTCAAGCATGAAAGAGAGGCCTCTGAGCAAAATTTGTCGGCCTTTCACGCCCTGAGTTGAATGGGACACTGATGACCTGAGATGTTAAAGAGCGTCCATAAATAAATCAATCAAAAAAAATGTTTCTGTGGCCTAATTAGATTTGGGAGTCTTTCTTACGGCATTCTTACTCTAATCGTCACCTCTTACCACTCAAATAGGAAGAATATTTCTGAAAGTATTAATCACATTTGCTTATCTTGGATCAAAGGGCATGCGGAATCTCGGAAACGAGAGATCTGATTCTATTGTAAAACATTCCGCAAGGTCAAATCTTGATATCTTGTATACAAGTTGCTCGATCACGTGCATAAAACCAACCCTTATGCAGGACATCATGCAGCATGGACAAGTAGTACAAACGGAACTTTCACCAAGGATTTCTCTTTCCTACTGTCCTGCATCGATTGAACGCAAAATTCTTTAAACCCGCATATGTTTCGAATTAGTTTCTTTGTGGTCATGGAAACTTTAAAATTTGTTTTCAAATATTTGATATTCTGCACCACAATGATTCTATGTGTAGATGTGAAAATCTGAAGAAACGGCGTCTTATCTACTCTTCAATTGTGATTTACCACGTAAAAATACATATTCTTAATGGACATCTTCAACATTGTAAATGTAAATTACACCCAAACACTAATTGATGAATCCCTATAGGTTTCAGAAATTTATAGCTGCTATTTATAAAACATTGTAAAACAAAAATATGTAAACATTTTTATCTATATTATTTAATTTTATTGCATTATAATTTTACACTACTGTGAATGTGTAAGCCCTAACATACGATAAGGTAGAATAGGGGAGATTGTGTTTGATGATTACATAATAAATATTTTCTTGTAGTTCAGTAGGTTTGCATTATTCAATTCCCCGTTGTAATAAATTAAACCCGAACATACGTATAAATATAATTTATATCCCGCCAGGAATCACAGACTTAAGAACCTCTCTGCAGATTTCGTCTGCTCTACTAAGTGATCAGTCTTTTCAGAGCGATTTTTAAAATTTTGGTTTCAGATAAACAACCCCCTTTCCTTCCTTAATAAGACGATTTCACTGATTTTCAGACACTATTTTTCGTATTTTTATTCAATGGCATATATCGAGTTTCTTTTAAAAACATTTAAATTGCAATCATTAGAGCGATTTTTAAATTTCACTTTAACCCTCCCACTCGGTTTTCAAGTATACTACTAATGATTCGATGCCCAGATTTCTGAAAATTATTTTTATCGATTTATTTTAAAGAAATATATTGAGTTTCGTTGAAAAAATACCGCAAAAATTGCGGCCGTTAGAGTGATTTTTAATCTTTTTTAAAAAAAATGCGTTAGGCTAACCTCCCCCTCCAATAGTCCAATTTTGCTAGCTAATGAACTCGACGAATCGTTTATTAATTCATGGTTACATGAAAAAAAAATTCAACCGATAGAGCGTTAAGGGTCACACGCATACACACACATATTATATGTACCTATGCCAATATATATACTTTTTTCCATGTTATTTTCCGTGCTTAGTAGGCAGGATCGATGCAGATTTGAGTACATTTTTCAAAATTCGTATCATGGGTACAATCGCAATAGCTACGAATTCGCTAAAATGCGAATGACCTTTCAAGGGAACTGTCTATTATTAAGACAAGCGACTGTCGTGACCTTAGCCCAGTGCGCGCTGCGCCCAGCTGAGGACACAGACCACAAATAACTTTCACTGTTGCGCCTTGTGTTCGTTTTCCGATACCGTTTTATATTTGCCACAAATAATCTTTGTTTTTTATGATTTCAGTTTTTCAGTCTTCGTGCGGCATTCCTTGTTATAATTTCCTTTGCATGTTACTGGCTGCAGCTTGTGTGTTAGAAACACCAAGAATGCATTAGGAGGAAGATTTTCAAAACACAAGTGATTCTCATATATTAAAAGTTGTTAGGAGGTGGAACTAGGGATGCCTCCAGCCCCTAATTTAGATTTGAGCAATTACCTGCAATTGTGCCTTGAATTATTCACTTTAGTTTATTTATAAAACAAAATTGGAATAACATTGTCTGAAAATATTTGGTAGCAATTTCAAAACACGGATAAGCATATAACCGTACTATTGTGAATTATTTATTCATTCTTAAAGCCTTCCACACCCTACTGGCACGCACGCAGATATTCGTCACGCTATGTATCTATGTTAAGTTTCCACCAGTTTGCATCTTATGGCAAACACGAAGAAGTTGCCTGCAAGAGCTGTGGCTCAAGTACAAGACACGTTATCGCAACAAAGTTAGCTGCAGTGGTAGTTAGTACCCAGTGTTACCAACTGAAGGTTCTACGGATTACGTGATGATTGCCTTGAGTGCAGTAAGGGCGTGCGCTGAATTCCTGCGTCTTTCCGGTTCCTAGAGAGCGCCACTCTTGCTGAATGCGGAACATACCTCCCTTTGATCCCCTTTCTATCCTCAAATTTCTGTTCCAGCGGCGTTGTGTGGCACACAGAGCTGTGAGAAGGCTTTCCGACGCGGGCTTGAAACCCCAAACAGCGGTAGGTTTGTAGTTTCGCTGTGATAGCAAACACATCAACAAATTTCCTACTATTTTAGTTTTCTTTCCTTATTTCTTGTACAATAATAATGCATGCCAGGTCACCCGTCAAAGTAATAATGTGCTTACTCGCCTGGCGACACTGTTGTTCTTTGGAAAATTGCAAAATATTTGACGTAGCTAATTTTCCCAAAATAATGCTCTGCTAAACTTCCGGTAAAAATAACACTTTGCTGTTTAGTTTGTTAGTGAAAAAAATGGAAATATTCTAGTAGTAACAATTATTGCAAGCTAAGTTTAGTTTAGTTCCTGGAGCATTCAGTGAGTTCGTGAAGCATTCACAGAGGCTTACGAACATAGAACTTGTGTTATACAATTACCACTATAGTACACATTCCACGTTTACAAAATATATCATGTATATCTGCATAAATAGTTACAATAAAAATGAAAAAGCAACACCTAGAACTCAGCCAAAATAACAAAAACCAGAGAAGCAGAAACAGACAAGTCAATCCACAAAGTTTACTATATATCTGTTTACATTTACATTGATATAAAATGATTGCAGTGTTTTAACTTAGTATAATATATTATCATCATTCACACATTCCTTTACGAATAATAAGCCTTTTTACACAGGTATTTCTAAGAACAGGTTTAAAGGATGTATCATTGTTTATTAAGACTTTTAGACTAGAGAGAAGAGCATTTTGTACTAAAATACATTCGTAATAAACTCCATGAGACATGATATATATTCTCATGGAAGTTAAAATTTAAAATGCCTAAAGAGATATCTGCATGAATGACTGTTATGTGTACCAGCGATTTTTCGTGTGGTTTTTTTTTTTTCTGTAATAGGAAGACACCCTCATTTTTCTGAGTTTCCCCAAAACATAAGACCACATTTCATTGAGTGAAATAAGCATAATAAACTAGGTTTAAAGTCTTAATTGACTTCAACATTACTAATTCACGTGTTGCATAGCATGCACAGCTAAGTTTAGGCATCATAAGATCGATGTGATTTTTCGAATTCAGACGGCTATCAATTATTAAAACAAGGAATTTAATATAATTGGTTTGTAGATGTTATAATATCCTATCTGCAATTGTGGATGTGGAGATCTGCGAGTGATGCATTTCTAACATTTGTTTTTATCTACGTTGTGTGTATTTAACAGTTTCGGAAAAGATTTACTTATTACTAATGTATGTTACCATTCAGATGGGCCTTTGTTAATGTGCACTAAAAGGAAAAAGCCATAATGTCTGCATCCATTTGTTTAGGCTCATTTTACTCTGGAGAGTGGGTCCCAAAAATGCAACCGAGAGCGCATCATACTGGTCTTGACATTATCCACTATCGGAACAAATTCATTCATTCTTATACATCAAGTGTATGAGAAAAAATCGCAAACTCTAACAAACGGGCAGAGGTTAAAAAAGTTAATGTAATTTAAATAATGAACATTTACGAGCGAAATTGTACATAAAGACAAACTAGATAAAGTGCTTAAAAACAAAAACAAAAAAAAAAAAAATGTTTTTAAATTATTTGGGATATGCCGTGTTATATAATGACAAAGAAATACAAAATAATTGAAATAAATTACAAACAGTAAGCAATGCAACAAAGAGCCTTTTACACTGTGACGTTTAAGGCGGAGAATTGTAATAAAAAACTGTTAAAGAAATTATCCCAAAACTGCTCTATGGATATACCAACTTCACGGAGGAAAAAGATTTGAGGTTCTAGGGTAGGTAAATTCAGTGACTCAGCTTTTAGGAAATTTACATATTAAATACTTACATAAATGGATATTAAACCATTAAAACATTTTAAGTATTAGGTGTATTACGGTCGTAACAAATATGAAATGTTTTCTAAAATATTTGGCACCGGAAATTCTTTTTAAGAATTATTTAACGATATCCTTACATTGATTGGAAGAGGAGTGATTACTTAAATATGTGCATATTATTTTAAATTGTTAAAATAATTGCAGTCCAAAACATCCGCATTATATCAGTTTCAGATTCGCCTACTCGATTTCATCAATTAAAGAAACCATTAACGAGATTCAAGGGTGGATGGGATGCTGGTAAACGTATAATTGGAGCATCATACAGTAAAAATTCGTGCTGTTTACATATTTTATTACCAATATCCTAGTTTGGGAAAGAAAAGCGCATAAAAATATATCACTGAACACCATAGAATAAGGCAATTCCAAAACATCTGGCAAAAAAGAACTTTACAAATTAATATTGTCGTGCCAAAGTATATATAAAGAGGGTTAAGATATATAGGTGTGAAGGCAGCTTTTCTTTAAGTCTTCATGTTTTAAAGACATAAATGTATAGTATATTTGTTGAAATGAACAATGTCAAAGGATATAAACCGCAAAGACTAATGATAGACTTTTAAGAAAAAAGTTGATGTAGCTAATAAAGCACATTCTGTAAATGTATAAGTGTAAATATTAATTATAAAGATTTCAACAGAGAGATAAATCAATTAATCTATATTTCACTTCTTGATCACCTCTGTGGCCAAATGTAGCGTTGCTAAAATACATGCCTGTAAATAAATATGATTATTCTTTATTAAAAAGCGCTCGTAAGCGTGACTTATACAGTGCGATCAGTGATATTTTCTCCGCAGTGGGGGGTTTTTCCTATGAATAATCCCCCACTCGTTTTCCGCGCCGTGGAGAGGGGTAGACAAGCCTGCTTGCTTACTTGTTGACCTTGTTGACTGTCCCAGTCATAGCGCAGCAGTTCCCCAGTGTGTGTTGTGTTTTTCGTTTCTTAATTGGACAGTATACATAAAGTGTATCATCCCTCGTGTGTGCACAACGACACAACGTATTTATCGGCCGTTTCACACTCTGAATTGAATGGGACGCTGATTATCTGAGATGTTAAATAGCGTCCATAAATAAATCAATAAAAAGTAAATAAATAAAAATTAAAACATGATATTTAATATCCTGGCATAAAATTCGTTTTATAGTTAATATAATTGCAGATATTAAGCAATTTGGTGGGCTTAGTAGCCAGATATCTCTTAATTAGTTTACTATAGTACAGTATTAATGCCGGACAAATCTTAATAACCTCGTCCTATACCACCGAGTTCCGAGTGTCTAGTGTTATCGATTTCGTCTAAACCAGCGGTTCCCAAACTACGGATCGGGACCCATAGAGGGTCGCTGCATTCTATCTGGGATGGCGGTGAATGTGGGGAATTATTGATTAAGTTATCCATTTTCACTACCATTCTTATTTAAAAGGTTTTACTAACTGTTGATTAATATTTATTTTCAGCAGTTATACAGCAGTGCAACAATGGCTATTGTGGTTGAATAGATGTCACATTGTTGAAGCGTGCACGCAAACTAGTACAATTAATTATTATTAAGCAGCGAAATGAATGGAAAGGTCACCAATAATTTCATTCTCGAAAAGGGAGTTGCGCATGCAAGAATTTTGGGAACGTTGTTCGAAACAATAGCACACTGCTACGAGATACTAGGAAATTCCCCAGCGTTGTAACTTATTTTCCGTTCATCAAATATTGAACAAAGACTATGAATATTTCCTGTTTCTCATAATATTATTAAGAATATCTTAGGGCGCCTTAATTAATAAATAAATAATTTACTCTCACTTCCACATACGATCTCTTTTTAGAACTGAACAGTACGTACAGAAACGTGACAACGAACTCTGGTCCACTTCATTTCTCACGCGTATATCATTGTAACATACATAAAACGCTCGGTTATTGTAATCACAGTGATAGAATAAAAAGATCATCAAGGTTGGTTCCGTATCTTGTAGACAAAATGCATAAATATAACGAGAATAGAAAAAATTCTGTCACGCAGTAGTTGCCTAAAATAAGCGAATTCCTCATCTAGTAGAGCATTTTTAAAAAAGAATATCAAATCCAAATTATGATATTATTAATTAATGAAATAAGCTGTGGCATTACTGTGTTATATTAGAGAAACAAGCTTAGAATTCTTGCAATCTACAAGTACAAAAGAGAAACAGTATTATTATAATTTTATTATTATTATTATTATTATTATTATTATTATTATTATTATTGTTGTTGTTGTTGAGATTAAACCATAGAAATTAATCGTATACTATAAATTAAATGAAATATATGCCACTGCCAGATATTTTTTTCCTATTTTATTTAAACGGTTTATACCGAATTTTGTTGTGAATAAACAAATATTGGTGCCACTACAAGTAAATCCCTAATCCTAATAATCCGACCGTAGGTCCTGGTGGTGTAGTGGTAACCATATTTGCCTCCTAAACCCAAGATCGCGGTTTGATTCGGTCAGGACCGATGGATTTTTTCGGGCGCAAAAATCATAAGTATGGCTTTCTTCTGAAGGGAAGTATAGCCTGGGTCCCGTGTCGTATATTTACGGCACGATAAAGAACCTGAAGTCTGAAAAAAGCGGCCTGTTGTTTCACGCCCTTAATTGGATAGGACGCTGATGACCTGAGATGTTAAAAAGCGTCCGTAAATAAACAAAATCAAAAAACCAATAATCTGATTTCATTGAATTGCAAAAATCATTTTGCTTATTTAATTTAAATGGTATATGCCGAATTTTGTGAAAAAACAAATATTGGTGGTGCTAGAGCGATTTGTAAATTTTGGGTTTCAGGTAAACTCCCACTCCTAATGACTCTTGATTTTCAGACTATTTTTCTTATTTTATTTAAATGGTATATAGCGAGTTTCGTTGCGAAAAAAAAAACAAATAAATATTAATGCCACTAGAGCAAGTTTTAAATTTTGGATTTCAAATGAACCCCTCCTCTTAACAGTCTGATTTCAACGATTTTCAGAGTTTCCTTTTAAAAAAAATCGCGGCAATTAGAGCGATTTTTAAATTTCGCTTTAATCCCTACTTGTTTTTCAGTTATACCCCCCCACTCCTAATTGCCCGAATGCCCTGATTTTCTGAAAGTACTTTTATCAATTTATTTCAAACTGATATACGTTGGAATAAAATGCGGCCGCTAGAACGATTTTAAAGTTTTAAAATTTTTTGCTTTAGGTTAACCTCCATCCCCGAGTTCCAATTTTGCTGGTTAACGAATTTGACAAATGGTTTATTAATTGATGGTAATATGCCGAGTTTCGTTGAGAAAAAACACAAAATTGCAACCCCCTAAAGCGCTAATGGACATAAATTTCATGGGTACAACAATAACAGCTTACATGCATTCGGAATTCACTGATGCAACAAAGAATGGTTGGTGAGGCTATAGACCAAACGTAATCATTTTATTTAACTTTTCTTTATATTAATGATCTAATATAGGGTTTTACACTATTATTAATGCGATTATTTATTTGCACGTGAATTTATTACCCGTTATTAAATTTCTAAACAATAGAGTCAATTTCTCCATTATATTGTTTATTTTTACTTCCTTTTAGGTGATATATGGCTAGTAACTGGCAATTTATTGGTGTAAAGTTGACGACAATGATAAGCGATCTGCCTCTGTTGAACTTGTGAGCAGAAATTAGTGCAGTAACCAGAAACGTTCAGCATTGGATAGCCCTGAGCACCCAGGAAAATGTGACGCTTGGAAAGAGTTAATAAAGGCGGGACGAAGGAGCCTGCGGCCGACATTATTACAAGTTACAATGTGCTAGCTAACAATAAAACAATGTCCCCAGCGCCGCCCATCGAGACATTTTGCTCCGCTCCAAGTGGGTTCTTTGCAGAGGGTTACTTGAAACGTCATCTCTACGACTCGGGGATGATGATTTAGCGTCAACATCTTACACCATGTCCAGCTTCTCTCGCATTTCGTCCTTTTAATAAAACTTGTCTGTGTAGAAGAGCTTGAATTCGGAAAGGCGAGGGCTGGGAGAGACAGAAGGAGTGTCAGAAGCAGATAAAAAGTGAGAAAAACCCCGCGAGTGCCATAAGCTGCGGTAAAACAGCCCCGTATCTCACATATCCGCCATTTCCAAGTCGCTCTGTTTGTTCTGCAAAGATGACTTCCACTCATGCCGCTGACGGCTCTGCAACCACATACGAGGGAAAGGGGAGGGAGTCTTTCAATATGTCTATCATCATTTTCGCTCGACTTCGGCTTCGCCCTTCCTCTCCAGAAAAAAAAAAATCTTTAAAAACCTTGAATTATTTTTATGGCACAAAGATGGAGGAACTATCAAAGCATAAATTCTGGAATGATAACTCTTCCTACTCTTAACGAGCAGGACACAGGCAGGAAAGCGCTATACAGGGTATGTACAAAGGCTCCTTGGGGGCTGCGATTTTTCGAATTCTGTTACAATTGCCTCCAGTTCTTGCATTCTTTATTTGTTTTTAAATGGGAACAGGGAAAAAATGTTTCATTGTAGTCACTAGCACCACGATATTTGTGACAAAAATTAGCAGAAATTACTTTTAATTTATGCTTTATATTCTAAAAATATAGAAAGATAATAAAAAAATCAAAAGTGTCATAAATTGTCAATAAAATTTACTTTATTATACTAATCTTAAAGTTATACAGGGTGTCTCATTTATCTTGCTCACCAAAATAACTTATGATATTAAAAAACGTTTGTTTGAAACAATTTCTCATTTCACAAACCAGAAAAAAAAAACAACTTTATTTTGGGTGAGCAAGATACATAAATAGGACATCCTGTTTATATTAAGGTCCCATAATCATGTAGATTTTATAAGTTATAACCTTATATGCATTTTCATGTCATACTGATTTAAGGGAGTTTTGGGAATGGACAAAATTAGACGTTATATTGGAAGTTTACGTGAATACAGTAGAATTTCGATTATCCTCTTAATAAAGGGAAAGGAAATAGTGGTTAATGGATGAAGACACAATCCGTATTTTATTTTTAAATCCGTTTGAAGGAGTCCTTGGTTTTTTTTTTCTGGCCTTTATACTGACAATTTTGTTTTTTGATGAACATTCTAAATCTATGAAGTAAACAATGCCCGAGAATGAACTGTCATCCTCTTGTTCCAAAAATGACACGGGTCTCTGCTAATTTGGTGATATTCTGTGTTGTTTTAACAGCGAAAGCAAATTCATTTCATCTTTATCAAGCCTTCTATAACTTTCAGTTTCATTTCTATAATAAAGAAAACCTAGCCCTTTTCTCTTAACTTATAGTGAAGACATATTTGAACGAAATTCCCGAAAAAGTGAAAATCTGACTTGCAAGCTTCAAGGTTACTGTATTTGAATAATAGTTGTAAAATACAGACCAAACGCACGACAACTCTGCTCTCGGCTTACGTCGCACAGCTGGAGGCGGCTTTTCTACTACCTGCTATGACGACATGACATCACTGCATATCCTTCTCTTGCCCATAATGACCGACTCCAAGTGCAAAGTTACCACGCACGAGCTCTCCGTGCTTTCCAAGTTTATCGTTATATAGTTGCCTCGAGACTTTAACAAAGTCCCCTGTTAGATCCGCAATATTAAAACACACAGATCGAACTTTAATGGAGGTTTTACAATCAATTACCGAAAAAATTAATGAGCAGGAAGACCGGAAAAATCCAATGACCGGTTGATCCAGAGGCGGATAATCAGGTTGTACAATATAAAATACAGAACTTGAGTTGTTCTTCCATAGGTGAAAATATAGCAAAACAATATATTTTCAAATATGTATTATCATACCTGGTGCTCATAACACTTAACAAAAGAATATAATTAATGAACAAATGCAAATACATTTTAAAAACATTCTTTCGCACAATCAATAGACTAAGCTGTATTCCAGATACCGTATTATAAACAAAGCATATGTTCCTCTTTAAATAAATTATGTATTATAAACAGTTTCGTACCAAAAAATAGAGTCATAATAAACATATCAAACTCACAAATACACAATAAATATAACGCACTACAGATATGAAAAATTCCAGATTCAGCCAGACAGGTATAAAATCGTATTACGAAACGCCCAATGATATTTGGTCTAGTGTCGCAATAGTTGTAATGTGGCAGAACCAAAACATATAGGAAGACAAACGCCTGACGAAACTAAGGCCTATCTTCAAGACATCATTGAGTTAGACACCACTTCAATGTTTGGTGTATTCAAGAGGTAAAAGACGATGTAATAGCAATAGCTTCAGTAATTAATGTTGCCCTTGACGGGGTGTTTTAAGCCCTAGCTACTAATCGTGACGCAGCCGTGGCGACTGTACGAGGTCACTTTAAACTTTTTTAAGAATGGACGCAGTAAAATAAAAATTTCAAAATTTAACTATGATCATAAGATTTTCAAAGTTTTCTCTATTGCATTCGATACAATGTTTCATCGTTCAAACCATTTTATAAATGCTGAGCGCCATGCTTCTTTGAATATGGTGCAAATACATTCTTCGTACATAGATACTGCGATTTCAATGTGATTCAAATTGTTGGCCTAATTTTTTATTCTGGAAATAGAAAACACTGGATTGTAGGGAGGATGGAATAAATCTTTGACTCCTGGCTCTTACAGAAATTGGGTTATTTCTAGTGCAATGTGGGCAGGGGGCGTTGTCGTGGTGAAACAAGATAACAGGCAGAAAAGTCTTAGGAAGCTTCGTTCTCAGTTCTTTGAAGACTTGGGCAGGCATTGCGTGATGTATTATTTGGCAGTGACAGTCTTTTGTCTCTCAAGTGGAATTGTCACAGTATGACCACTACCTGAGAGGAAAAACAGATCTTCTTGCCAACACTTCACTTTTGTTGGGAGATTCTCTGCTGGGAAGAGCCAGACCGATGACTGTCGCTCAGTTTCTGGAATATTCAGCTTCCTGTAGTGTGACAAATTTTTCTGTCATTTTCTGGCACCAAGTGCTCTTTTTTTTTTTTTTTCTGTTCATTTGTGAGATGGTGGAGGATCCAGTGACTGCACAACTTCCTGACATGAAGTTTTTCTTTGAGGGTCGTTTTCAATGCTGCCCATCCAATATTTATGGTTTCTTGAATCTGATAATATGTGCAACAATGATCTTCACGCAACATGCGGCCTGCTTTTATCACATTTTCATCTGCTGCTGTTGTAGTCTGCCATTCTGTAGGTCTTCATCTTCCAGGGAATCCCTTCCTCTTCTAAAACGTGCAAACCATCGATAAATAGCGGATACACGATGCAAATTTCAGGGCATTCTCTCTCACCTAAACCGACTTTAAATCATAGAAAAACATAACGCGGAAATGCTGTCTCTAGAGATTCACCCTAGCGGCATCACCTGCATATACACACACGACTATGCTGACACCACACATTCGTTGTTGGAGCGCGCTCGGACTGGTAAGTCACACTCTCAGAACTGTTAACATGACCCTCGTATTTCACCTGCGCTTCACAAAACGTGCAAAAAGCTTATGATGGAGTTCCTCTTCCTCAATTTAACAGATACTGTATAAAGAAAACACATTCTGATGATCAAATTCGGCGAAGTAATAGTTTCCTTTACAATGTAAAATCCTCATTTGTGCTAATAGCATGAGTGATAGATCTTCCTCTTAAAATTGTGCTCACGGTTTTTTGTTTTACACTGAAACAGTGGATTCAGATTTATGCATATCATGAATTGATATTATGAAAGAATTTCATACACAGCTGATTCCTATTTAATAATTTAGACACATAAAAAGTATTTTTAGAGTCAACTGTCTAACCATCTTTACCAATGAATTGTGTCGTGAGACATGTAGGAAGCACTCAAAACGCAAGTTCAAGGACATGACAAAGGAGGGACGGCGGCGGTTCCGTATGCCTAGTATTCTAGACATAAAACATCTTATGAGTGGTCAAGCTTTATACCTAAATATAAATACACCAATAACGAACAAGAGCCGAAATAAAACGGAATCGTTGCAGTTTGCACCAACACGTACTTTATCGAACGCACCCATAAAATGAACGCCGCGGAACCGGATGTCTGGAGACAGTGCCATCTAATGCAAGGAGTGAGCACTGCAATATCCGTTCAAGGAGGAAGCGCTGACTAAACTGTGTTTGGGAATCGCTCGACGAGAAATTTTACAGTCCGCCGGACAAAACTAGCGGTAATCGAACTCTCTCATCGCAGAGACGCACGTTCTTGCAATAGCCTCGCAGTCAGGCGGTCTTCCTCGGTTTTACGGGCCGATGGTGGCGCGCGCTTTGCGATGCATCGTAAATTCCCATGCAGGGGCAACAAAAGTTCGGCTCATTTTGTATTTGGTGTGTCAAGCACACGTGCAAATTTGAGAAGCCACTGACACAATTTATCATTGTTCCAGGTTTTCTTCTGACAGTAGCAACCAAGTACATGAAGGCTGTAAACGATTATTACGTCATCACGCCATTTTTAAATTTGTTTAACACCCGTTTTAACAACGAAGACATCATAGGCGGTGGACACTGATGATACGCGAGGTGAAGTGATATATTGTGAAAGTCTAAATTACGAGTACCTTCCCGGCATCTGCCATTTATGAGAACTGAGGAAAACCTGGAGAAAAAAAGAAAAAAAAACCCTCAGTCAGGGAGGAAGGTCCTGGTGGGAATCAAACTCCAGATCTACCGCTCAAGAATCCGCGCCTTAACGACCCCGGATACCCATAGCAGCCATCATGGCATTAACAACATATAACACACATACACGCATTGTGTGCTCCATATTGTTTTATTTTAGTTCAAAAATAACGCACGATATAGAATTAAATTCAATGCCTAGGTATATATTCGATTGAATGTATAGTCCTTGCACACTAGCCGTGTGTAGGGCATTAATTGGAAAGGAAAAACAAAACAGACTTGAAGACCGGGATTCGAACCACAGTTCTTAAATGAACCTTTACGTTATAGGTGGTTAAAGACACCTGGCCCAAAAGTACTCGTAACACTACGAAGAAAATCTCTAAACCTTAGGGAGGTCTAACATAATGAGATGAAAGAGGTTCATGCTTCCGTGCATAAAGCAGGGCAACGTAGCTCAGTTGGTTAGAGGTCAGCATGGAAGACTGAAATTGGTGGTTTTTCAAGCCTGAACCTTCCTTAACAACATATTTTGGCAAATCGCTTATTTGTGTGAATTTCTCGCTGGCCAAATCTTTTCATACCATGTAAACACTGTTAAATTTTGCTTACTATCGAAAACGATATTTGTTTATAGTTTTTAGTGCAGATGCCACCTTCTCACACGGTAGAATTTGTCGCCCATAAGCTCGTGATTTGACAAAGAAGTTGTTAATTAGAACCAAAACACAGTCCAAAGTGTGTTGTCAATAGCGAGTTCCAAAATAAACGCTTTGCACTCGAACTAATTCCATCGACTTGGCTCTCCTACTTCGAAACTGGTCATTTGCATCTCCACTGTGTTCTATTTCTGCTTTATACTGACCATATTCCAGAATCAGCCATATGATACCTCTGTTGGATGATAATAAGTTATAAATTAAACAATGAAATAATTATGCCATGAATTTGATAAAACTGCTGAATAATATCTTCAACTATTTAGGATGGTACACTGCAAATAATTACAAAGAAATTAGAAATAAAGGAATGAAAGGATTCGGCAATGTACTACACCAATGAGTAAAACATTGCTATGAGTTATTATTGTGACAACCCCTTTATGACAATTAGATAACCACTTCAAATCAAACTTATTATTCTCTTAACTAACACAAAATTACAATACTATCACCCTACATTGTATAATTGTGCCCGAATGTAATTGGGGCGTAGATAGAACTGAAAACACATATTGGTTAGGAAGTCAGAGTAACATTTTTTATTATAATATATAATCTACGTAGTTGTCTTGTTGCATGAACAATCCAGGGTGGCTTCCTTGGCGTCCCTTGGGGCAGAGGAACGGCTTGTCGTACAATTTTGATTTATAATGAAAACTGCCAAACAATATAAACAAAGGTACATCGATATAAATTATCAAATGAACTACAATTAAATGAATTATCAAGAGCATTACGAAGTTCATTTCTTGTGATATCTTTTGACTGAAATTGATGATGCTTTGATGTAGCTTTATAAATATATGACGTCAACTCATAGTTGAGTATTATTTTTGAATATTGATAAATACATAATAAAGTAATAATGGTTTTGATTTATCAGAAAATAATCAGGGTAATATGGCAGCAATTAAAAATACACTTTAAAATGCGTATTTATTACTAAGGAGTGGACATACCTAATACGCGGCATGATGGTACATTGTTGTTATTTGAACTTGCTCTTATATTGTGTAACTTGCTACCAATACTTTATAAGTGCTGCACATAAAAAAGAAAGAAAAAGAAAGAGGCAACAGCCAGAAACAATTGCCGATTTGGAAAACGTCGGAAGCACTCGTTAACGCTGGTTAACCACGCCGCCTTCAATCATGTTCAACTTATACGTTTGCTCGAATCGTGTGCTCTCATGCGAACAGAAGCTCGTATCTAGTAATAAGAACTACCTAGCTTCGAATCCTCTTTAGGCTTGAATTTTTTAATTGTTACTTTTCGCAAGTAAAGCTAATATACGGCAACAATATCCATTTTAATACAGCAATGTCGCCGGTTCTGATGGTCTAATAATAGTAACCATATTCACCTTAGACTCAAGGCCGCGGGTTCAAACCTAACCAGGATCGATGGATTTTTAGTGTGTAAAAATCCCAAGTATGGCTTCCTTCGGAAGGGAAGTAAAGCCGTGGGCCCCGTGTCGTAGATTTACGGCATGTTGGAAAAACCTCAAGCCTAAAAGAGGGGGCCTCTAAATAAAATTTATGGGCCATTTCACGCCCTGAATTGAATGGGACGCTAACGTCCAAAGATGTTAAAGAGAGCTCTTAAACCTAATGATGATGATGTTGATGATGATAGTAATAATAATAATAATAATAATAATAATATGTAATTTACATTTGAATGTGAAGATATTTTCGCTCAAACACAAAAAGATAAATTAACCATATTCGTTTTAAAACAAATGCCACATTAATAAATATTCTAAAGTTAAAAAGTAAGAAGAAAATATACATTGCGTTTATTTAATTTAAAATATTTATTTTTTATTTATTTTGAAAAAAGATCACCCTTTTTGTGCCAGTATAAATGCCTTAAAATTCAAATAAACCTTTGCAATTGGAAATTATCATGTGATATCAAACATTATTTTCTTGCAAAATCATAACAAATAAAATAATTAAGCATGGGTAGGATTCGAACTTCATTGCTAGGCACCTGTTTTACTTCCTGACTATCAGTGTACGTCCGCTATGAAGAACTCGATGTGACTGGTGTTGTCCAGAGCCCGGAAGTTAGGCAAAATGCCTTGCTTCTGCGTGGATATATTTGAGTCAGATAGAAATAGCATCTTTCCGTACAATTTGTGATCCGTACGGCTAGTTTTTATTTTGCTTTTTCATTTTTAAATTATTTATTTTGCCTATTTTGTATTCTGTTGCCTATTTTAAGATTTAAAACATGTTTCGCCATTTTTTGATTGTTATAGAAATTTCTACGATTATTTACGCATTTTAAAAAACACACAAAGAAATTCAATATATTCAAGTGAAAACAGTTATAAAAATTAAATGACATGTTCATCTCACAAAAATATCTATTGAGAGTCTTGTTATACACTTATTTCTTTGCAAGCAGTCAAAAACTTTCTCCTCAACCCGTTCATTTAAGTTCTTTTAAACAGCAGAACTTTCATTAATGAAAGGAACGCACGTTACCTCGAGCACACCAAAATAAGGAAATAGAGAGGATGAGGTAAGTACTATAGTTTTAAATAGTCCTGTCGAATGACCATGTGTCGATCATTTGGTGACAACACTATGAAATTTGTGGTGGGGTAACTTTTCAGGTTCATAAATGTAACAAAAAATTGCAAACGAGAAAAATGAGAGCTATAAACCGTTCCTACAATATGCTTAGTACCCGATTCCCTTATAAAAGCATAAACAGAAAACGAACTCGACCAGATACTATTGTGCAATTTTGATACCTTGAAAAAACATCTTGTTGTTTGTATACAAGAAAAGTAACCATAAGTGCTTTAACTATGCGATAAAGAAATTATTAAGTATCTTAAATACCAATTTTCACTACATTACTGCCTATTTTCAGTATTTAAGTGTCTTTTGCCTGCCTATTTTAACCAAAATAAATGCCTGAACTTCCAGGCTCTGGTGATAAGTCTAAAGGCTTCAAGAACCGCATGTAAGGACATGCCGTGAATGGAGCATTAAGCCGAGCAAAACGTACAAATTAACGCTTCGAGAGTCTCTCGCCCCCCCCCCCCTAGGATGTACATTATTTTGTGAACAGAAAGTTATAACTCCTTGTAATTTGTAAAGTACTTCAATTTTGTGCAATACAACCCACTAATAACCGAAATGGGCAAATATTTACTCACCCCTTGAAGTAGATGACGATCTATTGATATTTATTCTGTCTCTAGAACAGCAGGCAAGTTTCAGCATGGATGCTACACTAGTGAATTTGCAATGACTAAGAAAAGTAAACAAGGATACTTCAAAATTTGCATTGGTAATAAAGAAACGTGTAGCACCCTTAATCGCCAAAGAATTGCAGTAGCCATAAGAACCGCACGCCCAAACGCTGAGTTTTTGTTAAGCACTAAGCTGAGAAACAGTACCGAAAAGTTAGTCAAGCGCGACGAGGTTCTTTCTTTTAAATCAATTCACCAACTTATTCTTCCAGTTTGTCCGAAAGCCGTAACCGCAGAAAACCTTCTGGGAAGGGTGGGGAAAAAATGAGGATTATAGTAAAAACTTGGGAGTGCGATGAGCAAAAGAGAAGTTGAAAGATAAAAAAAAAGGGGGGGTGAAGCCTGCACAGCCATTTTGTGCTGATTACTTCTTCCTTCTGGTCCAAAGTTATGACTCCGGATTAATAAGGTCCTAGATCTCTGGGCTCCTTCTGCTTGCCAGTACTTTTAAGTGGAACCAATTTTAAAGTTTCGAACAGTGTACAGTATTGCATTTCCATATTCAAATAGCGCCCGCAAGCAACGTCCAATGGTGGCGCTAAGAAGAGCAGCAAGGCATAAGACATGGGGTTGAGTAGAAGGGGACCTAACCGCACTATTCAAATCCGGGGCACCCACCCCGAGGCAGCTTTTTATACTAACTCGATTATCGCCCTGGGGGTGAGTAGGGACGTTTCGATGACTACTGAATAATGCAATGCAAAATCTCTCTCTTTGGATTTTGGCGACGAGAACTCGAGAGTTCCTGGTTGGCACTGGGGGACAATTCAACCATCCCCGATCCTTTCCTACTAGAATTGCACTCCATGATGGGAAAGCTTCTTGCCGGGAACAACAACATTCCCAAGGAAAGCAG
The DNA here is from genome assembly GCA_030762175.1 of Metallyticus violacea. Classification (NCBI taxonomy): domain Eukaryota; kingdom Metazoa; phylum Arthropoda; class Insecta; order Mantodea; family Metallyticidae; genus Metallyticus; species Metallyticus violacea. The sequence goes on from CM060833.1 coordinate 42,690,182, forward strand.
ACGTTGAGCATACGCAAAGAAACGCTGTCTTACATTAGCTCTGTAACGACCTTCCTAACCATCTCCTATGATGGAAATGAAGACTAGTGAATCGCTACGATTGTCATGAATAGGGCCCGACAGATATTTACATTCTATTTCCTACTTTTTAAACGTTTTATCCTATATCGTTCAAATTTTAAGGCAAATGTAATAGATTCAATTACATTATCCTTAAAGTTACATTTATTTAGTCCGTTAATTAATAACATTACAAACATCAAAACATGGGCATATGAGTGTTCCTTTTTCTCACAAAGTAATACAACGAAAGAATTTATCTTTTTCCCGCGTGTTTTATGAGCTTAATTACGAATTAAGAACTAGAATCATTCTTCTATGTGGTGTGTGAAATCAATTATTAATTTATATGTTTTAAAATGTGTTAAAAGTTTAGCAAAAATGTGCAATACATTTAATACAGTTATACGTGAAATTATTTTATAATTTAAGGTCTACAACACTTACACCCTGACATCTGCTACCTATATCATCAATAAGTATTATTCCAGTTTCTTTATTTACAATTTCATTTTCTATTTGATATTCATTTTAATTCATTAAATGTACAGATCTACATTACTACATAACTAGATTAAACTAGCAAACATTAGCAACACAATTTTACCCAAAGTAATAGTAAAAAGCGGCTCAATAACCTTAAACAACATACAACTTCATGTTTATTTCCTTTATTTACTAACGCTCTTTAACATCTCAGGTCATCAGCGTCACATTCAAATCAGGACGTGAAACGGCCGACAAATTTTGCTTGGAGGCCTCTTTTTCCAGGCTTCAGGTTCTTTATCGTGCCGTAAATGTACGATGCAGGACCCACGGCTTGGCTTTACTTCCCTTCCGAAGGAAGCCATACTTAGGATTGTTATGCCCGAAAAAAAGTATCGGTCCTGGCCGGTATCGAGCCCACGATCTTGGGTTTAGGAGACAAATATGGTTACCACTAAGTCACCAGAACCGACTCTACAACTACTGGAAACCATTAGTAATAAAGTTTAAATATACACAACATTATGCAATACAATGATGTTTTATGGATGTTTGATTGTGCAAACGTTCCAATTTGGAATGTGTGCATTCTTCTTCGCGTGTGCACTTCAGCTATGCTCGGCTACTCCTCTCCGGAACCCCTCGCTGGACATCAGAGGTAGCTGCAGGTCCTAAAGCTTCAGCTGGAAATTGTGGAATATTTAGGTTGAGGTTAAAAGGTTACAATACGTTTCTTCCTTTTGTTTGTAGTGCTGTTTTTTCTTTTGCTTCCTTCTTAGTGTCTTTCATTAATAATTTCTTCCATTCAGTTGCACTCAGATGTTCTGTGTTCTGATGATGTTCTTCAACTCTTTTAGTGTAGTCTTTGAGTCACTTCTTCTCCTTTGTGTTCTTCGTGCCTATCAGTGGTCTGCCAAATTTATTTTCGTCTGCTGTTTTTTATTTCTTCTTCCTACTCAGTTTCGATATTGCTAATCGCTTCTTTCATTATGTTCGGAGTTGTTTCCATTTCTTCCTATTTTTGTGGTGTTCTTAATTGAATACATTATGACGCATCTGCTGTTGTTTTTCTTTTACTGCTATTGTTTGAGTTTCTATTTTTTTTTTTTTTTTGAATGGTGTTTAACGCCCTTTTTACCACTGACTCATAGATGGGAAAGGGATATATATTTTAAAAACAAAGGAAGCGTTCCAGGCCTAAGTTAAGGGTACCATCCTGGCATTTGTCATTTATGGGGACTGAGGAAAACTTGAAAAAAAAAACTCAGTCAAGGAGGAAGGTCCTGTGAGAATCAAACCCCAGATCTCTCGCTCACACGTCCGCGCCTTAACGACTTATAATTTTTCCTTCTTTTCTTCTCCGATATTTTTGTTGCTATATTCTGTAAACTGTGAAACTCTTCTCGATTTCTAATTAAGTGTATTTTTTCCTGCCAATACTCACCAGCTGTGTGTAACTGGGACATGCTTCGTGTATCTTCTATTTTGCAATTGTCACAATTGCTATTGGTATGTAATTTCATTCTTTCAAGATAAACGTGTTATGGTTCATGTCCCGTAATGAAGTGTGCTAAACCTTTGAAAGGTTTAATTTTATTCTTTCTTTTATCGATGGAAATATTTTGTGGATTCTCCTTCCCTCGTCTATCTCTCTCACTTCTCCTTCACTAACACTTCTATTATTTGACAGCTTTTATCCATTATTTATTTTTGTTTTGGTAATTCTGTTTTTGAGCAAATAATTCGCTGCCTTCTGTCTAATCTGAAGATTTATTAGCCAAATGGATAATGTAATTAGGAGTCCCATCGTTGCACTTCACATTGTTCCTATACATTTAATAAGAATTTTTCTTTGTGACCTTCTTACTCTCTGAACACTGAAATGTTGAAGGAGTTTAAATAATTCTATTTCCTGATATTTCAGTACTTGTGCTATGTGCATGCAATATTTAAACCGATTCATTAACCCAAAGCTGATCAAGAGGAACATTTCAATGACAACAAAAATAGCTTTACGGAGAAATGCAAACAAAGTCACAGCTCTTAAACTTAACAAACTTAATACAATTCAGGACAATAATCATCCTGTACGTCATCTCCGATGCTTTTTCTGCATACATATAATGTTTTGGCACCACTATAAACCTTCCCAATAGCCCTCATTCCATATACAAATCTTATATTAATATCATAATGCTTACTTGCAGTAAGTTAGAGCTTCTCTTACTGTTTTACTGCCATATGAATTGCACTTTATAATTAACTTCGAAGCTAGGCAACATCTTCAACCAGCGTCACACAATCCCTTTCGTGACGATGTGTACAATTTTTTAGTAGTTTTAGTAATTTTTATTGAATTGCTGTCTTTTACTCAACTTTATTTTTCATACTGATTCCACACCCAAGAATTATTATTCTCATACAGATTCTGACTTTAAACTTCGTATTTAGGATAAAAGGAAAACTTCAGAATAAATTTATCCAAACCACATATCTCTATGGAAGTCAAGTACATATAAAAATTAGAAATACAAAAAAATGATCCTTACAGGCATTATAGTCTGCTAGTGGCTCTAACCTCTTTTTGATTTTGCAATTACAACAGCGATTAGACCTCCTGATATCTTATTTATAATAGGCAAACTGTTTCATTTTCAAACTAAGGTAATAGGTGCACAATTATACATTTTCCAGCTGGATCAATTTGTCAAGAGTAATGAAGATTGACAAACGAGTCTTTCATTTTCCAATTTACATGCAGATATAATATTTTTAACATATATAACATTTTTCACAAACAGTTAAATGTTAAAATCAAAGTAAACAATTTGTATTTCCATATTCTCGATACATGTTAAATTACTACTGTTAAATTTAATTTCCCCCCTTAATCACTCTTAATTGGTGGAGTTGCATTTCTTCTGTGCCCCAATTAACACCAGGTTATGTAATGGCTGTATATATTCATTCCTAAATAGTGTCATTGTCAAAATTGTTGTTCCCATTTGTTTTGCCCACCTTCCATAACCATTTTTGTCTTAACTTGCCTATGCACTTTCCATGTTTCTCAATATTTTCGTCTGATTTTATATATAAAATTCTTCTGCCTCTTATTTCATTTGGTAAGTTTTTCCACTTCCGTAAGAGGAACTGTTCTCTTCAAAACTTGGTTTGCTTACGCTCTAAAATACAATGCCAAGTATTATCTGGTTCTTCACACATTGGATATTTCCGCTTTATGTATCCATTTCTTATCTCACTATATGGAATGCTGTTCAAAAAAATGCCAGTCCGTCGCTTCCTGTTTTATCGCAGGTTTCAATGTATCTTTATCTTCCCCAAACATTTTTCGGTATGCTATATACTTTCAGAGATATTTTCACATTAAGACTAATCTATATTTCCTGTTTTTCAATATCCTCAATTCTTGCATTTATCTCTTTCCAAAATCCATTGCCAATTTTTCCCCCTCATACCAAATAGATACCATGCCCACTTCTTGTAGGATATTTTGGATTTGAGATATCAAATTTCTCTCCCCTTAATTTTTCCTTGTGCTACTAAATAATGTTTGGTGATATTCTCCTCCTCTAGTCTCCCTATTCTTTACCAATATTACAGTATTACTACTAATTAATTCCAATAATGACTGCAAATGTATAATTATATTATTACCATTATTTACACATTCGCCGCATTCACTGTTTTCACTATGTACACACTCCTCAATTTCATTGGAAAGATTTCTTTGAGAAGCACTTTTTTTGTTTCTTTGTTCTCGGTGTAAAATACGAGCAGATGTGGTGTGTAAGCTTCGGTGTATTTATTTACAGTTTTCTGATCTTCATTAAATAGCTATTGCCTTAAAACGTTCGTTTTTATTTACCCTTTGACATCATGGCATCTTTAAACTATTATTTTAATTAGTTTTTATAACACGGTCTTTATAGCTTATTTGTAAACAAATTGGCTGCTCAAAAAATTGGAGGCGGTAAACAGAACCAACAACAAACACAGCAAGGAAAAAAAGTCTCTCATATTTAGAATGATTAATGCAATTCCTTCAGATTGTTCGGTGGGGGCGTGGCATTATTTAAAAGGCTCTTTTGCAACTGAATTAAATTTTCATTTAAATGCCTTAAATATTGTTTTCAAACAATAAATCACATATAAAATTACTCAGATTTCCAGATTTTTAGACCTACAAATGAAAAGTGTAAATTTAGGCCATTTTACACTCCCCGCTTTCCTTAACATTTTATTTCGAAAACGTGAACATGTTTTTGTGTTTCATGCTCACTAGATTCTAAGGTGTGAATTCTAATGAACCTAAAAGCCAAACTAGCCGTTTTCAGAACAATGAATCAAGACAGTCTGAAGACTTCGACCATTTATTATGTTGGGATCATCATCAGGCCCCTTTTTTTCATCGCCGAAGACAAAAATAACACTCTGTAACTAAATTAACTTTAAAGGTGTCTTAACATTGGCACATATTGACATTTAAGAAGGGAACACAGGCAGTAAGGCAAGACTCAATTTGCATATCAGACATTCTAATATTACATATTTACTGCTACGGAGAAATGTTAACATTTCCCTTGCCACTATGCTGACGGGACTGACAGTGACGGAATTATAAATAAGCAACCTCTGGTATTCGTGAACCTGTTGCATGCCCGTCATGGATCAACAACACCTTCCAATGAAATATCCACAAGCTGTCATTTTTATCTTTTGTCAGGCACTTGTGTTCTCGGTACATTTATTTTGTAATCATATCGTAAGATTCAGCAGTTATGAACATGACAATCATGTGCGTATGCAGTTTGGTTGCCTGATCTACCATGTGTCCTGTGACAATGCATTTCGATTAAAACCCTGAAGCAATGTATTATGTTTCAAAGTCCGCCAAGGCACACTGTTTGGAATATAAGGCGTTATAGAAAGGCACACCAATCTAATGGTTGTTTTAGTTAATATAACTGAATTTTTCTTTAAATTCGTTGTTTTAATTTACAAAACAAAACCACTTGGAACGTTATTTTTAACAGTGTGTTTACTTTCGTACTTCTGCTATGCACCACTTAAACTTTATTTATGTATGTATGTATGCAGGAATATACTTGCATACCTCCAAAATTTAGTTTTAGAAATTTTTCTTCATTCCTGTTCTATAAAGTAATCGATCAGATAACTTACACCCGTTTCCAAAATAAAATTTAACCTTTTGATAGCTATCTGTTTCATAGTGAAGTTAACAGATGACGATTTGCGTTTTCATCGGATAGTTACTGCAGCTGACGCCAGTAGCGTTATACATGCCATTGAATTTTATATTCATATTGATGCGAAACAAAAGAACGTCAAAGACAGAACACAAGGACTCTATTCCACAAAAGTGTGGTCTAACACATTACAAGTGTTAGAACAAGTCATTGTTAAGTCTAGAGATATAACTTTCTGTTCCACGAAAGAGGGTAATGTATTAGTAAAAGGTTACAAGGACGTCATATAAGATCAAGATGGAAAAATTGTTTGTCATTTTGTATCATCATCATCATCATCATCATCATTATTATTACTATTATTATTATTATTATTATTATTATCATCATTATTCTACTTTTTGAATTTCCTATTTATCTCAGATATAATCTCCATTTAATTACTGTAACTATTCAAACGTAATTTTGACAGGATGTTCGTATATTTTCACGCATAAAGCCATGTCACAGCATTAATTTTAGCCAGAAGATATTACGCTTAAACGTTTATTTTGTTGGTCCATTTGATAATTTTTATTCATATTTATTTATGTACAATGTTGGAAAATTACACTTTCACTACAAGACATGAAAATGGTATCAAAACAGATTATTTTGAACTAAAAAATGATTTTCGTTGAATTTACCAACACCTTAAAAAATCAATATAATAAGATCCTGTATTAAACCATGCATTAGGAACAAAAGGCTTATGCCAGTCATATGTCACACTTTAATTGCACTAATTAATTCTGGAAAAATGAATGCTACATGTGAGAAGATCTTTAATGAATTTGAAAAAGACTCCATTAATTCATTTAGTGTCCCAAGAAAAATGTTTAATTGAAAATAAAAACTGATGGCGCTATACTATACTAAGTTGAAGATTCTAAACTGAAAATGCAGTTTTCTTTCGGTTTTGGCTCAGATAATTTATATTTAATTGATTATAAGCAATGTGTTGTTGTTAATAATAAATCTGGCTAAAAGACTATTCAATATGGTGTTCCACAAGACTCATTCCTTGACCCTATCTTATTTTAATAGGTATTAATCATATTGGTAGTTACATCCTGGTGTTATATTATGTGCAGATGACACTACAATACTTAGCAACCATATATTGCAGTTTTGACTCTAAACTTGGATCATGTTGAGCTTGTTGTGTTCAATTATCTACATTTTTATATTTGTTGAAAAGCTTGACGATGGTTCTTCCCCTTAAAACAGTTTATTATGCCTACTTCAATAATATATTGAAGTATGGTATCCTATTGTGGGGAATAGTTCTGACATTGACAAGGTTTTTAAACTGCAGAAAAAAACCATCAGAATAATGACCATCTATAGTGTTACGGAAAACTGTCGAACTCTTTTTATCGAAGAAAAATTTGTTACTATTGCATGTTTATATATATTTGAGTTATGGTTATTTGTTAAATTACTGATTTGTTTTATTTACGGAAGCTCTTTAATATCGCAGTCATCAGCGTTCCATTCAATTCAGGGCGTGAGAAGGCCGATAAATTTTGTTCACAGGCCTCTTCTTTCAGACTTGAGGTTCTTTACATGCCGTAAAGGTATCCACGGATTTACTTCCCTTCCGAAGGAAGCCATATTTATGATTTTTACACCCGAAAAAATCCACCGATCCAGGTCAGCAATGAACCCGGACCTTGGGTGTATGGGGCAAGTATGGTTACCACTAGACCATCAAGACCGACATTATTTGTTAAAGACAATGTAAATGTGTATACAGTAAGTACTTGTGTTTTTATAATACTAGATAACAAAATATGTTTCAAGTTCATTTTAGTAGATTAAGTAGAAATCACAAGAATTTTGAATTAATAGCTATTAAGACAGGCAATACATTTTCATACTAGTTATTTAATCTTGACTAAGGTTAATTTATAAAATGTATCTCTAGTTGGCTCATTAACAAGTGTTTTTATAATGCGAATGAATTGTTTAACTCGAATATCCATTTACAAGATTTTTAAGTGTTTTATTGTTTTGACATGGCCTACAGCGCAACATATGCTTCCAAACTGTATAATAATAAATAAACTAAGATTGAGGAGATTTGCCGTAAATAGCAAAGCTCACTAAGTAAATTTATTCTAGTATTATTCATTCAACATTTGAGAGTTGCAGCGCTACACATACAAAATATTGCTTGCCATTTTGCACATCTGTCATATCAAAGAGGTATCTTACGAAGATATACTCTAACGATTCGGAAACACTTACGGAAGAAATAAAGTTATGGGATAGAAACTTTTATCTATTCGATAGTCTATTGAACACATATATGACTTATCAAAAATCTGGCTAATTGGCGGGAAACTGAAACAGTGACACCATGAACAAAATAGAAGCTGGTTACATTTACCTGCAAGGTAAATCTGCAAACCAAAGATGAGAATGTTGTGAACAGCTCTACAGAAAAGTGACATTCTTCGTACCAATCAATACATTTTTATAAATAACTAATATGCAACACCTCGGCCCTTCTTTATCATCATCTCCGGGGGATCTGTTTGTGCCATCCAAAGATATCCAAACCACATCCAGAGAAAGAAACCATTGTCATTTATCACCAGCCAGAAGCCGCTCATAAAATTTTCTGGTATTGCTAAAGCGTTCCTTGCTCTCTGAAGACAGGCCTAGGTGCTTTATAGCGTGCCAAATGTTCGTAAGTTATGAGGCATATTGTGCAATTAACCAGAATTCTTTCTGTGTTTGTGTAGAATTGGTTAATACAACCCATACACAGCTCGCTAATGATGATATGTTTTATTTAATAGCCTTTCACAATCATTGACAGACTATACCTGGCGTCGGGAAAATCCAACAATGTGCCTTTGCCACAAAACCGCACTAACTCTTGCATGCGACTTTGCCAATAACTACTCCAGATTCGCACCGACGCTGTCACGAGAATGAACGCGTGCGCTACAAATAACCGAGGTAGAAGATTCATTCAAGTTTGTCTAAACTAAAATTGGAGAAACCAATCAACACTGGGATTATTTGCCAGGATATTCCGATATCAAATAAGAGCGGCAAATAAATATATCTGAAACATTAAAGAAATCCCTCTTTAAATATCCGCATCTTCAGAGTTGCCTCTCTAAAGTTTATGATTACCATTGCATTTTTGTTTATCAGCACAGCCCAGTGATTACATTTTGCTTGGCTAGTTTGGCAGAAAATAGCCTCTATCCCTGAAAAGAGATTTATTAATGAAGGTCTTGGTACACAACAGCTGCATGATTAAACTTTATTGTGCCGATGGCTGGAACAAACCATGCTGCTACTAAATTAATATTGTCGTCCGAACCCCTTTCCCAGACCTCTCTTCCACCTGGATTGGCAACCTTTGGCCCATAACACACTTGCTGCGACTTCCAATATTTGTTCCCCTTCAAACGCAAATTATGTTTATGTTCATTTTTTATTATATTAACATGCATGGTGTATAAAACAGGTCAGCGCAACAGAATCTCAGATATTTCCAGATTAGTTTCGATAGCTGATATACTGTAAACTGCATTAAGGATTCATTCCTTTTTAAATATGTTTCGGCAATATAAGGATTAACAGGCAGAAATTTTATGGTCCTATAATTACCAATTATTAAATAAAGCAAATCATAAGATACAGCATCATTGAATGTTTCAAAGTACCAAGATTATATGAGTCACTGAAACATTCGAAATATTATCTACCGAAAGTTATTTTTGGCCTGCATTGTAGGTAAGAGCAGCGCGTACTCAGTGAAGATCACCCCAATACGAGTGCACCTGGACAGTAAATCCCAGTTTGCAATGTTACAGCAGAACAGACTAAAAATATAAAAGTATACAGGAAAGCTCCCATAGTGTAAGGGAACTTTAGTTAGCTTAATGCGTAATATAAACGTGGTACTAGTTCACTGTTGACACTTCCAGTTCTTGCAAGTGAATGTGTGAAAATTGAGATATATTCAATTAAAAATGGAGGTGACACGGGACCAATACAGAGGTACCACAAGTGATGAACACTGGTAATTCAGAAATGAAATGATATATTGGGAAAGGATTTTTTAAGGAAGGAAACGTTCCAGGCCTAAGTTTAAGGTACCTCCCCGGCATTTCTCATTTATGAGGACTGAGGAAGACCTGGAAAAAGCCTCAGTCAGGGAGAACGGTCCTGGTGGGATTCCAACCCCAGACCTTCCTCTCAAGAGTCCACGCCTCAACAACCTTGGCCATCCGGGCGGTACTTGAGGTCTATGAAATGTTACGGAGGCCTATGTGGAATCTGTTCTTTGTATACCAAACCTGGAATTTGGGCTAAATGTTAGAGGGAAGTCAATCAATTTCAAACGAACGTCGACTCGGCGCTCCAGTTTGTGTTCTAACGCAACAACACATTAACACTGCTGCTATCATTGTGAGAGAGGATCGTCTAATAACTTTAAGAAAACGTTCAGAAATTCTGAACATTATACTGGGTGCCACCTACATGTAGGTAACTGAAAAGTTGCATTTGAGACGTGTTTGTACTCGGTAGTTTCCAAAATCTGCTGGTTGCCGAACAAAAGGACATTCGCGTGCAGGTTTGCATGCAGTTGAAGATGATGTTAAAGGAGGATGCGGCGTTTCATTCCATGGTAATCACTGCTTGCCTACATCATTAGATCCTGAGAGCAAGCAACAAAGTACTGTTTGGAAATCTTCATCACCAACAACTACCCCTCCCTCCGAAAAGGCAAAAGTGGTTGCTTCTGCTGAAAAAGTTATGGTCATCTCATTTTTCGATACTCAAGGGATGGTTGACGAGCATGTCGTACCTGCACACACAACTGTAGCAATACTTCAGAGATGTCCGGAAAACTCTAGAAGGCCATATAACACATTTCCGTGCAACAAGCTGTGTGCTGCACTACGATAATGCAGAGTATGTTGCTGAATATCTCACAAAAAGGTATGTGAAATGTGCCCCTGGCTGCAGTCCTCATTTAGCCCCGTGTGACTTCCTTTTCCCCAAATTGAAGTGTAACCCCATTTTCCATCAACGGAAGCAATGTAAAAGGGCAAGGAGGTGACTCTGAAGCACCTGTCAACAATGTTTTCCCACATTCTTTGAGGATAATTGGCAGAAACGCATTGCATCCAATGGGAACTACTTTGAGAAAGTCATTATTATGAGGATGAGTAAACGAACGTTATCACCAATTTTTTATTGAACAACCCAAGTAGATATCAGAAACGTATGACTATAGACGGATAAAACTCCCAACAACTTATATCACTCAAGCAAGTACTAACTAACAATGGCATTTAGTTATTTTTTACCAATAAGTATCCAGTTTATTTCCCCATTCTAGTTAGCAACAGTAACTTAGCTACTTTTTGTAGTAAGTAACTGTAACTCTGTAACTGTAAGTAAGTTACTTTTTCTAGTAACTAATTTAGTTTCTTTTTCTAGTTAGTAGCTAATTTGGTTACTCTTCCTAGTCGGTAAATGGAACATAGTTACTTTTTCTAAAATGTAACCGAATTTGTAAGTAAGATATTTTATTAAGTTATCTTTAGTAAGTTATCTTAATATCTCCTCCTAGTAACTATAACTGAAGCTTAGTATTTTAGTAAGTAATGTAACATGCTCTTTCCAGTAAGTAACTGTAACTGTAACTTAGTTACTCTTTCTATTAATTACTGTTCCTGTAACTTAATAGCACATTTTAATAAGTACCTGCAAGTGCAACTTTTTCTAGTAAGTAACTGTAATTTAATTACTTTTTCTAATAAGTGATTAAGTGTAAGTTATTACTCTTTCTAGTAAGTAACTGTAACTTTAATTTTGTTACTCTTACTAGTAATTTTAAATTAGTTTCTAGTAAATACTGTAACCGTATTTTAGTTACTTTTCTACTAAGTAACTATCGTTCAGTTATTTTAACTGTAAGTAATCGTAACTTAAATACTTTTTACTGTTAAGTAACTGTCTGTATCTGTAACTTAATTACTCTAGCAAGTAATTGTACCTAACTTAGTTACTTTTTCTACTAAGAACGTGCCTATGTCACGCCGCACACAGCACAGCCTACCTTACCCGCAGTTTTAACTCTGAAAGAAATGGCAAATAGGGAAATTCATGGAAGAGAAAGATCTTTTATAGCATTCATCTAAACGACCTGGGAAATCACTAAAATCACTTAAAAAAGTCAACTAGAATGACCGATCCCAAAGGATTTGAGCCTGGGACTTCCTGAATGAGAGTCTCACGCGTTATACCCGAGACATCCACTAGGAAACTATTAACAGCCTAGGACCCATGCAATATTATTGGTATAATATTTTACAACATAGTGAATAAGGTTTGTTACTGGAGGCCACGAATTAAAAATAAATCAAAACTGCGCACATTCATTTATTTTTCCATTTTGTTTTTTGCAATGTTTACGATATTTCAGTTACTATTCAACGTTTCTTGCCTTTAAGATGTATTTTTAATCATGGAATTAATACAATAGAAAAAGATTGTAACGAAAGTAAAACAAGATAGCAATTTATGTAAAAAGATATCCGGAAAATATGTTACAGTTATGCAGTAAACATTATGATAATATTTATCAAAATTCCCGTGTCAATTACTTTAACAATAAGAGTAACATATAAACAAGGAACATCTACAAAGAAGTGTAAAAGCATAAATCCCTCGAATTGCCTATCTCAAGACTTGTGTTGCGCTTTGGTATGCTGTATAGCCGAATTTACGATTGTTTTGTTACTTGATTCATTTTGATTTCTTGCAGCTGAATGACTAATAAGTATTTTTTCTGCAATCTTTTTACCGTGTTTTCGGAAACATACAGTACCCGTAAAACAGAAGCTATTAATCAGAACCTTAAGCTTATTCATTTATAACAGCTGTTAGAGAATGCTGTACAGCTCAGATTCCTTTGCTATGTTAAAAGCACGGAGCACGTTCATGTTTGCTTTCAATTTAAAGTAATCCAAATCCTTGAAATGAATTTATGTTTCCTATGCTTGGTTTTGCCGGAATATTTGCTTTCAGGAACGGACTTGCAATTCAAAACAGTCGCTGAAGTAGTGCAGTGCATTACTGGCCTCTTCTTTTCATTTAACGAGAAATATTTTTTCGCCAGTTGAGAGAATTAGGTGAACGCCAGTGCTAAGCCGGGGAGACACGCATGGCAATCTCTGTGTGAGGGGTGGTCTGGTGGGCTGAGCCCCGCGTATAAATCAACACACGTCCTCCACCACTAGCTGCACCGTGGGCTCTTAATGACCATGGTCGCTGCCTCTCTCGTTACCACTCAACCCCAAGTTTTATTCTTGATTACGCGTGGAATTATCTCGCTCATGTGTGATTCACAGAAATTCTCAGTTGAATGTTTATAATCTCTTTTGTCTAAACAGCAGAAATAAGAACGCAGATTTAAGTAAATAAGTGCTACTACTGCTTTGTATTCCTCAAATTTTCATTCTGTTTACCGAGTGTTATTTAAAACGCTTCAGAATTAGGAAGTCAGAAATAAAAAATTTTTCTTCTCTCTAAGATAAACCTTTCTTTAGACACTCTGTATTTGGAATTAGTTGGTAACTCATATTTATTGAAATAAAGAAGGAAACGTGAGAGTTCTGTATAATAAGATTAACCACAAACCTATAGTTACAGAGAATTCATTTGTAGACTTGGTATTCTTTGAATTAACAGTTATAGTTGGAACGGACTGTCCCGAAATGTCTAATGTGTGCAATAATATCTTGTAAACTTGTAGAGTATTTTGATCGGGGGGAGGTGAGAGGAAGCTATAGGAGGATTCTCTTGCTCTTAAGTCATTATGTGTGTGCACCACCTGAAACGTTACCTTTCGTCACGTGAGTTCCCAGGAAAGTTTGCCTTGTGTTTTGTACAGACTGGTTGTTGTTAGGTTGCGAAGTTGAATGAAATAATTCAAAACAATATTAGGCAATTATAATAAAACAGTATATTAAGCTTGTAGTTATTTTGGTGTAACAATGATGTGGTGCAGTCTCTCCTCGTTTCGTTAGTAGTCAGCAATAGTGTTAATTGAATATAAAGAAATTTAGCACCAAACAAAGCTTACATTATACATATTTTTCTTTGCTACCTTTGGTAGAGAAATTAAAATACTGAGTAGACCAACTCAAACTATTAATTTGAGTCAATGTGGTTTAAGAACATAGAAAGTATACTTGATGCTTTTTGTAGATTCCAGAATTTAATCTAAGGGTCATTGGCAAGCTTCCTGTCATCAAAACCAGGTGAATGGATTCCTTTGTTCAAATAGTTGTGTTACTAAACATTTGCAATATATTCTCTCTCTTTCTGTTGTATATGTTCAGCTAACTACACCCTTTGGTCGAAAAAAAAAAGTCATCCCCAGCCACGGGTCAATCGGAGAACTTCTGGGACGCTCTTAAACGCTGTATTCACAAGGGCATGCAGCGAGTGCACACTGCGGTGGACGTTTTGCTATGAACGTAATAGTCACAATCATAAGCATCTGGAATATTATTATTGGTTGTCTTAATATTATATTATATTTTAACGCATCATTCGAGTTTTATGACATTACCTATGCACACACAATAATGTAATCACAAACCAATGTATTCTTTACAAATAACTTAATAAATACATGAACAAACACATTTATCTTCTAAAGTGAAAAGACACAGAAATAAACACAAATTCATATCGTGTATGAATTCTCAGCATGCATACATAACTGCTCTCAATCTTCAAGGCCGGGATGGTGTCAGATTTCTACAGTAGTGTGGAGGAGAGGCTAAAACATCCCAGGCCTCTTGAATTTGTGTCCATAAGCCTTTTTTGTCCTTCGTGCAGGTGCAGGAAATGCTTTTAATGCTGTGTATGAGAAACAATTTTACGAAACCAAATTGTCATAACAAGTTACAAAGTTACAAGGACTTATTAAAAAAAAAGTGCTTCATGCCCGGAGGTGAACCTGCCTCTTAACCACATCACTGCACACTCTGCCACAGAACTAACGGAATACACGTACTAGTCAGCTTCGTGGCTGGTTACCTTATGAACCGCGCGCTGTAACGAGTAGGACTTAGAAGAATTTCATGAGATTACTTTGCAAAGGGTGTACGTATGAATGTTAATTCTGTTTATTAAGATTCTAGAAGCTTTGTATCCATATTGAACTGTAACACTTGCAAGGTTGTGCACTACGAGGTTTATGCTGCCCTCGCTGTTCGACTCCACTAATGCCTGAAGTATCGCATGAACGAGCACTAAGTGACTGCTTCCAGTACTGGTTCCAAGAGATGTAGCGTTATATAGAATGTGCTCGAGAGTGATTTAAAAAATGCAATTGATTTTACAATTTTTGTTTCTGTTCATTAATGCGCATAACTTATCTAGTACCTCTACATTATTTCACAATTATTTCATAATGCACAAAATTAGCCTATTCTAATGTTTACTCAGATTATTTACAGCAGCATCATATCTGTTATGTCAGCCATCTTGGTGTGTATATTAAATTTCATACAAGCCTTTGTTGCTTATGAAGATAGCTCGAGCTGCATCATGTTTCAGTTTTTATTGTACGGTGGATGATAGCATTACAACCAGACGAAGGCCTTAACTCTGTTTAGAGTATCATAAAGACAAGTCGGGCGCCCTCTCAATTTTCCTATCTCCGTTCTTAAGCATTATTATACGCTGTCTATTGTATACCGCCACTATCAAATGGCTTATATAGCCAACTAGACCATGATAGGTTAAGTACCTCAACATTGGAACAAAACAAGGAAATAGAGTAAACATTTTTAATGTTTCTGTCTCTTCTCGCGGAGATCAAGCATCCATTAAAACAGAGCCATATCTAATATCGTATTTTGCAGCACATCCTTCATTGTTCCTTTGTTTCGGTGAGTATGGTTTCAAGATGTTTCTGTCTACACACATTCATTGTCGAGAGGTGGTTAAATTTGACCAAAATGCACTATTTTGTTGAGAAAATAGTGAACCTAATACCATTACAATTTCAAAAGTATTTATTTACGCCAATATTATCAGCAGCAACAACTGCTATACGGCCTCATATCATTTGGAGATTGAGATTTCAGAGTTTACAGCATTCTCCATAGACACCAGATCTTGCTCTCTTAGATCATTGTGTGTTTGCATTCTTTATTCCAGACACAACTTCTTTTATGAAAAGCAGAAGCTGGCGCCATTGTATGATATTTCTATTGGAAAGCAAAGAGTTAGTTGGAAAAACGATGGGTCCCAAGCGCGTGCAACACACGATTTGTTACAGAACCTGAACCTGCTATTCTACTACCTGTATGCAATTAACTACTTAAAGTGGAATTTCACTAAATTAAAAGGCTATATTTCTTTGCAATTGCCTAAATTCATAACCTTTATGACAAAATGTTAGAAATATGAAACAGTATAAAATAAAAACAAACAAAAATACTGACAAAAATGCAATATTTAAAATATCTCAACCAGATTTTGTCGTTAACATTGGCACAGTTGAGATAATTAATTCACATTTACAGCACATACCATTGCTAATTAGTTTTAATTTCAACCTATAGTCTTAGAACGCCTTGTAACATATGGCTGATGTATAGGAAGAGCTATACAAGGTCCTTCGAACGTCCCTGAACAGGAACGAAATAATAAAATTTAAATATACAAATATGTAATCGTTTTATGAAATAAGATGCTGAAACTATCCACCACAGTTGCCAGTGTATAAAAATACCGCCCGTTATGAACCCTTCCATACAGCAGTTACCTTCAAATGATTTCAACTGGCAAGACATACATTCAAAGGTTATGCAACTATTAACTGGGAGATAATCCCGTGTAAGTGGTTGATACTTGTTTGGCTTATTTTCATTATTCCTAGAGGTCAGCATATAGAACACAATTATATACTTATTACAGCTTAAACAAATAAGCTAATTGAACGATTAACACCATAATAATATTTTTTCGTACCACCGATTTAAAAATATGGGATACTGAAAGTACAAGTTACAAGTTGGATCTTCAGATTTTTTACGAGTTTTGTGCATGCCATTAGGGAGCAACGACTGAGTCTTACCAGAATTATACCGCTACTAGGAAATAGCAACAAATAACATGTACTTTCAGGCGCTGAAACCTCAAGCTTCGAAAACTGAAAATCATAACTACCCATACGCAACAATACTACCATTATAGGCGTCGTTAAACAAACTAGAAACGAAAGTTATAAGCTTTGCACAGTAATAAAATTAATAGAACTTTATAGTCACAAGAAAGCAAAATTAATTGGAAATAAATAAATACTAATGGAAATTTTCTAGACACTAAGAAAGAACAAAAGAATAAAGTATTGCAAAGTACATAATAAAAAATCTCAATAGAGATAAAAAAAAACTAGATGGAGAATCGACGCCATTGTTCAGCAAAGCCCCAGATTTTAATTTGCCAAGCGTTCTGCGTGCTGTTTAGCACATTTTCCATTTCTGGCTGTGGAATTATTCCAGTTATCGAAATGCAATCTCTTACACGTCGTTTCATAAATTCAGATTTATGTAGTGACACATTTTTATTGTTTTATTATATTGCTAAGATAATTACACACAAGTACAACGTCAATAAATACGTTTTATGGAGCCACTATTAGAAAATTATCAACCATAAATTGCGCAAATGGCTCATAAAAGAGGTGTGGGGTCAGTAACAGACATTGCCAGCTGTTAATGAACTGAAACGGCAAGGGTTAGTGAGTGTCATGTCAAAAACCCATAACCCGGTCGCGGTGGCGTCAAACACTCGCTAAATATACCGCTACTTTTGGTAGGGACCCCGCCCATGAGAGGGTTCAAGTCTTGGTCGACACGAACATATTTTGATTTCTTCAGAAGCCACGCTAATGAAGGAAAATGTTGAAACACGTGGAAACGCACTGATTATGCATCTATCAATATGAGATAACTATATTAGAAAGAAGTTGCAATCTTCCATGCACACTGCAGCAAATGGTACTACGCCTCCCCCCCCCCAATTTGAGTATGCAGAAAAATATTTTACCACTAGTGTTTAGACCTATGCTCCGGTTAAAAAAGTATTTCTAAACTTGCTTATCAATACATTACAAGGAACTTTTAAAAGTATCGGTCCAGAGTCGACAGACCAGGGTTAAATCCTCCCTTTCCTTTCGTGAACCCTCGGCACTTCATGGCTTTGCCATTTAAAACTTAGGTACTAAATAATAAATAAAGTATTGGGTAATAAATATCCTTAAAAGTTGCTGGAAATGTTGTCCATTTGCTGTGACACATAATCACATAATTTCACAAAACTTGTTTGTTATTCACGCTTGCCAGTACCGCCAAGGGTGTTCGAGGTCGTTAAGGCTCGTGAGCGGGTGGTTTTATTTATTTATTTATTTATTTATGGACGTTCTTTAACATCTCAGGTCATCAGCGTCCCATTCAACTCAGGGCGTGAAACGGCCGACAAATTTTGCTCAGAGCCCTCTCTTTCAGGCTTGAGGTTCTTTTTCGTGCCGTAAATGTACGACACGGGACCCACGGCTTTACTTCCCTTCCGAAGGAAGCTATACTTAGGATTTTAAGCCCGAAAAAATCCACCGGTCTTGGGTATAGGAGGAAAGTATGGTAAACACTACACAACCAGGACCAACTAGCGGGTGGTTTGGGGTTCAAATCCCACCAGGACTGTCCTCCTTACCCAGGTTTTTTCCAGGTTTTCCTCAGTACTCATAAATGGCAAATTCCGGGGAGGGACCCTAAACTTAGGCCTGAAACGTTTCCTACCTTTAAAAAAAAATCCTTTCCCAATATATCATTTCATCTCAAGTATCATCAGTGTCCATCGCCCGTGGTGCCTCAGTAGTGAAAATGGGCGTTAAACACCATTAAAAAAAACGCTTGCCAGTTACTTTGCACTACTAGACCTAATTCTGTTTGAACATTTTCTAAGTTCCTCCAGTGCGTTTTGCGTTCTTCAGTGGTAAAAATGAAACTGTTAAATCCAGGGAATAAGCAGGAAAGCAACCTTTTATTTTTATTTTTATTTATTTTTCCCCCAGAACAAAATTTGCTAATAATCTTATTTAATTTTTTTTTCCTCCCCAGTTTTGGAACCAAGTTGTTTCGAAATTTAAGTTTAAATATCTGCCTTGTCCTCCCAGACAATTTTTAGCAATTTTCAAGATGTACTCGTTGACATAGCAAATAGCTAACAACTGCAAAATACAATACCCTTCTATACTGCTGTGAATGAAGCCTTAATAAAGACTGGTCTACCGATATTTCAATTCAGTTTCTAACTATATAGTAATTTGCAGGTGCGGAATGACCGCATTAGAGCGGAATAACGGCCGATTTGCGAGGCGATACTTTGAAAAATGTAACACGTCCTTAACTACTTATTTTAATTTAACTTAAACATTTAAAAATAAAATTACTTCGTGTTTAATATAAAGCACCAGCCTACAAAAAAAGAATGCCTCAAATCAACATAACGCGCTTCTAACAGGACCTGAAAGTGTCGTATCTTCCACACTGCCACGTCCTTGTCGAGAGCTAAACACCAAACGGGCCACAGTATGATATCGCAAGATTCCAATGCCACAGACTTCTCGGAGACTCACAGTTCCTTCCATATGCCACCCCAATTTTAACCCAAGCAGAGCTCCTCATTTTTAAAACATTGCTTTATAACGGTGCCACATTATACCACTATTTGACATCCGTGCGCAGTGCACTAAAGACGCTGAGAACAACGCCCTCAGATATTCATTAGCACTGTGGCCACAGTGTTGCCACTACGTCTTTTCAGATCGCTTCCGTGGTCTAGTGGTAGCGTTTGCGACTACAATCCAGAAGTTGTGAGTTAGATTCCGGTCAGTCAAGATCTCTGGGTAACATATTTTCGTAGGTTTTCTTATCCTGAGAAGGTGAAAGCTATATAGGTTTAAGACACTAAAGACTCAAAGCCAATTTGCACCGTCATTATATATTTCATTTACCCATGCAGACTGCACCTACAGTATTCAAGCTCATAATATAAGACCAATACAGTAAAAACCACCATAAATAAGCAATTAAAATAAATTTAAAATTTGCAGCTATTCTATATTTAAACTTTTTAAATGTCTGTTTTAATTTTAAGTTAACTTATTCATTATTTTCTGCTAAAATAGCTTTCTTCTTCACACGGTTGTATTAAATATTCTTAGTAATAAATTAGTATTCTTCTTCATTAGCTATATATCAACTTAATTTGTTCAGAATTTTATAGGAGTTGATGTTTTTCCATGGACACTATATTCAATAAAGCTTACCAATTTTCCATACATTTGTCTTAATTCTTCAAATTTCTTTTATAAACATTGTTGTATTTTGTTATATTTAATATAATCATCTTAAAAGATATTGTTTAATTACTGTTGATATAACCACCTATTTATCAATTAAAACTCTCAATTGCTAATTACTGAACTGTCTGATTTTTATTCTCTAAGGCTTCTGCTGATAGTCACGGGTGGCTGAGATTGTTCAGGAGCGGACTCATGAGTGGGAGTCTGGGGTTCGAATCCCGCTAGGACCGTCCTCCCTGACTGAGGTTTGCCAGGTTTTCCTCAGTCCTCATAAATGACCCAGGAACGTTTCCTTTCTTAAAAATAAATCTTTCCCCATATTTCATCTCATGTATCATCAATGTTCATCGCCTGTGGTGCCTCTGTAGCAAAAACGGGCGTTAAATACCATTCGTTCATTAAGGCTTCTGCTGCAGCTTTTTGCGGGCTCGTAAAATGGAATAATTGTCAATAAAGACGAAACTGAGCTTTCTTCTGCTTAGGCACAGTGACTCTCAGGTTTGTTGCGATGGGAGGTGACTGTACTCTTGCACCTGGTTGGTAGACGGGTAGGGTTAAAGCAAGAAGATTATGTTACGTTACATTGCATTGCACCTCTTCCCGCTTCCCACAGTTTTAAGCTGCTTAAGGAGTTTGAGCCTACAAAGAGAAGCAACTCTACCTGGTGAAAGGTGTTTCATAGTCAAGTGGTCAAGTAAGGCGCATCGCGCCTCCATGCCCTTATCTGGCACTTTCCTCGAGTAAAGCTCATCTTTATGTGAGCCTCATTCATGAACCACTTAAGTCAGAGAAAAGTACAGTCGTCAACAAATACGAGAGTAGTCTCAAAACAGGATGAAAGAAAACTATTGCATTAATTCACCCAGATTATGGATGATATTACCAGTAAAATAATTTTCTTCATACGACTAATATTTACTGAGATATTTCCAGTTTTTAAAAACATAAAATACTACATTTTAAATAAAACTTAATACCCTAAAGGGAGGAAGCGTTAAGGCCTGAGTTTAGGGTACCGTACCGGCAATTGGCATTTATGAGGACTATGGAACGCCTGGAGAAACCCTCAGTAAGGAAGGATGGCCTTGGCGTGAATCTAACCCAGACCTCCCTTTCACGAGTCTGTGCCTTAACGACCTCAGTAATGCCACATGTTGCAACATTTTCCTCTTGCATTTAACTGACATGAGTTGCCATAAGAGTAATTTTTTTATTCTTTACACTCTTTTAAGTATATACAATATCGAATAAATGCAGAAATTGAGAGTAATTATTTTCTCATGGTTTGTGGACATTTTAAACTAATGATTTTATTTTCTTACTAAATTTAATTTGAAAATATGAGCAATAAGTCATGAGTCATGGCAAATATTTTTATTTTCTCGCGAATAAAGGACAATACGAAAAACAGCAAAACATAAGCAACCGGACAGCATAGGTTTGTTATGTCATGAGCAAAAGTTACACACAACTATTACACAGGTTACAAATCCATCAGGGCGGGTCTCCCAGGTAATCCACCGTGTTTAGTAGCCTTCGAAGTAGTCTCCAAGTAAAGTACATGTGGAGTTCGTTGCCAGCATTGTCCACCTCTCCACAGTTCTATAGGCCATATCATGCTTCCCATAGCTCTGCGTGCCATTTTCGTGCATTTCCGTCGTGGAAAAATGTTATTTTCAAATACGCATGTGGTTTCCACTATTGGACACTGTTGCTCACCAACTAAACTTCGCGGCATAGGGAAAGACGCAGCTCTGCTCACATAAACCATCTGGTGACTTCATTCAAAATACATTTCATGCACTTTCAATTGTGTATCTTAGATGCATCGTGCCGTTACTCGTTCGCGAAATAAAAAGTGTATGCAGCGAGTGCACACCGCAGTGGGCGCTTTGCCTGTAAATGTAATGATCACAATCATAAGGAAATAGAAAGAGAACATTAGGGTAGAGTAGCGGTGGGCAAGCAGTTTAGAAGGCGTAAGCTCCTGGGTTCAAATTCCACACAACGTATTTGTTTTATTTTTTTATTATTGATTTTATAAATATGTACGTAAAGCATCATGTTACCTTAATATCATATTAAATTTTAGCGTATTATTTGAGTTTTGGGGTATTACCTAAGCACACATACAAAAACGTAATCACAAACTAATGAATTTCTTACAAATTACTGAGTAAATACATGAACAAAAACATTTATCTCCTAAAGTGAAACACATAAAAATGAACACAAATTAATATCGGGTGTATTAACCCTCAGCATGTATAACTGCCCTCAATCTTCTGGGCATAGATGATGTCAGATTTCTATAGTAGTGTGGACGAGAGGCCAAAATATGCTTCTTGCATTTGTACCCATGAGCCATCCTTGTCCTTCTTGCATGTGCAGGGAATGCGTGGTCAGCATATTTGAAGGAAATGTTGTAATATTCATTAATTACAATATACAAATACATGCTAACATTAAAGCTTGCTATGTATGGGAAACAATATTATGAAAGTAATTTGTCATAATATGTTACAAAGGATCATTTTAAAATAGTGCTTCATGCCGGAAGACGAACCTGCGCTCATAACCACGGCATCATTGCACACATGCCACTGAGCTAAAGTAAAACACACAATAGTTTGCGTCTTTAGTGCGTGCCATATAATACAATATACACACAGTTTTGCATCTCAAATAGAACTTATAAAGAATTTTGCATTCAAATGATTATTTTTTTTTTCAAAGGGTATAAGTTTTCTCTCTCATGCGATTAGTTTGCTGTTTCGTGTTTGTCTAGGCACAACGGCTGATATACACATGCCGGCGATAAAGGCAAAGAATGGCAGGCGTTTAACCAACCCTGGAGAGCAATAGCTTTCAAAAGGAACTAGCTACAGAAATAAATGCCATTCAATACAAAGAAGTAGAAGAGAAAATGCAATGCCGATCTTCGAAAGGTTATCGAGGCAACCATCGCGATAGAGAACTCAAATGGACCGACCTGACGTTTCTCTACGGAACATATCTCAAGACGAAAACTTTTAACTGCTTCGGAACTTAATAAACCCAGGGAGTTGCTCCTCGCTTCCTGGTGCACGTAAATCGATTCCTGAGCGCTTGGAAGGGCTGCAATTTTCGAAAAAGCTCCTGTGTTTGAGCCGGAAACCGTTCTAATGGCCCGCACCTCTACAAAATCACTGTCAACATTATTGGTGGTTGGAGGAGGTACGTGGCTTGCATGCGGGAGCTTGGGGAAGATAAGAGGCAACTGTGTTTGCGATCCCTCCAAAAACTTTCTTGAGGGTTTATTTGGCGAGAGACCTGCAGGGGCGCGGGGGGAGGGAAAGAGTTAGGTGAGGGAAGGAGGGTGGTGTACTGGGATATGTAGGACTCCAATTTACGACCCAAAATGGGGCCCAGGCCCTAACTAATGACCACTCCTCTGGGTAAGGAGGTAAGTGGAGAGAGCGGCATCTTCCTTTCTCCGCACTAGCTCACACAATAATAGACGAAGGGGCACTCTGGGACTTGAGGGCGTACAACTTGGCGGTGATGCAACATCCACCCGCTGTACAACTTCAACACGTTTAATGCAAATTAACGGAAATTAAATTTAAAGAGCACCCCATGTGTTAAAATATGATGATGGAAACACCCCTGGTTGAATAAACAATTATGGCTATTTCTTCTCCTAAAACAAAAGCAACGATGCTAAAAAAGATACAATAATCTCTTTCTAGGAAATCTGCAGCCAATCAGACTTAAAGAAGCACTGTTTTCACTCTGTGTTACCGCCACGGGTGGCGATGTCGTTAAGGCATAGACTCGCGAGCGGGAGGTCTGAAGTTCGATTCCCGCCAGGACCGTCCTCCCTGACTGAGTTTTTACCTCAGTCCTCATTAATGACAAATGCCGGGGAGGAAAAGTAAACTTAGGCCTGGAATGTTTCCTTCCTAAAAAATCCTTTCCCAATATATCATTTTATTTCATGCATCATCAGTGTCCACCGCCTGTAGTGCCTCAGTAGCAAAAATGGGCAATAAACACTATTAAAAAAAATCTCTATATTTCTTAGGGACTATAGGGACTTACTGCATGATACATTCATTCGCAGCAGTCATTACTGTTGCATCAAGTAAGTTTAATACCGGATTTAAGTTATAAATCTTGTCCGCTAATAAGTTTCGAGTCTCCAGTACTAAGCGTGCGGCGTTCGAACTTCCAATCTTATAGAAGACTCCTTCCTCTGATAAACAGGCATTGTATCGGGTAAACATAGGATTAAATTCGGTCATTGAAAGTTTTCTGGTGTCATTATTAATTAGTGTTTTCCTTCACATTTCTAAATCTCCACTTGTGCTAATTTCGGAAACGGTTTTATTGGCAAATATTAAGAATTTCGCCCAGTTTCTATTACAGTTATACTGTTCACTTGTTTTTTGTTTTGCACAGAAAAAGTGGATTCAATATCCAGAATTGCAGTTATTAAAGGAGGCAGAACATTGTTCAGAACATTTCTAAATAAATTCCGCACGCATACCTCAAGCAGATTTCATATATAAAATAACACACATAAAAAGGCGTTGCTCTGAAATAAAACTGTTTAACCATTTGCGCAAATGAATGCATACTGTCGCGAGTCCAGAAGTGAAAATCTTCAGATAGCTGGTTTTTTGTTGTTGTTGTTGATTTAATTTATTTACAGAGCTTTTTAACATCTCACGTCATCACAGTCCCATTCAATTCAGAGTAAGAAACGGCCGATAAATTTTGCTCATAAACCTCTTCTTTCAGGCTGGAGGTTCTTTTACGTGCCGTAAATCTACGACACGGCACCCACGGCTTTACTTCTCTTCCGAAGGAAGCCATAATTAGGATTTTTACGACCGAAAAATTCATGACCGAAAAAAATTCATCGACCCTGGGCTGGATCGAACCCGCGATCTTGGGTCTACGAGGCAAGTATGATTACCACTAGACTACCAGGACTTGGATACCAGCATTCACGGCTATAGTAGCAGAGAAATAAATATAAAGGTAATCGTAAGTACTACAAACATGCTGCAAACGCTATCACAATTATAATATACTTTATTTTAAATTTTCCTGGGCCTAGCACCTTTGTTCTGTTTTAAAACATAAAACTTAGTGTTGAAACTATTTTATTCATAAATTCACTTAAACTCCATATCTATGAAGATTCTCAGCTTATCTCTTCCCTTATTATTTCATATCCTTTGTTACCTTAGTATATAGCTGAAGTCCCGGTAGCATCTAAATAACTTTGAAGCATGTGGTTCATTGACAAATGACGGCCACACTGATATTTTTGAGCATGGACACCGAGGAGTCAGAGGTTTTTTAGGGGGGAGGGACTTTATATTTTGGTAGCAACACGGGCAAGATTGAGCGCGCTTCAATAATGGGTGGTGCACTTCTGTGTATGCACCAGCCGCTAGGATGCATCCATCTCAAGCGAGAGCATTTCCGCGCTCTGCATCATGTTACAAGTCGGTTTAAAGGAAAAAAGAATGAATGGTGTTTAACGCTCCTTTTTGCTACAGATGCATCACAGGCGATGGGTACTGATGATACATGAGATGAAATGATGTGCTGGGAAAGGATTTATTTTTAAGGAAGGAAACGTTCCAGCCTAAGTAAGGTACTAACCCGGCATTTGCCATTTATGAGAACTGAGGAAAACCTGGAAAAAAACCTCAGTCATGAAGGACAGTCCTGGCGGGATTCGAACCCCATACCTCACGCTCACGAGTCCGCGCCTGAACGACTTGGGCCACCCGTGGCGGTCGGTTTAAAGGAGAGAGAATGCCTTGAAATAATACATCGTACACTTGGAAATCTTTGCCCTTTGCAACACACTGTTTTTCGATGGTTTGCAGATTTTAGGAGATGAAGGAACTCTCTCAAGTTGAAGATCGCGCAGAACGGCTCGCTACAGCAACTTTGGATGAAAGCAGAGCGAATGTTATGAGAAGATCATCGTTGGTTCCAAAAGTCCCGAATTTTGAATCGGCAGCAGCGAAAACAATCCTTGAAGAATATCAAGAAGATCTGGAGCCTCCGTCATCTCACAGATGAAGAGTAAAAAGTACATATGGATTGGTGTCAGAAAATGATGGGAAATTTTGGTGGAGGAAGTTAAAAAAATATGTTTAACATAAGTGTCGCAAGTTATCAGTATGATCCAGAAAATAAGCGACAGTAATTGTGTGGGTCTTCCCAACAAAAAAGAGACGAGCAATGTATTGACAAATGATGATGTGTTACTTCGTCTCAGCTAATGACCACATTGTGATGTTCCTCTTGAAGGACAAAAAACTGACACTGCCAGATAGTATACCACAAATCTTCTACGTACGAGAACGAAGAGTCCTAAGACCCGTCTTTGAGGAACCTGTTGCACCACGGCAGCGTTTCTGCTCACACTGCACAGGAAACAAATACATTTCTGCAGGAGTCAAGATTCAAAAGTGCTCCATCCTCTCTACAGTCCAGATCTGGACCCTAGCTACTTTTTTTCTATTCCCCAAAATGAAAGAAAACGGTCGTAATCAACGATTTGAATAAACCGAAGTCTCATGGATTTTACATCAAAAACAACTGCCGATATTGATCATAAATCCACAACAGATGATGGAGTATCACACGTAGCATCAACAGAAACTTGGTGTTTCAGCTGGGATAGTAGGGGACCAATTAAGGTTCTTTCCTCTTTAGAGAAATGCTACATAAAAAGCTACCTACTTGTAATTTTCTTTGAAATCATAAATTTTCTTCGAAGTCTCATACTCCTACTACTACAGATATTTTTCAAACCCAGTCAACAAAGGGTTACTCGGAGTTAACATCCTTTTTCAATAAGATGAAGTTTCAGACCACTATGGGCAGAATGCCTCAGTATCGGGATCCTCAAAACGATGGATTGGTAGAATAGGTCACATAAAGTAGTCTGCAAGCTACTCAGATTTGCTACCTTTGGACTTCTTTTTGTGTTGCCTTTCGAACTCAGTAGAATATCGAAAAATCCAATAATTTAGAATATTTGAACTGTCCAATAATGAAAACGATACAAGACATTCCTAAAACCAATTAATTCCTTAAAACGTTTACACGATCGAGTGGAACATTGTCAAGCTTCTGTGGGCTACTAGCTTGAAAACAAATTGTAGACTTTGATATTGTCAGAAAAAAGTTAATTGATTTCAATATCGGTTTCCAGACTTGCCAGAGAAATTTGTTCTTGATTAAAACACTCCCTGTGGTGACTATCTCTGGCTTACAGTTGATTTATAGCGAAACAACGCCTTATTATTCCACCACATTTTTTACTTTCTTGGTGTAGAAGCATTTTGTGTGGGCACCTTTTTAAAAAGCCACATGAGCATCATTCAAAAATTGTTCAATTCACGTAAAATTGGAGACAAAGCATCACTTCTAGTTAAACGGTAATAGAAGGAAATCGGCAAGATTATATTTGAATTGCCACAAAGCCGTCTCTGCAC
Source organism: Metallyticus violacea (assembly GCA_030762175.1). NCBI lineage: Eukaryota > Metazoa > Arthropoda > Insecta > Mantodea > Metallyticidae > Metallyticus > Metallyticus violacea. The sequence goes on from CM060833.1 coordinate 42,717,943, forward strand.
ATCGAGTATCATGTCACTGAACCACAGCTTCCAAAAGTATTTAGGGTGCGGAACTTTAAACTAGATAGCCTCCTTTCCCTAATGGTTAGCGCTGCTGACAAACTACAAGCTAGTTCGAGCTGCGGTACCTGCACAGAAATTTTAAAAGTTAGGGACAGGTCTGAAATGAGGTCTACCTCTTGAAGACAATTGGGGAGCGGCCTGAGAGAGAGTAGGATTCCTTCGATCTCGAAAGAGCGTGATAGGCGATCGGCGGGCTGACAACTGGTTGATAATATGCTATCTGCAACATTGTCCTCTACCAATAATTTGCAAAACAGAGTTAAAAGGACGCAGCGGTCGCTGCGATAAGCCAAGGCCTGTATTGGGCTGTCGCGCCATAGATGTGCAGGAGGAGCAAATAAATTGTTCTGATTTAACTAACTTTTTCCTTTGTTTAAAATCACATTTTGATATACTGTACCAACCATTGTACAACCACTTTTTATATATTTACTTTTTTCAAACGCAATCTTGCATATTCCTTCATTACTATTACAGTACTCACAACCTCCTAAGTGTACATCTTCAATCTGAAACTTGAAAAGTGTGCTAAAATTGAGAGAAGAGCTACGGATGGCGTGAAGATAATGTCGGACAGAGGATTCCAAAGGAAATGTCGCGACATACAATAATTACATGCTCCTTTATCCAACTAAGAGAAAAGTTTTGAGTGAAGAGAGTGCTACGAGACTGTCTTTGTGAACAGCCAATTAGAAGCTCTGAAGGGAACCGCATCACTTCCTTCAACTAGCGGTACACACAGTGCCCACAAAACAGGAACTTTATCCTTCCTTTGGCCAGATATAACACAGCGATGTGATAAATATTTTTACCCTTCGGCTCCTATTTGGTCTATCATTTCTGCTTTCTATATGTGTACAAAGTATTAAAAGCAAGAAGAGAAGATCTTATAGAATAGAATTAGATGAAAATGAAGAATTATTACGAACTGTATACATCCAATGGAAAAAATGAGCAAAAGAGCTGCTGATGGAAATTTGTTTTTTAAATTTTAGTTCAGGTTTATGAGGATAACTGTTATAGCAAGGCTGTCCTGAAATTGTACTAAATTGTTAATTTTACGTGTTCAGCGGAGAAGTTCGCAGACACCTGTTAAGTTCTTAATATGGCTGCGAATTAGTCATGGAAACCAAACTTTAATTAGAGAATTGTGCTATCATGAACAACAGGGAATGGTAGGAAACATCGAAATTAAGGGACTAGAAAGAATAGGGTTGGACTACATTTGGATGGTGGATCAAGGGAATAGACAGAGCGCATGGAGGAGAGTTAAGAACCGCTTGAGAGATATGGATAGGCAACAGATGATGATGATGATGATGATGATGATGATGATGATGATGCAAGTAGATGATCTCGCTGAAAGTACAACCAGGGTTAAAATCTTAATAGGTATAGAGTAAAACAAGGACCATACTCACTAGCCAGGGGCCCACGTGGCTCAGACTAGGGGCATGGCGGATGATTAAGTTCACTGACAAATACGAGCAGAGAATTTGTTCCATCTGTGGAGAAGGGGAACCATGGACCACATTCCGGCTGAATTTAAAGATACGGAAGATTGGAGGGAAAAGTATCTACCGCAGGATCGAACAGAAGGAGATGGTCATGTTGGGCTCTGTTGTCAGGCAAGGAAGAGGAGGAGAGTTTAGGAAAATTTCTGATGAAAGTGTGACAGCTCAGGTCTGAAAAGGCTGATAACCGGGGAGGGGTTGGAAGGAAACAAATTGAGTGAATGCTGCTGTGACATTCATAATGAGATTTCTTTATATTTTATATGCATTTTACAACGTATTCTGACCGCCACGGGTGGCCGAGGTCGTTAAGGCACGGACTCGTGAGCGGCAGGTCTGCGGTTCGAATCCCGCCAGGACCGTCCTTAATGACTGGGGTTTTTTCCAGGTTTTCCTCAGTCTTCATAACTGGCAAATGCCGGGGAGGTACCTAAAATTAGGCCTGGAACGGTTCCTTCCTTAAAAAAAAATATCCTTTCCCAATTTATCATTTCATCTCATGTATTATCAGTGTCCACCGCCTGTGGTGCCTCAATAGTAAAAACGGGCGTTAAACACTACTCAAAAAAAAAAAAAAAACGTATTCTTCTGTATTATAAAAGCACGGATCCGTGTGCCTGTTGAAGCTGTGTTGTACTGTATTGGTACCATTGTACTAAATACACTCCTCCTACCACTATACCAAGAAGATGTGGATTGTGTGTCAGAGAAAAGTAGTAACATTTCATACGCCTACTTACTGTAAGAAGAGTGAGTGTCAAATTCAGTTATTTAATATGTTGGCCTAAGTTCTGAAATGGTGAAGCGCTTGGGCGCCGCGAGTCTACGCAAGAAAATACCGACGCAACGCAGGGTCTAACCGTCTACAAGTATTGGGACTTGTAAACTGTTCTCACTGTATTTTAAGAAGTTTACGGCGGCGTTATGGTCGAATTTTTAGACTGTTTGCCTCTTACCAAGGGGACCCGTATTCGATCCCAGGAACCACATGTAGGATTTGTGAGGGACAAAGCAACCTCTGGGAAGAATTTCTCCGGGTATTCCGGTTTCCCTTGATGTAATTCAAGAAACGCTTTAAAACAGAAAAGAAAAGACAACTGAAGACATTGGGGTAAGCTTACTTAGAGTTAATATAAAAAGATTTTGGACAGAAAATGCTGGAAATACATAGTAGTTAGAGGATAATAGAAGTCATGATAATAAAATGTTATTTATTAAACGTTTCAGATGAATTATTGGCCACTGATCATGCTGACTGTAAGAATGTAATTGGGGTCATACGTGAAAAATGTCCAGGCCAGAAGCAAATACACCCTCTTTATGTTTTCTTAACATAAATAAATCAACCTTCTATATTTCACGCTAAAATGCGTGCTAAACTGAGCCATTACTCTACTTTCAACTTGACAATAGGTCATTTGGGTTGACATATCGTTTTGTTCCCAAGTTCAGCGGGCAAACTACAAAAAGTATGTCAAGAACTATGCTCACAATGTAAGATCCTCGGTTCTTGTAAACAACATAAAGATGAAAATAATGACAATCGTTGCCAAGTTCCATTCGCGTAGAGATAAAACAGCTTGAATATGTCCCTGAATACTTCTGACCATATAATGGGTTTTAATATATAAAGCAATTAATTCTGGAAACTACAAATTATTCCACTTGTCAAATGCCAGAACAGAAATACAAACATCAAAATAGTATAAGGAAAATCATATTTCTAAGCTAAAGACTACGGTCGATGTTTTGCTCATTTGTCTACTTGTAGTACACATAGCACTATTATAATCTGTTTCATTTATTTAAATTGTTACATTATGATTGAGTAAATAAATTGCTTTTAATATTTGAGTATAGATTATTTTCTCTATTTAAATATTCAGAGATTTTTGATAAATAAAATGAATTCTCAGTGAAGTAATTTAAGCCTATACATTTTATAGCGATTGGAACAATAAGAGGCGTTATTTCCAGGATGTAGAGTCGATATCAAGATTTCGACAGCCCGGAAGAATATTAACCAGATATACCAAAGATTGTACAAGACAGATTTTTGTTCCTAAGGACCCTGAAAGAGAGGTCAACTGTTGCCATTTAAAAAAATGCTCTGAATAAATTAACAATTAACTGTTTCAACCCAAACTGTAACAAAGATTACTTCATTTTCGTCGATGTTCAGTGATTCGCCGTGGAAATCGGGCATGTGCCGGAAGGACATCAACTGGCCACAGTGGAGTCATGTTCTCTTCACAGATCATAAAGTCACGCTTTTCAGTCTGCATTCAGGTACGGAGAAAGATTGAGGCATATACAGAAAGTGCACAAATTCTAAAGAGACAAGATCATAGTATCAGGAAGAATAATGGCAAAAAGAAAAACAGATCTGTTTCGATCTAGTGAATAATGAATGCTAGCAGAGGCATCCAAGATGTTTTGCGGCCTATGATCCTTTCTATTGCTGAAATTTCTAATTACATAAATTATAGAAATATAATTATTATATTTCCAACTTTTCCTCTGTTGAAATGTTTGTCTTTGGGAGCATGTATCCGTAGTGTGCAAGAAGAGTGTCTGTCACAAACACAACAGTTTTACATAAACGTTTCTCTGTTCACTGCAAGAAGTTTTGACAGATAAAAGCCTTTAGCACGAATCCTCGTTCATTAGAAGAGGCCCAGGCTAATCTTGAATATGAAATAAATCATCAATTTCAGTTTAGCTTAGAGGAGTGACAGCATATATGAGCTTGTTTACGAGCGAAGGAGAACCCTTTCAACATCTACTCAAAGTTAAGGTTCAAGAACCCATTTGTGCCTCCGACTTGTAGGAAATGTTTTACTGGCTGATATTGGACTTGTTTCCCGAGAGCTAGATCCAGTGCTATGGCTGCCATATATATTAATGACCTTGTAAAAATTCGACTACATTCCAAAAACTAAATAATTTCTGTATAAACGTAAAGTGCTGTGCTCTTAAGTGAAGAGCTGCGTACATTCGGCTCTCCTGGCAGGTGGCCTGCTTTCAACCGCTGTGTGGATTAATTCTAACTGCATAAAACCTTGCGAACAATGTTAATGTTCCATTTGATGTATATAAATGTCTTAATATTTGTTATTTTTTGTAAGTTGACCTAACTTTTAAATAACCAAAAGCACAAAGCAAATTGAAATATTAGGTACACATATTTGTCACTTGGCACCAGCTGTCATCAAGATCTGCCAAACGATCCCTATCCTCCTTTCTAGAAGGATGTGTCCTATTCTACGTTTATAGGCTTCTTTCCTTTCGCAAGTCGTGTAACATATTTCCTTTCCCTGTTTAACAAGTCATTAAACTTTAATGTCGGCACTCCCAGCAAACAGCGCCGCAGGAGAAAAGGAGATTTATTAAATTCCCAGCAATGGCTCCTTTCGAGTATGGAAGGGGAAAAAACATTCTAAAAAAACACCAAACTGCTATCGTGAATTTTGATTATTTTCTTCCTCTTATTCACAAGCCATGACATATGTTAGGAAATGGCAGCGTTACTTTCCTTTCAAAACACAAATCACAGAGATACAAACAGAAATCTCGAAAATTACCAAGCAGTTATATACAGTTTTCGTGATATCCGTACTTTCTAAATCAGTGGCGGATTTAGCATGTCTACAACATCGCTACTAACTATTCCTTCATTTCTCTCATTTCAATTCCACATTCTTATTTTTTTTCTCTCTCTCTCTTTCCTTTCTCCTTTCCGAAAAGGTTTTCTTTCAATATTTTAGTTGATTTCTAATAAAATCATTTCATTAAAATCTATTTGGCTTAGTTTTAAATATTCTTTCGTCTTACTTCCCGTTGTCTGCATATTTTCCATTTTCTTCCCCTATTATGATTTTTCTATTTTAGTACAATACTTTTATTCGTTTCTTCAGATTCGTTGCTCTTCGTATTCCAACGCGGGTTCGAACCCGGCCACGACCGATGGATTTTTTTCGGGCGTAAAAATCCTAAGTATGGCTTCCTTCGGAAGGGAAGTAAAGCCGTGGGTCCCGTGTCGTACATTTACGGCACGAAAAAGAACCTCAAGCCTGAAAGAGAGGCCTCTGAGCAAAATTTGTCGGCCGTTTCACACCCTGAATTGAATGGGACGCTGATGACCTGAGATGTTAAAGAGCGTCCATAAATAAATCAACCAATCTTCGTATTCCAGAGTAAGAGATTATCGTGATAAGTACTTGTTATTGCAATGATTTCCAGTACATTTTTTCAATGTTGAAAAGCGATTTTGTTTCATTTTGAATATAAACTTAAAATAGTTTATATATAAAAGTATGATTAATGGTGTTATAGATTTAATGCTTTGTCTTAGCATTAGTTTCTTTTAACATATTTTATTCGCAAACCTTTGCTTCCTTTTAATCATTTTCCTTTTTCTTTTCTTTTCTTTTTTTTTTTTTTTTTTTTTTTTGTATTTCATGATATTTTATTATTATTTTTATTTTTATTATTATCATCATTATTATTATTATTATTTTAACATTTTATAATTTGTTCCCCTCTGAGCTTGTTCAACACCGTTTATGCCATAAATGAGGTGTTTATTGCACAAGTGGTGTAACCCCTTTTAGGACAATTTACAGATAAAGGTAAGTTCTTAAAATTGACACAGAAAATTAAGGAATATATCAATATACATTGTTGCAATATATATTTATAGTAAAATGAATGGAATTCTATTCAAATTTGCTAGAATAATGTGTTTTATGTATATAATGGCATAAAATAAAATTATTATAGAAAAATATGGAGTTGCTTAGTTTGTCCATCGAATAATTTATTTCATCAGCAACTCCATAATACTTAACTTACAGTACTCATACGTTAGTAGTGTGAGTTAGCAATATTGTTAACACGTACACTCCTAATATATCCTGGGGGGGATTGTTAAGATTTCTTCTTTACAAGCAACGTGTGAGCATGGGGTGGGGGGATTGTGGGGCATGGTAGAACAACATGGCGGTATTTGAGATTGAGCGATGCTTCCTTCTTCTACTGCGAGGCGTAGTAAGGATCAGACGTGTAACAAATCTGAAAGGTCATCTAAACCAAGGATGCCGATTATAAATCAATAAGTGTAAATAAGGCACTGAATAAAGCAAACGTATTATGGAATCTTGGTTTATAAGAATATTAATGACTTAATTATTCTCCTTTTAGTTATTTAGGTTAGGGGTGCGTTTGATTAGTTGAAGATGAGAACTGAGTTTACCCCTATGTCCGAACATGTCATATTAATAAAGAAATGCAATTTGAGAATTTTGCGAGTGTCTCTTAATTTGGATCACGATTATATGAAGTACATTAGGAAAAAAAAGAGAGAAAAAAACACCATTTTTCTCGTCAGAAATCTGGTCTTTTGATACCGCTGATAGATATGTAGAAGAGCATGTTGGTAAGTTTTTGAAATATGAATTATACAAAGGAGAAATATAAGGAAGAAGATCTAGCATGTCCTTTTTCTTGGCAGTCACGACACGTCTGGTCTTTTAGAGATCCACTGTATCACTGATGACAAATTTTGTAGAGATAGGCGTTTACAAAAATCAATTTCACAGAATTCATTATTTGGGCTGAAACTCTCTTTAAACTTCAGGGAAAACGGTTTTGTTTTCCGAAACTGCTGCCGTTGCCCATCAAGCCCTTTTCTAATACTACATTGTTTAGAGGTCCTTTGTGGACAAAAATTCTTTTCCCTTCATTACATACAAACAAAAGGATTCTTCTTTCCACTTGTTCTTACAATATCCCAGTATCAGCACAGAAAATGCATTGTTGCTTACGACTAGCTAATTCTATTAAGCCGAAGTCTGCACCATTTGCACCCATGATCTTGGAGGTTTATTACTTCCATATTATGTCTGGGTCAAACAGTAATTTTAAACCTTTGCGAAACCCGTTTAATACAGTACACGAAACAGAAAATACTATTATTATTTTATCTTTTGGTACCTTTTCTTTACGATAATACAATATCCTGGGAACCTCGGCTTCATTTCACATGTATACATATACATTATTACCATTTGTACCATTGAGAGAATGAGTTGGTTAGTTATTGTTCTTAACTAAAGAGAAAAACATTCAAAGCACAAAGTGCTGCCATCTGTGTAAATATTTGCGATGCAGGAGGTATGTACTTACAGCACTGAAACTATAATCCTCTGTACTTTTAAATATTAATAGTATCTCTATTTTAAGAAGAAACGGTAATAAGTCCTGTTTCTCCAGTGCAATTGAAAGACTACACTTTCATATTATACCGAGAACAAGTTTACGAGTACATATAGCAATCATCATTAAAGTTAAGATTGCACAATGTGTGCTGAATTCCAATGATTATCACATTATTTTTCAATCTAGCAACCAAAATTCTAAGTATGGCTCCCTTCGGAAAAGAAGTAAAGCCGTGGGTTCCGTGTCGTACATTTACGGCACGAAAAAAAACTTTAAGCCTGAAAGAAGAGGCCTCCGAGCAAAATTTACCTGCCGTTTCACGCCCTGAATTGAATGGGACACCAATGACCTGAGATGTTTAATAGCCTTCTTAAATAAATCAAATCAAAATAAAGTTCAACCGTGGTATTACTGCGACGATTCTTGCTATATCGGGGCTATATGCTGAATGCATACAACAGTTCGCGATTCGGCCAATTCTATAAACTGAATAACAATTTTTTCCATGCTCTGACTCATTACTTTGTATCCTATCGACTTCATAATCTGATGATAAAATTCTGAACTCAACACGTTTTTTGCGCTCGGAAGTGAAACGAACTTTCTCTTTGAACCAATCCTGCAGTAGCCTCAGCCAAGTAACTGGGTGTAGGTACCTATCGAATTCGAAAAAAAAAAAAAAAATGTCTAAAGACCATTGAGAACAGTCTTGCTACAGCCTACATATATTGCATCCCTACCAACTTACTTCTGGTAGGATCCTAGTACATTCATCAAATGCGGCAACTCAGCAACTCACTAAGTATTAAAATAAAATTTTACATTATAATAGAAACATTTTTGTGCGCAAGGTATCTCAAAAACACTATTATTAAGTCACTGGACGAGCTCGATTGCTGGAAGGAGTATACTCCAGTACTTTCAGCTTTGCCAACTTTTGATCTGTTGTGCCTAAGACACAAAAACTCTGCCCAACTGGTTGTTGTTGTTAAGTGAAGGGAGAAGCATGTTGTTGCAAAGAATGAAAGAAAGTTGGAAACAAATGTTCATTTATGCAAGTTTTTCCTATAAACAGTAGGAGTTTCATGTATTAACACCACTTTGCATTTTTTCTGAAATGCCCAATTTAGTTTCTTTTAAATTTTAACTCATTTTATCCACTTTTTTTTTTTTTTTTTTTTTTTTTTTTTTTTTTTTTTTTTTTTTTTTACCTATTGGGTTCGCATGTTTAATTAATAATGATTGAAAGTAAAATATACGTTGCAATTATGATGCTACCAAGTAAGCATTAAAATGGGTTTAAGAATCCGGGTCTTAGTTATCACATATCAGCATTTTCAAGTCAAAATAGTACAACTGACTTCTTGCTCAGCCCGCACAACTATACGTGGACCCAACTAACGAAAAGTTAATGCAATTTATTACGGAACATAAAAAGAATGATGTTTTATTAGAGAGTGTGAGTTTGAGTGTGTATGTGTGTGTGTGTGAGAGAGAGAGAGAGCTCAGCCAAATTTTTCACTTTTACTGTCTTCTGTGAGAAGTCAGTTAAATATAAATTACTTTATTTACGTCCCTTTAAAAATTTATATTAAAATGTATAGCACTTACGCACTTATAAGATGTGCTCTATCAGCTATACGAGTGATATTAACTTTGTTTTAAATGTCTAGCTTGGCATGGGTACTTTGGAATTGTACATTTTAGAGCTGTAATATATTGTTAACACAGTGGGCAGAGTAATATTCCCGGGAAGGGTCTTTAGAATTGAAAAGGGACGCTAAGCTCATGCGTGAAAAGATGGCACGTTAGTTTCTTTAAAGTTAAGTCGACTTCCTCTTTTCTTTGTTAGATATGAGGCCGAACGGATGAGTCAGGTTCTCCACAGTGCCATCCATAAATTAGAGGCATATTATTTGGTCAAAGAAGTAAATCAATAATATGAATAAATTAATTTTTAGCATGAAAAGAATATAATTTGATTTATAGCAATTATTATATAAATTCCCTTGCTTTATTTCCTATTAGTTAATATTTGCTTTATTACCTAATTAGTTAATGTAATGATGCGATAGATTCAAAGCGATTAAAGTCTGGCTTTATACCACATTGTTTAGCTACTAATGAATTTAGATAATACGCGGTACTCTTTAAATTGAACATATTTGGTTTTTAAGTGAGGGGCAGATTAATTAGTAACGTAGCACTGTATCAATTTTTTCGGATTTATGTCTTTTGACATAATATAAATATACGATAAATTTCATGAAAATTAACTAGCCCAAAATTCGCAAGGGCAACCTATTACCACGGTGCATTCTTAACGTTCCTGAAGAGTTCAACAAGAAATATAATGATTTAGGAAAAAATTAAGGCGTCTTAGCTTCCATTATAGAATGTTTTGATCTATTGTGTCATCGCCTTGCTAAAGTCAATTTTGGTCAGGTTCGGCTAACGTGAACGCCTCGGCCGGTAAATATAAATAAATGAAGCTATAACCCTAGTTCTCTCTTGTTATTTCATTACATATCATTTTCTACCTCTCATTCGCCCTTCTATTCCTTCTTGATTTTCTTTTTAGTCCTTGCTTACCTCATTCGGCCCCTCTTTCACAGCCATCCTCTCACTTCATTGTTTGTGAATTCAATGCCTGGATAAGAAAAGAACGATGTGTCCGATGGTAGAGACTCTGCCTGGTCGCAATTTTCTTTCTCTTCTTCTTGGTCTTCACTTTCCCCTTCTTTTTTCAATCGAGTGGGACGGTGAGGCGTGTAGGCCAGAGTACGTGTCCTGAATAAGCCTTCTGGTCCTGTGGGACTGAAGTGGGGGGGCCCAGACTCAGCAACTTTTCCGATTCAGTTTCTAGAACCAGGGAACGGTCCACTTCACACTCAATACACTGGCCATCACTTTACTACCATTTGCAGCGCATGTTGAGAACTTTTCTCGTAAAGGCTGTAGGTCTTTTAAGTCCACATTGTCCCAGCTAAGGATTAATCCGTGAATGGTTGCTATATAAACGTTTTGCTCACTGGTTATTTTAAAGCGTAAATATTTTTAGGTTCCTAATTTATGTATTTCATTTTTTCTAGATAGATTTTTACTCTTCCTGTATAAGCCGTTACATTTCCAAGCTTATGCCCATAATTAGAGAGTCGCCTTAAGAGTCCGTCATTTTGTGACCTTTTCCTCACCTGCGACCAACCGCATTAGGGTTTTTGTTTTTATACCCAAGGATTACTGTAACCGAAATGGTTATCCATACACTGAAATATATTCTTTATTTTGAAGTACATTGCCCTACATTAGACGTCCAAGAATTAGACAGTTATATTTACTTATGTGAACATGAATATAGGGAGAAAGTTAGGTGGATTAGTACTGCAATAAAATCAAGGGGACCGCCTACGTGGTCTAGTGGTAGCGTTTGCGACTACTAATCCTGAGGTATTGGGTTCGAATTCCGGTCGTTTCAAGCTGCCTGGGTAAGATTTTTTTTTTTCGAAATTTTCCTTTATTCTACTAAGAAGAATGGCACATAGCTTTAAGGCGCCAAGGATTACGAAATCATTCGTGCCATTATTACTTCATTTCATTTATCGCCACATACTTATATCTATAGTTATGCACTACATAATCTGCAGATGTCACGAGTAGACCAATGTAGTCAAAGAGACAATAAATAAACCAAAAATCAACGAAAAATCAAGGAAAAGTGTACAATTTCTTTTATTTTTTACAGGCTCCCATTGATACAGCAAGTTCTAAATACACCTAACATAAATGTAGCCATTTTATTTCCTGAAAATTGAAAAAATTGAAACCACATCCAGAAGAAAAAAAATTACCGTGAATAAAAAGCTCACGCACGGCTTATTCACTCGTACCACTTTTACACAGTGGTAAAAAACATGGCATACTCTGTTCTTCCGGTATAGGTAGAAGTGATAACAACATTCCAATTTCTCGAATTTTTTGCATCTCTTTAATTGTTTGTACCACTGTTGCATTAGAATATATTCATATCTTATTCTATTATTTTTTGCGCAGCCTTAACTGCTCCTATAGATTTCAGGTTTGGAATATGCAGGCACATATTTTTTAATTAGTGAATCTTAAGCATATTTATGTTAATTATACATTATTTCACAGTGGAGGTATTTGTAAAATTAGTTATAATAATAAATTATATAGCATTTTACCCATTTTCCCCTTTAAAACCATAATTGTTGTCTTATCAATGAAAACTGTTTCCCGGAGCCATTCACCAATATGTCACATTGAATGACAGAGACATTGAGTGTCTCTGTCAATAACAACTACTACTCGGCGACTCTCACTAATAATGTCATGGTTCTTGATTCTACAAACATTTTGTTAGTGACATCATGAAGACGTAGCTCTAAGGGAATGCACCAACTAAATAATAACTAGCTTGGTAATAAACACGAAATGCAATCAATCATAACCCTCTTGCATTTTCACACGTAATTCATTGTGAAACTTATTACATTCTTTCAGGCTTACAATATCAAGTTTAGATAAGTATGCCTCTAGACTGGGGTAAAATTGCAACACATTCTACCCTTTTTATGGTTTATTCCGAACTAACTCTTTCCTAGCATTTCCCACTATTTGCTACATAGATGAGGAACTCCCAACAGCCAATCAGATTAAAACACAAAACTTGCTTCTGGAAATTTCTGACAACCGATTGCCACCAACAGTCATTCTTCCTAAAGACATTCTTTCCGAATAAAATTAACGAACACACTACAACAATCTAAGCGATGCGTATGCCACATCTGCTTCCTTCCCGGTTAAGAAGGTCCTAATTCTCTGTACTGTGGTGAGAAAGAAAGAAAAATATAGAACATAAATAAATCCTCGTCTAAAAATATATAGAAGTATAACATAAGCTCTAATAATATTTATGTGCATCAAAATAAATCACAGCATCCTCCAAAGCTACATTAAGTTCCGTTGAATGATTTTATACCCATCCCCAAAATAAAGCAAGAAACAGGTGCGGGCAACCACCATCATGGTGTAGCCATAAAAATAATAATTTACTTCACAGTTATTGTTCCTGGCCATCCTACACTAATAATAAGGGGGGGGGGATATATCACTGACTACTATAGGTTGCAAGAGACAGTTTCTAAATTCCACAGTTTTAAGCTTAATTTTCTTCAAAGATATATCATTTAGAAACCGAAAAGTACACTATACCATACACCAAACTAATTACAAATTTCAGAGAATACAACTTCGACCAAAACATAAACATTGCTACATACAAGGCCTCAATGAAAAGCTCATTGTACCAGTAAGTGCTTAAGGCCCTCGGCAGCAAAGGCCAACTAGAAAAGGGAAGATCTCATCCTACATAAAAGATATGCTTTAAATCAACAAGAAGATATAATGCTAAACTTTTGTGAGAGCCCAGGTTTCAAATGTGCATTAATTCAGCGTTGTGCCAGGGTGGGAAAATGGCCCATTTGGCAGATGGATACAAAGGTCAGCGAATGTCTTTATATATAGAATCAGGAGAACTGAGGGGAGAGAGACGTTGAGTGTCATTATTTAAATGGCTAGTAGAGTACAATAAAAGCAAGAAAATGCCTATTATGAGATTGTCTAACTACTTTTTATTTTCGACTTCAGAGAGTCCACTACCAAAGGTAAATGACCACTAAAATAGCTATGCCAGCAAATGGAGCAAGCTGCAGGAACCTACTTTCCCAACATCTTCAATTGTATATCGCAAACCTCAGCGTTCTTACACAAAAGAATACAGCTGATGAACTCTCTTTTCTCATAATACAGTCATCATAAACATACTTACTTTCTGAAGTTTCCAAAGATGATAAAAGGAATTGTTTCTTTCGCTTACCTGCAACAAAGAGAAAAGTAACATTTTTAGCACACATGGTTCAATTTAGCTACAAAGAGCATTTAGATCTTAAAATACAGGCTGATCACTTAAGTACGCAACTGCCGAACTCTCCAGCAATAACCGGCGATGAAGAGTCCAATTCGCACAAAATAAAGTTCATCGTCAAATGATGCTGTTTTCGAGAAATGTGTGCTAACTTACGAAGAAATTTCACTTTCAGATACTCTTAAGGTGTTGTGATTCCTGCATCGAGATCAGAATGAGCAGCTTGTAAGCTAAAAGCATATGAAATGTTTGTTCCATAAGAAATTGTGTATTACTATAAATTCATCGTATCAACGTACTAGATGAAAAACATTATTTTAAAAAGTGTGCATCTAATTGCTTGTTTTCATTTTAAAGTTTGTAAAAAAGTAAGGAACAAATTTAAAAATAATATGCAGAAATCAAGTTATTTTAAACCAAGGTATATCTTAAACGTCAGCGACGTGATATATTTTTAAAGATATATTTTTAAAGGAGACGCACCATCCAGAAAAGTTTGAGAACCCCATTTACTTGCAATTTGATGATACTTTAATAAACCAAACATGTGAATTGTTCTTCTGCCAACAATGACATAAATGTGTGAAGCCTTCCCGGAAATCCTTTGTCTGTTTCGGCTATCTTAACGTTTTCATTGGAAGAATGTGCATAAATATTTTTTTCACGGAAAAAAATTGCCGGTAGCCAAATCTGGTGTATATGCTGGATGCCGTAGTGCTGTTAAAATTAATTTCTCAAATACTGCTCTGATAGTATGGTATTTTCGCGTTACATAAAAAGAATTTCCTAAGTTTAGAGCGTTAAAACGATAGCATTCTGAATTGAACGTTGTCCATATTTCACGAAACTATAGTAATCATCATCTACGCTCCCTTCCTCCAAAAGAAACTACTGGCAGTTTTTCAGTGCAAGACTACCTTAAAGTTCATTTTTGGAGCTAATCTGGGTATATTAATTCAACTGACGCTTCAATTATGGTTGAAAATGGTGCACGTACGTTTCGTGTCCTATCACAATGTTGTACTGTTCAATCTCATTATTCTGTGCTCCGCGACAACTTCTGGAAACTTGTTCATTCTTAGCAGATGTGTGTTCAATTATGTGCTGACTATTTTTTCAGAAATGTAAACAAGTAATTTGAATGAATATATATATTACTGGAATTAAAGTTTCGTTGGCGCAGGCAATTGAGCTTGCTCAGAAGTGTTTACAACACAGGCTGTTTCACGTGCATTTTTGCAGAAGTGCTTATTAGACTTTCTACTGCGTATTGTGGAGTATGTCGAGAGTGAGGTACATACTAGAGCAAAGAAATTTTATTTATTATGGTTCTACAAAAGACATCTTACAAATACTGTAGGAGAGAAAATCGGGTAAACTTGAAGGAGTAACATCTCAATTGGGAGATTGCAATCTTCAGATTGGTTAACTATTTTAGAGGCCAAGGCGTTTTCATTGTCAAGAAACCGAGAGTAAAAAGGGGGTTTAACAATGGAGAATCTTGATGAAACTTCGATTAGAAAATCCCCTTCGATCTTGCCCCAGCAAGTTGGCTTATCTGTCGACAGTGCGTTAAAAAGCCACTCTGTGCTTTTTTTTTTATCTATATAAAGTTACCGCTGTACCTTAAATAAAATTCATGGAGGTTCTGAAACAATATAACTGGAAGTTTACTATGTTCGGAAGGTAGAACTAAGGCGATTGTCTCAAAATCATTTCAAAAGAATTAAGACACGTCCCACAGTGGAAGTCAGGCATCTCGAGCATTTCTATAATGGTGAGTACAATATTAATTTCCACTTAGTACTAATAAATAAGGAAGAAACGAAAAGTACGCTGAGTTGACTGCGGGATACCAATTTCCGATTGCGTAGCAGAATTTAGACCATATATATTCCCTTTTATTCAACAATAATTCGCACCATGTACGTTTCTTAGTAACCTTTTTTTCTGCTTGCAAATAATCATCTCTTTGCACCTCCTTCCAGTTATCTGTCTTCTGCCTGTGAGTTATGACGGTATGATATTCGCAGTTAACGTCGCGTAAAACGAATATAAGCGTTGCTTTCAAGAAAGAAGCCCTTTCTATGCATAAAATTGCATCTCATATGCATCGTGATGAACCTGCAGTGGCCCTATTATTGTCAAAATAGTTTTACTCAGAAACCCGTAGCAGAAAACTGTTTACCAATGCTTCTAGCCTAAAAAACTTATGTGCTTCATGAACACACTTCAAAACAGAAAGGAATACATATGAGAGAAAGTATGTATTATGCCTTTAACATTTAAAGCATGTCTTTCCATTTAACGGACAGCAAATCGAAGTTAAAACAGACGAAATAACAATATACTCTTACAGGAAAAACGGCGGTTGGAAACCATTTTCTTTTTCGGATGCTTAAAAGTATACTTTTATAAAAAGTTATACAAAAGAAATGAGGTTCGATTGAGTAACTGTGGTCAAAGTGTTATTAAAAATTCTGTCTATGAGAACCTCTGAGGTTGTGGACCTCGCTTCATTCCTGAAGGCATGTTCTGCGCGTTTTTAAGATAAAAGACTACAGAATTATAAAATTGAGTATTTATTACTATGTCAATTTTTGCGTAGTAAATGTTCGGTTAGATTGGCTGGAAAAGTATTTCCGAATGTTTTTCAGAACAAATTATAATTATTGTTGAACATAAATGGTCAACCTTCTTTGCCAAAATCCAAAACACCTAGTTGGAATCCTTAAGATCGGAAGTGATACATAAACGTTTATGACATCTTTAAGATCAACACGTTTCCATCGGAAAAATATTGCCATGGATTGGAAAAACCCTAGTCGGAAGGCGCAACAACTGAACTGTACTCTGGATGGGACAGTAATTCTATTTCATCCAATTCTTTAACTACCTGCTGAGCCCATCCTAGTCCAACTTTAATATCCGCTTCCTGTTGATTAGCGCCTATCTCAAAACGTCGTTAACCCAGTCAGCTGCTCAAAGTACAACTGGGTATTAACTGCATGACCATTTGCGACTAATTCCAAATGGACATTGCCTTTGAATTTACGCAGAGGACTACCTTTTGACCCTTGGAAAAAGACTGATTAAGGTTATTTCGCAAAAGATATGCCTACCCAGTCATTTTTCACTGCATGCTACAATGTGGTTCGCAAAGTGATTTCTTAAGAAGTTGTTCGTTAATATCAACTCAACTGCACTTGACCTGCGGTACATTTATTTGGATTTACCCGTTGGCATTTGTAGGCCTAGTTTACTAGGTGCAGATGCGTAACAACTGATTCTTTAGAAACATCGATGACAATTCACAGTACTGCTCTTCGAGCACCGTGCAGAACTGGTTTTCTATAACTGAAAGTCTTTGTGAGAGAGCCTTATCTTCAAAACTACTACCCTAACTGAGATTTTTTTTTTTCAAGTTTTCCTCATTCCTCATAAATGGTAAATGTCAGGGAGATACCCTAAACTAAGTTTGTTTAAAATAAAAATCGTTTCCCTATTTATCATTTCTTTTCAAGTATCATCAATGTCCACCGCTTATGATGCCTCAGCAGTAAAAATTGGTATTACATTTTTTTAAAAAAAAGTCACCTGAACTGTTTTAAAGCTAACCACACCTTCAGATTAATACCTTTCTCATCTGCTCACTTGCACCCAAAAGAATCTGAGAAGCATTTTTCGCGCAAATTCTCGGCTTGGTTTTCGACAATATATTCTGTATTTGTCTTAAAGTATTCTACAAAATAGTATCGCCAATAGGTTGATATAAATATATCGTCCGCTGCCTAATAACTGAACGACAAACGCATAAGGCATTTTTAGAAAAGATAAAAATATACCAAGCATCATTCTCGAAAGAATATCAAAATCTGCAGCACAGTGCCTCGTTGCCATATTTTTCTTTTTCTACACCCAGAAATTTTCTGATCAGATTTGCCAGGTTAAAAGACGGGACAACTCGGTTTGTACTCCACTTCATTACTTGCCAACATTAGCTTACGATAATAAAACTAAACTTTCATATGAAGACACTTTATGTTTAATACCGAAAAGGAAAGTCTACATTAAAAAAAAAAAAAAAAAAAAAAAAAAAAAAACACGCACGCACACACGCACACAAAACAAGAATTCTGAAATGATGTTATCACTTTATGTTCATGCATAGTTGCTAAAATGACTATATCCGACAGTTCTAAGCCAGGGCATTCTTTGTTTAACATTTAAATTTGTCATAAAAACAAGTTTACAGTTCACAAAAACTTGCCATTAACAACATTTTGATTATTTTGATATTTTTAACCACATTATTAGCACTTTTTAATAGAGTGTTGTTTTAAACCATTCGTACAATGCTAAATGAGACCGTTTTGCTATTGTTAGAGAATGAATAACTGAAGTTTCTTGAAAACGTTTTCACCTTAATGCACTTCCGTAAGGACAAAAGCAATGATAGATGTTCTGTTGTATTATGAAAATGCCTTCTTTTTCTTTTTCTTCCTCAATTCTTCCACCCACAAATGCTTAAAGGGTTCATTATCCGTCTTTGGGAAGTCTATTTTATAAACCCATCAGCAAATGATATCCTCCTCAAAACATTATACACTGTAAATTACAGTACAACGAATTAATAAATACTAACTAAGAATATTCATTAATGCACTTATCAATTAGTAGCACCTGCATAAAAATGTGTAACTGGAAGTAATGCAAACACGAGAGCTGTTTTTTTTTTTTTTTTTTTTTTTCCAACCTCCGAAGTGATTATAAAATGGTTTTGTTACCAGGAGTCACATACAGTCACAGTTACTTTTCCACATAGTCATAGTGAAGATTAACACATTTCCATATCGATAGACGAGCTTTTCAATACTCTCTTCATAGAAGGTTGCCGCCAGCATATGAAATAGATTTTTTTTTTTTTTTTTTTAAATCCAATGGGCACGGAGTTTTCGATAGTCTAGGTGTTCTGTAACAATCATGTAAAGAGGTAATATTGCAATGTCCGGAAATTCCACAAACAACTCACTGATGGTAAACCTCCGTCTCTCTCGAACCACTTGATTAACTCGCTGAACAAGCGACAGACCTGCGTCCTTGTCCACCTTCGTCATGAACTTCAGTTCGGCCTTCTTTACCATTCGCGCAAAACACCCTCACTCAAACAGTTTGCACCATAAACACGGCTCATTTTGAGACGAATTTCTTCTGAAATGTAGAAAACGAATGATGTATCGCAACTCGCATTTGGCGGGATAATCAATCAATCATGCCATGTTGAAGTGCCTGACTGCTCCAACTGATCGCGAATTTTGAATTTCCACGGGGTACGTATATTCGATTTTCGATTGTTTTGTGGCGTTATGTTGGTACTCATGCCCCTCACTTATGTTGACAAGCTCGGCCATTTTGAATGTTCAATTAATTGTTGACAGCTATTTTGCGCGGATGTGTTTTGGCTCGTCTTCGATTTTTGCCTATTCCAAAAAATGGAACAAAGAATATGTATCAAGTATTGTGTGAAAAACAAAATTAAGTGCGCGGATGCATTCCGAATGTTGACTGTGGCGGCGTATGATGAACCTACCTTGGACCAAAGCAACGGTGGTACAAAATGTTCTCAGAGGGTCGAGAAGATGTGAACGACGAAGAGCGTCTCGGAAGCCCGAGCTCGTCAACAACAGACGAAAACAAATGGCAAAGGTACCCTAAACTTAGGCCTGGAGCATTTCCTACCTTAAAAAAATCCTTTCCCCCTATATCATTTCATTTCATGTATCATCAATGTCCATCGCCTGTGGTGCCTCAGTAGTAAAAACGGGCGTTAAACACTATTCAAATAAAAAAACCTTCAGCCGCTATTATTACATTCCCTGATAAATTCGCCTTCACTAAATGACTTCATTTTTTACCAAGAGGTTCTGCACGTCTGTAAGAAATGTACTACATACTCAATATTAGAAGCATAAGAAGTTGTTTTAAATTTTAATGATCTACCTTCACTTGGAATAAAAAAATTCAATTAATAATAAAAAGGTTAAAAGACTAAATATACAGTCAAACGCGTATATTAACAACAATTAACATAAAACAAGGACTATGTCTGCCAAAGTGAGGGTGGTGTTGATTAAAATGCCGTTCAATGCTGCAACGAAAGACATATGATAAATACCGAGGGTGCCAAAAAAAGTATACGCACTTTCACAGTAGACATCCATTTGATATATTTCAAAGTTTGACCGGAAAAACAACAATAATGTGTAGTATGCTGTTCTGTAAACAGATGTGACTGACATACAATATGATAGCGTTGCTAGGTGACAGGTAAATCAATAATGAACAAATGAAGTCCATATTATCGTAATCAACAATGAACAAATGAAACCAAGATTATCGTATGATATTCTGCAAACACATATGACTCACATTACGTTATGTTAGTGTTGCTACAACAAAACGGAGCCAAGATTATCGTTTGAACAGCGGAAAGCAATTTATAAGTGGTATTGGAAAACCGAGAATGTTGTTGAAGTTCACGAGGCAATGGAAACGAGTGTACGAACAGAACCGTAAACGCGAGTAACAAATGCACGCATTACAGACAAATTTGAGACTTATGGTACCGTATACCGCAGAAAACCAGCTACACTGGCAGCACTTCGGGAAGAAATTGAAACGGCATATGCTGCAATCGGTGAGGACACTTTCGCAAACGTTGCTCAATCAGTTCAACGTACTCGCAAGTGTATCGATGCCGATGGTAGGCAATTTGAGCAACTGTTGTAACTGTAAAAGTGCAAGATGAATAGTGCTCATCCTTTTTTGTTTGTGTGAGTTCAGTTTTGTTATGTTAACAGAGGTTTTTCTTTGCTTGAAGCACTATATATTCTTGGCAGCCTCTACATTTATTGCAAATAAGGCACTTACTTTATATTAACCTTGGACACAAAAATATTCTTTCTCCCATTCAAAATGAAATATATATTTCGATGCAGAAAACGTCAATGCAATGTGAAAGTGAATTCCAACCGTAATTGCTAAAATACTACTGTAATGCAGGTGTTTTTCACTACATGTATTATCTGGACTGGTGATAGAGGGTAAACAACGGATCGACGAACATATAATATTTGGGCATCGCTGGGTAGCTGTAACGCATAATGCGATTGGCTAACGCTACATCAGTACGTTTCAGCAGTGTTTTTGATATTCCTTCAACTTCGCTGTCTATTGTAGTAGAATTATTTTTTTAACCTTATATTTAAGTTGTACATATCATCTCAATTAATGTCACCATACGAGACCAACAAACGTATCTATCTTGAAAGCACCTGTGCTCAAAATAGTCAGTATTTTGAGCCATTTTAAATCCATTTCATACTTCGTTCGTAGCGGGTTTACTACTTTAATTCTAATAAATGACATGGACGTCATTGTGGAAACCCTCAATTCCTTATTCATTAAAGGAATATTCTCTACTCTCACGCCCTTCTGATGCGGTGGTTTGTATACGCAACTGAGGTAGTATACACAAACATAAGCTATAAGAGAAACTACTAATCAAATTATTGAAACTGTGATGCACGTACGTCAACAAATCTGAGGATCGCCCATAAACCCAGGGATTCATGTCAAACCGTGAAGAGGAAACATTAACCTTGCCGTCTCATTTTACGTTGTATGCAGAGCGGATTTCATTAGCGACCTGTACTAATTGGCTGAACTTGGCACAGAAGTACGTTAAAATGCTCAGCGGTTAACAAGTACACCAAATAACAAAATATTCTCAATAAGTTGTTTTCCGAATTGTTTTTAGACACAAATGCTAAGATTAAAGCTTTAATATCAATCATTTTACTCACAGTCTCTTAAAACTAATGCAGTACAATCATAGATGTATATAAACATGTCTTAAATTACCTAGTAATTTTTCATATCTCAAGAATCGATGTGCAGCTTTAGTGTAATTTGACGATTGATTTGGTTTATTTAAGTATGCTCATCATCAGCGACCCATTCAATTCAGGGATGAAATGGCCGATGAATTTTCCTCAGAGGTCTCTTCTTTTAGGTTTGAGTTCCTTTTATGTGTCGTAAATCTACGATACGGGACCCATGGCTTTACTTCCCTTCCGAAAGATGCCATATTTAGGATTTTTACGTCCCTGGCCTGGGGTTGCACCCGCGATCTTGGGTCTACAAGGCAAGTGTGGTTACCACTAGACCACCAGAACAGAACCTTTTTGACGGTAAAAGATAATCTAATACACTTGCGTTAATAACTGCTTTTTTCTAGAGATATTGTCACAATAGAAATTGAGGGAGCTTTTCACCGTATTCGCTTGCTTTTTAAGCATCATCATCATCATCATCATCGTCGTCGTCGTCGTCGTCGTCGTCGTCATCTTATGTCAACTTTCACTCTTCGGAACGGTGAACGGCTCTTGTACTGTACTACATTTACAAAGACAGCGTTTTTCACTTCTTCTTGCACTCAGGTATTTTAGATACAAAAAAAAAAAAAAAAAAAAAAAAACACTAGTAATACATTCCCCTATGGCGCGATGGCTATTTTGGTGATCATTTTTATAAGAGAAAAAAAAGGGGGGGATGGAAAAAAGTATATGTGGTCTATATGGGAGTATTTTTAAAAGCATGGCTGAATACCTATGTTGCCTTTTATCAAAGTTTAACGTTTCAGTCACGTTAACTTTTACTCACAACATAAAAGATGTATAGATTATATCCCCCATTATTTAACTTAAGCAACAAAATGAGAAAATGCATGATACAATATTGCTTTCATTGGAGAAAATTTGAAACAAAAACAGTTGCTTCTTACAAACAGCATAATCTTGAGCTTTGGTAAATATAGAGAGAGAGAAAATTGGGGGGAGACCCTTGAGTATGAAGCCTTGGGATTGCCAATCAACTGAGCAAAATAATTTATTACTAAGAGATCACAAAGATATCAGCTATCAAACTATAATTCTTAGTTCAAACAATTATTCTGGTTTTATTTAAGGAATTTGTTTTTCACATTTCACAAAGTTGTTTTCGCTATCTCTAACATACAAATCTCTAGAAAAATATGATTTCCAAGCATTTCCCTAAGGTGAACATGGCTCTCATGTCATTAATAGGCATCAATATTTTTAAGCACTAAAACCGAAATGAAATTATGTTGGAATTGAACTACAAACAGGTACGGAAGAGATACAAACCATTTTCTTCTCCTACACCTGTCACTCGTCTGTTCTTGTTTACCTGCTTGGAGATGGCTCATAAGTGTACTTAGCTTGATGTTAAGTGTTTAGGAATCGCGATACCTAATCATAAAGCTAACTGAAACAGTTGATATTAAACACAGATCCCATATGTTATATTTATGATACTTTTAGTATATTAATTTATTCTGTTAAATATTTGACAAAATAACGTTCATAAACGTCTATATATTTATTATTATTATTATTATTATTATTATTATTATTATTATTAAATTTGAAATACATTAATTCTGTATATGGTGTTAAGGATTTTCCAATTGGTCTTTTATTTGTTAATGACATTTTCAAATACTACATACCACTTTTTTTTAGATAACTCCTATTTCTACCTATAGATTTTAATACTTTTAATAATTTGGGTTACAGTGAATTTTTATCCTGTGATAGAAATGGTGCATTTAAATTATTTTGTTATTCTAAATCAAATTTAAAGTATCCTCTTTAATATCAGGGTTAGTTTTATAGATATGAAAACATGTTATTATTTTCTTAGTAATTTCTATGTTAAAACAGAGTATATAAAGTTTACTTTAATTTATGTTGGCTATACTGCTTTTATGCTATATATTTTTGTTGGCTACACTGTTTCTCTATATTATTTTTTTTTCATATGATGACCCTTGTTTGACTTTGTAAAGCTAATTGAAGTTAAACATTGTCGCAATAATTAGTGAAAGTTATGGGTGTAAATGCGAGAGAATTTACCTATCTTTCAGAAAAAGTCTATCGTCTTACAACGTCTGAGGATGGGCGCCTGCTGCAGGAGGTTTCAGGTACGCTTATTTTCCAACAGAAGGCGCAAATATGGGTGATAAGCATATTGCCTCTAAAACCATCTGACAAGAAACTAAAGTATTACTTATACATGAAATGGCAGATAATTTTGCCCAGGGATATCTTTTTTCAGGTATGGAGTTCTTTAACGTGCCTAAATGTACAACACAGAACTAACGGCTTAAAGCCCTCCTGGAAGACTTAACGCTAGAGATGTTTAAGTACCTACTGAAAAATATATGGACTCCGGCATGGTTTGAAACTGCGTACCTTGGGGTCCAAAGGTTTAGACCAACGAGGCCGATCCAGAGTATAGAACCTTTGTAAAAGAGATGTCTAATGCTTAGCATGGTTTTAGGGTGCAATACGTCGCTTAAACTGCAATTTTAATTGCTCATATTTCAACTACTTGCAAGAGACTGTCAGCTGAACATGTAGAGAGATTCCATAAATACATACAAACCATAAAAAAAGAGACATGAGGGGAAAATTTTAGCTGACATCTGCTGGAATTTAAATAGAAACAGCTCAATTGTTCATAAAGGTGAATATGAAACATTTTTCTTAAATTGTGAAGCGCTTATCCATTATCTCATTTACTGTAGATTTATTAGAGTTAATGTAAAATAACTTTGGAAAACATCTTCTTACGTTTATATATATTATCACAAGATGCAAAGTTACTGTTCAATTGCCATGACGCCATTAAAATGAAATGTTAATCCTTTATATTCATCATAATCCCTACCAAAATAGTGAAATAGCAAGCAAAATCTTTAATTGAAAACTCAAAAAGTATTCCTTGTAAGAAAAAAATTCAAACACAGATCTGAATGGAACTTAAAAATATTTCTAAGAATCATATACTTCCTGTCCAGAAAAATACAT
This sequence comes from Metallyticus violacea, assembly GCA_030762175.1. Lineage (NCBI taxonomy): Eukaryota > Metazoa > Arthropoda > Insecta > Mantodea > Metallyticidae > Metallyticus > Metallyticus violacea. Next base: position 42,742,638 of record CM060833.1, read on the forward strand.
TTTTAAATTTTGTGTAACACGGTGTAGTCCTGCTGTTTTTGGTATTTGTTGTCAATAAATAACTTATTGTGTGTTTTTCTGAGCTAAATTGGCTCTGATTCTCAAGATGGCTTAAGAACTTTTAGGAAGAATTTTCAAAATGTACCTAATGAAAGAGAAATATGCATACTAATTTACATAGTGTTTCACAAATTGAAATGTTCAGACCTAGTAAATCTTCGCAATTGAGGATTCGCACACGAAAGAGGATGATCTAAAAACACAACCATATTACATGTATTTTTAAAGAAATTCTAAACTTTTAATGCACAAACGCATTTTTACAGCTGTTGAATGATTAAGAATTCGTCTCATGAGTGTGGCCTTTACACGCTACCTTCCCGCCAGTACCGAGCAATCACGATTGCGGGCCACATTTAATTAAGACACCCCCGTATTGCACAGAAAAACATTGATAGCCTTTTTTCCTGGAAGTAAGACACAGTTATCTAGCCGTTTATTTTTGTTACTTTGAAATAAGACGTGTGAGGAATGCGATTCACTTAGGAAAATAACGTTGCAGAATTACAAAGCATTGTAGAAGTGTGCTACTGTTTAGACGGAAGCGATAACACCTGATACTTGGAAGTCGAAGGGAGGGGATCGAGCTCTTGTAAGCTTTCGTGGCCTGTAGTTCAGTTCTTTTTTTACCTTAATCATAGTTCACTAGTTCTGAGTATTTATTGTGTTTTTGCATTGACTTCATAAATTTGTTTAATTTTGAAGAAAATTTTATTTCAATTTGAATATAAGTCAGATATGAGTAAATTAGGAAAAGTAGCGTAGAAAATGAAATGGCTTGGATTAAAAAGTATTTAAGAGAAGATTCGGTTATCACATATACTACATTACAATTTCAATTGTTATTTCTTTAAGGGCCAGCTTATAAAAGTAGCTAACTGGAGACTACTCTTAACTGTAATTTAAAAAGTAACTAGAGATCAGTCATCATTTCTGTTTTCTGTTACATAAAAATAATCTGACTACATAATTTCGAGTCTGCAATAACGTCAAACCTATAGCCACACCTCGAAATACTAGAGAAAAAATATGTGTTTACAATAATTATTCAGTTTTCCCGCCTCCTATATATATATATATATATATATATATATATATATATCCCTTGACTGCCTTCAAACATGGATAAAAAAAAAAAGGCCAAAGCGAATATGAGCAGCAAATTTGCAAAGTGAGAAGGATATCGTTATTATTATTGGACTGGTGCTAAAATATAGGGGAATTGAAATAAATAAAAAAAATAAGGGAGATTAGGTCTCAAATAGGATAAAACATGTACATGAGGGGGTGGTTGCCAAATAATGTAATTTTATTCTGAAGACTTCTGTATTATTACCAAAGGCGATGTAATGGGCATGTGTGTGCAGTCTATAGCCCCTAAAACTCCAGGAAAGTTCGTAATGTTATAGAGATCTAGCATCACTTTCCTTACATCTTCGATTGACATTTCAATGAACTGAGGTCTCAGAGCTGATGTTGCTAGTAAATTGCTCTAGTAGCTTTATGGACGGTTCTGATGGCTTCTTTTCTCCACTTTGAATACACCTCCAATAAGAATTGGGAAGTTCCCTGTCACATAAAACCTTAAAGTTAATAGTATCATGAACATCGAATTCAAAGCATGATTTTGCTTAGTTTGTGATTGTAATCTGCACGTAACATTTGTTACCGTTCTTCGACATTGTCGAGAAGCGAAATTGCATTTTGAGTTGCTTGCCATTCAGTTCTGCGAGCGGATTATTTCTCCCCTGAAATACACAAGGGTCATTGTATAATTCATCGTCGGATGAAAAATCAGAAATCAAGTACTGCTTGTAAGGTAAATCTAACCTAACCTATAATTGTACTCAACTTTGTTGTTACTACGTGAAAATGAACAATGAAACTTGAAGAAAGTTTATCTACACGAAATTAAAATAAACGTGTCTAACCATTTTATTTGTAAATGAAGTTGTTATGCTTCTGTACTCTGAGAAAGGTTTTATTTTACAATTACTAAACTCTAGTTAGTGCTTTTAATTGTGAAATTTCGCGAGCTAGTTTTCATTTGAGGTTAAGACGAAGAATCTTTTTTTAAAGTTTATAGAACCAAAATTTTCAAGTTAAGCATAACTGATAGTTAATCTTATCCCAAACCTCAAGTTAACTCTTTATAGAACTGGCCGGAAGTATGTTAGCCGCTCAGTGCCTACATTTGCGATAATTAAAGAGCACTGTAGGACGTAATCCATACCATAGCTCACAAAATAACATCTAAGTTAAGGGACATTAGCCTCGGCACCAAACAGCTACTCCAGGAACACTTCACTTAAGCATGCCTTGTGATTGCATGCCGTGATAAAAGTAATATCATGGTACAGCTATAGAATCTCCCAGGATGAAAGTTAAATTGGAGAACAGAACATGACAGCTACGATTGTGCGTGTAAAATACCACCCTTGAAAAGCATGCAAATGTTGAGGGATTAGAGAGAATAAATCTTAGAGCTGGTTGAGATTCCAAAATGTAATCCCAAATAATTTCATTCGACGTAATCACCCTTTGAAGCGAAACATAGTAGGGGTTTATTGAAGAGGCTTAGCCAGTTCGTAACCGCTATAGTATTTATTTAAAATGTGAGACTTATAAACCTATTCAGTAATCGATAGTGTGTACACCGGTTATGCAGAATTTACGTAATCCTCTGCAGTTGTAACCCTCCTATAAACGCTACCTAAAAAGCAAAGTAAAATAATACATCAACATCCATACTGTTTTATTTTATCCAAATAAAGCATATACAAAAACTCTGAAGGACATTTTTCAATATAGATAATATTTCCACTTTCCCTTCCGTAGCCTGTATATAGAAGCAAAGAACTACTTTAGTTATCCTTTCAATCAAACGAGAGCAGCAATTCATACATTTTCATCTTCAACCTGGTTAGTATTAATATCTCCAAATAGAACACCAATGCAGAAGGCATGCAATGAGCGAAAGCGTTTTATGATGAAATATTAGATATTTTATAATTATTATTTTATTTTTCAACAGTTTGTGTTGTTTTGAGCACATTGTATTTGCATTATTTCACAATTAACCAAATACTATTACTAAATTCTTATTATATCGTCATCCCAATATATGCGGAGTATGGTGTTTATAGTGTCGCGGCCATTTAACTCCGATACGAAGGGGAAAATCAAAAAATGGTTTAGCCAAATTTGAAGTGCTCATAGGGGGATATAAGAAAGCTTCCTTAACTCGTCCTTGAAATGCATTCCGCAATGTAATTTCAAGGTCGAATTGCCCCCCCTCCAATGAAATGTGTATTTTCTATTCATGGATTGGAAATATCATTTCATTTTCTGTATAAAAGTTCTAGTACATCTGTCAGCTAAAGGTGATATTGGGAAAATAGGAACGCAAATGTTTTTCACTCACTTTCACTTCTCTCTCTTTTATTTTGCTATTGCTATTAAGGAAACTCGTTCGTTTACACACAGAAGCCCATTTGTTGACATCGGTACACAAATGAGTGCTCATCTTTGCATATTCAAATCTCAAAAGACATTCACTTCGTTTTGCGATCATGGATGTTCGATAAACGATCAACCAGAGGATCGATATGATTTATATTTATGGCGAAGCTCATAAGAACGCTAGAGCAGCTTGCAACTTATATGGAGATAGGTATCCTGAAAGGAGACAGCCATCTGTTAGAAATTTTCAAACACTTGCAAACTTACTCCCGAAACGGGAGGTATCGTATGAAGAAAACAGCATCGAAAGAGAAGAGCTAGTGGGGAAAATGTATTAGCTGCAGTTGCCGCTAATCCTCATGCTAGTTCCCGTCAACTGAAACGTGAATCGGGAATCTCTCAAAGCAGAATACTTCAGAGTTACAAATACCATTCATGTCACATTAGCCCACATCAAGTCCTTCATGGAAATGATTTTCAGAAATGCGTTGAATTTTGCCAGTGGCTTTTTTACTACAAATACAAAGCAGTAACTCTTCCAACATTTTATTTTTTGATCAGACGACATTCACCAATCATGCTCGAGTGAACGGGCAACATGCATTATTGGATATTCAAAAATCCAAGATGGTTATGGAAAGTAGAGCATCAGCGGCAATGGAGCGTGAACCTTTGGTGTGGCATTTTGGGATAATTGGACCATACTTCATTGAAGGTAAACTTAACAGGCAGAAATACAGAACTTTTTGACCGAGAGCTTCCAGTGTTGCTTGAAAACGTGCTCCTTGTGAACGAGCTGTAATGTGGTATCAACAGAGCTCGAGAAATATTACAGAGAGAGTATCCTGGCCAATGAATATAACGCAAACCTGTTTATTGGCCTGCCCAATCCACTGATCTCACTTCAGACATTTTCTTATAGGGATACATTAAAGATAAAGTTTATGAAGAAGTAGCAACTACACCTGGTAAACTACGTCAACAAATTAGGAATGTCTGTACAAGAATCAGCGAAGAAATGTTGAGACGTGTTCATCGATCTTTTGAAACGCGTTTTCGGAAATGCATCGAAGTTAATGGTTATACTTTCGATCATTTACTAAATTGAAATTGTTTGTAATGTGAACACGACATTGTTTCAATTACTGGTATAACTGTACTGTGCTGTGCATAAATTGATGTCAGTAAAGTGAAAGTGAGAGGAAAAACATTTGCTGTCTTATTTGTCCAAAATCACATCACCCTATCACCCATAGTTGATAGATGCACTAGGACTTTTATACTGAAAGCTGAATGCTCTTTGCATTCCCGGAAAAGAAAATACACCATCCCTTTGAAAAAATCAAGTTGACCTTGAAATGACATTGAGAATGGCATGGACGAATTAGGTTGCTATCTTATTCCGCCTTATAAACATTTCAAATTTTCTCTGGAGCATTTTTCGATTTTCCCCTTCGTTTCGGAGAAAAATTGCCGCGACACTATAAATACCTCATCCTATTCTTGCGCGCGCGCGCGCACACACACACACACACACACACACACACACACACACACACACATATTTAGCGCCAATATAACATAGCAATATAATATAACATAACCCTGCATCTTACATCATCAAAAGTTACTAACTGTTTCCAGTCCTAATACATCATATCTCCAAGTTGTTGATGTATTGGAGACCAAACCATAATCAATTTCATTATTTCAATTCTTATTCTAATAATAAAAAAAGTTACTCCTATCATAACATTTTTCTAATAACGTTTTTGTGTTTAAATGTGATTTCCTGTACACATAATTATACGAAAAAGTATATTAGAGCTGCCAAAAAGGTTTTGTATACATGCGTGGGCTGGAAATAAAGTAATGGCAATGCATTTGAGAGGTGAGTATGCGCAGTAAAGATTTGCATATTGATACTTCAAACCAGTGTCGAGGAGTGCAGTGCCGAAAACAGTTCGCAAAGTGAGTGGTTGTATGTCGAACATATATACGTATTAAAATGTTCTGAGAAAATAAATATTAAATACTAAAGGCAAAACTTACTTGCGCACAGATATAAAATCCAAGAAAGCCATATCAATTTGTTTTGCTCCATGCTGGCATAGCAAACATTACAGTACATGAAGAATAATTCTAAATTAGTTGGAAAATTCATTTTCAAAAGTATGTTATCAGAAACTAAATATAATATAGACCGCCAAGGGTGGCAGAGGTCGTTAAGGCGCGGATTCGTGAGCGGGACGTCTAGGGTTCGAATCCCGCTAGGGCCGTCCCCCATGAATGAGGTTTTTTGGACCAGGTTTTCAGGTTTTCCTCAGTCCTCATAAATGGAAAATGCCGGGGAGGCACCCTAAACTTATGCTTGGAACGTTCCCTTCCTTAAAAAAATATATTTTCCCAATATACCATGTCATCTCACGACCATCAGTTTCCACCGTCTGTGGTGCCTCAGTAGTAAAAACAAGCGTTCAATACCATTACAAAAAAAAAAAAAAATAATAAACCAACTAAATATTATAACCTATCCATAAAAATAAAGGCCGGGTGGTAGAAAAGACTGCACTATACTGAAGTGTATTATGAATGAAGAACAAATTTTATATTAATTCTTGAATTGTTAGCTTAATTAATATTGGTTAATAGACAGGTATATCTACTGCAGCCTAGAGCGTATTCTATTGATAAAATCGGACAGCGTAAAGCAGCCTTATTGATCTCACTGCAACTCAGTGTTAAGTGTACGGCCTCCCAAAGGCAAGTTAGATGTAGAAATACACTTACCCTTAAAGCAAGATAGCTCCAAGACTGCTGGTGTGGTAAGAGCTGCAGTCCCGAGCGACAGCGAAGAGTCCCGAACGACAGAACTGGCTCTGCGTGGCCGCTTGTAAAAGTTGCGTGTATTATTTTTTGCTAAATGTAATGTAACCTATGCGTGGTCCTCCATTACTTTCTGGGTGCAATATGCTGTTCGTTATTACAAAACTAAGTTATTTATTCTTTTATCACGCGTTGTTTTATTGGAATTCGCAATTAATTATTTACACACACACACACACACACACACATTAAATCTCATGCAACTCCGGCAGAAAAAAAAAGCACGAGGTCGTGAGGATTCGAAACCACTATCTTTGCAACTATAGCATAACGCTCTAACCGTCTGAGCTATCAAGCCGTTGTACTTGAGTGCCTTATTATCTAGCTATATCTGTGCAAGTCACACTACCTTCGGCTCTTTCCGCTGTCGCTCGGGCCTGCAGTTCTGAAGCAGTCTCGGAGCTATTTTGCTGCAAGAGTAGTTGTGTATTTTCTCTTTCAATAGTACTTTTATTCCCACCCTGAAACACCTTTCAAAATAGGTGCTGATTACAAATTAAGTACGAATAACAAAGGAAAACAATTATGAAAACATTTATGATTTTTAACACAGTGTTCCATAACGCAAATGATTTTTTTTTTAATTCCAAAGGCTATATGTTTTTACGGAACTCAAATTTCTTCAAACCTACAAAATATTCCTGATCAACTGCTATAAATTCTTTATCTGTAGAAAATCTATTACAGCATAAAAAATTCCAGAAGTTTGTTACATCCAAATCCGATTAATAAGGCAAAGAGAGCAGCAGCTCGCGTTTCAATTAATTAATTTCCGCAGTAAACATCTTCGATTACTAATGTAAAGTTGGATTAGAAACTTGGTTTTTTTAATCCTCCAACAATATTTTCAATTATCGAAAAATCCTTTGGCACTACGACTTCACAGACCTAGCTTTCTTTGGCCGTGAAGAATCGCGAGGTTTACAATGATTTGAGGCTGATTTTATTGTACTGCATCTTTCTCAAACTTAATCAGAATATACGCATTAAGTCTTTTGGTTAGCATTGGAAACGCGCCATAGTTTGCTTAGAAAATTACATTCCGATTTGTAATCAGGTTTCAACTAACACGATTTCCACTTCGTGCATATATTCTTTTTTCTTTTATTTCTTTCTTTCCTTCATTCTTAATCCTCTGTCAAAATAAGAAAACCAATCTCGCCGAGTTTCCTACAGTGCTTTACATTGCCATATCTGCACCAATATTTCATGTGTTGAGACCATGTGTGGGAAATTAAATAACAGTGTCTATGTTGGTACTATTTGTGTTACTTTCATAAACTTCTTCACCGAGCATAGGGTGGTTAAAAATAACACCGGTTATTATTTATCAAATTATGAAATTTATTTTTTCAAAACATGTTAACAAGGACATAAAAACATGTTCATCACACCTTCCCATTTCAGGTATGGCAAATGATATCTGGCATATGAACCCTCTAAAGTGCTGGTAATACGAAAGTTCTGTCCCTGAAATTCACTATAACTCCCTCACCTCACAATTTCATTTCGATTTCGCCGACAACTTGTCGAATTTCCTCTTTAAGCGGATGTTTCGGGCTTTATTGGCATAAACCAATGATTTAAGATTACCCCAAAGAAAAAATCACAAGGGATTAAATCCCCATGAACTTGTTGGCCATTGCTGGTCACCATTACGCGAGATGAGCCGATCCTGGCATCCCTTGAGCAAAGCAATTGTATCGCCGTAAGTGTGACAGGTAATACCATCCTGCTGAAAACACAACTCTTGAATATCCATTCCATCCAAATGAGGCCACAAAAAATCTATCATTGTACGATTCGGTCTCCAGTAACTATCACAGTACGCCCTGCCTTATCTTCGATGATACCACCAGCCCAAAATCCACGCCAAACAGTCACTCGCTGTGGATGCATTTCCCTTTCTTCAGTCAAGCAAGCATTTTCTGACTCCCAGATGTCAATTCTGTTTATTCCCAAATCCATTTAAGTGGGAGTGAGCCTCGTGTGTGTAAGGGCCATTTACATTCAGCCTTCTGTTGGTGGCACCACTCGGCGATAAATGTCATATACTTTCAATTGTACATTTTAAATGTTGTCCCTTGTTCGTGAGAAAAAAAATGTAAGGCTATGACTTATGACTTACTTCAAGTATATTTCGTAATCCTCTTTATACAATTTTTTCAATTCAGCATTATTTTTTAAGGTTTGTTAGTGCCCAATTTCACCTGTAATCGCCGGTACACGACAGGTGTGGAATGGGTTGCTAGTACATTTGTTCTGCCTGTAATCAAAAGGATTAATGGTTTACTAGGCCTCAGAATTGTTCTCTTTTTAAAATCATCACTCGTTTACATTATTAAATATTAGTTTTTCTTCACGTTTGGGAAATATCATACCTTTAGTGGAAGACACTGCCATGTAACCAGCTATAAGAAGCAGACTGTAAGGAAAAAAGTTGGAACGATGGACTTGCGCCGGGGCTGATTTATCAGCAGTCATTAGAAGGGAACATTGGAGTCGGCAGAGAGCATTACACCAAGTTCCCAAAGTGCATCATTCGTCAATGATCAACTCATTAAGTTAATTGCTTTTATAACGGCACAAGGAAAGAGGAATGGTGAAGAAAGAAGAAGCTGGCAGCACTGAATTAAGCCACCCATCCCACCGCCTTCTCCACTCCTCCATCAAATCAGATGGCGGAAGCTGTTCAAGCAGAGATGCTGCATAACCTGAATCAACATCAGCGGTTTGTAATTCGTGCTGATGAAGTTCATTTTGGTTATTTTTGAACTTCCAGATATTGCACGGTTTTGCTTGGCTCATTTGCATATTATCAGGAGCAAGGAGGTCGTTAAAGCCGCAAGGCCTACTTGCTGCAAAGGAAAGAGAATGTATGATATCTCTGAGATTTGCCAGCAAAGACTTCGTTAACGCACTATTGCAACATTAGTGAACGTTTTTACGGCGTACGAGTATACCGGCACATAACACAGATCCTGTTCGAGATATTCAATTTTCCTTTAATAGTTATTTGTTTATATTAAGATTATGCCGTTTCCCTCTTCCTTTAACTCAGTGACACCAGCATATTTTACGATCAGATTCATGTTAAAAAAAAAAAAACACACACGTCTTAGGGGAATTTACTATAATGCCTTAATTTATAACAACTTATTATATTTAAATGTTTTAAGTTATTTTTATCAATCAATTTTCATTAATGTGGATGTAATAACTAGATATTTGGTGCTATGGCATTAAAAACACACCTAAAATCACCAAAATCGTTGAAATAGGCAAAAAAAAAAAAAAAAAAAAAGGCGTTAACATCTGAAAAACGCAAGAAAATACGCACGAATATCCTTTTATTGCACTTGTATAGAATATTAACAAAACACATAAGGTAAATCAAACGAAACCATAGCCATCCTGCGTAAATTACCAGTGACTGAAATAAATACTTATTATAAAATTATAGCAAAATAAGTATTCTATTGATAGCGATTATGAGTTTGCCTGGTGCTAAGGTTTCCATAAAAGAGAAAATTTACGTATCTCTTCTCCGCGACAAGAAGTAAAATAAAAACTAATAATATTCGGTAATTCAAACACATGTAAACAAAACGAGAGTGTCAGTTCTCATATCTGATAAACAATGTTAGTAAATGACAAATGACTGTGGACAACCTAAATGTAACACGTTTACAGATTATATATCAGGGAGATTTCTATAAAATGTTTGTCATTCACAATTAAATTCATTCCGTTTTTATCTAGAACACCATTTTTATGGAAACGACAAACAAGAGTAAAATTAAAAACAGTTATATATTCTTTATTTATTTGATTTACTTATGGATGCTCTTTAACATCACAGATCATCAGCGTATCATCAATTCAGGGGGTGAAACGGCCAATAAATTTTGCTCCGAGGCCTCTATTTTTCAGGCTTGGGGTTTTATGCGCTGTAAATCTACGACATGGTACCCACGGCTTCACTTCCGTTTAGAAAAAAGCAGTACCTAAGATTTTTACGCCAGAAAAAGACCTATCGTCTTAGCCGGGATTGAACCAGCGATCTTGGGTCTAACAAGCAAGTATGGGTCATCACTAGACCACCCTGACCGGCTAGTTATGCATTGAGGAAACAAAATTATTTAATATGGACAGAAAAAGTAAAGGTAACTTGTTACACCAAAACCAAACTTTTATTATACAAACTGAAAAATTACTCCATATGAAAGTTTTTTAACATCATGGGAGAGTTCTTTATATTTTTTGTATATCCATTAATGTGGGAGATATGGGATAGAGCTTGGTTTTTTAAATGGAAACATGCGTATTTTATTCAACAATACATTTACGCTTTCCAAGAGTTATTCAAAAATGTATCACCCTGTACCATTTTTGGCAAGATGAGAGATGTACAAACGGTAGAGAGTGCACGGTTATTCGTGAAACCAAACTGTTCAATGCCTTGGTTGTACAAATTACTTACCCCATGTAGTAGAGTTCTGGCTTTTGTTTATGATTTCTGATTAGTGTAAACACAGGCTTCCTGTTTATTAAAAAATCTACCCCCATCTCCCACACACCTCAAATTGTCACTACTTTAGCCTACATATCAGTGAATTGTAGTCGTTAATCACAGTAAGTTAGTACTGCACTGAGTTATTGTGACTACAATTTTTCTTACAAGATGTATATGCATGAAGAGAAAGTAGAAATGCTGCTGATCTACAGTGAATGTAAGTTGGCAGATAATTATTTATCTGGTTATATTATTAAAGAGGTTAAATTACACAATTGCACTGTAGTGTTATTAAATTAAAGAAGCCGTGCATTTATCTTCTCCTATCTACTGTTTTCTTGAATAAAATGGTACAGTGTGATACATGTTTGCATAGTTAATGAAGAGGACAAATGTATTCTTGAATAAAATGTACATGGTGTCATTTAATAAACGAAATTGTATTCCTTATCCCCTACATTAATGGAGATACCACAAGGCATACCCTCAGCAAAAACTACCCCATGATGCAAAACAAATGTTGATTGAAACAATTTTTCATTTGACACATTAGAATAAAAGTTGGTTCGGTTAACAAGATAAATGGGACAGCCGATATATTTTGCATGCTGTTTTATTGTAGATGTGGCACATTCGAACTTAAACAATGTAATTCCCCTTGCCTACACCTTACTGAGTGAGCATTTTTCCACATGTCTTTATTGCATTTCAACGGAGAAAGCCTCAAGACAGTTTGCTTGCCTGCTAACAAACAATGCAAGTGAGGGAAGTTGGTGGCACGAGAACATATCGCTATACATTGTTGGTGCTATGCTCAGTACAGTTTCACGCAAAAATAATTGTCAGTAGTTCTCAAGTTTTTGAAAAGGAGAATTAATTCTATGAATATGTAAAGCGATTATGAACATATTTAAAATGTCTAACGAATGCTAAGAACGCATTTGCATTCTTAATTGTTTACATTGCATTAACATGTAAAATTCGCATTAAAAAGGCATAAAGAGACAAAATGCAACTAAGACCCTTAAATATGTATACTCAAATAAAATACCTTGCCAAAACATCCGACATTTAGTTATAGTTCTGGCGTATTAAGGTCATACAGTATTAGAAAACAGAACTACGTTTGACCAATTGATAGAACGGTATAAAGTCTTATTAAACTTTTTTCTTCAATTTATTGTCCCAAATGTTTGGCATTAAACATTTAAGGTTTTGAATTCAATAGGTTAATAATTAGTTAATTAATTAAGTACATATAAAATTTTGATTTCAAGTTCTAGGTGTCAATAATTTTAATATGCTCCCTTTAGGATTTTAAATAAATTTGCAATTTTCATTGAAATTTGCATGAATTTTAATGATAATTCCTATTTTATAAATAGATATTGATTTCCATTAATTATTTTAGGGTATACATACTTTATAGATTTTATATTGATAATCTTATTATTTTATTATAGTTATATAATCGTAAGTACTATATTTTAATGTTGATACGATAACCGCGGGTGGTGGAAGTTACTAAGGTGTGGACTAGTGAACGGGAGGTCCGGTTTTCCCCAGTCATCATAAAATTCCGGGGAGGTACCCTAAACACTCCCTTCCTTTAAAATAAAAAAAGAGGATTTCATGTATCATGTATCATCAGTGTCCATCGTCTATGATGCCTCAGCAGTAAAAACGAATGTTAAACATAAGTGAAAAAAAAAAATATTGAAATAGCATTATTCTCTCAGTCTTGTGGCATCGTTGGTAGAGGACATCCCGCCGGTCGCCTATCATGAGGCTTCCGAGATCGAAGGACTACAGCTATCTATCAGGTATCTCTTCAATTGCCCTCATGAGACTGGATGGACCCCATTCCAGATCTCTCTAACTCAGTAAATTTCTAAGCAGGTACCGACGGTTAAACCTCCCGCCTATTGGGTGACAGATCCGACTACCGTAACAAAGTGGGGAACATTGCTATAATAATTTAATAACATTTTTTTTTTATTTTTGCTATTATCAAATTAAAAGGCAGTTGGCAGAAATTTCAAGGTTATAAAGCACCGTGCTATTGGTAATGGTCTTTCTCATAAAGAAGAACACTGAAGACAAATTGTAGTTATAGCACATGAACATTTACAGGTAGATGTGTGAGAAAAATATTTTATAAATTTAAAAAAGATGAACTTGCGTTTAGATACTCAGAAATACGTTGCTTTTAGACAGATTTTTCTAAGAATTAAATATTTTTTTCCAGCGTTGTAGGTAATTCTCTTCCCGAAATTTAGGATATATCTTTACCTCTAATTAGTTCATCTAACATTCTCTCCCACATTTGATCCACAGACTTTGTATTTTAACCGCTCTATATAAAAATGACAGGACGTTATGTTTGGTCTTTACTAACATTCTCCCATCAAAGATAACGCCAGTAGTCATGCACTCTGCAGACTACAATGACTACTGAGAGAAAAAAGGGAGGCACGTTAATAAAACCTACAGTAATGAAGTAAACAAAAATTAAATAGTATCAATTAAAATTAAATGAGGAATATCTGAGAATTCAAAAAAATCTCTGCTAGCTGAGAATGAACGTGTCAATTATCAACAGGAAATAGACACAGTGAACAGTGCAGCGAGGCCTACAATTTGCTCCTGCTGTTGCGAACTTCTGTTCAAAGTTGTCCTTCTCCTAGACAATGCGCAACCGCATACTGCTACTGTAACAGTTTACATCACTCCTCCACTTCTAGTGCAGACGTTGTTCTATCGGACTATCACGTCTCTGGGAAGCTTAAGAAAGCTTTACGAGGACGAGGTGAAGCAGGTGGTGCATTCGCAACTAGCTAAATGTTTTTTTCTAAGAGTAAAGAATACATTTGTAACTATTAAAATGCCTTGCATTTCCTAACGTTTTAATAGAATGATGTACCCCTAATGACATTAAAGTATTACTATACTACAGAATAACTTGTGTAATATAACGTAACAAAGCGTGTTAAGGATACAGTACCGCCGGCCCTTAATAGCACAAATTTGGCTCCCCGAGGAGTCTGGCCTTGCTCACATCACATCGCAGTTGCAATTTCCCAGGCGTAGCACGAGAATATGAATGAGAGGAGAGAGAGAGAGTAAAAAAAAAACGCGATGGCAACTCTACAAGAAACCAGCAAAACGTGGGAAACTAAGAGTTTTATCCTACTTTACACGCGCACCGCTGCCCCGTACATTTTTAATTAAACTCGATGGGTGTTTTGGCGCCCTTTTCCCCACCCGTTTCATTATACTGGGTCCTTTACTTCCTCCATAAACCATCTTCTAGACTTCAGCCGAAACTGGTTGCATGTACTGAGAACCCTAATGAAGGCTGTCTTTTATGTGTTACTCTCCTCCCTCCAGTGGCGGAGTTTGCTAGGAACGGAGATAACAGCGCAAAATACATTATCACAATTTAATTAACGGAATTATTACCTTGCACTTGACAGCAGTGTGTATGTTGCGTTGTCCTCATAAACTAGATGTGCCACAGAGCAAATCTCCAAATAATAATATTATGTGTACATTTAACAATTTTGCATATATCTCAGTTATTGAAAGGTTCTACACAGAGCTAAGACGATTTTTTCTAATAACCATAATACAGCTTGTAAATTAGAAGTTTTAGAGCCTATTATGATTTGTTTCTACACAGAGATCTAATTCATAACGTTACAATAACGGAAACCCCTCAAATACACAGGTTTAGTCAAAGGTATTCCAGGAGATTTTAAAAAAATAGTACTTTCTAAGTACAGTTTTAATGTTGCTTGCATAGCAACTCGAAGATACTGTGAGAATTTATATTATACCGCTCTCGATTAACATAGTTCGATCTGTTCATTACCAAATGCTGTTTTGTGGGATGGAGAAGAAGTTTTGTGTGTTGGAATTTCACCCATAATCACAGTTCAACGACGCTTTCGTACAGAAAACGGGAAGGGTCCAACCCTGCATGATGTGTGCAATTTAAATATTCTAGTTGTCTGTGCAAGAGGAAATCAAACGTGTGCCTGTCTACATCTGCAGTAGATGTGGAGCTTGTGCGATGTTGCACATCTTTGACACATATAAAAAAAAAAAAAAAAAAAAAAAACAACAACTTTCACAGTTGCTTTGCCATTTAATGTTTACTTTGCCATAACGTTACTGTACATGCAGTTACGTCGTAGAACTCTTGGAAATACTTTTTACTAGCCCTGTATATTGACCAGCATTCTACTGGGTGAGCAATGCTCGACGCAACCGCGGGACCGGCCGGCAGTACTATGTGGCTATGTCGGCAAAGGCACGGAATATATTTCTCCTCCGCTGCCCGAGGCTTCAGAGTGAGCTGAAATCTTGCGCAAGTAGTACATATTTGTTAGACGACACAATACAGTGTATTGAATGAAAGTGTATCAAGTGAAATGGGGCAATACGAAGAGTATTTCTCATTACAGGGAATTCATGACGTATTTCAAGATAGCAGTTGTCACTAGCAACATAAAGTCCCCTCGTTCCCCCGATTAACACCCTGCGATTTTTATCTCTGGGGGGCATTAAAGGAGAAAATGTACCAAACAAAACCACACACTTCAGATGAACTTAAAACTAACATTCGTCAAGAAGTTGCTGCTATTTCTTAGAGGGAACTGCAGGGTGTAATGAGCAATAATCTAAGCAGATGTCGAAAGTGCTTGAACAACGAAGGGATGCAGTTCCTTTGCTTATTATATGTGAGTAATTTACTTTTATTTTAAGTGTTTATATTATGTATATTAGAAATAACTAATGCGACAAACCGTACTATATTTACTGCGGACTTCCTGTCACTCGCAACGCCGATACAGCAGCCAGCCTCCCCGGCCGGCCGCATGCCGCGAAACCGGTTGCATGAAGGAGCGTTCACTCTGTAGATACTTTTGTACTCATTCATTGGCTCTTAAGGACTAAATAAATCCTGGAAAAATATTTTTATTTTGATGTTTTTTACGAGGCGCTGCCTCAGATATAAGTTGAGGCCACATGCCGGTAGCGCCGATACAAAATATACCCGCACTTCACATGCCTACTCTCTAAGCAATTATGAGTACTCAAAGTCACCGCGTTTTGTTCGCAAAACTCTCACAGAGCTTTAAAACTACCCAGCAAACCGTCCATCATACTGTAACCTAGCAACCGAATATGCATTAAAAACCTACTTTTCAAATTACAGGCGCAGTATACCAGGTTCATCTGAAATATTTGGTACAATGCAGTTTTATTTCTCAACGTAAATAGGTATAGATAGCACTTGGTTCAACGAGTTTCAGTTGAAAATATGTTTTGTTACATACTGAAAAAAAAAATCACTGACTACGCCAGGATATTTTCTTTCGGGGAATATTTCTTCTCGTCGAGCCAATTTTCAAACTCCAGAATACAAAGAAATCGTTATGAGAAATCAACCCAAAGCCCAATCTCTGCACTTTTGTCGTTGCAATGGGAGGGGAAAAAAAAAAGAAGAAGAAAACTTTTTGCACGGCAACGTTGGTGTTATTTCTTGTAATTCATCTTTTAAATAAACCAAAAGTTAACACTTATAAATTAAATCGCGATTATAGCTTATTTTAATTTAATCTATATCTATCCTATATCGTACTTAATTATCTATTGATGACAAGTCTTATGTTTTACTTATATGTAAAAATAATTTTGCAACCTTTTTTATTTTATCCACTGCAATCGTCAGTTTTTTTTTCTTCGCTCTTTTTTTAACAGTTAGAGTATTTAAATTTAGTTGCAAATGGATTTACTTACAAAGAGTTTAATCTAATTTTTATTAACTTTGGTATTATTTTGTGAATAACATGTTTTGTAAGGATCGTTCTGGTCTTAGAATTGCCAGTTTAAATAAATAAATAAATATTCGAATCTAAAAATGCTGCATTATTGATTTTTCCTTTATAGTTAGTGTGCCATGATTAATATTGTTGATTCGATTTATTTACGGACGCTCTTTAACAGCTCAGGTCATCAGCGTCCCATTCAATTCAGGGCGTGAAAAGACCGATACATTTTGCTCAGAGGTCTCTTTATTCAGGCTTGAAGTTCATTTTCGTGCCGACACGGGACCCAAGGCTCTACTTCCCTTCCGAAGGAAGCCATACTTAGGATTTTTACGTCAGAAAAATGGCCGGGATCGAACCCGCGATCTTGGGTTTAGGAGGCAAGTATGTTTACCACTACACCACCAGGACCGACGATGACTATTCCCTAAAAATCTTAACATAAACAGATATCTTTTCATCTATTTCCACGACTTCATGGCGACGCCAAATTCTGAAGGTTGTATTACATATCGGTAAATTCTACATTGAAATGTTCTTTCGTGTGTATTTTAGTCTTAGTCAATAATTACAACACCCAAAGCGCTCTATTGTCCACTCGTTCATTTGAGACACTTTCAGCCTCACTTATCTTGCGCCATTTCACTAAGTGTCCTCCAATTAAGATTTTTTAATTCGTGGTGATCTAAACTGGACATCCGGAACAGCTTTATCTTCGATGTGTGAGGGCTGTTCTATACACAATGATCAACTTTTGTTTTGTTTGCAAAATGTCATTACACATCCTTATAATTTTGATGTCCTCTCTCAAAGTAGTTTCCGTTGGATGCAATGCACCTGTCCCAGCAATTTGGGGAAAAGTAAAAAGTCACATACGTTAAATCTGGACTGTAGGGAGGATGAAATGGATGGCTACTGAGGGTGAACGTTGATTTTTCTAGAATATTCAGCAATAATATTTGGGATGTGCGGTCGATCATTATTGTGACGCAGTATCGAGCTTGCTGCATAGAAATGCGGTCTTTTGCATGTGACGTGACTTTATAAAGTTTTCAGGACATCTCTGTAGTATTGCCTAGTTACAGTTGTGTGTACAAGTACGATATACTGGTAAACCATTATCTGAATATCGAAAAATAAGATGACCATAAATTTTCTATAAGAAGCAGCCACTGTGCGTGTGTGAAATCATGTAATCCGTAGTGATTACCTTTGAAAGAAACTCCGCACCTTCCTGTAACATCTTCAATTACATGCAAACCAGCACGCGAAAGTCCTTTTGTTCGGGAATCAGCAGTTTGCAACCCACCGTGCACAAACACGTCATATGCAACTTTCGAGTTACCAATGCAGGTGGTACAGTGAAAAATTCAGAATTTCTGAAAGTATTCTTAATGCTGCAGTTGCGTGAATATTTCCTTCCGTAAGGACACAAACCGCAGCCCCGAGTCAGCCTTGTTAAAATAAATAAATAACTGACGATTGCAATGGACAAAAAAGGTCCTTCCTTTGAAATTGATTGCCTCCCCCTTTTAAACATTTCGAACCATCTTACAACTGCGCTATAGGGAAAAACAAAATATACGTGTAACATTGCACAGTTAAAGATTTGTTGAGACGAACGCAGAATTTGAGAGCAGCATATTAATCATCGCATGTCCCCCTCAATTTTGCTATAATAGGAACTGAACACGTATTAAGTTGCACATCTATTACAGACGGGAACCGTGAAACTAGTACTATTGCACATAAGTTAACAGAATTATGATCATTCTTTATTGAATAGGCCTTGTCTTTAGCGCTGAATTATATCCGACACACATTTGATCTACTGGATCCATACAATTCAGACATATGTGACAGTAGGCTTTTCATTTCATGGGTTAACTACACCCCCAATTGATGATTCTTTATCATAGACAGTTACAAGAACGAGCTTTAGCGCCGTTTCATGGAAAAGTTTCGCAATTTTCAAACTATTTTTCGTAATATTAGCTGGTATACACTGCTTGTATTGAAACAATCGAGAAACGTCACAGGACAAAGTAGCACGCACTTTAATTTGAAATGTCACGCAAATCTTCTCTTCTTTTTAGAGTATTTAGGAGAGATCGTAAATAAACTTCCCTTGCGATAAGCACAAATTTTCAAAAGGACCAAACCTTAATTTTATAAGCAATGCCAAAATGCCTAGAAAATAAAATACAATTAGCATCATGACTGACTTTGCAGGTTTAATAACAACATGACGGTTTCTTTAGTTACTTAAAAATATTTGAAACCGGCCAGTTTCGTTGGTTCATAACGTGATCATGTCATACACTACTGACAAGAATTTTATTTACAAATAAACATATTCAGAATATAGACTGCAAGCATAATATACAGCACTGTTGCCCAAAACAGTGAAACCTGCAGTAGGAATTGAACCCAAGAACGTCGGCTTAAAAGCAGGGCGTTGGTCACCTAATGAGTTCGACGTCATATTTACAAGCATTTACCAAACCCTCGTTCTGTTTGTGAAAAACCAACTAAGAGAGCACATTTTAATTAGGAAATAATCGATTTATTCCTCATGCCTTAAGGAGGCTCTCCACGAGGTCAAGAGAGATCGTTAAAAGCAAAGTACCCCGTTTATTCCCTCTGTCCTTTCCTTTCTGGATGTTATGTAAATGCCGTTCTTTTCCCCCTTGTTGTTCCGCACTACTTAGTGGCAAGGGAGCGGGGAAGTACCGAAATTGGAGGGCCTGTTAATTACATGCTTGGTTACATTAGAAGTAGGGGTGTAGCTCACAGGAACAACAGTATGTTTCCTTGCGGCCACGATTAGTAATCATTGTTAGCGTGGATATGATTAATTTTAGTTGCCTGTTTATATACCTACCGAAGTTTTTAACACATATTATCTTAAAGAAGCCCTTAATATTTACACTCTCGTGTTGTTCTTTTCCATTTATTAGCGTTGTTACCTAGATATGCTAATTCCGTAGTTTATTTCTGTATTAACAGTCTGAGATATACAGTGTGTCCAGTTTAAAACACCATTGTAACAGAATGTATAAAACTGGAACTTTATACGAGGAATAAGACATGGCAACTATTTTTTTTTCCTCACGAACAAGGGATAACTTAAAAATCTAAGATATACGATTGAAATTTTATAGAATGTACTTTCGAATGAAGCCACCAGTAGTGTTGTGAGCTACGTGTCTCAGCACTCTTCGAAGTTCAGTTGGTGAGCGACAGTTATCAGGAACAATGTCCCAATTGAAAATAGCATTTATCCTGCACGAGAACGCCACACACGCAGTGGACGACACACAAGCACACCTTGACTGTCATACGCTAGAATGACTATGACTTTTGTTGGTGAAAGGGTTTAGCAAAACTTGTGCTTGCATGATGACCTAGAGTGACGCTATTCACTGAACTGTAGCCTGAATTTTGGTTCATACACCCTTTCCCGCTTTTCATCAATTGCAATAATGCGATTCAACATAGCATCCCCTCTTCCTGAAATTGATGTGACATGTTTCGTAACCAATTTAAATGTGAAACGTACTTTGCATACATTTTCCGCATGTTCACGTCTTCCTACAAAATTTTATCACCCGTACATTACTGTCCGCGGACGCTCATCAATTGAACTTCGGAGCGTGCTGAGACAAGCGGGATGCAACTGTTTTGGGGACTTAAAAGGACGTATAACAGAAGCCTACCTGGAAAAAGGGGTGCATGATCAACAGGGCAAGATGCGGAAGCCTCTTGCATTTTGTTACATGACAATACAACGCCACACGCGAAACGATAGAACGTTTAACCATTGGGTTTTGAGATGCTGGAACCCTCTGTCTACTACATACCCTTAGGACTATCATCTCTTTGAACCGCTCAAGTGGCTTGACGCAAGCAGTGAAGGAAGCGGTGCGTAAATAGTTGCACGGCCAAGTTGAAAGGAATACGCATGAATGTGGACCACTGGATCAAGTGCATTAAAAAGACTATTTAGAAAAATTAAGCAATTGTTCAATCCTTACTTTTGCATAAATAAATTGCAAAATAAGACTATGGAAACTTTTTTACTTTCCGTATTAAATAACTACGTATTAGTTCAGTGAATTGTTTGGTATTTACACTCTCTTTTGGAGTGATCAAACCTTAATAAATCACTCATTCCTTCTCACTTCTACAGCAGAACGCGAACAGAAACAGGCAAGGAGCTTCAAAGTTCTTAGACGTGTGAAAGGCTTGCGAGCGCGCCTGCAGTTAGAGCAGAGTTACCATAGAGAAAATACCCTCGTTACGGTGCGAGTGAACACAAGCAGTAATCACGTTTCCGTCAGGAAGAAATTCCTTCGTTACCACAACGTCGCACAGAAAATAGAAGTTATCGCCATGGCATAGCAACTTGCAACTTGCGAAACCTCAGTAGATGAAGACACACCACCACCTGCGTCGTAAATGTTG
Organism: Metallyticus violacea; assembly: GCA_030762175.1. Lineage (NCBI taxonomy): Eukaryota > Metazoa > Arthropoda > Insecta > Mantodea > Metallyticidae > Metallyticus > Metallyticus violacea. Next base: position 42,763,866 of record CM060833.1, read on the forward strand.
CCGCAACAGCATAATATGATCTCAAAAATAGATTTTTCTTACGATCAAATATGAAGAAAAACTGCATCCTTCCATTACTTCCTTGCATAATCATAGTTTTTCTTAAGAGAAGCGCAAATACTATGATATCAAAGTTAAAATGTAGTTCTTAATCCCGGCCAGAGTCGATGAATTTTTCGGGCGTAAAAATCCAAATATGACTTCCTTCGGAAGGGAAGTAAAGCCTGGGACTCCGTGTTGTAGATTTACGGCACGATAAAAAAAACCTCCAGTCTGAATGAAGAGGCCCCTGAGTAAAATTTATCGGCTGTTTCACGCCCTGAATTGAATGAGACGCTGATGGCCTGAGATGTTAAAGACCGTCCGTAAATAAAATAAATCAAACAAAATCAATTCCCAAGGTCCTTTATCTATATATACTGATCATAATTTGATGAACAATTTAACTCATATTTACATTGAAATAGACATGGGGTTATTATATAATGAGGCAGAAGTGCAACATTTTATTTACCCTTTTACTAGGTGAGATGTGCTACATTTAGGAGCCTATATTCAGGAGCCCCCAACATATAAAACACATTATTTTTCAACACAAAAGCGTATTCCAAGACACTTTTTCGCCTATGTTCATCATGGAAACACCCTTAAAAACCTGGGTAACTTCATCACTGATGAATTCTTGAAATGCTGCAATAACAGCAACGTCACTTTCAAATTTTGTGCCCACATATTTATTGTCAGCTTTGGAAACATGGATCGATACGTCAGTTCATAGTGATTAAATTTTTATTTCAGAAGAATAAAATATAAAAATTAATCAACAGTAATATATTCACCTCCAATGTCTTCTGCTAGTTTGGAACTGAAGAAACCGCCAAACCAAGTTTGTAAAGCATTTTCGTTATCACAGGAGTTCCCATGAATATTGTTGGATACAGAACGAAAAAGGTGGAAGCCTGAGGACGCAAGAACAGGGGACCATAGGGGATGTGGAATCACCTCCCAAATAAGCTCCCCACCGCCACGGGTTGTTAAGGCGCGGATTCATGAGCAAGAGGTCTGGGGTTCGAATCCCTCTAGGACCGTCCTCCCTGACTGAGTTTTTTTCGAAGTTTTCCTCAGTTCTCATAAAATGGGGAGAGGTACCCTAAACTTAGGCCTGTAACGTTTCCTTCCTTAAAAAAGTCCTTTCCCAGTATATCATTTCATGTATCATCAGTGTCCACCGCCTGTGGTGCCTCAGTAGTACAAACGGGCCTTAAACACCATTAAAAAAAGGGGGCTCCTGGATAGCTACTTTCCTGATAGCGGGGTGTGGACGAGCATTATCCTGTTGTAGCAGCACATGATGCAGTCTTCCCGTTCTGTTTACTTTAATTGCAGCCGCAAAGCGTCTAAGTTGTCCACAACAAATTTCAGCAGTTATGCTTACATGTCTGGGAAGCAATTTGTAGTTAACGTCTTCTTTAGCCCACCAGACGAATAACAACATATTGATATTAACTTCTTTTTTTTTTTATAACCAAACAATTTATTTCTTCTCTCTCTCTCTCTCTCTCTCTCTCTCTCTCTCTCTCTCTCTCATGTTGACACAGAAACAACATTTCTGGTCACTAGTAATAATCTTGGATAGGTATGGTTGATGTTTACTACCTAACTGATGACAAGCAAGCAGAGATATACATTTTTGTGTTCGCTTAAAGCATGCTGTAATCATATACCGGAATTGTTAACCTTGTCCATGCAATGCAAATGTCGCACAATCGTCGACTAATTACAATTCATGACATCCGCTAACTCTCAAGGTTGATTGACGCGGATAATTATGCATTAAAGAGTTCAGAAGGTGTTCAACAAAGCTCGATGGTCTTCCTGAATATGGCGAATTGCCCATGCGAAAGTGGCCCTCTTTGAGAAAGAACCATTTGCTGTTCGCGCTTTTGCCAGTGACATTCTCCCGTAGACGACACAAATGTTTCGAGCAGCCTCCGCTACCTTTGTTCCTGTGTTAAACTCAAAAAGAAATATGTCGGAAGTGTTCGCCCCCCCCCCTTTCCACTTATTACTCCATCTTCGTTATCGCACAAACAGCGCAAACTTTCTTCAAATCTACAAAATTCAAGGCATATTTACAAGCACAATCTATAAATAGCGAATGACAGATGACAAATGGTGAGTAATTCCTAGCAACGCCATGTTTGAGGACGAATAAAAGCGCTTAGAAGTTAAGCATTAACCTAAATGGAGCTGATAGGTGACTATGTGTCATGAGTTCGAAACGTGCAACATGAATTACAATCATGGAAGGAGCCCCTTGGGCGCTGGAGCATTGTCCTGATGAAAAGAAAAGTCCCTAAGGCAGTTTTCCACTTTTTATCTCTTTAATGCAATCACATAGTTTGGTCATTAACGGCAACTAATACTAACCCGGATTGTTTGGCAATGTTTCAGATAATTGTTAAAATTCAAAAAATAACAACCACAATCTTTCCTGCGAAGAAACCTAAATTGAAGGTCCTCGATGTCGCCTGAGTTCAGACTTAGGGTGGAAATGATGTTTCATCAGCTGTAACAAAGCGACCAGAAATATTACCCATTGTGATAAACAGAGGCCTGCGTCTGATCGGTTTAGATTAGATGCTCATTGAACGCAGTACATGGAAGTCAAATAGTTGAACTACAGTGCCGTCTCAACTCTACTACACCTGCAGGTTTGTTTATAGAGTTGAGAGTAATACTACACTGTTGAGGATTTTCGGTGTCCGACTACGGTTATTAAATAGTTTCTGAAGATATAAACCGCAAAGCCTCAACATCTTGCTGACATCTCATGCTTAAGGCCTAATAGTTAACAGACGTTCATTTTTATTGGTCCCAAAAACGATAACTTTATCCTGAGTGCACCCTATTTGAGGCAAATCGGCATCCTTTGCATGTTCCAGGGTAGATCTAAACTTCCAAAATCAATTCTGTACTATTTGGGGTGAAGGAGCATAATTTCCAAATACTTTAATCATATCTTCATGAATTAATTAGGCGTGATGTTAAGCGTTTCTTGTGCAGATATTTAATAACAGCATCAAGCGTGTTTCTATCATTTCTGAATTCCTCTTAGAATTTATAATTGACCCATCATTTGTAAGCGATTAAAGGTTAAGAAGCAAATTTCCCACTTAATTTGACAGAAAAATAACACATAATTTGGGTTGCTAGGAAGATACATTACAAGGCCTACTAAGTTAGGCACAATATACAATTAAGGCAAACTTTCCTCACAGTTTAATTAAGAAGTACGTTCATAATTTACTTAACAAAATAATGTCGTACTAAAGGTTGCGATTATGCGAATTACTATATTTCAATCTTTCACTAGGTTTAATAATTTTTAAGAAAATGGGACATTACACCAAAAACTTTAGAGGTTTAAAGAAGAGTACATTTGATATATCTCAGATTAATATGATGTTTCTCTTCTTGTTGTTTTAAAGCAATGTTCCAGCTTTATTTTAATGCCCTTTTGTTCTATTTTGCAATTTTTTCCATAATTCTTGTGATAGAATATTTAAACAGTAATTTTTACTAAACTTCCTACAAGGTATAGGCTTTAGTCTGATAGCTTTATGTGATTTTAGTACATTTTTATTTATATTTTTCAGTGTTCTTACATTTTTGGCGTTATGGCAACGGCAAATGTACCATTATTAGTATATTATTATTATTATTATTATTATTATTATTATTATTATTATTATTATTATTGTTGTTGTTTCTAAGAGCAGATATAAATAAAACAATTATAAAAATGAAGTAATGCCAATATTAAATATTATGTGGCGAATATAGGCAGTAATAATGCACTAGCAATGCTACAGAGCATTTGTATGTGGTATTAAAGTACTGTCAATGCATTATTGCTGTATATTGTTAGTTAGACTGTTGGGCAGGATATTCAGAGTTCGTCGGATAAAAGAGGGTATAGAGGGGAGAGGCAGGCAGTTTTGTAGGTAGAGCCAGCGTGGTGTGGGTTGTTAAGAGAGAGTAGTGAGTAGGGAAATGGGACATCAGCTCCAGGAAGCCAGCAACAAACATGTAAGTGGTAGTTTTAACGTGAAATACTTGGAAAGGATAAACACTTATCAGTATATCTTAATCATGAATTGTGTTTGATCCCGGCGGTCCATTCCTTATTAGGACGTTGTAGATTTTTAATGATTTAAGACTTAGCATCGCAATTCCCCTCCTCAGGCAGTTAGAAGTTTTAGAAAAGGTAACAAGTTAGATTTACTTAGCTTGCGACTATATTTTGAAGCGCTTATGATGAATGTGCTAAGACGTGCAGATTTCTGTTAGATCAGTGTTAGTTAGCATTTTTAATATTAATTTTATTTATGAATTAACATATAACTAATGAACGTATAAACGGAGATGATAGTGCTAAGATATTTAACTTTAAGTGCTGTTCACTTCCTTGCTTAATTTATACAATTCTCGAAAAATAGTCAAGGACGTAATTTTTCTTACGCTCTGCGATTAACGGATTGAGATGTTTTATTTTTATGTGCATAATTAGCTATATTGAACACCTAGTGCACTTTTGAATGCAGGAGAGCACTGTTTACTAAAGAATGTGAAATAACTTAAACTTTAAAACCATTTAACGAGTCAGAGATACAAAAGAAATGAAACGAATGATAAAAGGGGGCCTTGTTACAATGTTTTGTTGCCAATTCAACATACTGTCGAGAGCTTGGTTCAAGGGGAAGTCGTTCGTTTAGTTTATTTCTTTCGTCACGCCTTCTTCTGTCTTTCTCAAGGCATATTTACTGGGCTTAAGGACCTTACAAATGGGCTTACAGTCTATATGAATTAGTTTTAATCACAATTCAACGCATTTGCAATACAATATGCAAATGACATGTTAATGTATGCTTGGTATGTTTAAATTAGTCTGTCGTATGCAGCTTTCTCATGTATGACACCACTGTGTGCAACTGAACCTAAAATTCAAACTGTAAGTTTGGGTATAGGCACACATCCTATTTATTTTTGGAATCTGATGATGATAAAACGTGTATACAGGGTTTACCAAAAGTAGCTCAATAATTTGTTTTACAGATAGATCGAAAACATTAGAAAATATAATTGTAAAACTGTTCCCTAGTTATTGCATGAGTTACGACGTTATCGAAGAAAATTTAAAATTAGAACCCCCCCCCCCCATCTTCTGGTAGAACACCTTTATATATACATAAAAGAAAATACAAATAAAGTAACACTATTAACAATGCAACAAGTTAGCAGTAATTATAATAGTAGAAAAGGATAAAACACTAAGAAATAGCCACACTTGAGATCGCTATATTTCGGACTCGTGAAGTTCCTCTATGGCAAGAAGACTTATCATGGCCTCCTGTATGACCTCCTCATTTACTTAAATTTTGTTCAGCTAGGAAAACTTTCGAGTTCCGGAAACAAATGGTAATCTGATTTAATTCTTCTTAAACATTTTCACTTAAGTTGGACGATGCTCGCATGTGATTTCGTTTTAACCCCAGAGTGAACAGATGCGCACGCATTTTGCGCAAGTTTTTTTAAATTGTAATTAATTATGCAATATAAAATCAGTTGAGATGCCCGTGGTCTCTGTTAACTCGCGCATTTCCACTCTTCTGTTAGTCAAAAGAATATCATGTACTTTATCGACGATTTCTGTCCTCACAGCTCATCTTGCATCTTAAGAACTTGCTGCATCTTCCATGCTTGTTCTGCCCAAATATAGGCAAAATTCTCTTTTGGTTTTTTTTTTTCTTTTTTTTATCGTTAAATAAATAAATAAACCTGAATTACACCACGAACTGCAGTCTTATGCATTTTTCACTGTCATTCGTGATTCTTAGTTTAAAAATTGCCAAACAATGAACTAACACCGGAATGACTTGTGGCCGTAGAATAATGAGCTACTTAATAAACTTCAAGACTACATACACAATTGTTCATATTGCCCTCTATTAGTAAATGACAAAGTGTCTACTGTAGATCTACTCGTCTAAATATCATTCTGTATTCATTTCATCATTTGTAGACCAGATAAGGAGACTAGCTGCGAATAGGATTGTTATAGATAAATGTCCCAGTTATTCTTCTTGTCTGACATAATGATGAAATGATATTCCAATGATATTTAAACGAGTACCTCTACAATATAGGCCGCGATATAGTGGTGTGAGGCGCCGGGTATATTTCAGACATAATTGGTGAAAGGTACCGGGTAGATTTCGCGATATAATTTGGTGTTAGGCGATATTCGGGTATATTGGTGATTTTAGCATTTTGTTAAAGTTTCAGACCATTTAACGGTTCGAGGTATAACGTAGGAAAGTTGAAGTTGGAGTTTGAAGAGAGTGGATGTTGCACCATTTGCTCCGAGATGGTCACCTTTACGATGGACAACCCGAGATTAGCATATCCTTAATTATATTAATAAAGAGATCTAATTGAATTTGAAAGTGTTTGTATTTTCAGAGATTACCTAGATCCATTAATTCATTGTTTTTTTTTTTTTTTTTTTTTTTTTTAATTCTGGCTGAAGTATCTTCAATTAAATGTAAGCCGCAGGTTAAAAGACCCTTCTTTAATATTGACAATGTGTTGAGTAGACATGAGCAACTATGTTATCTCGGTTGTTTCAAGGTAAAGTTTTCCGTGAATTAATGGCGAAAGCAGAAAATGAAAACGATTAGTACAAAAATAAAAATTCTATTATTCTTGCATTAATATTACAAACTTCAAAGATTGAAGCTGATCCTCTACGTATTCAGAGCTAGATCAAATAATTTAGATATATTCCTTAAACCTATGCGCACCACATGATGTATTATTTCTAGGATTTTGTGCTCCAATCTCCACTCTAAAGAAAGCGTGCTAAATATGTAACAAAGAAACTGTTTTTCAATTAAACTTAATAGAATTATCAATTAAGCCTTATGAATTTGATTGTAATGGTCATTCTGCCACCAAATAACACAATATATATGTTAAAAGTGTAATTTGGTTCCAACCGATTTCAATGTCACTTATTCTGTCACATGTGGCCCGGTCACTAGAACTTCACTCGTCTGGCTTTCCTGTTTAGCAATGAAAAGTAGTTTTTAATGATACGTAAAGATATCGATTTGCATCTTATACAACGGAAGCACTTAACCTTACATTACAAACAATATAAAAGCACGCGAACCCTAATATTTTAAACAATTTTTCCATATGATTGCAGTCTTTCCATATTTGTAAGTGTATATATCATAGGTAAGATATCGAGTCTTCTAGGGCATTGCACTTGCTCACGAAAGTGTTTGAGAGATTTAACGTAAGAAGTATTGCAGCATCCACCCTACTTCCCACATTTGACTCTTCCTAATCCTCGTCTGTTCCTTGTTGGTCAGGTTTTTCACCAAAACTAGAGGAGAGCACACCTGTAGAGGAGTATATTGCAGTTCTTCCGGAAATCGCTTGAAGGAGGGATAATGACTGGGATACGACAGAAATAAATGTAAGATTATGTTGAAAAATAAAAATTATGTTATTTAGAAACTCACTTCCGTATTATTAGGATGAATTCTGAAAATGAGTGTACTTTGTAATTCATTTGTTTACTTTTGACAGGCTTTAAATGCTTGGAAGAAGAAATGTACAGGTATAGGAGTCAAGGTTGATGATGGGAGTATTTATATTTTGCAATTAGCAGAAGATCAAATAATAATGAATGAAGAATATGATAATCTTGAATAGATAAACAGGAAGCGTATTGGAGAGTATGAAAAGACGGGACTCAAATTTAATTTTGAAAAATCGAATTGTAGGAGTAGAAAAACAAAATCTAATTATTGAAAATATGGGAATGGTTAAATATAGCGACATATATAATTATTTGGTTGTTATAATTCCTGTTGATGAAACAATTATACAGAAATTAGAGATCACATAAAGGAACGACAATGTCGACTCTTAATCCTACATTATGAGATAAAGAAATTGATAAAGAAATAAAACATCACATTTATAAATCGGTTGTTAGAAGCACAGATTTATATGGTGCAGAAACATGCAACTTAAAAAAAATTACTACAACAGATTTTTGGCAATGAGAGACAGTCAGCAAGGATGTCACGAAGAGATAGAATCAGAAATTATACAATAAGATAAAAAAATGCGAATGTGTGAAGAAAGATTGCCAAGGTTGATACATAAATGGATTCCAGTAAGAAGATGAAAACTAGAAAGGCCACGGACAATGTGGATGAAGGGCGTCCAAGAAGAAATTGAGAATAGACACCTAAAAGAAGAAAAATGACTGGACCGAGAGGAATGGTTTTCAGCAGCTCATGACATTTATAGTTAATATGAAAAATGTATTTTGTAATTGGCTATCAGAACATATTAATACATCGTAAAACTAACTATATAAAACAATTTGACATGATAGATGTGACTACTTTATGTCAAAGGAATAAATTAATGAATTTTATGTCGTTTCCGAAAGGATAAGTACATCAATATGGTAACATTTATTTCTGCATTACTTTCAACTTCCATGAGTTACATACTCTGTCTCTTGTTAGAGCAGTCCATGAGCGATATGAATAAATTCATACCTTTCCACACAAACGTCCTGTTACTAGTCTGGCCATAATGGCGTCGTCTTTATTCAAAGAACGTGCCCAAAATAGCCGTTTGCCACGCAGCACCGCCATATTTAAATGCCTTAATTTCCATCCTCGCGGGGCAAGAAGGAGTGGAGAAATACAAAACTGGGAATGGTGAGAATGAAAATTAAGGCAAGTCTTGTCTATTACCTTCCACATCTTTTTCTCTCAGTATATATCATTAGCTACGCATACATTAACATCAAGTTAAAAACAGCACGGCAAGTTGCAGGAAATCCTGCGGTGACTTACTTGTGCTGCAACGGGAAATTCTGCAGTATCCTCCCCTACTCTCCCACTTCTCACGTTCATTCGCCTCGCTGTGTTTTTCTCTTTCCATTACGTTTACGGCCCCACTTATCTTCAGCCGCTGCGCATCGTCCTGTTAGAGAAAAGACCTGCACTGCCCTTAACACTCGACGAGCGACGCTTCTCTGGGTTTATGAAGCAGCATTAAGATTAAGGAATATACAGCGAGGTAAATCCTTTAAATTACAAAGCCTTACGACGCGCCACATAGAACGGCAATTTGCTTCGCTTAAAATTTCTCCAGTTTAACTATAATTAGCATCAGAGTCCTTCAAAACGAACGCAAAAGCTCTGTCGCGGCGGATGAAAATAGTCAATGATATTCAGGGGCATTCCCATGTGTCATTCAGAGCTGTCAGTGGCGTTCGTTGCCTTCCTTTTCACTACCTGTCCACACCTGTAGCCTATTTAACATTTTCCTAGGTATTCCCTAACCTTCTAGCATGTCATTCATTTGTTTCGGCCTCGCTTTACTCAGCACAGTAATTTCAACAATCGGCTGTGCCGACTCGCTCAACGCCCGTAATACTCGGCGATATACAAGATGCATTAGTAAAATACGGCAACAAAAACATCTTTCCTTAGGCTTCTCATCACGTTTTAACATAATTTATGAATCTCAGTAGTTGTAATAATGATAAATGTAGAGCTTGCGTTCCGTCCATAAAACAGACAAGTGATTTTACGAAAATGAGTTAATGATGTTTTAGATATTAATTTTTAGTCAAATTTGACTAATTCTATACAAATTTCCATTGCAATAAGAGTTTTCCGCCAAAACACTGGAAACTAAATAAAGAAAAGCTTACACCGTTCCAATTTTCTTTCAATTTTACGTTGATTTTAACTGTGAAATTGCATTCATAAAGAGGCGATACATACTGGGCCGTTCAAGTACGTGTTCTGTCTAGTTATTACCTAATACCTACCACTCTTCCCATCTTCATCTCCCTGGAAGGCTTTGTCACCTGCGTCTTGTTCCTATTGGTTGGAACAGGCAAGGGAGTTTTGGAGAATAATGTAACGTAATCTTCTCTAGCATGATTGTTTCCTATTGTTCGCTGGAATATATTGCTTGGGTACAAAGGAGGTAAAAACGTTTAGGTCTTTCTTCAAAATTGTTAGGACAGAAGCCCTCTCCGTTAGTCTGTCCCAGTGACTTTGGCATTATGGAAGTTTGTTACGGTTTATTTATGGCATTGCAAAAGGTTTAATGTTAATTTTAAGTTTCTGTTTTAACTGCAATAGTAATTTGTACGAGTAACATTTTGAAGCTGTCAAATTAGAGTAACACTAAAGGTTAATTACAATTATTTAAATTAAGATTTTGTGAAATATATTATCCCGATAATTAATTTGATATTTTAAATTTTAAAATGGTGCTATATATGAAACATTATATTAATTTTTCAATTTCCAGGCTATGTGGCTGTATACGATATTCAGTATGAGCCAATATCAAGCTTAGTTTTGCATGTTAAACAAGTTTACCTTACTGCTAAATATATCAAAAATATTTGTTCTCCCGTACATGAAAGTTATCTTTCTCCGCCCACTTCTAAGGGTTTCCTTAACAGTTGGTTTAAGATTACAATACGGAAATATAATCATTTTAAAAGATTTATGAAGCCCAACCCTAATTAACAAATGTCATGGTATTATACCTCGATAGCTAACATGCAAGTCCAGTGTCTTACGATGCCAAACACGGTTTTTTCATCACGGAAAGAGATGTGGTGTGTGAACTTGGTGATAACTGTGAGAATTTTCTTGGACAGCTGACCATTTGTTACAGAAAAACGTTTCCCAAACATCAAACAATTCTCGGGACTCTGTATAACTTCCAAGAAGGTAATAGAAGTATTTTATATCCGTCTCTATAAACTAGACTGCGCCAAAAAAACTGGACATTTGCAAACATTTAAAAAACAGAAGAAAAACTCTTTGATTGATGGCAAACTTCCATTACAATAGCGCAGCAGGAAATTAGATAGAATGTTATAAAAATAAAAAGGCATGTACTAATTCGGCATAAAACGAGTTTTTGTCTCCCCTCCCCGTGTATCTATGGATAACATTATCGCTGCATCATACAGTTTAACATCGATGAGCGATTAAAATATAAACTTGTAGTGCATCTACTTTTAGGTTTTATGAATTTAATAGTTAAACAAAGCATCTGATGAAATAGTTTTATTTAATAATTGTGCAGGAGTATACCGTTATATATTCTCCCTTATTCATTTATTAATTTATCCTGGTATGGATTAAGGGCAGGGCCACCTTTTCCACTCCACCAGGCTCTAACACCAGCGCAATAGGAAGTATCACGTTTTTCTAAGTTAGTGTTTAGTTTCAAATGGTCATAAGTTTGAAATTGTTTTTCCGCAAAAAAAAAGTTCGTAAATAAATGAAATTTTAATACAACAAGAACACTGTGAAAAAACAAAAAAGAAAAAAGAAATTTGACCTGCACCTTTGTCACCGGACCCATATCTGGGGACCTAGGAAGCCAGCTGTTTGGAAAATGCCTACCAATTACACGATCACGAAAACATTTTGCTTAATAGTGTCTTTATGTATTGTGTATGTGAAGTGGAACACCATCTTGCATAAAAATTGTGTTTTCGATACAGTGATCAATGTTGGTATTGTTACGACGCCCTTCTTCCACTCTCATCATGCTGTAACTTATTTAACGATATTGGAATGAGGATGTAACTCAAAATAGTAATCTAACAAACATGACCCTGAACGAGATTAAATTGGAAAGATAGAGTCTAAATATAACATGAGGATTATTCAAGTTAAATATAAGATATAATTATAAACATAACTATTACTTAACATGATGGACGTTAACCAAGATGTCTACCCTGGGAAAAGACGGCGGCACATCCTCTCTTCTAAAGCTTCGACACTGGAATCTCTTTTAAGACCGTTATAAAGAACGCTTCTACATTATGTTGCGCGTGCGCAGACTCTCATTTTGTTTATGTTATCTTTCCAACCGTCCTTTCCAATTATTAACTGACTTGACACTACATTTTCCCATTTATTGTTAATCCCTATACGCCACAGTATTAACAAAATCTTGCACCATTCGAAAACATCTCTACCTCTTTACGGTTACTTTTTTCCTTATTTCATTTCTTCATAGAAATAAGGTTCTAACTGACGTATAATCACACTTAATCCTTGCTGGGCAATTGTGTTCGGATTATTTTTCGCACATATCCTGCTGTTGTGAGTGTAACATCTGCATTTAATGCGAAATGTTCAGCTATCACTACATTCTATATAGCAATTTAATTGTTCTGAATTTCTGCCAACGTTTGCAAAGCGAATCTGCTTATGTTGTCCTTTAACATCAAAACATGTTTTATAACAATAGAGTCGAAGCTGTCTTCTCAGAATTAGCCACATTGTTGAATAAAGCTTTTGCACCTTCATTGCACTACAAACATATCCAGACTTTTCACGAACTTCCTCGTCTTCTTGTAAAACTAGAGATAAATTCATGTCATTTTCTACAACTTCTATGTACCTGATTTTTTTTTTTTTTTTTTTTTTTTTTTGATAACTGCACTAGTTTTCTGAAGGTTGTTCACGGCTTACGAAATGGAAAACCATTCCAAAAAATATTGTTCGAAAATGGAAAGTATTTTATACTATAATTGTTCATGCAAGCTTACCACAGTTGCTATACCAACGAAAGTTAAGCAAATGAATCTAGAAAAGAAATCTCAATACCTCAAAAGCAGTGGTTATCTACCTTTTTAAGTCCGGTACCCCACTTTGAAGAATATTACACTTCACAGGACCCATAAGTTAAATTAGTACTGTCTAATTTAGAGTATATGCATCATTAAAATAGCTACCTTGTTCCAATTAAACACTTGCGGAAATTTTATTTATTTCATTCAAACATTTTGTACTCACCAGACGGTCGAACCTGTCTTTTCTGCATAAGCTGTAATATGTTGGAAAGATCAAAGACGAATCAGGAACGCGATCACCATCAATTTGGAGATTGAGGGTTTCACTAAAGTGTATTATTCTTTTTAACGTCCCTTCATATCCGGCGATATAAACGTAAGTATGAAATTCATTCAATATCGAACGAAGACACCGCGGGGTGCATAAAAATATGCTAAAGTACGAATATTTATCTGAAATTGTACAAGACTGTAAATTCATTAAAATTCCTATTTAATAACCGTGCCTAACTTTCCTGAGTTTTGCTTTTTCCAGCAACTTAGAGAAACCGTTGCTTTACCATATCCCCATGACTTTACAATGACATCAACTAGTACCCTGTGTCAGTCATATCCTGTTGGACTCAAATCTGTAAAAGGCTGTCACCTACATACATTGGTTGTAATAATTTAAACCTGGGGCATCTGGTATGCATTATGTTATAATGTAGAGACCCCTTCCTAGGCCAAGTGGCTTTATTGAAAGAGCAGCAGAGCTAAAGCTCCATTTCTTTAAGTCGTCTGCCCTGGCTGGTTCTCGATACAACTGGTACCCTGGGCGTTCGTGGCATTTCCTTAAGGTAACGGGGAAACACTTTGTAATGCCAGAGGATATCTGCGCATTTTAAATAACCTGTATTGGTCAAAGGCGACAACAATAAATAGTCATGGCACGGAATAAATAGCTTGTCTCTACCATATTTTCCCTAAAGCTATACCCTCATGGTCACAAGGGCAGCGTTACAATTGAAATGAATTTACAGTCCTGTAATACTTTTCTACATTGGCATAAGTTGATGCACTCCTCGGTAGAATACAATGTGACAATATTTATAATGATAACATATCACAAGGAATAAACAAATCAAACAATTCTTTCCAAGGTAACAAAGATTTATATACAACAAATAAACTTCTCATAACATACTGATGTTGATATTTGCGTACGAAATATCATGCATTTTTTAATAGTGTTTAACGCCCGTTTTTACTACTGAGGCACCATGATGATACATGAAATGAAATGATATATTGGGAAAGGGTTTATTTTTAGGGAAGGAAACGTTCAAACCTAAGTTTAGGGTACTTCCCTGGCATTTGTCATTTATGAGGACTGAGGAATACCTGGAAAAAACCTCAGTCAGGGAGGACTGTCCTGGCGGTATTCGAACTCAGACCTTCCGCTCACGAGTCCGCGCCTTAACGACCTCGGCCACCCGAGGTTTCATTTTATCATGAAAATGAACTAGCTTTTTAAATAGAAGATTTGATTTCCGATTCTAGTATGAATTAAACGTTACTTTTAGAAAAGGCTGTGTATTTATATACCATAAGCACGAGTTTCACTATTAAGAAATGTTATTTCATTATGTCTTCCTCTGTCACCAACCAATGTTACTGTTAGCATGCTCTAAAGCCCAAAGTGTTTGAAACAAACATAAAAAGCTCATACTGTGTTTTTGTCGTGGGTATCTCAACTCCTTCCATTCAATCTCAGAAGCCAGGTACTACACTGTTATTTATTTTTTCCCCCCATGGTACGTTTTCGGGAGGATGCCTTAGATGCAAGAGAGTCTCTTCTACACTTAGATTCCTTTCCGCTTCGCATTCCTACACTTCTCCTACATCGGATTGCTTTCTACGTGTTGACCACTAACATTTCTTTTTTCTCTTTCTTTATTTATTGTTACCTTTTTTCTCTGTTTAAAGGAACCAGAGGATGAGGTACTAAAAATATCCATCCAGGAGCTGCAACTGCTAGAGAAGAAGCCGCAAGAAAGCCAAAACTTGTTCTTTCCGACTTTGAATGCACGAGCAATAAACGGATTTCATAGAAATGTATTTTCTTTCTGAATATACGCCCAAGCTGGACAGAACCACTCCCAACTTTTCCTACGGTCCGAAAACTTTATGAGTGACCGTAAACAATAGTACTTTCTTAATTCAGGTATAGCCTTGCGTTAAGGGGAATATCAAAGGCCTATCCTTGTAATGTGAAATTTACCAATTTTATCAGTGACAAAATTAAAAATTTATTAAAATGCTTATAACTTAAGAACATTAATGAAAATCATATGAAAATAAACATAAAATTCGAAATGAAATTGGTACAAAAAACAAAACCACAATTTCTTAACCCCTTTATCTTTAATATTTGCCTAAACAAGCTTTAACGGTATGTATACCTACATCTTCAACATAGTATTTGACAATCAAAATTAGTGTGGAGCAAAATACTTAATCACTATTATGAATGCGTCGTCGTCTTACTCGTAACCAACTTCCAACCTTGTGAACAGTTTTCACTTGTAAGGCAATGCGCCGCTTTCTTTAGCAGTGTGTGAATAATTATTTCCCAGTTTAAAATTCAATCAACTGTTTGAAATATACCCATTTACAACTTGACAGTGCCGCCGCGGATGGCTTAGGTCGTTAAGTCGCGGACTCGTGAGCGGGAGGTTTGGGCGTCAGTTCCTACCAGGACCGTCCTCCCTGACCGAGGTTTTTTTAAGCTTTCCCCTGTCCTCATAAATGGTAAATGCCGGGAAGGTACCCTAAATTTAGGCCTGGAACCTTACTTCTTAGAAATATCTCAATATATCATTTTATCTCATGTATCAGTGTCCACCGCCGGTGATGCCTCAGTTAAACAGAATTTAAAAAATAACAATAACAAAAACTTGACAATGGGTAAGTGGTAACACAAAGTTCTTTTGTGTATTTTCAATTATTGTTAGATTTCGGTGCAGTCGTGTAGTGTACATCTTAATCCTCTCATTTTCACTTAAAAAGTGTTTTATTTGGCCATAATAACGAATGTTAAAACATATCTTCCAAATATCCAAATATTATTCTTTGCAACCATGGACATTTAATGGATTAAATTCTTTACCTAATAGTGTCGCATAAAAGATGGAGAAAGGAGGGGAGTTGGGGAGGTGAGAGTAAAGGAAAAGGATTCTATTCATGTTTGTACATATGTACTTAAAATTATTCATAGGAAACTGTGATATATGTATATCGATATACTTGTATATATATGTATATATATTTTGATTGTTACAAGGACTGTATTAGCATGTATGGCTGTAAGGCTCATGCAACAGTTATACTTACTTGTGTACTCAAATACAGCTTAATTCACTATAAGCATAATTTTCTTAACAAGAATGCGACCAGTTCAGAGAAAAGGTCAGCGACACGCGTAACCGGAGTCATTAAGGAACGGACTCGTGAAAAACAAATATGAGGTTCGACTTCCGCCAGGACCGTTCTCCAGGTTTTCCTCAACACCCATGAATAGCAAATGCGAGGGAGGCACCTAAACTTAAATCGGGAGCACTTCCTTCCTTAAAAAACAAAGCCCCTTCTTCCTAAATGTACAATTTTATTGCATTTATCATTGTCAGTGATGCCTCAACAGTAAAAACGGAGGCGTTAAACATTATTATCTTAGAATGTTTAATAATGAGTGAAGACACATTACTTATTCCACTCAATTTATGAAAGAAAATGTTCTCACGTATGTTTTCTTTTTCTTTCTTTTCTTTTCTTTTCTTTTTTTTTTCCCCTACACAAAATTTTAATATGGTCTGATGAGGGTTTATCTAATTGGTCCCTACTGTACAGAAATCCGCTCCTTAGTGATTAACAAGTTTTCCTAGAAACCAAGGTAGGAAGTCCAGAAAAACTCCACTTGTCGCTATGTAAAAAATTTTCCCAGCTGGTGAAAATGTGCTGGGTTTTCTGGAATGATAAGTTTTTACGTTTGAACTGACACGGTTATATGGATGTTCTAGCGAAATATTACTGTGCCTGTTTCACTTCTGTGTGGGAATTTAGATGACATGGAGCGCGGTGTACCCATATTCTGTTAATGAACGCGGCATGGTGCTAGTGACACAATTTACACCGAAGAATCGGACAGATGTGTCACCCCAAGTTTAGGTACTACAGTGGTGTAACAAAATAAAAGCCTTCTTTATATGAGAGGCGATTACCTGAATTGTGACTCTGAGAATCTAACACTGAAAATTCGATATAATGTTTTTGTTAGTGAAAACATTCTGGATAAAGTAAATACGTTAAAAAGTAGGTATTTATTTTACTAAATAGGTTATTACTAGGACACGATTATAATGACCTAAAACTCTGAAAAAATAATCAATAAAATGAGTGTAGGCCGGTACGTTTAGCAAATCTAACAAAATAATACTTTACCCTCAGTGGAAAAAACATATCTTCGAATTCAAACTCACTCTGTCTCACATGAATGAAACTACGATTATATAAAACCAAACTTTCCTCTTTCAAGATCTTCCACTAACTAAAAATGTAACAATGAAAATATGTCAAAAGCGTGTCGCGTCAATAGTAAAACACCAATTGACAACATGTACTTGGAATTGCGGAATAACAAAGTGTTTTGTTTCTACAGGCGCTTGTTTTCATTGTTACTGACGTCAAAATTATAAATATAAAATTCTTACAACCGGCTACTAATGAGTGAAAATATTTTAATATGATTATTAATATAACAATGGCAAAAATTAAACAGAAATGAACTTCAAGAGAAAAAAGCACCATAAACGATTCAAAATTTTGGAAAAAATGGCATAAAACTTAAAAGATAAAAAATATGGAAAAATGCAAAATAAAAGTCGCGCTATTATAACCACAAGTTCGTATTCAGGATTTTAGGATTTAAGAGCAATGCTTACAACACGAGGGAAAAAAAATGACTTTTCACCAAAATTCCGCCTATGGATTACTGTAGTGCCTACAAAATGGGGAAACAATTTATACATTAAACAACTGCTTTGTAAATAAAACAAAACAATGAGATTGCAAAATATTATACCATATATTACACCATAAATAATACGAGTAAATTTTAAAAAATGCATTACATTCCAACAGAAAACTACGGAATTTAAAATTAATACCCCACACAAGAAATACTGTTAGAAGGTTTACCATTATAATGACCATGTGGAAATTCTGTAATAAAGCAACTCTATATTGTTACCCAAAGACGCAATCTACAAAGACACTGCGGTAACTCTAATGTAATGATGCTTTATTGAGTTCTAAGTACATTACGAAAGCTATGACTGGTCATTATGTCG
Source organism: Metallyticus violacea (assembly GCA_030762175.1). Taxonomy (NCBI): domain Eukaryota; kingdom Metazoa; phylum Arthropoda; class Insecta; order Mantodea; family Metallyticidae; genus Metallyticus; species Metallyticus violacea. The sequence continues at coordinate 42,781,983 of CM060833.1, forward strand.
TAGCACCTCCCAACAAATCAGTTAATACCAAAAACACAAAAATATTAATAATATAACATAAACTTATGTTTTATGATTATAATATGCTAGTACTTCCGTACTTTCATTTCTCAACTCTTCCTCCGTTTTATTTATTTATTTCTCTACCGACCATAGTCATTTTCTTTTATGTATAATAAAAGTCAACTAATTTCCTAATCTGGCCCTAATTCTATAAAGAGTTCTAAGCGTCATCTTTTTCTTAATCTAAGTCATTTTTCTCCCATATACTCCTTTCTCCGTCCATTAGTTGCTGAACATTCGCAATACATGAAATGCCACTTCAATTCCCTTACAGATGGGGCATAGATATGCTCTGTTCACTCCTACTCTGAGCCAAGCAACCCCTCTCCCTTTCCTCTTTGTTGCACTTCTCAATATATATTTCTCTTACAAAATGTATCTTCATTTCCTTTTAGAAAATGAGTGAGCTTTTCTCGTTTATTCCATTATACAAAATCTTTTATCCATATTTTCACATCTTAATCTGATTTCCTTCCAAACTCCTTTGCTTGCATTCTCTCTCTCTCCATCACGCATGCCATTCTTTCGCAATTGGTCCTTTACATTATTAACTCAGCTGTTAATATTTCATTCATTGCTTTAAAATATGTTCTTCATTCAACTGGTATACCCTAAACCAATAGTTTAATACTCGCCCCATCACCTAACCTTTCCCATTTCAAATAATGTTTGCAGCACTACGGTAACTGTTATTTCATTCCACCCAAGTTCAATTACTTCACCTATTCTTATCAGTAGTTGTTTTCAATGAAACTGAACGAATTTCAAGCTGTGTATATCTTGCTCAACAGTCATTCATTAATTTACAAGATTAGAAGAAAATCTGTTTTACGAATGTAGAACAATTTCCACACAGAGGTAATTAAAAATACACATATTATACAAATTTAAATTATTGAAACAAATAAATAGCATTGTTACTATAATCCAATAGTATAGAAAAAATGCAGTATCTAGTTTTTATAAAACCATGTAATAAACTAATAAACAAATAATTTTAATTTGTTTTTTTTAATTACTATATACAGCTTCAGGGCATTTGCTATAGATTACTGTAAATATGCCTCAAACGCATTGAAAAAAAAAACGCTTCAAATGTAACACTGGCGTAAAAAGTAATAGATGAACTTTCCTGAAGCAATTCCGTGTTTATCAGGGCAGAAACTGGCTGGTTAATAGCAGATTTTCAACTGAATTGGGACATTAGTATTGTAAAGGTTTTACTTATAATTGCTTAACAGACAATGCTCAAATGTTGACTTATCGTTTGTCAAAATGTTCTTAAAGGCGAAGTTTAATTCATACGTGAAATTAAATTAAAAATACGGAAAAACACTTTTCCAAATAGAATTAGACAACTTTTATTGAGTTTTTACATGATTCAAAAGAAATGTTTGAGTTCAGACATAGCAACGCCTTATTGAACATGACGGAAAAATCAAAGAAATAGATGCAGGTTTTGTGCTATTGTTGGTTGAATTGTACTTGGCGAATTTCAATGCTACGGGTATTTCTTGAGACTTTAGTGGGGCTTGGGCCAAATGTATTAGCATTTCGTTGATTTTTGTTGAATTATATGTTGTAGTACGTACTTAAAATAAGAATACATGCAAATTTGATGATTTATGCAACGGAATCTTGAAAATATGTAAAATGTACACAGAACTCAAAATATAGAATATAACTTTTTCATGCTCGTGAATACTAAGATTCGAAATATGTATAAAATTAGTTTTTGCTTGACTTCTCAATGATCATATAAAAATATGCATTTGCATATGAATAAGTTATCAAATAGCCAGCACTCTCAAGTAAAAGTAACACAGCTGACCTCTTGCTCTGCAATAGCCGCTATAGGTTAAAGCAACTAGTAATATTCATGTGATCCAAACATAATTTAATACACTTGTTTTTCTTGATGGAGAATTAAAATAATATTGACGGATATTTTTGTCACAGATAAATATCAATCAGCCGATATTTTATATTTAACTGTTGTCTGTGGGGAAGTTAGTCAAATATAAATCAATTGTTTAGGTACCTGTTGCAGTTTTATATTAAATTAAATAAAAATACATGTGTATAATAATATCAATTTTATAAGGTTTTTTTTTAAAAAAAGGTGTTTAACGCCTGTGTTTACTACTGACGCTCCACAGGCGATGGACACTGATGATACATGAAATGAAATTATACATTGAGAAAGGATTGTTTTAAGGAACGAAAACCTTCTAGGCATAAGTTTAAGATACCTCCCCGGAATTTGCCATTTATGAGGACTGAGAAAAACCTGTAAAATCTTTAACCAAGGAGGAAGGTAATTTATAAGTTCAGTCCTATCGGGTTTATGTATTTCTAAGTGTTGATTTTCACAAAAATACCATAAGCTTATCCATTAAAACAAGTAAACTAATGGGCTGAAAGAATAGTCTACATAACTATATATACTAATTTGTAAAGTTTCTTAGGTCCGATTAAATATGAATTAAAATGCTGATTCAAATAAACTGAAACGCAAATTTAAAGTGGACCCTAATTAAATTAAATTAAGGGCAACAATAAATATCTATATGGACCATTACATCGAAAAGTGTATACCCTGACAAAGAGTTTAATGAATGTTGTAGACTTTATGCATTTATTTACTGTTTTCTGGCATTCTTCAAATCCTTAAACATTGCACACTGTGCACGTTTTTGTTAATTAACAACCTCTGGAAAAAAGGAGAGTGAACTACCGGCGAATTTGTTCTTTTATTTTCCCTTTCTCTATAAACCGGCATCGCGCCAATTTACACATCGGAAAAGAAAAATATTTGCACTGCACAAAATTGAATTCAGTGCCATTCAACATATTTTCTTACAGCAAGGGAAGCAAAGAAAACCAATGGATATTTATGAGTCTATGATCTATTACTGGGCACATACATATTGTTCGTCCTACAATATTCCGTTCTCTTTAAGAGGCATTGATTCCAGAAATTTATTGCGTTGCTTCTGTAGTTTCCTTTGATAAAAAAATTAAATATTTCAACAAAAACTGCACTCGATTCAAAAGTTTCACAATGAAGTACAAAATACAAGTAGGCTGCTTAAAAGTGTTGAACTGCTGAATATTAAGATATTAATAATATATAGCACTGTCAACAGGGTTCTTGGCTGATTCCCTTTCCAGGACTTTAATTATGTTTATTTTATTTATGGGCGCTATTTAACAGCTTTGATAATTAGCATTCAACCCAAATCAATGAGTGAAACAGCCGATAAATTTTGTTCACAGGCCTCTTTATTCAAGCTTGAAGTTCTTCCACGTCCCGTAAATCTACGAGAGCCCATACTTAGAAATTTTACGTCCTAAAAATCTATCGATTTAAACCCTGGCCGGGTTTAAACCAGCGACCTTGAGTGTACGAAGCAAATTTCCTTGACAGAGGACTGGCACTATTGTTGAAATTGAGATTAAAGGTGTTCTTTTACAGTTTCTAAGTGAAAGCTTGTTTTTAATAAACATTTAACTAGTCCATCATTAATTAGATGAAAGCATCCAGCTCTTTCTAAACATTTTAAAATGAGGCTAGCAAACAATTGGGTGCCTTAGACGATAATGCTTGGGACTCGCTTTCGACAGTTTCCGGGTTCATCTTTGTAGCAGGCCATCCTGACATTGGATTATTTGGTAGTCACTTAGGCTTATGTTGGGATGGATATTTGCTCTCTGTCAACCTTCCTGTCCCTCATTCGCTATGGTTTAATTTCCTTTTTCATCATTTCAGATTTGGTAGGTTGGCAGTGAGAGATGTTCATTGGAGAAATTGCCCTGGCGCCTAGTGTGACAACAGACTTTTTGATTATCTTAAACTCCTTGGAGGAGGGCTCAGCAGGCATTCTGATAGATCAACAAAAGAAAAGGAATCTGGGAACGCTCCGGACCCCACCTGCCACCCCCAAATACTGGCGGTTTTTGGTAAAGACCGCTTCACCTCTTTCTCCCGGAGGCTCAATAGAATATAAAATGCCATTTTTGGGCTTCGTTCCTCCTCTGTGTCACCCAATCCAAAGTACTATAAACATTCAGAAAGTTCAAAAAAGGGGTTCTAAAACAACTGGAATGCCCATGAGATTAATATTAGAGGTCACAGAAATATAACGTTCCCCAAAAATTCACTGATATTGATGACTTTGACAAATGCACTAAACGATAAACAATACACAAATTTTATGCACAAGGGGGACTGTTATAGACAATAAAGAAACTACAGACAAAATTACTACACTTAATTGACTTTCATGGAAGTTGCATTAGCCTCAGAAGACCGGGTGACAAAAGAAATTAATCTGAACGCAAAATTCTTCTAACGATTCACAAGGTATCCAGCAAATTTCTGTAGCCACTACACTAAAGACGCTGACTAGAATATGTGTTCCGTTAGCTCTGTGATAGAGTGTGCAGTGATGTGGTGCTTAAGAGCGCAGGTTCGCCTCCCAGCATGAAACATTTTGTTTTAATAAAGCTGAGTAACATATTATGATAAATTAGTTTGGTAATATTGTTTCCCATACAGAGCAAGCTATAACGTTATTATATATATTATGCGTATTATATTACATAATACGTATACAATATTACCTTCAGTAATTGTTCTAATTGTTCTATTAAATGCCATATGGTGCACACTCATTCGCTACAAATGCACGAAAGACAAAAGATGGTTTATGGGCACAAATTCAAGAAGCCTGGGACGTTGTAGTCTCTCGTTCACACTGCCGTAGAAATCTGACATCATCTACGGCCGATGAAGATTGAGAGCAATTTAGACATGCTGAGGGCTCATACACCCCGATATTAATGTGTGTTTGTTTATGTGTTTTCACTTTAGAAGATAAATGTACACTTGTAAAATTAATAATAAAAAATAAAACAGAAATGTAGTATGGAATTTCAACCCAAGAGCTTAGGCGAAAGAGCAATGTCTTCTAAACCGCTCGGGCACCGATACTGAACGTTCTCTTTCCAAATGCTTATGATTGTAACCATTACATTTACAGGCAAAGCGCCATTGCAGTGTGCCTGTCGCTGCTTGCGCGTTGTAAATATAGCGTTGACGAGCGCGCCCGAAGTTCTCCGACCGACACGTAGAATTTGGGGATGGTTCATTTTTATTTCTCAAAGAGTGTAAGTAGATTTCGAGTGGAATACTAAGACAAACCGTAACTTAATAAGAAAAAAAAAAAAAAGACGAAATCTAAACGCGCAATTTTGTCAATAAGAATACTGAATGATAGTGGTGATGAAAGTGATAATAATCTCAGGTAATGAAGAGATGCTAACTGATAATACACTGTAGCCATATTTATAAATGGTTGACTTACTCTGTGAATAAGACTCCACCTTTCATCACATGATATCTCAAATGGCAAATCACTACGGTGTAATGGATGTGGCCAGGTGAATAGCAGGAACAACAGCGCTAACTGTAACACGAGATCACCATACCTCATGAAGGAGATGGGTAACAAATATACATGGAGATGCGCAAAAATGGATATCACTCGAAAGCCTTACTTCAGTTGATTTCTTTTTATCACTTGATATACATCAGATATTCGCAAGTGTAAACAATACATTTGTATATCACACTGCTTGTTTCAGTGCGTTTGCTGTGTTTAATCTTTAGGTAATGAAAAAGAGTTTTAAATATAGTTGGAAGTATTGTATAAAGACAGGAAATTAGAGGTAAATGATTACAACACACACCTTTTAAACACAGGAGAATTGCACGTGAAAAATGCAAACAAATATAAATATTCACGATCAACTCTATCGCACCAACTATTTGATTGCGATTCGCTTTATGCAACAGTGACTTAGCAGCAAGTGGCCAAGCTCGTGCCATACTAACCCACTAAGGTGGGTGAGTGGCGGTCTATTGGCGATTGGCAAACATTGTAGAATCGATACATACAATATTATGTGAGGTAAGGCGTTATCTTTGATGAACGGAGAACAGATTTTGAGCACTTAACGTCTAAACGTAGAAGCTCTGCTTCCGAAATCTTTTTTGGGAATTCTTTAACAATTCATTAAATGTCCGCGCTTGTTATTTATAAACTTTTTTAAGCAGGCCAAAAAATAAAAATAACAGAGGTTGAAGGAGTGATTACAACACAGCACTTATTCAAAATGACAAAATATTCTTTGAAATGGTAGGTTTTTAAGAATAATACGATACCAAGATTTAAATTATAAAATATATCCTTAAATTACCCCAATAATCCCGTCCTTTCTAATTGTCAAAGTGTATTGACAAGGTGATGCACAATGTTTTTGTATGAAGAAGGAACAGCTGGTAATATCCTTAAAATGATAACTTTAGCAAACTACACCGAAGTGAGTAAATCCTAAATTGAACACAACACATCCACCCGTATTAATGTTGTGATAATATGTATTCTTGTTCATTCTATACAAACATATTTGTACAACATCGTTCGAATGGGTCACTTGACCGTGCATGCGAGAAAATACCACTTAGTTTCGGCAACGAACCCAAAATCAGATGGGACATATATATTCCACCAATTCTTAAAATGCATTACTAAAAAAATTAGAGGAACAAATGTTTGAACCAAAGCCCCAAAATAAATATTGATACAATGTAATTTTTGACAGTCAGATTTATGTTTCGAAGTATTGTTTAAAGGAGCAATAAAGATTTTCTAAGACTTAGTTTTCCTCTGAATTAATTACTGAAGTTTCAAGAACTGTTGAAACCAAAGTGATTGCCCTTTGACTTATTTTATTGAAAACGAGTTTTACACAATTTGTAATAGGAAGAATTTACTTTGTGTTATCTATGCAAATGAGACATCTGAATGAAACATCAGTCGCACAAACAGTTGCGTGCATTAAAGATGGCTATTCCATTCGCTTTGTCTCCAGGACTCTTCGTGTAAGCCCTTCTGTCATCCATAGGGTTTGGGGCGATACATACAAAGGCGGTCCGGATAAGAGCATAAGAAGACAACAGAGGTACAGGTTAGATATCTTGTCCTAACAACTTTGCGCAGACCAAATCTACAGCCAGATATCTAAAAATGAGATACGAACAACAACTGGAGTGGTGATTTCTGATCATACTGTAAGAAACAGAATTGGAAATACAGAGTTAATATCTAGAATTTCGTTTCAAGCCCCTCTCTTGACACGTAAGCACAAGAAAGCCCGGCTGGGATTTGCTCATAATCATCTCAATTGTCAGCTCCGTCAACGGAAGGATGTTCTCTTCATAGACAAGTCGAGATTTCGTTTCATGGGATGATGAACGTACACGTGTATGGAAACGTCCTGGTGAACGTCTTACCCCAGCCACCATTATTGAACATGACGGATTCGATTATGGTTTAGGCCGGCATTACTATTGAGTCTCGGACAAAGCTTGTTATTGTCCCACAACGCATGAATGCTGACGTTTGCATTCATATTATCCTTCAACATGTCATACCCTTTGCTTAGAGTAATTTTCTTCTAATGCATGATAATGTTAAATCTCATACAGCACGGAATACAAAAATGTCCTGCAAGAATGCCAAATTCGGGCCTGCATGCAGTCCTGATCTCAATCCGATTGAGCATCTGTGAAATAAGCAAGAAAAACTTGCTTATTTTACAGTGTTCTGCTGTGCCACAAAACCTGGGAGAATTCGCAAATGCATTCATCGAAGAATGGGAGAGAATCTCAAAATCTTTATTAGTAGACGGGTATGAAGCATGCCACGTGGGTGTTATGAAGTAACTGCAGCTCACAGAGGACACACTAAGTACTGAGTGTTGAAATAACCATGGAAACTTTGATTACTAAACAACGAAATCTTGTATCTGCACTTTGATTTCTGTATCAATCAATAATTTGTTCCTATTTCTAATCCTGTGAAATAAAAATTTGTTAGAATGCCTATTCTAATTTTACACAATTTTTCAATCTATAATTAGAAACTGTTAAAATTTAAATTGTATTAATGTTTACTTTGGGACTTTTATTACAAACATTTCTCTAATGTTTCTGAGCGGTATAGATTGGGGCCTAATGTGGTAATCGGGTGCATGGAAGGTGACTAAAATAACAGATGAGGCTGGCAGAAAATTTGTGATTTTGTAGATAGAGAGAAAACTAGTAGCACATTTTAATGGACTGCCCAGGTGCAGATCAGTGGAAGCTGACTGCAATGGGAGCTAAGTTTACTAAATCCAATAGGGATAGGTTAGCATGTTGGGATATATTTACAGAGGAAGATAACTGGCCTAACTTGGTCGTTTTCTATGCAAACTGCATGCAATTAGGAGCGTTTTGCTGGAACATGAACGAAATGACAGACTGGTCGCGAGAGGATCAAGGCATGATCACTGCTAAACCTTAAGAAAATGATTCAACGTTTTGCTGCATTCAACCTTGCCTTTCAAGAGTTATATTATGGTTATAAAATATTTTTATACGTTCTTATTTAACTAGGATCATATTACAGCAACAAGTATAATGTTTTTTATGCTTTTAGGTGCTTTTAATCATAACATGCAAATCCATCTCTGAGCTCAAAACCAAACTATAACTACACGTATGTTTTCTTTTACAGCACTTTGTAATAATTTCAGGAACGATATAGGTAACCGTAAACAAAACACTTGCGCCTAATCTGAAAAGTGTTTTTAAATATCTCTGCAGTCCACTTATGAGGTGAAAACTTTATTCCCACTTAATGTTGAAGATAATTCTGTTCCGCTTATCTCACTGAGTTTCCCGAAGTTTTGCTGAGTCACGTTTAAGAATTAAGAGCAAAGTCTCTGAAGTAAAACGGTTTCCTTTTCTGGGCCACATTTTTGTGATTCATGACAGGCGCCCCGGAAAAGTTTCCCCGCGGCAATAACGAGCCCTGAGGAGTAAAGTCGACCTGGTGCAAAGGCTACAAGCAACTATCATGTCTCTTCACTGACATTTTGAGAAATAACACTGCCAGACGCAACTTTCGCTGTTTATAGCATCGCCGAATATTATACAGTGGCTACGAAATATGGCTATGGAACAACCGTTTTACTTGAATACATTTAGAATTTCAGCAAGAAAACGTTCAACTTCAATATGGTGGAAAAAAAGGATATGAATCATGAGACTTAGTTTAAAATGGCGTTTACAAGAATCGCCACACAAACCATATAGTGAAGGGGAATACAGTTTCTGAGGCATGGGACACTATTGCAGTCTGAAGGGCATTCCCTTTCTGCAATTCGCAACAACATTTTACTACCCTACATAACAAAATTAGTATTAGCACTAGTCAACACACACATATATTTCGTTTTCGAATATGCTCGTTCATAGTTTGTAAAAACAGGCAAAATGTAAATTTAATCCTCAGGTGACTATAATACTGAATTACCACGCCTATTGTCCCTACTGTTCTGTGTAATAGGTTTCCAATCCCTTCCACGGCTCTTCCTTTTCCTGATCTCCTTCACTCTTTTTCCCTCTCTTCCTCCCATTCCTACTACTACATTTCAGTCGGTCCTGGCGGTCTAATGGTAACCATATTTCCTCGCAGACACATGATCACGGATTCAAACCCGGCCGGGGTCAATGAATTTTTTTCCTAAGCATCACTTTGTACGGAAGGGAAGTAAAGCCGCCCGTACCGTGTCGTAAATTTAAAAATAGAGCATCAAGCCTGACAGAAGAGGTCTCTGGGCAAAATTTATCGGCCGTTTCAAGCCTTGAATTTAATGGTACGCTGATAACTTGGGATATTTAACAGCGTCCGTAAAGAAACAAAATCAACAACAACCGAAGTCTCCAGTAACTTGCCCGTACAAACAGAAGGCATCTACAGACGGCAGTACCGAACCGTAGCAATGAAAGGCGACTGGTTACGACGATAAGCTGTGTTATTATGAATTGGTATTTTAGGTTCTATTATATATATATATATATATATATATATATATATATATTTGTTAAACTTAAACTTAAACTAAACTAACTGGAAAAATAAAATATATTCGAATAAGAATAGTGTAGAAAAATTATGAAGATTAGAAAAAAGTAGAATAACGAGTACGAAAGTGTTATTTTTTATGATCTATTATTTTTTGTTAAACTTAAACTAAGCTATTCTAACGTATGAAAAAAGTATCCTTTATTGGATTATGAATAGTGCATAAAAAGTGTTATTATGGAGTAATATTTCTTTTGTTAAACTTAATGTAAACTAACCTAACCTAAGAAAAAATTATCATTTATTCTGAGAGAGAGAGAGAGAGAGAGAGAGAGAGAGAATATTACAAGTAAGAATAAAAGCCCCTATGGGAAATCGAGCCCACGACCTTCACATCATTAGCATGATGCTCTAACCCACTGAGCTAACAGGGCTTCATGCTCAGAGAGGAAATTATTCGCCTAAGTAATAGTTACTACTATAATCGTTACCAGACGGCAGTCTTCGTTCCGGTTCGGGACTGCCCGTCTGCAGATGCCTTCGACTTGAAAGGGTTAAGTCCTCCAGTATGGCGCGGTCATTGCCCTGGACATACCAGGTACGAATCTCGGGACAAGGGAGGTAATTAACGCAAAGAGGAGGTGGTCAGTATGAAGCATAACGCTGTAGGGTTCCTTCACTCACCTTCTGTCACCCCATATTGGGTAGGGTTAGTTTCCGCCTCAATCGTTTTTTAATTTTATTAAGTTTCATTTTACACATTTGTCTGTGCTCACTACTACATAGACACCAACCCACATCTCAAACGATATGTGAGCATCAATGCGGTCACAATGAAGCAAGCGATAAGGCGTCGTGTTTGTTTACTAGCAGTGACTTGCGCCAGCACAATTTTACTGCTGCTACATAGAATGCAAGCTACTAGAATCTTGATAACTATAGTTAACTCTTATACACGAGTAACTAAACATACACAACAGAAAGATAGAGATATATAAAAACAGCGTGGTAATGCAAATATTAAAAACAAAGCATTCATCTGATTCTCATGTAACAAACTAATCGATGACCGTTCGATTAAAGTCTGGAATCTACAGGCCTGTCTGTACAGAAAACATTACAGCGTGGTAATGCAAATATTAAAAACAAAGCATTCATCTGATTATCATGTAACAAACTAATCGATGACCGTTCGATTAAAGTCTGGAATCTACAGGCCTGTCTGTACAGAAAACACTGTATATTTTCTACCAGTTTAGATCTAACTATAGCGGTCTATCAGTTTTTTTTTTTTTTTTTTTTTTCTTTTTTTTCATCTTTTCTCTTTCAACATTCGCAAAGTAACAGACGTAGAATATAAGCTTTGTATAATGTTCATTTCCTTTACATTTAGCTAATGCAAAACGAAATAAAGCAGCTACTTCACAAATTAAAATGAAACTTCACTAGCCTGCAATTCGTATGAGATACTCCGATACTGTGAACAAATGACGATTATTGCTAAATAACAGTTATTTCAAACGTAATATGAATGTGCTGACATTAATACACCGTTTCGTTATACTTATCTAATAGTATTTTAATTTATTTCATTTAATTTTGTAACTCGACAACAACAAAGCTCAAGGCTTTCCTGGGAACGCACGAAAGGAGAGATGACGTTTTTGGTAGTGCATGCACATAATAGCTCTTAGGGGCGAGAGTCTCAGCCTACCGCTTTCTCTCACCTCCGTTGGCCAAAATACTGCTCAAATTTACTGAGAAATTGGCTAGTACCGCATCCCCTACAGATAACAGCTAATACAAACATCAGCCGCAATATAAAATCCGCTACAAACATTGCCCCCCTCCCGCATAGAAACGCTTTAAGCAATAGTTGTGAGAAATTAAACGTTGACATTTCTGGATGGAGATAGCGGAAACCAACAACCTCTTATAGGAACCGCCCCTACTGGTATTAAGTTGTTTCCCCCTTTACCGTGCGCTGTGACTCATGATCGGGAGGTCCGCGGTTCGAATCCCGCCAGGTCCGTCCTCCCTGACTGAGGTTTTTTTTTTCAGGTTTTCCTCAGTCCTCATAAATGGTAAATGTCGGGGAGGTACCCTAAAACTTAGCCCTGGAACGATTCCTTCCTTAAAAATAAACCCTTTCCCAATATATCATTTCATCTCATATACCATCAGTGTCCATTGCCTGTGGTGCTCTGTTAGCAAAAGCGGGCGTTAAATACTATTCATTCATTACTAACCGTGCGTTGTTTTCAGTCATGGGCACGAAAAATTGTTAATTTCATTTAACTCAATGTCGCAAAGAATTTCAGAAAAATTTCTAGCGTTATTCTACCACAATACTCAGTCATCAACTAATTTAAAATTACAAAATCAATATTAAAGTCCGTCACGCAGGAGCTACGAAAACTATGCGAATTCCTCGTCAATTAATATAATTTCAAAATAGCATATAAAATTCAAACGGCCTTGTTGATTAATGAAATAAGCTATGGCATTATTATGTGTTAATTAGCATGACAAACTGTAACACTAACTAATAAAAGAAAAACTGTACTATAATACATTACTTCTAGATTTATCTGTTTTTTTTCCCCCCTCTTCAAAATTGCGTGAAAATAAATAGTGAAATTACTCTAATTTTCAGAAGTAAAGGGAACAAAATTAGAATTCTTGCAATCTATAAGTATACAAAAGAGAATTCACATTTAAATAATAATAATAATAATAATAATAATAATATTGTTGTTGTTGTTGTTTATGTTAAACACAAAAATTAATGGTATACTAATAATTAAATGAAATATTCGTATGACTATTGACAGATAAAGCTACAATGTGTGGGTATTTTAAACAGCTTTAAATGTTATCATGTTTATTAACTGAGTCCTTGATATCAACTTTACATTCAGTAAAATAAAGAGAAATAACAGAAGGAAACCTTGTATATTCAAGAAGATGTTCATATGTTTCAATAAAATAAAAACATGCTATTATTTAAAATCAATTACAATGTACTAAGCAAATATACAAAATCAACAATAAGCAATGGAAATATATATATATATATATATATATATATATATACATATTCATTGGCTTTGAAATTGAATTTAAATTTTATTGCAGTAAAAGCATGCAACACAAACGTTTTCTGAATGTTATTATAGAGCTTTCTTACATACAAATATAATTCTCAAACAGATATTAGATTAAAATTTCACAATTTACATCTTCAGGACAATGCTTTTGTTAAATATAAAACATATGCATAGTTACAAATACATTTTACATACTGAGTTAATTTGTCCTTTTATATTGAAACAATTGAGAATAAATAAAATGCCACAGCGATTTAAAAATTTCGGCTTTCAGGTATATTCCTACTCCTAATGATCCGATTTCTGTAATTTTCATAAAAAAAGGTCTTATTTTATTTTAATAATATATAGAATTTCGTAACAAATATTGATGCCACTAGAGTGATTTTTAAATTTGGGGTTTCAGGTAAACTTCCACTCCAATTTTTATTCATTTAATTCATTTGCATATACCGAATTTCATTGAGAAAAAAAATTGCGCCCGATAGAGGGATTTTTAAACTTTTGCTTTAGGCTAACTCCATTTCCAACGGTCCAATTTTGCTGGTTAACTAACCCGATGACTCGTTATTTGATGGATATATACAGAGTTTCGAAAAAAATTGCGGCCGCTGGAGCGTTAACGCGCGCGCGCTCATAATAATATACAATCTTTTTCATGGACTTTTTAGGTAACTAGTAGATAGAATTGATGAAGATTTGAAGACAATTTTTAAAAATATTTTCATGGAACAATAGCAATGGATGCATTCCTTCTGAATTCGCTTACAAGAAACTAAATCGAAGACGTTACATTTATACCTAGGAAGAGTTTGGTTATTTCGCTTGGATCTATCACCACTCTCAAAGATAGCCCAACAAGTGGGAGGCAGGGGAACAGCACAATGAAAATTCGTCTATAGAAAATTACAGTAGTGCGAACCAAGGGACCCCCATGGTTTCTCAAATTCGTGCATAACCAAGTTTTATAGAGTCTAAGTTATATTTTCAGTGACGAGGAGTGATTCTACTTGCAGACTTTGGCAGTCCTTAGGGCTAGTGAACGATAGTGAAATCAACTGGAAGAAACACATAGGAACTACAATGAATGAAATCATCATGTTATTGCTCCAGGTTAGCGTTGTTTAATATGGCGGTGAGTATTTATTGTTAATGGTTATAAAGTTACGTGGCATACTTGTTGTTATAAATGGTGATGGTTCTTCTGTTCTTAAGTTGAACGCTTTATAGCTATGCCTATAAATGGCCTTGAGCTTTGCTCTCCAGAGGATCCAAAGAACAAGAGCATCTAAATCTACACTTGTAAAATATTGAATTAGATGATATATGGTTTACAACAGAGAAAATGTTAACAGTTTTGGAGGGGTTTTCGGTCAAGATTTGAGGGTATGATAGACAGCTAATACAGAAGAAAATTCTTAAATATGTTATAAGGCTTTCAAGAGAGAATTATTATACTGCAAGTTAAGGAATGGCGTGATTTAGACTGGCAGTTTGAGGAATAATGGGTTTGGGCCCAGTATGTGGAGAGAAGGAAGATGCTGTACATATTCTACTCAAATGTGAGGATACTGAGGAATGGATGAAGGTTTTAATAAGAGAGAAATTGTTGAAGATTATTAAGGATTGGTGATCAAGAAAATTTTGATAAGATTCAACTAGAGGGAATGGGCGACTTTTATGTAAAGAAGGTTCAAAACGGAAATAGTGAAGAAGATGAAATAAATTGAGATTAGTAGAAAATCTTGCTTTCAGTATGTAGTTTTACAGCATAAAATATATTAAATTTGGTTTTATATGCGTCATGAATAGATAGGTTGTGTGAGTAGATTCATTTGTTGATGTTAGCTGTGAATGAGTTACATTTAAGATAGTTATGGTTTGCACTTATGTAAAAGATCCTTCTACTTCCTAGTCAAATATTAGGACAATAAATGTAGAACATGTGAATTATAGTAATAACAACATGTACCTAATAAACTAGATTAAGTTACAATTATCCCACACTTACAGATACAGAACCATAATCAATCATGTTTTAATGCACTAATAAGAAACCTGCCTGCTCTTACAAATCCTGTGTAAAACGCCCTATTATTTTGTAAAGGAATAAATAAATAAATGACATTGCAATACCTAGAAATTGACAAGGGCCAGAATTATGCGGTTGCCATTTTGTAATGTTTCTTAGCACAATAATAAAATAAATACAGATACATTAGCCATTGTAGCTATACATGAATCTAAAGAATACTACAAAACAAAGAGGCAACCAATCATAAATGTAAATAAGTATATATGATTGTACTTTTAATAATTTTAGCCTAAGAAGTGAGCAATTACTGGATGACCTACATTGAAAACAAAAAATATTATCATAGGATGATAGGTATTAAGGTTTTTAACAAATTTCTCATTATATCAAAGTATTCCATTAAAGGTATTTAAAAGAAAGAACATACTTGTTAAAATAAAACAAGTTTTTCATTAAATGAGTTTTTGAAGCAAGTGTTAATGATATGAAAATGTTTAGCTGTATAAGATATTTCTTTTGTTGAAACCTGTTACTGTATAAAATTAAAATAGAATGTGCAACATATACGGGCAACTGGGAAATAAATATTAGACAATTATTTAACAAAGAAAGTTTCGGAAAATGTTTTTCAAACAAATATTTCATATTATTATTTAAACAGCAGACTTTGGAAAATTAGGTACTTATATAGAGAGGGGTAACCTAGACCTAACCTAAATAGTCTTAAACGTAAAAAAAATACCTTAACATTCCAGAGGATATAACGATGACTCAATTTCATCCCTTCACCTCCAGCAATCTGCACACTGTATCACTAAACACATGGTCAATAAAAACCTACTTCTAAGCGAAATACCAGTTCACATTTCAATTTCTGACGAGGGGGTAATAGGAACAAAACGGAAAATTTGCACCAATTATATTTTTACCCTCTCAATGAACTTCCAGAACGAGCAGATTTTAAAATCTGCTCTTAACTTTCGTTTTGGCGCGTTTTGAATAACAGGCCCCACAACGAATACCTAGTTTCTCTGCTCAATATAACCTTGTTTCCATCCATTGCACAATTAATATGATTCTTAATTACACAATGAGCTGTAAGATAATGTGGAATATAATCACGACTTTTGCTTTATACTTTCAAAACACCACAACTTGCACTGATTTTAGCACTATAAGAACTCGTAGCCAACTGACAAATGAATAGAAGATCAAACACTAAAAACAAAAGTACTACCAACATCACCGACCAGAAAATAATTATGTCCACATATCACTATTAAACCCAGCACCAATTAAGAAACAAACCCCCAACATTTCAGTAATTGTTGTTATATAAATAAGAAAGGACGAAAATCAGCATTATAAAACGCACTTTTTAGCCCAAATTTCCATGACCGAAAAATAAACCAGGTGTTAAATGGCTCGGCGAGCAAAACACAATTCCCTCAATTAAGATGTTTTCGTAAAGTAAATGCATAATCTCTACTAAGTAATTGGCTTATTTTTTTTAATGAATATGCACAGGTTATGTTTATTATTTTGTTTTGAGTTTTATTGGCTTACGAAACCGGTTAGGTAAAGTAGAAAGGGAGTGTTACGTGAGTGTAGTTTATTTAATTACAATGACTTGTATTTCACTTTACTAATAATTACATTTGTTTACATTCCAGGAAACGCTGCAGAGCATTTTTCTTCGCTGCTCATTTCGCTACTCGCTCGCTTTAACTGCAAACACATCATGGAGTTGGGACCTTCTCTCAGCGTATACTCTCACAGTGGAGACACTGAACTTAAAACTACTGTACATGTGTACACATACACACCGGTTTTATCTGTATTATCAGTATTAGACATAATTACGCCACTCACCTTAGATAGCTGATGAATTCCCTCTACAGGTTTCATTTTACTCCAATTTGCTATTCATACTGAGTCCTATTGCACACAACAAAGAATAATATTCACTCTTTATACTATACTTCCCAAATTCATAAACCTTCACTTTTTCCTTAGTAAATCCTTTTAATTAACCACTGTGTTCTTTATTTCCTAACAGAAGCACTTTCACTGCTTGGAGTTTAGTCTCCACACTGAGCTTCCTTCTTTTGTTTTGCTGTCTTCAGCAGGTGTCACTTTGATTTGGCCTTGGCACTGGGTATTGCCAACACTGGGCGCACTCTAGGTTACTAGGTTACTAGGAATTACACTGTGTGCAGAACTTAACGATACTAAACGGACTTTTTTCTATTATCATTGCTTTCGTTAAACTAAGATCTGCTATCTATGTTCTCAGATCACTATCTCATTTAAGTTGCAGATCTACACTAAACATTTTATTGTGCTTATTTTTATTCAAATATGGGTTAATATGTTTACGTAATCCGTAATAGCAATCGATTTCTTATACTACAAAATAGGACAATTAGAATAATTTGCGATGCTAATAACACGGTTTCATGTAAGTTATTTAAAAAAGTAATAATTTGACATTTCCTTGCGAGTATATTTATACTTTCTATTTCATTTTTTATCTTAAACATCAAGAATACTTCATAAAAATATGCAAAATAGGCAAAATATTAATATAAGATAATAACAAAACCTCACAGACTCATCTCTAATTATCTTGCTATAGGGAACCCATTATTAATGCATTAAAATAGTTAATTCATGCTCTCCTAAACAATTTCAAATTATTATTATTATTATTATTATTATTATTATTATGGTTGTTGGTGGTTGTGGTATCCCATGATGAACCAACGCATACATCTGTTCTCACAGAATACTAATGTAACAACGCCTGTTACACTGTATAAGAATTCATAAATAGACACTTTCTTTTTATTTGATAACATAATAAGTATTGCAAAACATATTTCTTATATTTTAAAGAGGTAGTGCATGAAATAAATATTTTAATAATTATAGCCAGAATTTATTTAATAACGCATTTCTCATATTAAAATATGACAAAATATTTCATATACTGCAATGTCTTATATAATATATGTAATTAATTATACTACGCAATGTATATAATTTAAACTATTTATGGATCCTTGGAAAGCAATAAAATGTTATGCGAATTAAGTTATTGTTCTAAATGTACCTTCTTAATCATAACTTTCAATGAAATGAATGTAGAGTTTGTGTATCATACGATTTTAGGAGATATACACAAAATAACGAGGACTGCATAAACACTTATATAGCAACACAATTATCGCAATATTTGTGTTCATTTTTAAGTGTTTTATTAATTTCTGCTTCTCTCGTTCTTGTTATTTTAGATACTTTGTTCCAAGAGTAACTTTATTTTTAATTTTTATTATATAAAAGCTTTTTATTACTTCATTAGATAAAGGTAAAACATGAGTATAATGAATTATATGACCTACTAATTAAACAAAGCAAATCTAATACAATTAGAGATACCTGGGCAACAGTTTGTAATGAAAATCTTAACGGCAGCTGGCTTGGCAGTCAGAGCGGCAACTCCCGGAGAAGAGGATGTAATATCCGCGCCACTGATTCAAGTTCTCGCAATTACAACTACAAGTACAATGTAAATAAACATATAACTTATGACAGGAGATGTTGGAAATGTACTGCTAAATCCACACATTTCTGGCATCTTTTGAAAATGCATGACATACATCATCCAAAATTAAGTAAATTAAAACTTGAAAATATACAACGTTATTGTTGTCCACGAATTGCAACTAGAGAATCCCAATATTCGGGTATATTTCTGTAGTTATATATGATGGAATAGAGCGATAGAGTAACTTGTCCAGGTTCGAAATTCTTTGCTTATGAAAAGTTGCTCTATGTACGTAGTCATATTTTGATGCAAAATAACAGATATAAAAGCTCCATTATATACACGAAATTCTCTTGTATGAGGAGAAAGTCCGTATATGAGTACAATAAATGCATACAGAATAATAGGGTCCATTTAATTTGAAAATATCATTAGTGCGGAAAGATATAGAAATAACATACTGACATTGTGTGATTTTGATTTATGAGAGAAGTTGAAAATAAAATACAAGGACTGTTATATAAAAAATAATCATAATATTTTACAGACAAATTCTCTCACTAAAATTTAACTTTACAATATTTTGTTAGCTTAATGCGTAATGTTCACGAGGTGCTAGTTTCACTTCCTATCTGCAAGTTGAAACATGTTCAGTTCCGCCTACAGCAAAATGGAGGGGACACGAGTCAAATAATATACTGCTCTGAAATTCTGCTTCCGTTTCATGTTACAGGAGGCCTTAGGAGATTTTGTTCTTCCCTATAGCACAGAAGATTTCAAAGAAAAATGGACCCAACACTACAGTTTGTGCTCTAACTGAAGAAAGCATACACTGCTGTTGTCACTGTCAGAGAGAATGGTTGAATAGCAAGAACACTTTAAAACTTCTGAAAAGTTCACTGGGTGGAATTCACAAGTTGATTACTGAACAGCTGCAGACGAGACGTATTTGTACACGGTGTGTTCCAAAATGCCTTTTGCGGAACAAGAGGATATTCGCGTGCAGGAATGAATGAAGTTGAAGATGATGTTACAGGAAGGTGCAGAGTTTCTTTCAAAGGTAATCACTGCTGATGAAACTTGGCTACATTGTTTATTCTGACAGCAAACAGCAGAGCTCTGTGTGGAAATCTCCGTCACAACCAACACAAAAATAGGAAAAGTGGTAGCTTCCCCTAGGAAAGTTATGGTCATCTCATTTACCGATATTCAAGGAATGGTTTACCGCTATGTCGAAATTGTACAACTGTAACTAAATAATCGTACAGAGATGTTCAAGGTCGCATCACACGCTAAAGGTCACTTTTCCGTGCAACAAGCAGGATGCCGCATCACGATAATGTACGGCCGCACATCGCAAATGTTGCTGAGTATCTTTAATGTGAAATATGTCGCTCACCATTCCCGAAGTCCATATTTAATCCCAGTGGAATGTTTGCTTTTCCAAAACATTTAAGAACACCTTCGGGGGAGGTGTTTTCATCATCAGAAGTAGTGATGAAGGCTGCGGAGGCGATTCTGAAGAACCTTCAAACAATTGATTCCTACACATGTTTGAAGACTGGGACAGGTGCATTGTATCTAACGGGGATTACTTTGAGAAAAACCTTCAAAACTATAGAACACCCTCGTATATAGAACGAACCTCCTACATATTAGAAGAACTAAAAGAACAAATTTCGGAAGTTGAAATGCGTGAGAAAGACAATTTTCAATATATATACAGAAATATGTGGATGTAGAAGGAAAATATTTCCAACGTTTCTTGTCATAACGTAAGAGTTTATTTTCTTTGTAACTGTAATTTCAATTACGAGAACTTGAATCAATTGTTGTGATACTATGCCCAATTCGCCGAGAATCCACTCTGACTGCCGACACACCAGCTGCTGTGAAACGGGCGACAAAACCATGAAAGACCCAGTACTTCTGCAGTGTCAATAATGGGAATACTTACGCCCATTCGTTTTGTAGCTTGATTTTTCTAAATATATTTTATAAATCAATCCCATTCAATTCAGGGCGTAAAAGGGACAACAAATTTTGCTTAGAGGACGCTTTTGAGGCTTGATTCTTTTATATGCCATAAATCTACGATGTGACCCACGACCTTACTTACGATTTTTACGTTCGAAAAAATTCATCGATCGTCACCGGGATTGAACCCCCGATCTTCGGTTTAGGAAGCAAGTATGGTTACCACTTGATCACCAGGATCGATAGAAGGATACCATAACATGCTTTATACATACGAGGTAGGTCCATAAGTTTCCAGCCGTTATTAAGTTCTTCACAAAAGAACAATTACGCAAATGAAATTAAACAGTGATTGAACGGTATATATGGGGAAGCATCCCCCTCATATTTTACCGTAAAAGAATGGGCCAAGCTTTTTCGAATGGAGCGAGGAAGCTTGAAGACGAAGAGCATGCAGAGGTGCTTTAGGAGGTGCTCACTCCTGAAAACACCGCTCTTGTGGAAGGAGAAATTATGGAAGACCGGCGGCTCAAAGTTCCAGAAATAGCAGCAAAGTTGAACCGTTCTAAAACAACAGTCCTTCAAATTACTTATGAACATTTAAATAAGAATAAGGTTAGTGCCTAGACTTTCTTCCTCAGTCCAAAAGCAGCAACGTGTCATCAGTTGTCAGGCATTTTTGGAGCTTTGCCGTAGCAAAGACAGAGAAGTTCTGCAAACCATTGTTACAGGAGATAAAACTATTGTTCTCTACCTTGTTCAAAAGAGAATCAATGAAGCGGCGTAAAGCGGGTGAAGCACCACCTCTAAAGGCCAAGGTCACTCACTCAACCAAGAAGACCATAGCCACAAACTTTTGGGAATGTGAAGGAATGCTCTTCCAAGACTTCAAGAACAGTAACACCACAGGTAAATGGGGAGTACTATGCTGGCCTACTGCACAGGCTACGTGCATCCATCAAACAGAAAAAGTGAGGAAAGCTGAGTGGTGGTGTGCGCCTTCTTCACTACAACGCGCCTCTGCACACAGCTCTTGTTGCAAAAGAAGCTGTGAAGAAATGTCGCTTCAAGGAGATCGACCATTCACCCTACAGCCCAGATCTAGGTCCCAGTCAGTATTTCCTCTTCTCAAAACTCAAGAAGGGCCTTCAAGACTTCTGACTATTTGGGAGGGGGAGGGTTGAAATGTTAATTAAAAGATGTGAGAAGTGTATTGCAATAAAGGGTTATTATATTGAAAAGTGTAATATAATTTTTGTCTTTATCATACCTAGAATATGGTTAGGTCGGAAACTTACGGACTACCCTCGTAACTGAGGCTAACAAATTTGAAAGGTTTCTTGTAATTTTTTTCCAGCAGAATTATAACTATAACAGGACCGCCTGCTCTGAAAGTGTTCTGTTTTTCTAAATTCTAAATCTAATCTTCCATGAAAAACTGAAATGGAATTGCTAAACACTTAAACCACGTAATTACTACATATTTTCTTTTCGTCATTTTTACAACGATCTGAGATACGATTAACAAAGAAGAAACAATTTATACATAGAAATTGTTCCTTCATATTAGTCATGTATAGGACATAAGTTGGAAAAGAAAAATTCGAGTCACTGCTGGGATTCGAACCTAGGATCTTTAGCCTCCATCTGAGCAACCGTGTCCTCCTCCAAGCAGAGAGCCGCGAACCTCCCTCATCTGATTCTTTACCGCCACGGGTGGCCCAGGTCGTTAAGGCGCGGACTCGTGAGCGGGAGGTCTGGGGTTCCATTCCCGCCGTCCTCCCTGACTGAGGCTTTTTTCCGGGTTTTCCTCAGTCCTCATAAATTGGAAATACCGAAATGGTACCCTAAACTTAGGTCTAGAATCCTTCCTTCCCAAAAAATCCTTTCCCAATTTATCATTTCATCTCAACTATCATCAGTGGCCACCGCCTGTGGTGTCTGTAGTAAAAACGGGCGTCAAACACTATTAAAAATATTAAAATACATGAAATATAAATACGTTGTATTATGGATGGCACACACCTGAATACAAGTTGTTACCCCCAACCCTTTCACCGTTATCAGCATTTTCAGACCTGAGCGATCTCACTTTATTCAGAAAATTTCCTAATTTCTCCTCTTCTTCCTTGCCTGCCAGCACAGTTCATTATGACCATCTCCCTGTTTTCATTCCTGCAAAGGAACACGGTAGATACTTTTCCCTCCATTCTTCCGTACCTTTATATTCAGTCACAATATGGGTTCATTATTTCCCCAACCTCATAGATGGAGCAAATTCTCCGCTCATGTTTATCAGTTATCGTCCACCATATCCTTAGTCTGACTCACGCGAGCCCTGTCTAGGAATTTAGTCCGTGTTTTGATGTACTGCTCCTTCACTCACTCCGATTTTAGCCCCGATTGCACTTCAAGCGAAATCATCTCTCTGCACTGGGCAATTATCTGATGCCTATTCATATCCCCCAAGTAGTCCCAACCTTCCTCAATGCGCTCGTACTATTCAACACGCATAGTAGAGGAAGCTTAGTGAGGTCCTCGGGTTGCTACCGTGTGCTTCAAGCAGCCACGAACCTCTTTCATCTGATTCTATATACCCCGAAATATATCTCTCATAGTAGAGAAAGCTTAAGAAGGTCTCCGGGGTATGTATTCGTGGTTCCTTGCTTTGAGGACACGGTAGCTCAGTTAGAGCATCAACCCGAAGTCTGATACCTCATTTCCAAGAAAGAATAAGATTTTAACTTGAACATTATTGTTGTTTTTCAACATATTCTCCCTTAAGATTGATACATTTATTTCAGCAATGCTTCAAAGCCAATTTTCCACCTCTGAAAGATTTGCAAAATATTCCTCTACAACTGCAATCGATCCTGACCAGCAAGGAAGAGCTTGCATTTTTGGAACAAAAAAAAAAAAAAACAGCCAAATCTAGAAAATTGGGTGAATGCTTCAACAACTCTTACTCCAAATTTCTCAATTTTTTTATCGCTTAAACACTTTTGTGATTTTGCGCACTGTCTTAATAACAAACTCAATATTTTTCTTTTGCAAACCGGGCTTTTTCTCAGGATTTTTTTAAGTTGGTTTAAAAGATTGGAATAGTACGATATGGTTAGAGTTTTCCTCTTCTAAAGATAATCAATTAGTAAAATGCCTTTAGTGTCCCAAAACACTGCAGATGGAACATACTTTGTCTTCTTTGGCACTGAACAACCGCTTCTGTCCACTGTTATGCCTGCTGTTTCGATTCTTATGGCATATCTTATCCACAGCTATAAGTCGATGCACAAAATCAGTTATGTTGTTGCTAAAATGCACCACACAATATCGTCATATGAAAGCGTTTTAGATCTACTGCTAGCAAGCGCGGCACCCAACTTCTGCAAAGTGTTTCCAGATGGAATTCTTCATGTAAAATATAGCCTACAAGTTCCCTTGAGATGTCTGTAGCTTCAGTACTTTAGATCGCCGTTAATTTCATACCATATAATGTAGTTGTATAACGAATGCTGCAGTTGTGGCACTTTTTGGGCATTCTTCAAGGATGCTTTGACATTGTTCAAATCCAGGTGTCCGTATTTAAGTGTTGAAAATAAAGAAGAGTTCTCCAAAACATTTATAAATGGTATGAATTTCTTTTGTCTTTAAACCATCATTTGCAAAGAACTTTCTCACTGGACGATAGTCAAGTTTTTCCTATTTTTGGAATAAGACATTAAAACAATTATCTGTGGTCGAGGCTCTGGACTTTGATAAGGAAGTAACTTTCAAAGTGCGCATCACGGTCTCAAGGATGATGCAGTAATCATTTGTAAGCCACAAACTTGCCGAGTAACTACCGATCATACACGAGAAAAGAAAAAATACCTCAATGATAATTGTCTTGCTTTTTACGAGGTTTTACCTTGAGTCCTGTAATGAGCTCATCAAACTATAACTTATTTGTAAAATTAAAGGAATCACTGTACTTTCTCAAAGGAATAAGAGGTCAATGTGATATGGAAAAATGAAGAATTCTGAGCTCACAAAGAGCAGAGGTCAATCTATCTCATCAAAAACAACGTCTGCCTGCTTAAGTCTTGGGATAAATTCATGCTCACATTACTTCAGGCAAGATGTCATATTAACCGCTCTACTTCGTGATAACTGTCTCTAGAACTAAAGAAAACTTAGTCTTGCCAAAACAACAAAGTTACTCTGCCAACGTTCTTCCTACAGTAGACAAAAACTGGGACATAGCATAAGACAAAATAGGGCGATTGTAAACCTAGGTATTTTTTTTTACAAAAACTAGAAAATAAAAAAGAGACGACAGCCCAATGCCATTTGTAAGGACGATACAAACATCTTCTAAACGCTCCAAGGAATTTCTCCGATATGGCGGTAGCACCGGGAGAAAAAAAAAAAAAAAAAACTTTTCTCCACAAACTTCTCAAAGTTTATCCTTAGCAATGGCTCAAGGGTCTCTCATATCATCTTTATTTCTTCTTCTGGCTCTTCCTCTAGAGCTTCTTCCAACGATATACACAACAATTCCACTGTTTTCGCGCGGAAAGAGTTCAAGGCAACCTGAGAGAAAATTTGTCAGATAAAAAAAATAAAAAACAATCAACTAGCTTGGCACTGCATGAAGTTAAGATTCTCTTCTCAGATTCCAGCTATATAGAATAAAAATTGTTTTCTTTCTGGGAGAAAAATTTGGCATCGCCAACGGCTTGAATATTTCCTTCCTATTTTGCTTCAAGTAGCCAAGGGCGTGTGCGCCAGTATGCGCACTTCGAGAAGTCACATACCTATGCATGCATAGGTATAGAAGTTAAAAAAATATGGTCTGTGCGTATGCAAGCAAGCATCCTTATTTATCAGGTTTTCATTTCTGTGTTCTATTATACACAAAACATTTTCTTAAAATTCACAAGAACACACAGATAAAAGTTCGTCCTGCAGGAGCTGCGTACACTAAGCGAATTCCTCACCGAGTGAATAAATTTTAATAAAACGAATATTAAAGCCAAATTAGGCCTTATTCTTTAATGAAGTTAGTGAAATAAATTAAAGCATTACTATATGGGATTAGGAGAGTAAAATTAGAAGTCTTGCAATCTATAAGTATCGCAAAAGAGAAACCACTGCTTTAGAATTATTATTATTATTATTATTATTATTATTATTAAAATCACAAATATTAATGTTATACTAATAAGTAATGAACACTGATAAACAAAGCTATATTGTGCGAGTAGTCTTAAACATTTTTATGAACCCTTATGAGTCCTTGGTATTAAGAAATAACAAAGTTTCGAGTTACATTGCATATTTAAGAAGATGATGTTCAATGTTTCAATAAAACAAAAACATGTTACTATTCAGAAACAATTACAATGTGCAAGGCAGATAAAAACATCCAAAAGGTACTTCATTTTCATTGGCTTTGAAATTTAATTTAAATGGTCTTGCTATACAAACATACAAGAAAATGTTTTCTGAAGATTATTACAGAGCGCTCTTACATACAAATATAATTCTCAAACAAATATTAGATTAATATTTCACATTTGCTATCTTCACGACGATGGTTTTGATAAATATAACACATATGATCATTATAAATAGTGGTTTTAATCTGAATTAAAATGCCCTTCTATTTCATTTATTTATTTATTTGTTTATTTATGGACGCTCTTTAGCTCTTAGGTCATAAGCGTCCCACTCAATTCAGGGCGAGAAACGGCCGACAAATTTTGCTCAGAGGCCTCTCTTTCAGGCTTGAGGTTCTTTTTCGTGCGGTAAATGTACGACACGGGACCCACGGCTTTATTTCCCTTCCGAAGGTAGCCATACTTAGGATTTTTACGCCCGAAAAAATCCATCAATTCTGGCCTGGTTCGAACCCGCGATCTTGGGTTTAGGAGGCAAGTATGGTAGCCACTACACCACCAGGACCGATTCCTTTAATTTTAAAGAGTATAGAGAAAATTAAACACATGAGTGCTTTTTAAATTTCGGTTTTCAAGTATACCTACCTATAATGTCCGAATTTTCCTAATTTTCTTTTTCTATTTAAATGTTATATACGGAGTTTCGTTGGGAAAAAACAAATATTAATGCCTCTAGCGATTTTTAAATTTTGGGTACACTCCTCCTTGCTAATAGTCAATTTCACTGATTTTCGGAATCTGTTTGCCGAGTTTCCTTTTCCTTTTATTTACAATTTAAAAATGCAGCCGCTAGAGCGATTTTAAAACTTCGCTTTAACCCCCGCTGGTTTTTCGGGTATACATCACTCCTAATGGCCCGATTGCCAAGATTTTCGAACACTAATTTTATCAATTTATTTTAAAGAAATCTACCGAGCTTCGCTGAGAAAAAACAAAATTTGCGGGAGCTAGATAAATTTTTCAATTGTTGCTTTAGATTAACCCCCGGCCCCAATGGTCCAATAATACTTAGGCTCATATGTAACAATATTCTATCATTCAAAACTTTATCAAAAATCTAAAAATATATTTAGCTTAAATATTTTTGGACACTCTTCATTCATGTTTCGGTCTGAGCCCTTAATTTTTTTGTTATTGTTGTAAGTTCCTATCAATATCAAGAAGATACAAGACTCTAAAATCTGTGGAATAGAACACTTTTTGACCGCATTTTTCATAGGCAGGATATGGTGTGGGGTTTGTTTATGAGGATTTATTAGCTCCTGTCATGATCAGTAGGCATTACTGTTTCATCCCGTTTAATTATCTCTGTATTAGCAATGTAGTCTAAAATTAATTGCAAATATTTTCTTTCTCCACAAGTATGGGATTTATTAAAAATTCCTCAAAAATTCGAGAATTATGCCATAAAAATATGCTTGCATAACTCTATTGTGGAAACCAGTTAAGCGCAAAACATTTTAGTTTTTTTTTTTTAATCTAAATACCTTTAGATAAAAAGTATTGAAATATACACTATTTTCAATTAAAAAGACTTTTTTGTGTTGAGCTTGGCGAACTTGGCGCTTGAATGCTTTCTGAAACAAACGATTCAATTGATGGTTACATGTTGAATTTAGTTGAGGGGAAAAAATTGCGACCACTAGAGAAAAAATGGACACCTTGTGTGTCCATTCTCTCTCTCTCTAGCATTTTTTAAACAAAGACAGTTTGTGAAAAATACTGGAAAATTATAAAGTATTAAGAATTTAATTCATGTTATTAAATCATTACATGACCGTAGAAATAAGTACTGATAAAAACCAATTTGAGCAATATATATATATATATATATATATATATATATATATATATTAGTAAATAAACATTTTCGGCAAGCAGAAACACCTTTCCTCACTTTTCATTCTGATTATATCATTTTAATATATAGCATTTCGCTATTTTTAGCTATACTGAGATAATATGGGATAGTGTAGTTATTTTATTTTAACAGTATGTGACATTGCATTTAAAATTCATGTCTTAATCATGTTTTAGTTCACGCAGGACTGCAGGTCTATGAAAGGTAGGTAACTCTTCATTTATAACAACTTTCCTTCTATTTCCGACTGCAGCGGAATGGCGCAATATCTTACTAGTATTATGGAGAAAACGTTAAAAATTCAGTGAAACGTCAAGAATTTACTTCAAGAGTGATTGATGTATTTGTGCAATAAGAGAACCAGAGGATTGAGATTATATACAAGTACATTTAATGGCGAATCATGGAAAACTGGCGGGTTTTTTTATTATTTGCACGCAATTTAATTTAATTAAGTCTGCGCTGACTATACGGAGGCAAGAGAGCATGTGTTCCCCGATGTACTCGTCGATAGGGAGCTCGAAAAACTCATCGCCGCGGAAAATAGTCGCTCTATTGTAAAAGGATTGCTTTTTTCCAATACAGCTAAAAGAACGCATTACAGCAATTGATAACTTAATAATACAGTCTTGGTAGTTACCATTATAACGACAGGCGACAATATCAAAGAAGATATTGTACATTTTACATGCGGCGGATTCGTTTGATATAATACAAGCTGCAGAAGACCCAGTAAGCTGTCAATAATATGTGGCTACATATAATGTGCCATTTTTATTCATTTGACTACAGTCAGAGGAAATAATCTAAATGAAAATTCAGATGTATAAATATATTAGATTAGCGGTTCCCAAAATTCTTGCATGCACAACCCCCTTTTCGAGAGTGAAATTGGCAACCCCCTCCATTCACCTCGCCGGTTAATAACAATTAATTTGCAAGTTTGTGCTCACGCTTCAACAATATGCATCTATTCAATCACTAACCATTATTGCGCTGCTCTGTATAACTGTCAAAATAATTATAAAGCAACACTTAGTTAAATATTCTTAATAAAATGGATAAGTGCTTAAATAAAATTACAGAGTGTCCCATATAAAACCGGTATGCCTCATCGCGTTCGTATATAGATATTGGCCTCATCGCCATCCTGCCATTCTGGTGCTAATATTTACTCCTCACTGCGTTCATGTTTACCACAGCGCTCTGTTTAAGTAATTGTCAGAGCTCGACAGTTGAGTTTAACAGTAATTGTCGTGAATATCGTGGAAGGGTTCTGAGACAAATTTTGAGGTTTTTAGTTGAACCCCGAAAGGATACTGTGGAATTTTACATAAAGATTGGTTCCATTAAGGTGACTGAAGATATGTTTGAGGCGATGCAAATGCAAAGAGGAACAAAATGTACGCCAGTGAAGACCCCGACGGTAGAATTCAAATATGCATAACGAGAAGTCAAAAAAAAAAAAAAAAAAAAAAAAATCGACAAGGAGAATATTTCAGCAAATCGGTGTATCCCACACAACATGCCACTGCGTGAGCTCAAATTCCGAGCATTTCGTGTTAGCATAGTGCAGGAATTGAAAGAACCAGACAAAAGAGTCACTTATTGCAACTTGGATCTTATCTCTTCAATACCTAATGGTCTTCTTTAATGACAGAAGTTTGGCTTATCTATCATATATTGGTCGCAGGATAACCCACATATTGTGCATGAACAGATCTGGTGTAGAGTGCAGTGTCAGGAATACGCATTATCTGCCCCATTTTTTCAATGAGACGAACAGCAGCACAAGATATCTACAAATCTTGTGAGATATGCCTTTTATATGAATATCGTAACGGTTTTATATGGAACACCTTGTACTTTCTCTATATCCACCACGGCCTCCCAGATAGAATCCAACAACCCCCCTAAGGGTCGCGATCTGCAGTTTGAGAACCGTTGCATTAGATTAAAAAACGCAATTAACCGAGTCCAGAATTTAACATATCTTTATTAACTACTAGTGAAAAATACTTAACAATATTGAAGTACAGTGTGCCCCAGTGCATTAAATATTTTATCATGATTATCCATGAGGGAATGAAAAAACTTGGCGCCTCTTGTTATCGTGTAATTATAATCACAATATCATAATTTTAAACAAAATAATTCTGATATTACAAAGCGTTTTATTAATATATTTACCAATAAGCAGTCTTTTCGTTAGTTTGACATCTGTCTCAACCTGCTCTATTCAAAAGACACGTTTTGCCATTGTGTATGTGTATATACATACAATTTTCTTTTACTTTGCATTTTAATACTTATATCTGTGCTGCCATATAATAATTTGATGACATTTATTAAATTACTTTGTAGTTTATGTTTCTCCAGTATTTTTCCACTATTTATCTTTATGCTGCCGCACGTTTTTATCAAGTCTAACAACGGATGGTAGAGGTAAATTTAATTCCTAATGCTCATCCATTATTTGCCAGCAGTTAATACATTGAAACAAGAATTGTTTTATGTATAACAAAATAAAAAATAAAATAACTCTGGGAACCATGTAACTAAAACAACACGAACTGGAGAAGCAGAATTAAATAAAACACCTAAATAGGCACACAATTTCCGCTATATTTCGAGCAGCTAGTGTTTGTTTTTTTGTCTTCATTGAAAAACACACATTTATCTTGAGCTGTATCAACTTCTAGTGCATTTAATTTTATTTAGGCTTTCGTTTTCCGCACTATGTTCATCGCAAAGGAGGACAACGTTTCTTAAATGTTCCAGAGATCCAGAAGCAAGTACAGGGAATTGTGAAATGTTGAGTGGCTGCTTTTGCACAGTTTTATTTAAGTTTCAGACGGCATTTAATGTTTCGTCAAAATTACTAACCCTACAATGAAACTGTAACGAAATCCACTCTGCCAAACTTGCTAAATCCGCACCGTCCTAATGCTTTTGTTCATATTACACTTGCAGCTCATGACCGTGTGATAGATACTCAACCAATGAACACCAACAGCTTCCGGTATATATAAAACAGGTTTTTCTAAAGCACAATGAATTTAATGCAATATATTTTCTCTTTTAGGAGAAGCATGAAAAAGTTTATGAATATCCTTAACAATACGCAATGTGCATTTAGGGTATTTATTCCTAAGTTGGTGATTGACAGCAATCGACAAAACGTGTGCTTTGCAGTGAATACATGGCAACCCGCGCCTCCTCAGATAACCGACAGAATCAGTACAGTTATTATGTTATTAATTTGTCGTATTTCTTTATTTATTTTAATAGTTCACTATCAATTGCTGTGAATATAAATTCAGCTGTAAAACTCTTCAATTCAACCAGAGACATAGAAACCTTTCCTTCACTTCAAAAGACGCAGAATGCGCAACATAACGAAGTAGCTCAAACTGTTCACTTCATTTGTAGATTCGTCTGTCAGTAAAGAAAAGAAGTTGCCATGTGGACCTTTCACTGTCAAATGTAAGCCCTTTTCAAGGTCGATGTCACTTTTAGTACTACCCTACGAACTAAAGGTTCATATTTCACTGCGTGGGGGATCTCTTCCTAAACAAGAAAATAAGCACTTCAAATTAAAGAAGAGGCGCTGCCGAATTCAACGCTTTTTTGTTAAATTCCCTGCGCACTAACTGGGACGTTTAATTCCAATAATCTACATTTTTCAACTGCAATACTTTTATACGTGTTTTTCTGACTCAGCGAGCTTTTCCAGTTCTCTCGTGGTTACGGTTGCTTGTTTAACTTTAGTGAAAGGTACAGAAATGAACGTACCGCCTGATTTTTTTATAGAGCTTCAATGTCTGTTTAAATGCTTTTCACATAATTTGCAAAAAACTCCCACCCCGATAGCTGTAAAAGTACTACAAATTGTACTTACGCTCTCATTTTTTATGATACTTAATCTTGCGTTCAACACTTGTTACGCTTTCAGGATGACGACTTAATGGACTTAAACTTTTCGTTCGAAGACTGAGGTACAGTAACCAAAGAATTAGTAAACAATTCAGCATCACTTTCAATAGATGCGTCTCCTGCAATACGCTGTCTTTTATACAAAATAATGTTTGCGCTTACACATTGAGTTTCGGTACCTCTTCCTTACATTAGACAGCACAAGCACATCGCCCTTGCATAGTAAACTGTTCATGACTAACCGTTAACACACCTGCAACTGCAAGAAGTTGAAATTCATTGCAACAATGGAATTTTGTTACATTACACAGCCCAGGTGCTCTACACGTGTCCATTGTTGAATTTCAAATGCAATTACAAGTTAGCAGCTATCAAAACGAAACACAATTAAAATTAATTTATTCTTTTTACATTTATTTAGAATATTATATACATTTACAAATAGATTTTAAATTTCCGGGGGATATTTTCCATCTCCTTAACTGATCACAGTCAAGGAGTACAGAATAAAATTTACAGAATGAAGGAGAGGAGAAACATAATGAAGAGCCGAAGAAAAGGAAAAGTTATGGTCGGATATTTGATATTGGTAGTTTATTTGTTTTATTTACCGGTGCTCCTTAATATCTCAGCGTACCATTCAATTCAGGGCGTGAAACGGCCGATAAATTTTGCTCAGAAGCCTCTTCTTTCAGGCTTGAGGTTCTTTTGCGTGTCGTAAATCTACGACATGGGACCCTGGCTTTACTTCCCTTCTGAAGAAAGCCATACTAATGATTTACAACTAAGCAGTCAAA
This sequence comes from Metallyticus violacea, assembly GCA_030762175.1. Lineage (NCBI taxonomy): Eukaryota > Metazoa > Arthropoda > Insecta > Mantodea > Metallyticidae > Metallyticus > Metallyticus violacea. Next base: position 42,814,733 of record CM060833.1, read on the forward strand.
AATGTGCACTCCTTGAAACTTCAAACGATCCAGCTGTTTTAATAGCTATCTTGTAGCTTCAGTGACCTTGAATCGGATAATGAGCTAATCCTCTATTTGACAATTTTACTTTTCACACTTCCGTGAAACAGAGAAGACCGCAGCAGCATAAAAAATTTGCTAATCGCTATGATATACAATATACATATACACAATTGCTATATAAAAATAATGTATTATTTTCGTTTGTTTTAACACTAGGTTATTACATTGATTGAAATTTGTAATTCTTTCTTTTTCATTTATACAGTATTATTTTTTTGATAGTGTTTAACGCCTGTTTTTACTACTGAGGCACAACAGGCGGTGGACGCTGATGATACGTGAGACGAACGATGTATCGGCAAAGGATTTTTAAGGATAGAAAAGTTCAAGGCTTAATTTTAGGGTACCTCCCCGGCATTTGCATTTAGTAGGACTGAGGAAAGCCCGGGAAAAAAAACCGCAGTCAGGGAGGACTGTCCTGGTGGGATTCGAATCCCAAACCTCTCGCTCACGTGTCCGCGCCTTAACGACCTCGGCCATCCGTGGCGGTTTTATACAGTGATTTTATGTTTATATTGACCAATTTAAACAGCTGTGTGAGCATCACTTTAAAAGCATTTAATAGCAAATTAAATAACCTTTTGGTAAATCGCATGCTATATACTGCAGAGGAAAGTTTAAATTTTAACCTAGCCCGAGTTTAAAATCACATGGTAGTCTTCTTATGTGTTGCAGTTACGACCACTGTTTACCGACCTCAGGACCGTCCTCCCTCTCTGAGGTTTTTGCCAGGTATTCTTCAATCCTCATAAATGTCATATGCCGGGGAAGTACCCAGAAATTAGGCCTGGAAAGTTTTGTGCTTAAAAAAAATCCTTTCTCTATTTATCATTTCATTTCACATATCGCCATTGCCGACCGGTTATGATGCCTCAGCATTAAAAACCGGCGTTAAACAGTATTTAAAAAAATAAAATGAAATACAATCTTATACGGACTGGTATGAATTAACACTGTGCTTTCTAAAGATTAAATATGATATAAATAATCTAAAATGAGTTATTTGTGTGCAATCATAACGTAATTTTATTCATGGTTTGTACTGTAAAGGGCAATGGTTTGACACGTTACGTTTGCTTTTGTTAAAGCCCAGCTCACGCCGTCTTGCCGCGTAATGTGCAAACGTTGAACGCAATTGAATACTATGAAATTGTATTTGATAAACACGAGCGTATTTGAATGTAACGTCAACGAACGTTGTTCGTTATCCAGCTTAAAGTGACGACGAGAGGCAATTGGAGATGATACACTGGGCGGTATACGGAAGGAACTTGCAGAGAAATTGTGCAAGAAAGTTTAGGATTTACTTTTGACAAACGTTGCCCTTCCCCCTTGACAATGTCGTGGCTGCTACCCCAGAACGTATGTCAGCAAGTTAATTATCTTTGTACCTCCGTGGCAATCCATTAATTCTGATAATTCTTCTGCTCTCTGGACGAGAATGCATGCATCATTGCAAATAAAAGGTAAAATATTAGCTAAGCATTCCTTATGTTGCCGGGCCGCTGGGGTAAATGAGGATTCTCTGTGTTCCAGTACCTATTGTTCTGTGAGGAGTGAAACCATGCCTCATCTGAATACCGTCAACGACATTTTGTAATACCCAGCTATAGAATGTGCTCGTTTATCGTTGTTATTCATGAGCTATAGTCACTTTAAATTTTAAAAGTTTCGTAGCTGTATGAAGAGAGGTTTTAGAAACACCCACTTGCTGTGCAACACATCTTAGAGACTTATTTGGAGAGCATTTAAATGTACACCAATTCGTTAATATTTTCCTCCGCTAGAACATTTCTTTTTCGCTTTTTAGGCTTAGCGTTTAGCGATTCCGTTGTCCTGCACTTATTAACAGTTTCTCTACCCGAATCTGGAATATCAGGAAATTGTCGACACAGCTGTCTACATGATTCGGTTTTTACGTATATACCGCTCATAAAAATTCTTTGTTCAAGCGTGAATTTTTCGGTAGGCATTTCAGTGGACTAATAAGAAAAATGCAATGTATTTCAAAGCAAAACAGATCTCTTGAACAAACTTTCACTTTTGATGCACAATGAACGAACTCCAGACTTTACAGCTCGAACAGAAGGCAGCAACTGACACAGTATAACATGTGGTAAACTTAGCCTTGAGCAGGTTATTCACCGCTAGTACGTCACTGCAGTGCAAGAGAACTGCGCATATACGCGATCTATTGCTGGGCTATAAATAGAACGCATGGTATATAATTGATAAGCATTCAGTTTTTACTTATGGCACGATGCCACTACTTCTGCAACATACCAGTCTGTGTGTTGCAAGATGTGCTATGGAGAAGTCATTACAAGGAAACCCCAGACAAATCCCAATTACGTAGCAGCCCAACATATCCCAGAGGGTGCTCTCCAGATTTTTACCGGTTGATGCTGCAAGAGGAAGAATACCCAAGCAGTCCAATCTAAATTGCATCTTTCCAAGCGGCTGGCTAAAGGTACTACCGACTACGTACGCTGCCAGTGAGTCTCCTGGGCCAGCAGGCTCCCATTACGCCAGAATTATTTACGATTTCGTTCCCGCCACACTCCCATTCCATCTCCTAAACTTTGCACTTAGCTAACATTTCTCTGTCTTTTTTTTTTTTTTATTCTTCTTTCCTACCTCTTCTTTTCTGGTTTTACTCTTCTCTTTCTCCCCTACCATTTCCGTAAATCACGTTGCAATGCGATGTCCAGAGAATGCTCATGATAATAACCACAACGCCAAAACAGGATAAATCAAACAAGTAGTTTAAGTATATAGGATGAAAAATCTCTCTTTATGCCAGTCTCCCATTTCCCATCCCAAAGGCTGCAGGTTAAAAGGGTTAAAGTGAAAAAGAATGAAAAACCGCTTTAGCAACACACTTTGTTCTTCTTTTTCCGGCTTCCAATTAAGAAAATAATAAAAATACATTTGCATCTCTTGCACATTATGACTGCCTCAATCGTTAGGAAGTACTAAAGTGTACATACTTCTTTATTGTTGAACAGAAATCTAATGCTCTTATAACCGCCCTCTACCGCTATGATCAGTAGATCAGTCTCATCTAAGACCTCCAGCCACTCTGTAGACGCTCTACTTCCCTCTGTAATTTTCAAACTTTACTTCTAATGAGTTTATACCCCATTCTGTTCTATGTCTTCACTTCTAAACTTTGTCACTTCTTCCGCAGCCTTCCGAAATTTCATTTCCGCAACTTTATTCTTTAGCCCTTTCTTTTGGTAGCCAAGTTTCTCTCCTTTACAGTTACATATATGCTTCCATTAAATTTCGACGTCTTTCCTTTACCATGGCGGGCCGATTTTCTTTGGTTACAACTGAAAAGATTGCAACATGAGCATGCAAAACGTCATTAGAGATGGTAAAAATGACAACAATAATTAATGCCGCATGATGCAGCATTGCCCTAGCGTTTGGCGTGCACATAACTCTACGCAATGCAGAAAAAGTGCATCTTCAAAATATTACAAAAATAACTTAAAAGGCATGGATATGTTTTATGGGATGACGTACATAAATCGTGCAGAAAGGTTACGTCTTTATACAAGCTTCAGAAAATATGAAAAAATGTTAAAAGAATGCATTTCTTAAACATGAATCAAGTTATCGTGAAATTTGTTATGGCAAATATCCTACTTATTCATTGTGCATTGTTGTGTGATAGTAATTGCATTTAAACAGTTAAATGTTCGTTGTTGGCTCTCAAAAATATTAAATAACACTGGAGTGCTTGATTCATTGCAGTAAACGTTGCCAACTTGCTGTTACTGCTAGAAGCCCATTAGACAGTCCGATACTATTAACAATCGTTTCTTTTATTTACGGACGTTCCTTAACATCTCAGCTCATCAGCGTCCCATTCAAAGTCAGGGCGTGAAACGGACGATAAAATTTGCTCAGGGGCCTCTTCTTTTGGGCCTGAGGTTCTTACAAGTGCCGTCATGTACAACATGGGACTCACGGCTTTACTTCCCTTCCAAAGGAAACCACACTTAGGAGTTTTACGCCAGAAAAAAAAAGCCATCCAGCCTGGCCGGAACTGAGCCTGCGATGTTGTATATAAGACCACCAAACCGTTCCGGCCAATATACAGCCATTAAAACAAAGTTAGTAATTAAAATGCTCAGCTCACTAAAGTACAGGCCATTTTTTTTTATTTATTTATTTATTTATTTATTTTTTTTTTGAGTAACGTTCTGCAGTTCTCAGCATAGAAAGATATTTGTTCATTCCATCAATAAACTTTCAGATCGATTTCGTTTCTTTACATTTATCTAGAAACGTACACTCATTTTTACACTAAGCTGTATGCATATTATTTATATTCGTATGCGTAATAACCGAATGAAAGGCCATTACCTTAATTACATTAGGAACAACTCAACTCGTTGGAGACAGTTATCGTACAAAGCAAATAAAATTGGGTAGTTTTCGTGCCTAGCTTGGATAGGTGAAATTGGGATAAAGTAATGATTACGGTGCAGGTGTATATATCACCTATAATTAAAAGGGTCAAGGGGCTCAATCCAATGAGGTATCGATGTTTCCTCTTTCTGCCGAAGTGCAACAGCAACCAGAACAGAAGTTTCCATAACAAAAGTATGGTCTAATACATTGCACTTATATGCACTTGTAACTTGTAGTTATTAGTAAAATTCTATTCCTCAAAAGTATGGTCTAATACATTACATGTGTATGCACTTGTAACTTGTAGCTAGTAGCATTCTATTCCTCAAAAGTATAGTCTAATACATTACATGTGTATGCACTTGTAACTTGTAGTTAGTAGCATTCTATTCCTCAAAAGTATGGTCTAATACATTACACGTGTATGCACTTGTAACTTGTAGTTAGTAGAATTCTATTCAACAAAAGTATGGTCTAATACATTACATGTGTATGTACTTGTAACTTGTATTGTTGTTATTAATAGAATTCTATTGCACAAAAGTAGGGTCTAATACATTACAAGTATATGGCTTGTAACTTGTAGTTATTAGTGGAATTCTGTTACACAAAGTCCGGTCTAATACATTACAAGTGTATGGACTTGTAATTTATAGTTATTAGTAGAATTCTGTTCCTCAAAGATTTCAGCTACGCTTGTACTTTACAACTCCATACTTACAAGTGTTCAAGTGGTTTTTCCTTCTTTCGTTTCACAGAAGTACAAGTCGTGCAGTTGTAACTTGCATAGATTTCTCTAGAAATGCACGAATATTGATAACTACAAACACTAGTGCACTTGGAATCAGTTGACCTAAATATGCAAATTTCTGGTGAAAACGATTATAATGGGAGTAAAAATATGCATATAGAAATAATAACTAGTACTTGAATATAATGAATATTAGGTAAGCTTCTTAAGGCTCTTGCTACATGCCCCTAAAACAATTTCATGCCATTTCTCATTCTCTCTTAAAATAATATCTTTTGACACAATATTCCCAATATTTTGTTTATAATGAAAATACGACTGACAAACAATATAATCAAATTAAGTTTAAAATAGCGAGAAATTTGCAATGAAACATAGTATAATTTTGCAAGATGTTTTTCTTTTTTTTACGAAGAAATCCTTCAAATTTCGATTTTTTTTATCAACTAACTTGGTAATGTTTCGAAGGCCTTTGCCTTTGAGTAATTTTCTCATAAAATTGATAAATTAATATAAACAAAATTTAAATATAAATGCAGTGATAGACCATTAAGGAAGTTCCATTCTTTGCTATCTCTTGATAGAAAGTTATGCTGCTATGGTCGTCATCTCAAAGTGTATAATAAAGTAAATAAATTATCATTATTTCTGAGAAAAAAGACAGGATCAGTTTAGCAGGAAAACAATAATCCGTTCTGTACATTAAAAATACGAATTTTTACTAAGGAGTGCACGCAACCCTATTTCAAGGTAAAGCGACATCTGGCAAACACCTGTTCCTCCATATGTCGTCGTTTGTAACTTTTTACTAGTATTACAAGTATTGATGCCGTTTTTTAATAAAGAAGGGGGATAATTATAAATGGGGGGTTAAGGAGTATTAAGTAATTAATAATGATTATTATAATAGTATCTCAGGTTATTATTTGTGATAATGGTGACAGAGAAAGAAGAAGCCCATCAGTTAATAAGCTCCGCAGTTGGGCGTAAGGAGGAAGCGGAAGTAAATACTAGTTCGTATTTGGCTGTGGCTTCTCATTGTCGTAGCTGGCTTAACTTCCTCTTCAGTCTCCCCGCTTCGATGATGTTCACCATGTCATTATCACAGCGCCGGCACATGAGAGTCAATTAGTTGTCTTTGATTTTAGAAACGTATGTTCCGTTACCAGGGAGACAGAATATGGAAGGGGGAACATCACCTTTTTCATATAAAGAATTTTGTAAAAGTTTCTCCAGTAATGTTTATTTTTCCTATATACACAAGAATCGAAAGATCTCTTTATACCTATCAAGTTTTCGCTCGCCAGAAGATAACCTTGAAAAATGCACGCGGATCTGTATGCGATACAATACGTAACGGGCCTTTCTTAGGCGCGGACACACGCAATCGCCGATCACTTTCTTATTACCACTGAATTGCTTATGTCTGTTTAAAATAATCCACAAATTTACCGAATTCCCTTAATAAATTTCGTAACAAATCCTTCTTAATTCCTCGCTCTTGTTGCCCTACAGCTGTCACGTGCTACTGCTACTGCTTCTCCGGCCTTGTCCGCGTCCTTCGGCTTTGTCTTGTGCTTGTGCGGGGCTTTTTGGTTCTCCCACGACTTTTATTAAATTTTCAGTCAGTCGGTCCTATGCGCCTTCAATAATTTTTTATTTAAATTATTTCAGCGTCTTATTTCGTTCTACGTGCTAATAGGCTACATAATAATCACGTGTTTCTTGATTCGTTTCTCATTGGTTATAATATAGCGCCAATTCCTCACTAACAAATATTTACACTTTCTCTTCCACTCTTAGATCATCCCATGTTAAACTTGCTTGACAAATACGTCCCGTTATGTTTTGCCAGAGTTGCGTCCTTTTTTCAAGGTTACTTCACGGCTATTTTTCACCCTCGCTAACAGTATCTGTTATTCAATTTTATGGCCTGGTTCCTTCAGCTTTTGAGGGTCCTATTGTGTAAGAGGGAAAGGTCAAGGCCGTGAGGTCCAGTCTTTATATTTTAGCCAAAATTACATATATTGCATAAATGCCTTCTACTGAATTTTTGAAGCATGTCTAAAACGTCTGATTTAATTATACGAATGATTGATAAAAGCATATTTAAAATTAATCATTGAAGCCTTAATAGGTATGTAATACTTTAAATTAACTATTTTCTTGGAAGTTAGGAAATCCTGCTTCAGTATGATACATTGTTTCGTGGAACAGAAAGTGGAACATGTCCATACTTTACAAGAATTTGGCTAATACACTTGTAATATATTAGACTATACTTTTGTGGAATAGGCCCCAGGAATTAAGTCTATAAAATGCTCCGGAAGGTGCTCTTACAATCAGGTACGATATGTGACTTGGTAATCGGACGTAAATTAAATTTTTCCTTGCTAGCTCAATGAAAAACGTTTATTTTCTGCAATTTCTTGAAACGCGAGTACAAAAAAGATATAGAATTGGATTAATTAGTTTTACCTAAGGGGAGCCTATTCTAAATCACCAGCCTATTCTTACTTTAAAATAGCTTCATTAATTTTGTGGGGCAGTCTACTTATTATCTCCACACACACATTTTACACAAAAAAAAAAATTCAACTTCACTCAGCGCCTTCTCTGTCACTGTTTCAAATGAAATTTAGAGTGCACAGCTATATCTACCCGCGCCGCCTTGATTCTTTACTGAGCACAACTTGATAAAGTTAGGAAAATAATGTGCAAATTTTATTTAATTTAACACAACACTATACTTGGATACGCAGAGGCAGCGTTATTAAACGTCTCATTCTGTTTTAGCCAGCAAGCTTTTCCACGTTTCTCTTCCTTGCTGATGAGCTTATAAAACAACTTATTATGCAAACACGGTTGGCTGGAAGGCACGAAGCAACCCATTCTCTTTCCACCTCGCGACGCCTCCCACCATTTTTAAATTTAATAAACTCTGAAATGGAAGCACAAAAATCCCAAGCGCACGCCAGGATTTATGCAGCCACCAGATCTCGTCTCCGGTGCCCATTCTTCAGCATCTTTCTGCGACAGATAATCGGTAGCCGCTCTGAGAAAAGACCGAGCCATTCACCGCTCCATCTTTCTACGTCACGGTTCTAAGGCGTCAGCTGGTGATACCAGAACCAGGGCGCTTTACAGGGCTGTTCCGAAGTACACCTCTCAATGGCAGAACAGCAGAAGAAATGTCCAATATCGGCTAAAAATTGTACGCTCAACAGTATCTTAGTGAGATAATTATTATCTTTAGGGAAACATTGCAGAAATGGAAGGAAGAGTGGTGAATTTCGTTTTTATAATTACGAAATACGATTTAAAATGTAAAGTTTGAAAGGTTCTGTTTCATATGTCTGGAACTATGAACAGACTATTTCTCAAGAACAAATACATTGTTGTTTTTTACGCCACATACGGATAAACTGATGGATTTGAATCTCTGTTATTGGTGAGAGAAAACAGGCGCCACATGCTGAGAAGGAAGTGTGTTTTCACAATTGAAGAGCATTTTAAAATACAGGAACTATTATCTCCTTTACTTCAATGCATTTCTCAAATCTCCGAACAAGCATTACAATCTCAGTACAAAAATTGTGAAAAACAGTCACTCAGCTCACCATTGTTCTGAATCTCCACCCTCGAAGATCAGATTGCAGTTATACAAACTGTTAATAGTCGCTAGGCACAGATCTGGGGTGTACGGTATATGATCCAGCTCCTTTAAGGCACAAGTATTTAAAGCACCTATCAACAGCAGCCATGTGCATTTTTCGTTGTCGACTTAGCATTCCACGTCTCTTTTCTTTGATAGTATACGACAATTTGATGCAGTAGCTGATCATACTACTTCCCAGTCACTGTCATCGGCTTCTGGTTTGCACGATCTGCCCTGATTCTCTTTTTGAAAGAGAAGTTTCATTTACTGTGACAATGGAATCTACAGCGCTCTCGTTACCACAGCAAAGACGCAATAACTTTGACAACATTCCAAGCGCACCTGCATATGAGCTGCTATAAGAATTCAGGGTACCATTTTTCATTGACCTTTACTGCGAAGGATGCAAAGCAGATAGTTAGAAAAAACTCCAAACATGCAGCTATTTCTTTTGTTTTCAGATACCTGTCTGTCACTCAGCACTTTCCCTAGTACTTATTTGTGTCAACACATGCATCGGCCGGGTCATCTTCAAGACTCTCTCTGCCCAAACGAAATACTTTTGACCATTCCTTTACAGTAGGAATATGAAGGAGAAGACCTTTAGTTACAAATTTAATTACTATTCTGTATTCAATTTTAAACATGACGCTGCATTATGCAACACATCTGATTTAAACGAGCTTCTCCAAGGAAATGAACGACTTGACAGGTGTTTATAGTCCTAAAACATAAATCAGATAGCATGGAAATCGCAACAATGAATATATCTGGCGGAAAGGTTATGGATCACATCCTGTAGATTCAGAAAACCACTGCACCCTCGGTAAACACTTGTCAAATTTAAACTTTTCGGCAACCTAGTCTCTCGTTCTGGCATTAAGCTATTATTATCATCATTATGAACTTGAGTAAAGGCTGTTGCGTAAAGGATCATATTATGAACCATTTGGACTTAGTTCTCTTAGAGCCTAGAGATGTTGGAAGAATGGGTAGCCAGACAGCCCATCGCTTTGAACGTGAAATGACAGAACATTTTGACCAGACCTCTTTTTAGTACGAAGTTTTTAACGTGCCGAAAATGCACGATAAGGGGACCTGTGGTTTAAAGTCCTTCCCAGAGGACTTCTCTCGAGATTTTTATGTCCAAAGGGGAGCGTGCTGCTCAACAATACTTCAGTAATAAATAATGCGATACTCAGTTAAGTACACCCGTAAGGATGCTGCGTTCAAAGACGACAATTCATAGTCTACAATACTTAAAAATAAAACTCTTTTGTTCCCTTTCGCTGAATAAGCTATCAGATATTAATTTAGTTCATAATTCAATGGAATGAAAAATAAAGGCCTAAAATGCTTCATTTCTTCGGCACATTAAACTGTTCACATAATAATCAGATCAATATTTCAAATGGAACATTCGAGTTTCACAGAGATCAATTCTACGCTCATTGGTTCATATTATTACTCTGTTTGCTGCGCTCCTTTGCATCATATTATTTCAGAAGCCACCCTCAAAACACTCTATTATCCACCGATTATAAATGTGGTTAATATTCTGGGATAATTCGTTGAAATCAAACGTGAATTTATGTTCAAAAGAAAGCAATACGCATAGTGTGATGTAAATAATAGAAAATCATGTATAGATATATTTCGAAAGGTAAAAAGTTTTACACTTGTGAACATTTTCTCTTATGAACTTTTACATTAAAAAGTAACACCAATTCATTAAAAATGTGCAAATACATAATATCAACTCTACACAATAGTATAATCTGTATAGGTCGATTTCAAAGGCATCTTGTTATCAAAGGACATTTATTATTAATGCATTAAAAATATAATACTTCCCCATTTAATGTGTAAATAGGGAAAGATTCAAATCTACAATAAGACCTATTATTCGGTTGACAAATACAAATATACGTTAAAATAATGTTCAGCCATAAAACAACATATCTAATGCAACAAATTATCACTGTATAGCATACGACAATGTAGTAGGTGTAGCTTTATTTTTATGAAATTCTATATACACATTACAAATATATTTCATGAATGGGTACATGCTTAAGTATGATACACAATTAGAAGGAGGAATAAATAATAATAATAAAATAAAACAATATTATTAATAATAAATAAACATTAAAATGGGAAAAACCATATTTACAGATGTATGAATGGAAACATACTACATTATTTATAATTACATAGTTATTGCGTTCTAACCATAAAATGATTGCTTCTAGCTCGTGCACTCTGGCTACAAAAATTTCCATAATCAATCAATTAATTGCAGTTCGCCAACAGATCCCAGCATGCCAATCGAACTGAAATTGCCTTAAAAGTCATTCAGGAAACAGCGTTCTTCTCAGGTGTTACCAGTGGGTACACTGGGGACTAGAATATGTACCCAATCTTCAACCCCTCCAAAAAAGGGGGGGGGGAGATTCTTCTACCAGAACTATCCGTTAATTTTTTAGCCTTGCAATTTCTAATCTAAACCAGGTCATTCCTGATCTCGCCTTTATCCCTAGAACAAGCACATATAGCTCTTTACCCCAGGTTAATTTAAATTCATTTGATAGGCTCAAGGAGACTTTCATGTTACATTCTACCTCGATATTCCTGCCTGCTGATATCCTCTAGCCTTGTTTTAACCTTTTTCCATACGTTTTTATTATTTCCATTGCCTCGTTGCCAACCGCCACGGGTGGCCGAGGTCGTTAATTCGCAGACTCGTGAGCGGGAGGTCTGGGTTTGAATACCGCCAGGACCGTCCTCCCTGACTGAGGTTTTTCTCAGTCCTCATAAATGGCAAATGCCGGGGATGTACCCTAAAATTATGCCTGGAACGATTCCTTCCTAAAAATTAAAAATAAATCCATTCCCAATATATCATTTCATCTCATGTATCATCAGTGTCCATCGCCTGTGGTGCCTCAGTAGCAAAAACGGGCGTTAAACGCTATTAATTTTTTGCCCCGTTGCCATATTGAACCCAGGCCAATTTTTCCGAGTCCTCTTTGCACCTCTGCAGCCCAAAACGTTTGATTTATATTTTTCATTTGGTGTCTATAGCATTTAGCGCAAAGTGTGGACTGGTCTTCCCGCATTAGTATAAGCCGGCATTTCACCTCCTTGTTTTACAATTAACCGTATCCTCTAAACAAATCACTTACCTCGTGACCCCACAGTTTGTTGTTTCTTTGGGAGCGAGAGCCCTTTTCCAAAAACGGACTTGAATTTTATTTACAAGTTCAGCTCTTCCCCATCCCCCTATTTCAATTCCATATAGCAGAATAGACTTAATCATAGCATTGTACACCCTCTTTAGTGCATATCTGTAACGCGAGTCACAACACATAGTACTCATTCAGTTGACCTCGTGCTTATCCCACGAAATACAGTTTTTTTATCATTATTCCTAGTGAAATAATTCTGTAATGTATAAATGAGATTATTGCTCATGTGTATTTATGTACTTTAAAATCTTGAATGTTCAAGCAGATATCATCAATGCAACATAACGTTGTACTTTCCATGTTACGAAGTTTATACACTGTACAATAACCTGATGGAATGTGGATCAATATGCAGAAGAAGCATAAATGTTGTTTCTTCCAAGTCCATGAGAGAGGATGAAAGAAGCTTTGCATATATTGACGAAAGACGTACATTGACTGCAAGGAGAGTAGCTGAGGGTTACACAAATTACCTGACTAAAGTTGGGATTGAGCAACAAACTAGAAAATAGAATCTACGGTGGCCCTATTTGTGAAGCAAATTGTACCAGAATGTTCTAGAAATAAGAGACATATAAGGATTTCCTTTCTGCCTGGCCTTAGATTACCTTTGTTTTTTAATCATTGATGACATCAGCTACAAAAGCGAAATACATCAGTTTGATTACAATCCGAGAAATTAAAAGTATCCCATAGTAGTGCTACACATCTAATTAGAACATGGATATCACATAATTTACATAAGATCTAATATCATAATAAGACTAGGATATTTCTTCAACTGAATGTAAAGCAGATGATACCGAGGTAGTTGAAACTGTTTCACATTAACCTTTTGCCAGACAGAGAAATCCTCTAATTGGATTACACTGTGCAAGGCCTGGAAAGTGTTCCTCTGCTTTAGAATTGCCCTGTACATACTCTCGCTGCTACTTTTTTCTGACCCGCTGAGCCGTAAGCCCTGCTCTTCTCTTGGCTTTTCTATTAAAACTGAGGCAGAGCTGTCCATCCGTTTTATTTCTTGTATTCTGAAGAACAAATTCTCGCCTTAAATGTATTACCCATCCGTTTTCTCTACGCTGCTGTCCCGCAGTGATAGACTACCACAGTGCGGTTCACTGAGATGCTATATTGGAAAAGGCGCAAGATATCACAGTACTGTACATGGTAATGTGCTCTGAGAAGTTCGCTGAACTTTCCAAACAGTAATTAACAGCGGTAAAAGCCGCAGATACACGATAGCTGGGTATTTTGGAAGACACTTTGTGTGTTGTGTAATAATGTCTTTTTGAACATAGGTTAACTATTGTATCTATCATGCACATGGTCCACAAATTATCTCTGGTACTGTGTTCTTTTATCCAGGTGACTGCAACGTATGTAACGCGTGTATCTTGAAAAATTGCATGCTACAGCCTTAAATAATGTGCATTCATTATCAAGGAATTTTACCCATCAAATGAGAGTACTTGGAGGGTATGGGGATCATTTCAAGCCAAATTTCGCCTGAGAGCAGGATCTGACAGGTACACTGTAACTCATAAGTTTTTCAACGCAAGCCATGTGTCAGATAATGTTTCTCAACGGGTACGGATAAATGCAAAAGTGTTTCTATAAACCGGATGCACAAATCATTAACACAGGCCCAAAAATCATTTGTTGATATAGGGTTAGTCTAAATGAATAATCGAGAGATTAATCTCATTTGGCAAAGAAGCAAAGTAAAAATGGAGTATATGTGACAATGGATCTGTTATGTATCAATTCGTCATCCAAAAAGTTCTGCGTACCATGCACTCTTTTGGCTCTATATGAGCTTTTAACTGAAGGGAAAACCAATTCTCTACGTTATCAAACAAGATTGGAAAAAATTTTGTCTATAAGGAGAAAAACAGCTTATGCAAGATTGTGCCTTGTCACACCATAAAGATGCCCTATTCCGTGTACTGAATGAGTCGTATTCGAGTTCTTTACACTATCATCGCCAAATTGCAGATGATGTACACTGGTCAGCAATGTCACCGGGTTTCAACACTTGCGATTATTTCCTATGAGGCATTCTTAAAGATAGGGTGCATTGAGATAAACCAGCAAAACTGAATTATTTAAAAGAAAAAAATAATCCCAATTTAGCAGATGTTCTCCGAAAATTAACCACTAATTCTGCAGCGAGAGTGCGTGAAATTGAATGGAACATATATAAACACACGTGTACCTGCAATTCTCTCTCTAAATATTTTCATTTCTACAAAATCACCCATGAACTTTATATAAAAATTTAAATCAATATGCATTTAATTGTTTACATAAACAAGATAGAAGGGGGACTTCTACAGCAAATTCAAACTATGGTTGTCACTTAATGAAGTATAAATATCTGGACATCTGTGATTACATTTTGTTGAAGAGGAGGTAAATTCTTACTAATAATACTTGAATTCACATTTATAATTACTGTTGTTTGTTGCTTCTACGGTTTTAAAAAGATAAATTTCATAATATATAAAAACTGCTTCCTAAACATTTAATCTTATTTTCTCATGGCAGAAAATAGAATAGACAATAACCATTTCTTATCAAATAGCAGAACTCTCATCGATCTTCCATCTTCCCGGATACTTTAACTGTGAATATCATTGAACATGAATATACTTAAAAAATTTGAACCGTTATCATCCCCTGCCCCAAGTCTTTGAACCCTTCTTATAACACACAATCAAAATGTGTCCACATATTTTTAGCATAAAGTCTCAACGATGGACCTCATTAAGAAAGCCTGGACAGTGCAGACAAAATATGTACTAGTGTCAACTAATCCAAGTTTTTATGAGTCCATGAGCACGTTTTGTTCTCTTTTTCTTTCTACATATTGTAGTCAATCAAATGTAGATCATCCTTTGAGATGAAGATATAACCGCCTCTTTTGAAGCACTGGTGGATTCCATTCATGTTTCATATATTTTTCAATTTTCAATTCACGTAACAGAAGAACCGTATTATTAAAATAAATCTTTAGCGAGTTGGTTTAAATGAAATTTAAAAATCAAAGATTTTGCTGGCTACCGCGGCCAGGATGTTCAGTGGCTAGTTTTTAATTTTCCTTTAAACCAACGATTACGCCAAAATAACACGGCAATAATCAGTTTTAATAATAACAACGGCGGCCGTGAAAGCCTAAATAATATAATTAACAGAAGAATCTGTTTAATCCCAATGACCACTGGAGAAATAGTTTCAAATTAAGTCTGCAGCAACCTAAAAGATGTCTGCTTACTGAGGCGAACACCGGTACCACTACTGTCTCTTGAATTACTTCTCTACCATGAATTTTATCTTCCGAAAAGACCATCCATGATTACACCTCCATTATAAGTTGAAAACAATTGCTTTTATTTTATTGTTTTATTTTCTTTTTGCAAAATACTATGCAAAATGGTCATGTGTTGCCCATAATAATAAAGCACGCTATTATATTTTTAGTACAATTTGCTTTGAATGACTATGTGTGGAAATCCTGTCACATAATTATCTAAATGAATATCATCGTGTTCTTTGCTACTTTCTGGAGCTACAACAGCATACGCTAGCATAGGCTAGAATCATAGTAAAATAGTCATGCCTATGAAATAAACAGCTAAGAGCGTTGAAGGAAGAGAAATGGCGGAAACCAGGATATAGATATAAATTCCCTTTTGTTAATAACATCATCATGTTCTTATGAACTATTTGTTTGCACAATAAATTATGAAAATGCAGAGATAAGAAATTTGGTAAAAAATCTGCCAACAATGGAAGGGAAGAATCAGATTTGAAACATATATAGGGCTTCCAGAATTACCGCTCGCTCGAGTTTTACGTCTGGGTAGCTGAACGAAGATACTACAAAATTCCTATCATAAAGAGGGGGGTGTTCCTGTATCCCCTAACTTATGGGCTTCCAAAATGTGTTTTCACCGCTTGCATGGGACTTTGTGCACCTCAGCCAAGACCGGCTTCCCTACCCACTCACAGCCGCCTGCTAGTCCAGCAATCACCAGTGTGAAGGCAAAACAGATAAGCCACGTATTTTTGTTTGTAAATATTACTATACATACGAATCGGCTCGTCGCATTCGTGAGGAATTTATTCGGAAGTTTCCTGGACAAGTGCCTCCTTCCAGAACTGCAATTAACAGTCTAGTGAATAACTTTAATACTACTGTTCAGTGTAAACAAGAAAGCACAAAGAGAGATTACAAATTAGACTAAATTGGCACAAATCTTGAACGTTCGCCAACAAAACCACTACCGAAATTAGCACAAGCTGGAATTTTAGTGTGCTCTACACATACTGCAACAAAATAGTTAAAACTTAAAACTTATAGATATATACGTGTCCATTGTGCGTGTTATTGTGACTGGTTTCTTTCATGGGTAGCTGGAAGGTTAATCTATCCACTGTTTATGTTCTTTTTAGAAGAGATGCGGTTCAGCATCGTACAATTTCGCTATTGGTGTTTTGAAAATTCAAATTGCATACAAGAAACCTCTCTTTATAAAAAGAAAATTGAAGTTTGCGATTAGTGCAAAACGCATAAGATGCGGTCGGCTGTAGCATGTCCAGCTGCCGAGATGCTAAATCCCTTGCAAGCGGTAAGGGCATATTCTGGAAGTCTTGTAGTTCCGTGCTTGGAGGAAGACACGGCAAATTTGTTGATTAGAATGTCGGCAAGTAACACCTAAGACACGTGGTTTGAATACATGACCGGAATTTTTCTATTTTTTATGCTTCTTTCCAACTAATGTTGTATACACGGCTCGTGAGAAAAAACAACTTTCATGTATAAATGTATTTTTTTTCTTAAAGGGATAAAACAAAATGAACTTTCCATTTTTATTACCTGTCTAACGCTTTTTGGCATGAGGGACTTTTAAATGCTCTTAAAGAGGTATGCGTGTTGTACAAAAAGGGTATTACATTTTAAAATGCGTGATTTTCACATTTAATTTTTTTCTTCCTTCAAATTATTTCAAAAGACCTAGTTGTTGTCCTAATTTCATCAGATTTTTATTTATTTATTTACAGACGCTCTTTAACATTACAGGTCATCAACGTCTCATTCTATTCAGGGCGTGAAACGGCCGATAAATTTTGCTCAGAGGCCCCTTCTTTCAGGCTTAAGATTCTTTTTCGTGCCGTAAATGTACGACACGGGACCCACAGCTTTACTTCCCTTCCGAAGGAAGCCATACTTAGGATTTTTACGCCCGAAAAAAATCCATCGACCCTGGCCGGGTTTGAACCCGCGATCTTGGGTTTAGAAGGCAAGTATGGTTACCACTACATCGCCAGGAACGACTAATAATTTCTTCAGCTTTATATCATATGATCAGAAAACGTAAGATAATAAATTGCCTTACGATTTCGAGAATACCTTTACTCAACATATAAATTAATTAATTTCATAAATATTAAAAACATTAAAGAGCATAGAATTTTTTTCTGAGACAAACAGCACAGTACTAAAAATGTACATGGGAATTAGTCTTCTTAATATATTAGTGTTTTTATTTGGTAAAATTATCGGTGGAATAGTTAGTACTTTAGGATATAAAAGTGCATAAAATAGTCAATGAAAAATATTAATTAGAGATATCTACAGGAAAACTTGTATTTTACTGGCAGAGCAGTCATGATTAAAATTTTGAAGAAATTCGCCTGGAAAGTACTAGCTTTAGAAAGGTTACTTGTAGACGCCCTTAAAGCTAAAGGAAATGATTACAAACCCCTATCTATTCAAGATAGAAAGAAGAAAAATTGAATTGATTGCAGGAGAGTATAAAAATGCTGTTGCAAATGTATACATATGTATAAATAAATAATAATAAACCTTACTATATGATGACATATTAATGCATCAACTGTATGCAATTACATTTTCCAACATATCTCATCAAGGTGGGCAAAACAGTTTTCAATTTGTTTCATTTTGTGCAGGCATATCGAATTCTGCATTTATCTCCGCAGTTTGTGAAAATTCCCCAATCGATCTTGCACGGCGATCGTGATATACGGTGTTTTTCTTCCTTGGGCACTTGTATTTTATAAATCATACTAACATAGCATCAACAAACGCGTTTCCTGATTGAAAATCTTCCCGTGTAGAGGACTGTCCGATTTCCCGCTCCCCACTTGCCCCCGTTTCTTTCTGCTCCCAGCTCTGGGCTTGCACTTTAATAACTTCAACACTTTATTTCACAAAACTTATTTCCAAAGTTTTGTGCGCGTCATTTATCAACTCCTAGTGCTATTACCCAGAGCAGATCTGATTTATTCGCATCTGACGACACGCCTTTCCCCTCCTATGAATCTCTATACCGCTTCTCTGACGAGAGAAATTTCATTCTGCCCGACTGTGTATGTGTACGAATCTCTTGCGATTCTTTTTTCTTGGCAATAGAAACCTCAGTTGCCATTATTAAACGTACAAGGAGATTTACGGGCCCAAAATACTTGTGTTATTGTGCATGTTGTAAATTTACTCCGAAGTCAAAACGGAGCGCCACGGATTGCAACGTAGACAAAAATTAAATTTGCCTTGGTTGCAGGAACCTTCCAATTTCGGATATAAGCAGGTCAAGTGTAAAAATGATTGGCTGACTTCTTTATGCCTTTATCCGTTTTTATAATATTGGAACTTTAAACAATTAATTAAGATTAAAGTTAAGGACGTAAGAACAGTAACAAAAGGAAGATTTTCATTACTTCAGAACTGCAAGCCTAGGTAAGCTATACCAAGCATCGATCACTTTCGAGGCATTTATTCTCACGACTGATATTCAACCGCATATTGTTTCATTAATTGCGCGCTGAGTTATTTTAGGCATATGTTTTCTACTCACAACAAGAACGCGACCGTGGTAACTGTTCATTTTGATCACCGTCTTCATCTAGCGGTCAGCGTTGTTGACTGCTGTCCGCAAGGTCCCGGGTTCTTTCTCCCGTACCTGCTTAGAAATAGAGTCAGGGAGTTTGGAACGGGTTCACCCAGCGCTAAGGAGAGAGATGGCGTCCTTTGATCTAGGCAGTCACGTGATTGCAAAGTGTTGGTATACCGATCACATGTCCCCTGCAATTTTGCTCTCTACCAATGATGTCGCAAGACAAGGTAGGATGCAGCGGTCGCTGCGGTCGGCAAGGCCTATGACCGGTTTATTTTACCACAGCCACAGTACATGCTTGTGTCTATGTTTTACTGTTTTTCAATTGTCGGAAATGTGGAATATGTATAATGCTCTTGGAAGCTCCTGTTCTATCAATTGTTCCAATAGAACAGTTTACTGCTTGAATGCTTCCTTGTGAAACAATCTGAAAACGTGTATGTAAATGTTTAAGACTGGAATTCTACACTAGAAGTGCAGAGAGGAAAAAGAAAAGCAAGAAGTTTAATGACTTTGGCTAAGGATTGAATAAGTAAGTCCCTTTAAAATGTGTTACCTTTATTATGTGCTACCATTGCGGTTATTCTGAAGAAAAGCAAATGATTCATGAATGGGTACTAAATAATCTGTCAATGAGATTTGGTTTCATCTCCACGGCTAAAAATAACATGTGCTGATGTGAAGAATCAACATTCTTCTATATGATGAAAAGGTTGGCGCACGGCCTGCCACAAATGAAATATGAACTCGTCGAGTTCGAAATATAGCGATTTCAAGTGTGACTTTATCTCAGTGTTTTATCCTTTTAAAGCTTCTATAATTATTGTTAATTTGTTACATTACTAATAGTGTACTTTATTTTTATTTTTCTTTTTCTTTTATATTGTTTGCACCTCTGGTGTTGCTTTAACTTGGCTTATTAAGTTCAATTTGCTTTTGCGTGTTTTGCTTTTGACTTCTTTACTATTTATCTATTATTCTTTTAATTTTATTTCTTACTTTTTCTGTGTTTTCTAATACACTTTATTATATATACACTTATTATATATAATACACATTATTATATATATATATATATATATATATATAATTATATTTGCGTGAAACAGCACTTAAAAATATGTGACCTGCTTACTATGGAAACAGGATTTTCTATTCTTTCAACACGATTTTGCAACAGCAAACATCAGTCACTTAATAATTTGTGCCAGATACAGCAAACGTGAATCTGTGGCACCTTCTCTATCTCCTTGAGGTGCATTGAAAGGGGTGGAGCACGAAATTGCCCGTGTTATACTAGGCTCAAAACTTGATAGTATATGAAGTTCAGGGAATACTTACGCGTAACCGATTCCCAAACTAAGTGGGTGTGTGCGGACGGGAACTCTTGTACATTCCAGCAAGCCACGGTGGTCAATTCTTGATTTTTTGATAAATTTGAACTTCTCTATACCCGTAAAAGCTATTTTAAAAAATGTTTACATTCATAATGAAATAATATTTCCACTTTGAATACTGAAATTTTTGCGTTTATGTATACAGAAACTACTTGTGCTAATTTTTGTGGCATTTTAATTACAAGCATACACAGACACATTAACACACGTTTATCTAAACTCTATCGTAAGTATGTTTTGTTTACATGTGTATCTTGAAAGTCCATGATGTTATCTCTTTGCTTAGCTTGTTTGAGTAGCGAGAAGCCAGTGAAGTCAACGACGAATATTGTACAAATCACATACTTTACGGACATGTTCAGAATGATAAGCACTTTCTAATTATAATATTATCACAATTGTACTTTAAATATTTTGGAATAGAATGCCGCCCTCTTAAATATTACAGATAACAAGCATGTTAAGTGCTGGACATACCTAAATAGCCTTCCATCCCACTGAGTTCCGACTGTATAGTGTTTCCGTTTTCGTATAAACAGTAACACTCTGTCACGAACATACCTGGTAATTCTCCATCGAGATTACTTTGGTACGTCAAAATTGAACAGAGCAGCAATTACATGTCCTGATAAGAATAACTGAGGGTGCCTTTAAAAATAAATGAAAAAGTTATTCCTACTTGCACTCCGATCTCTCTTAGCACACTAAACATTTACTGAAAGAGATGTGACGTTTTCCTGAGCAAACTCTGATATAGCTCATTTTTCGTCATAACATAAATAAGCAACTGGATGATTGAAATCTCAGTTTCAGAAGAAAGGATGCAGCCGGAAGCATGGTCCGCGTTCACATGCCATTGATTTTTGTGCCTGTAAAATGATAGCAAGTGATGGAAATATGTTCAGTAGGTTCAAAAGTGTGTAATAAAGGACAGCGGGCCTGTCAAAATGTGTTACCAGCAACTCAATACGCCACATGTACCTTTGTTTCTTACGTATGAAACGAATACTTTGAAGTTAGGGAGATGATATGGTTTTGAGAATTATTATTGAATATGGAGTTGTACTACAAACTATTTTATTCTGAAAAAGAAAGTACGTATAAATAATATAGTACCCTTCCTGATATCTTTTGCATTAACACAGTTAATGTAAAATGTAAAGTTACCAAGAAAATGAGCCCTTGCGGTCTAATATCAGATTATTTCCACACATTAGTTTGATAGGGTTGGTAGAGACTGGAGGGTGGAGGGTTCGAGACCCTTCTCGGCAGTTGAAGTTTTAAATGAGCTCAGAGGAGCCGGAGCATGTGATTGGTAACACCAGAGGGAATGCTAGCGCTGCTGTGTGGTTAATTAGGTTTCAATTGCAACTCTCAGCAGTGGGGTAACACCTTCCCTAAGGGACGTGGGATGCGAGTTCTAGCACCAAGAACGCTCCTCACGTATGAACATTTAATGGGCACCTCTTTGCTTATTAACAATGACAGGGTAGTTATACATGCCGCACTAATTCGAATAAGTGACTCGCTTTTATTGTAATATAAGTATTACTAATTTATAATTAAAGTTATTTAAATTATATTTTATAATATAATATCCCCATGTTTTAAGGCATTGCAGAAAGAGAATCAGAAATCTGAAAGAGAGCTTAGTTGTACATACAGGTAATTTTTAATTTTTTTAAGTATTGCAAAAGTTTAATTATTTAAAATGTTCACCAGAACACCCGTAACCAAAAAATACTACAGATAGTAAATATAAACGTGAATATTTTTAACAATCACCTGCTGTACATTATGTTGATGTGGGGTGGAAAAACAATTGACTAGGACAGCCATACAACTACGACGACCAAGTTAAAGATACCGCTATAGAAATTTTTGTATGTTTACACAACTAGCGTAAGACTTACAAATGCTTCTTTTTGTAGCTGGAAATTAATTTTTTATATATACAACAACTTATGAAGTATATTTGAAAAGGGTGTATACTTTGTTATAACTATGAAAGTTATTAGCTAAGCTGTGATACATTTCTTAATAAGGATGTGTAATATCCACAACTAACGACATTTATCAACCTTAAATATATTTTGGATCAGTGAGAGTACATAGAACAAGTTTATCTCCTTACAAATGCCTCGCAAGAAATTAGTAAAGAAATTTACGTGTAATGATCTAATAAGAGTAGAGAACGCTGTCTAAGAAGTTTCATCTGAAATTCCACAAGCTTCAAACAAAATTTAATTAACCAGTCACCAAGAACCGGGCATTTAAAATAAAAAAAAATGTCCAAACATCAGATAATTTAAATAATTATTTAAATAGTGTCCCGCTCTTGTAAAGTTACCAACTCTTAACACAATGAACTAATTTTACTATCACCATGTCAAGAAAAGAAGAGGTTATGTGCTCATATGATTTAACATCCAGATCATCAATATCTCAAGATGATAAGCCCTCAAAAGGCAAGACTCGTCATTTTACTTTTGGGCTATAATTGTGAGAGGTCTATTCAAAATGAACCATGGATTCAGTATCAGTAGAGTGGTGCTTGGTAGCAGGCAAAATACGCGATGAAGCAAAGGGAAAATGTGTGTACTTTGAGCAATCTTTGGTACAGCTGTGACCAAGTAAAGACACATACTTTTCATAAGTTAACAAGTGAACTGTAGTGCAGGTTTATTTCCTATTAATTAGAAGTGCATTACCACCTTACATGTGTGTACAAAACCTCATAATATCAGGAAAGTAACTATTTAACTGTTCATCTAAATAGTACAGCCTCGATATTGAAAATAATTCGGACCAGGTTAATTTGTACTATCAAATGCCTACATAAATGAATTACTGTATCTATATTTATTGCAATATATTCAACTAATAGTACAAAATGTTTTTGATATTCCAACAATAAAATTGATTAACTTTTTAAAATCCAGAATGTTTTATTGTTGTAGTTAGCTATTTTGCATGTCCATCTCCACTTCTTTTAACAACAATTAGTAAAAAAAGTGAAAGGTAAAAAACAAAAACAAAAATTCTTGCGTCGTTTTTGTGCATTCGTATTAACAAGGCATTATTTTTTCTTACCTAGTATCAACAGCTGTAACTATCAATTATTAATATTAAAATTAGGTTGCTAAAAAAAAAGAAAGAATTAATAATAAAGGGAATAATTTTCAGTAAATACATAAACGAATGCGATAGTATAAAAGCAATTGATGGCCTCGGTGAAAACATCTATTAATAAACATATTGGGCAGTTAAAAAAATAACCTTAATCACTTGTTTGTAATTCTATAATCATTAGCGATAGAAATATATTTATTATGTACACCCTCGGTACAAATTGCACTAAAGTTTAGTTTAGTTTAGTTACAGTTACTTATCTCTGAGTTCAATGATAATTTTTGTTTGCCTGTAAAAAGTCCAATACCCAAGTTTTGGGCTGATTATTTCATATGAATCCCAGGATTATCTTTGTAAGAACCTGCCTAAAAAGAACGATTTCAAAATCTGCATTAGTTGCAAAAACCAAGTAAAGATGCATGTGGTTCTCAGCAGTATAGTAAGTTAGAGATAGGTGTGTCTAAACCTATATAAGAAAAGACCTGGCGTTATTCCAAGAGGTGCAGGTTCAAATAATAATAAAATAACTTTTTACCGCAAGGGCTGTCAACTCTGTACGACAGAAATTGTTGTGATTGTTAAATCAATTAATCTTGTAAAAGGATGCAGTCATATAGCAGGGCGTTCTATTGTTTCTTAAACAAAACCACTACATATTATAAAAGTGGCATTCGGAAATTTGTAAATCGTTTGTTGTTCTACGAACTATGCAAATGCAGAGGACAGATCGCGATTGTAAGTACAATGTGCAACAAAAGAGTAGTGTTCGTTTGTTAATAAGTAGAGAAAGATGTGGACAAGATGGAAGAGACTACTATGGACAAAGACGGTTTATTGGAAAAAAGGTGTCAAAACTACAACAATTTATAGACGTTGAACTTCAAGAAGCTCCAGGACGACGACCGTTTACAACTCGGTCAATGTGTTCCCAGTGACAAAGAATCAGCACACAAAATGTGGGCCGTGGTCGTCCCAGGATCTGAATTGATTAAGACTGATAGACGTATTATTAACGTTTCATAAACTGGAATGTCGACAGGCTGCGGCTGTACAGTTAAGTTAATTATATAAAAATATTAAACAAAATATGGCAGAAATGGCATTTTCACCAGCACCATACCAGTTATGCATTGCGACGTTCTGTCAGAGGAAATGTACACAATAAACAACAATGTTCTAGAAGTTTTCCTAACATTTAACTATTGGTGGCAAATCGTGCGATTAATGAGTATGTGACTAATCGCGCCCCAGATAATAAATTTGTCATCATTATTGTGAATTGATAAAAGCCCCAAATAAAATATTGGCTGCCTTTTTGGTGTAATGGTTAGCGTTGCTGACTGCTGGCCGGGAGGTGCCGAGTTCGATCCTCCGGTACCTGATAAGAGAGGTGGTGTCCGATCTTGAAAGCACGTGATAGCGGCGGAGTACCCTCATTCTGATCACAAGCCCCTCTGCAATACAGACTTGTGTCTATGATGTCGCCAATACAGGAAAAGGACACACTGGTCGCTGCGGCAAGCCAGGGCCAACATCGGGCAGTTCCGCCATAGATGAGGACATTAAATGTTGAATTTTTATATTTAAAATGTACTTAATTCAAAGTATTATTTAATTATATATAAAATTTATTAAACAGAAAACTTACAAACTCGATTACGACACTATGTTAGCAAATTGTAAAAACAGTTGGGGAAGTTTTGTCAAGAAACCTTAATTTTGGGGGAAATTCTGAATAGGTTATGCAGAGCACTGTTCCATTGCATAAGCCAGCCATAAATTGTATCGCAGAGAGTTACAGCAAAATCAAAAATATTTATGCGAAAAATATTACTGTAACGCCTAAATTTGCCCCCAGGCATAGGGGATGAAAGTTTGTTTCAGGTCAAACGTTTGGATGAAAATATAACCTCATATTCGAAAAGACCTTGTGTGGCTTGGTTGAAACTATTTTCAAGTAACCCATGATGTCTTCAAGATGACCCATAACATCCGTTACTTCTGATAGTGTTGAACAAGTTTATGAGCTTGTTTAGCTTAAAATAATGTAGTCTAACGGTTTTTCAGTCACGGACCCGATTTTTTTCCAATAATTTATCCAGGACTAACCTTACGTTATTATTAATTATCACTGGTGTTGTTAGTTTTGTGCTTAAAACAGTTAATACTGTCTTCAAAATACAATTACTATAGTAGGAGAGAAATTAGTTTGTGACTGATACTTGGACCGGTTTATGCCGGTGACTCAGCTGGTGAGAGCCTCGTCCAATCAATTAACTTGTTGACTTGGTTTATTTACGGACGCTCTGTAACAGCTCAAGTCATCATCGTCCCATTCTATTCAGGGCGTGAAACATTCGACAAATTTTGCTCAGAGGGCTGTTCTTTCAGGCTTGAGGTTCTTTTACGTGCCATAAATCTACGAACACGGGACCCATGGCTTTACTTCTCTTCCTAAGGAAGGCATAATTTAACGCCCCAAAAAGCCATCGACCCAAGCCGAGATTGAACCCGCGATTTGGGTTTAGGAGGCAAGTATGGTTACCACTACACCACCAGGACCGACCCAATCAGGTAATAAAAACACATTATCGTCAGAGGCATGACATCATCGAAATTGCAACAATTACGAAGTTAGAACTTTTAAAATTACCCAGTAGCAACGCATTTTCAAGTACGTGTATTGGTATAATTTTTCGTATGCAGGTGTTTTATTAAGAGCACTGGTTGTGTTTTGTATCATTCATCAAACAAAAGTGATTCTGTAGGATTTTTTGATCAAAAGTGCACATTTTCCTACGCATTCCCGCCAATGCCCCAAGTCCAGCTAATCATTTCTGCCACTAGATATCACTACGTAGGTTTTGCAGTAGTTTAAAGTAAATTTGCCTCAATTACAATAATATTGAAACCATAGCCGTGAAAACATTTAAGATAAAATGTCCAATTATGTAACAACACGTAGTTTTTGTATATATGTAAAATATGTTTTATACCAGGAATAAATAAGCAGTGTAAACTATATTTTAAATCACAGAGGAGCAGGAAGAAGTTGACGATGATCTTGGAATGCAGCCGCTGAGGACGGATAGTGAAGGACGGGATGTAGAAACGTCAATCACAAAGTAATTTCTCCCATAGTTTAAGTTATTATACATAGTAAAGTTATTTGAGTTACGGGCCATCTTAGCGCTTTTCCCAGTACCCAGTACAGAGCACCTCTCTCTGCAGTCTAGTAACTCCAACAATCTGACTCTATATTCATATGTAATAAACATAAATGGTGCAGAGAAAGGCAAATGTGGCACGTTTATGTTCTGCAAACTCACGAATAACTCGCTGTTAAAGAATCGAAGATTTAAGGAAAGAAGTCGGAAATAACTGCAATACCTTGCAGTTTAGTAGCTTTTTTGGAGTTTGACCTGAGTTTAGCTTTTCTGTTTCCTATTTCAACTTAGTACATAAGTACTATGTAGAAAGAAACATAAAAACAACTACCCCGCGGTGCACCTGTCGAACCATTAAATCATTAAACCACAATGTAATTTAATACTTCTCACCGAAAAAGTTAAGTACTATAAGCCTTCTGCCCCAAGCGAAGAAAACGACAGTATTACCTTTGGTACTCCATTGAAAGAGTGAATGGACATTCTAATTTTATCAGACATGCATTCTGATGCCTAGAAAAATTACAAAAATACAGATAGTTTCAGATTCTACGGCATAAAGGGTATGCATGCAAACATTTCGTCATCAGAAAGTATGTCTCTAATCATCAACACATCCTAAGAAATGTACGTTGACTGTATTTGTACAGGTTGATAAAGTCGAAAGCACATTAATCCTACAGTATACACAAAAGATACAAAAAGGCTTGAAAGCGAAGCTGGGGCTCTCTCGGCTGTTTACAACCCCCCTCACTCCTTGCTTCCACTAGATTTAAAATCTGATCCACAACTCAAAGAAATCATAAACCGAACTATTTGGTCATTCGGCGCACTGTCTGCCGCCGTTTGTTCGATAACCTTAACTTTGATGCAACATTTCCTTCATTGTTTTATATTATATTCCGATAATATATTACGCCACAATACAGGTTCCGTGGTAGCACCAATAGAAATGAAAACATAAAAGATGGTTGTAGTACGAGAAAACTGCTACAAAACAGTTTATTCTTGTTTTCAGACGTAAAGACCTGGCAGGTTGATAACTGAATTTAGGTAAGTTATTTAGAAAAATTTGAACCTAACGTGTAGCTTCAGGCCGCTATTGCAGGTTCTTTGAAGGAAGGAATAACTGTACACGTTATTTTACAGTAATGAAAATTTGTTTTCAGTTTATTTTCCACAGCTGTTTGTCTCATAATGGAATATGGAGCACCTTGGTGGGATTCCTATCGAAAAAACCAAATAGATTCTCTCGAGAGGGTGCAGGAAAGCAGCGAAATTGGTGAAGTGAAACAAAGAACGTGGGCTCGAAAAGGCGCAGGATCTGGGATGGTACTTCCTGCCAGTAGACGCATAAAAAGCGAGACTTTGTACACTTTATAAGGTATGAAAGGGTCATAGGGCATGGAAGGATCTTAGACTTAACCTCAACATACCCTCATACTGTTCAAGGGGAGATCATGCATTTAACATTCAACGAGGACAACAGAAATGACAGAGGTAAGACAATTTTCGTTCTTAAATAGAACTATCAATGATTGAAATAACCTACCTACAGCAGTCTTTGAAGATTGTCCTTTAACATTTAAAAACTTTAAAACTTAAATAAATATGTTCAGGTATCAGTTTTGCAGATGGCATGTATTTAATTATGTTGAAATGTATTTAATTAGTTTTAAAACATTTAATTAGATTGAAACGTTTTAATTAGGGCGATCTGTGTTGAATTAGAAATATATTTAATTAAGTTCAATTGTTTTTTATTATGTACACATGTATTTTATTAGGTTGAAAGGTACTTAATTACGTTGAAATGTAATAAATTGTGTTTACATGTATTTAATATGGTTAACTTTTATGTTGACGTATATTTAATTACACTGACGGTATTAATTAGGCTAACATACATTTAATTGGATTTAAATATATAATTAGGGTGAAAATAGTTTAATTAGTTTGACATGTATTGAACTATGTTAAAGTGTATTTAATTAGGTTGACATGTATTTAATTATGTTAACATATATTTAATTACGTTGAAATGTATTTAATTACGTTGCCATGCATTTAATTGTATTGACCTGCATTTCATCGAATTGACATGCACTTCTGTATTTAATAAGGTTTATAAGTATATAATTAGGCTAATATATATATTTAATTAAGGTGAAATAAAATTAATTAATTATCATCTATATTTACAGTATAAGCTGTAGATATTGCAATTGTACTATTTATCTACTACCGCCGGGTGTAAGCCCTATTAATTGCAGATTGAGTAAAAAATACATACATAAAATAACTCCCTTAACTGAATTCTGGAAACCGAAGGACAGCAAAAGGCACAGTTGAAATAACTACTACTGACTCAACCATCATCTGGCATGTAGTCTGAATCGAATTCACTAAAATAATAACTTTCATGTGCAGCAATTAAACAATTTCTTATTCGGTTAGCATTCTCTTATACATATTAAAGAGCTAATAGAACAGCAAATACTAAAGTAATTTTTTTCAAACAATAGAAATTAGTAGCAATAGTCAAAAAAAAAAAAAAAAAAAAAAAAAAAAACCACACACACACGCACGCACACACACACATTTCCAAATGAGTCTATCACGCTCATCTTGAGTGTTAGTATAACAAAAACCAGTCTTATTGCATAGTACGAAAAACTGAAATGAAACTTTTGCCATCCTCTGATAGAAAAAGTTATTTCAGAAGAATAGACAGGTGGAGAGATAAAAATTTATACATTATTAATGATAAACGCCAAAATATGAATTGCAATGAGCCTAGAAGTATTAAAATATTAAGAAATATTTTTCATTGTTGTTTCGTATCTTACTAAACTGAATTATATCAAAACTGTTTCATTTGGAATTATATCCATGATTCTTTCACCTGCTATAGGTCGTAAAAAAGTATTTTTGTACATTAATTAATTAAATTTATTAAGTTTTAACCAAAATTGTTAAATTTGTGTCCAGATAAAACTGTCAAAATTTGGAAAAATTATCTCAATAATCTAAATATTACAAAAAAGTTATATATATTTTTAAATCATTATGCTTTGAGTAGATTGTGTTCAGTAATGAAACATATGCATTCCTGGCATTATTTAAAGTAAGAAAAGAACCACATATTGCATTCTCAAAAGAGAAATCAATAGTGATGGCGTTAATATTAGTTGAATTTTTTCGGTTGCCACCTATCTATCTCCAATGTCGATGCACATATTTACATTGGAAAAGTAGATATGTGCCACAAAATATAAGATTTTATAACTTGTGCTGCACTGTCAGACTAAAAATTCTTAAAAGAACTAGATCAGGCATATAGATTACATTTTACAAAACCATAGCATTACCATGGAAAACTATTTATAAAAATGAAACATAAATCATGTATAAGGAGAGGCTTACCAATTATAATTTTAGATGTCAAGCAACGGGCAAAAAAAAAAAAAAAAAAAAAAAAAAAAAAAAAAAAAAAAGTTTCATAGTGATAAGGAGGTTGGATCAAATGCAGCCGCAACAGGCTTAAGATACTAAAACATGAAGAAGGAGAAGAACAATACAAACATCACAACAAGGAGGATATACAAAAATATTTATATCACTAAATAAAAATTAATCTCGCGCAGTCAAACACTGCCGAACATTGGTCTAGAATAGGACGTCAAGATCTTTTTGCCGTGTTTTTCCAAATAATGCCCACTGCCATCTCTCTTGTGATTTACAGGTAATAACATCAACCTCTATACGCGTGGCCCAGGTTGTACGCTTTTCTTTCGCGATTTAAATATCCAGGTTATCGCTATAGTGGCATACGAAGGCTAGGAGTGATGTCGAACCGTGTTTGCTTCCTATCGTATAAACAGCTTAATCGACTAGTAAGTTTCCTTTAGTGAGTATATCTGAAAATGTGTTCTTTACACAAGCGCAATTTCAAATGTTCTAAATATTGTAGGCTTTCACCTAATAAAGTTTTTTTTTTTTTTTTAAACTAATGGTTGACTTTGTTGTATCAATTAATAAAGTTGAGTATTGAAGACAACAATACATAAATAACATGGACAGAAATCAGTGTGGCGCATTTGTGGGATGTATTAAAGTTTTATGTGTTCATAGTTCATGCGGAACAATTAAAATTTAAGATAACGGGGAAGATGAAGAAAAATGCCTCCATGGCCACAACCTTCCTATTTGTTAACCAATTTTCAAAATTATTGTTCTGTCTGAAAGGTGCATGTGTCTTCCATGCATTGCGTAATTTCCTTTGTTCCCAGATGCCTTTGGTGTACTGAGGACTGAAGAAGACGGCGACCTACTTGGAGATACAGCGAGGCGTCATTGAGTTTCCTAAGCTGTGGGTTGAGAGCCTGTAATGAAATCCGTTTATGGCAACCGTTGACGCCAGTACAGTGAGACCGTGGGTCAAGAAGTTGAAAGAAGCAAATCCGGCAACTTATAGTGTCCATGATCAACACTTCACCGCATCAGATGACGAGCATCAAAATCGTGTCGACGAAATGATTCGTGGTAACCATCGGACCAAACAGCAAGAAAACGGCACAAAACAAGAAAGAGTTTATCGTAGCCGAGGTGCTGGGGTACCGCAAAGGCTGCCAAGATCTGTTGACCCCGGTACGAGGGGGGGAGGCTTTTCTGCAACGCATTCTTCCGGAGGATGAATCAGGGTGCTTCATTTTGATCCCGAGAGCAAACGACAATCGATGGAGTACTGCTATGGCACATCGCCCCGTCCCAAGAAGTTCAAGAAGGTCCCATCTGCGGAGAAAGTCAAGGTGACCATTTTTTGAGATTTCCAAGGCGTCGTGCTCCTTGACTTTTTGGAACCGGAAACCACGATAAACTGCAACGCTATGTGGCAAAATTGAAGCTGCTCCGCTCCCGGGAGATTACGCAACCTACTCTGCAGCACGATAACGCCCGCCCGCAAAACACACCTGCATTTCACGGAGGTTCTACCTCACCCGCCATACAGCCCCGACCTTGCATATTGCAACTTTCACTTCTTCCTGAAGATGAAAGAGCACTTTAAGGGACTTTACTTTTATTCTGGCGAGGTGAAAGTTGCCATTAGAGTCTGGTGTCGATAACAAACACCAGGATTCTTCTCCGACGGGTTTGTTCGATTAGCCACGCGTTGGCGCAAAAAAAATTGTGGCCATGAAGACATTACTTTTCAATCTCCTCTCGTGTAACAAGAAATTTAAAGTTGAGAACATAAAGGATATAATAGTAAAACGAAGAAGTAAATACTGCGCTTATTTAGAGCTAATGGATAATATTAGAATTCCAAAACAATTTTAAAAATACAAATGAACCAGAAAGAGGAACTTAAGTCGATATTTTCTGGAGCATATACAGCTCAATACCTGAAGCCGGTGTTGTTAATGATTATTTATTGTTCCAATTAAAAAAAGAACATGATTCAGGAAATGCCAAAAACAGTCCTGCCTAAGTTACTACGGGCGAGTCTTTAAAAATGTTCAATGAATGGTCTAATTCAGAGCATTTGTGTTCTCTGATTTGGAATTTTGCATTCCACATTGCAGTTCCAATTCTACTTTTGAAAGCATCCTCTCATTCGCACGCTAACTGCGATGAGTCAGTTATTTCACACGCTGAACTTTGGCTTCCGATAAATTTTCCTTCAAAAAAATCACATATTCCAACCTTTGTCTATGACAATAACCTTCGAACGGGCCAACGATTAACACAACCGTCCTTTCAATCTGAACATACATGCTTTTTTACTGTCATCGTGAAATAGTTCAGCCAACTATACAATGTGTGCAGCACAAAGCATCTGCATTCATATAATACTGCAAAGAGTTTGTCAACTGTGATCGACCCCGTAGCCAGTGCATTTTGTAAAGTCATAACACAATTTATAGGTGCCTAGTAAAATATCTTAAATTTTATATAAATTTGTTTAATGACTGAATCCATCTTGCGATAGTATTAAATGAACATACTTGGTCA
Source organism: Metallyticus violacea (assembly GCA_030762175.1). Lineage (NCBI taxonomy): Eukaryota > Metazoa > Arthropoda > Insecta > Mantodea > Metallyticidae > Metallyticus > Metallyticus violacea. The sequence goes on from CM060833.1 coordinate 42,847,533, forward strand.
CCATGAATAGCTACAAGTCCTCGTAAATTTTTTCTTATCTTTCACCTAGCTTACAGTGTGTGAAACTATAGAATTTAAAGCTTTCTTTAAAAATATTCATGACTTTTGCAGTTATTGACACAGGAAGAACTCAACAGACTGTACGACAGTGACTATGTAACTTTAAACTTCCGTTTATGCATATTTTGACAGCTTAAGAATTATTGTTGCCAGCTGCGTTAATTATGTTTGTAGACATTATTGTCCAACAATGGATAGGCTGGTTGCAAAACATTTTGAATGTCCCTCGTTAACACCTAGTGACCGTGTGTTCAGTGCACCTCAGTTGAAGTTGAACATTCCATTCAAATACTAAGATACCTAATCCACAATCACTAGTAAAGGAAGCGAATTAAACCTTTAGCTACTACGGGCCAGGATTGCTGAAGACATTGAAACAGTCTTCAAAGAAGTATCATTTTAAGCTTTCAGTAAAAATATGAATACTAAAATTAAGAGATTAACTTTACAAGCGGCGAATATGTCTACCTTTTTCCGATTGCGCTCTGAAAACCACACTCTACTTTAAATTTATTAATTAATACCGTTTTATACATAATGAGCGACCGTGGGAATATTTTCTCGGGTTCGAGTGGCTGACACTAGGGGCTAAGATCACCGACGACTCTGAGCGGGGAATTTGCCCCATCTATGAGGACAATGATTCAAGGACACATACACCGGCTGAATGTATAGGTACGGAAGTATGGAGGAAAAATATCCATCACAAAACACTCCTTTACGGGAGCAAACATAGGGAGACCTGCTGGCAGGCAAGAAAGGGGAGAAGAATATAGGTGAAGTTGTGTTGAAAGTGAGACAGCTCAGATCTAAAAAGATTGATAACTAGGGAGGGGGGGGGGGGGTAGGGAAAGCAACTTGACTGCATCTAGTTGCGATTTCTAACACAACTGAATTATGTATATAATTGGTCTAGCTTCTTGCCATTGAAGAACTCAACGAGTTCGAAATATAGCATTTCCAAGTGTGACTTTATCTTAGTGTTTTATCCTTTTCTACTTTTATCATTACTGTTAATAGTGTTACTTTATTTTTATTTTATATTACATATATACTTTAAAATGTTAAATATATTTTATTTATATTATTTTATTGCTGTTATATGTTTATTGTATATATTTTTTGTGAAACTAATGTAATATCTTCTATTAAGTCAAA